>CM065721.1:73342676-73375176 GCA_033310375.1 Conus canariensis
TAAAGCAGCAATGGAGCGAGAGTGTGTTTTCCTCAGGGGTCGGAGAAGGTAAAGCATTGCAGAACAGGAGGTTTTCTTTTCTTTAGATTTAGGGATCTTTTAATGGCTTAGCTCTCCTTCATCTCTATGATCCTTCCAGGCAGTTGCGTTCTTCTACCGACAACACTCTGCTCCAAATCTCTCAATTTCGAACTAAAACCTATGGCGATCGTTCTTTTTTTTTTTTCAGGGTCCGGTTTCTTGGAATGAACTCCCAATATCTCTGCGTAGTTCAAACTCTCTGTCTTCCTTCAAGGCATCTCTTAAAACAACCCTCTTCACCTATCAATAGCAGTTCTTCTTTTTTTTTTTTTTCTATGCTGATCGATGAGAATGAGGATGATTAAGATGATGCTACGGATTTTCATTTCGGTCTGAGACTACATGACAGGGCTGTGTACTCTACGCTTCCTTTCATAATATATCCCGGCGTCAACCAGGCCCGAGAGATACAGGCACCTGAAGTGACGATACAGGCACTCTCAGAAACGCATCCATTACGTGGATGAAACTCGACTGTGTGGTCCCAGTCTTCCCAACTGAGTCCGCAGCAAACTCAACTCTGGGTAGGAGCCAGTCGGGGCAGAAAAACCCACATGACTCTGATGGGATTCGAACCCACGACCTCCCAGCCGGGAGTCCGCGACGCTAACCACGTCGCTACGGCGGCTGGTTCAATAGCAGTTCTTTCTTCCCTTTCCTTGCCCATCAAGTTGATTCTGCGACTAATGTGTGTGTGTGTGTGTGTGTGTGTGTGTTTGTTTGAGGTGCAGGGGGAAGGTGCATGCGCGCATGTGTGTGTGCGTGCGTGCGTGCGCGCATGCTGTTGTGTCCGTTGTTGTGCGATAGCGTGTGTGGGATCATGTGTGTGTGTGTTTTCTGTGTGTGTGTGTGTTTCTGTGTGTGCGTGGGTGGGTGTCAATATGCACCGATGATTGTAGGTGCATGGTACTTATTGCAATATTCATCTTCTCATTGCTTTCATTTAGGTTTTCTTTAACCTTTTTCTGTATTTGTAAGCGCTTAGGGCTTAGATGTACTATCAAGCGCCATAAATAATCATTATTATCATTATTATTAAGGGATGGGCAAGGTAAAGCAACGAGGAAGAGCAGAGGTGTTTTTTAAGTGACGGAAAAAGTAAAGCAGCAAGGGAGAGAAGACTTTTTAAGGGACGGGCAAGGTGAGGCAGCGAGGGAGAGAAGACTTTTTAGGGACGGGCAAATAGAGGCAGCGAGGGAGAGAAGACTTTTGAGGGACGGGCAAGGTGAGGCAGCGAGGGACAGAAGACTTTTGAGGGACGGGCAAGGTGAGGCAGCGAGGGAGAGAAGACTTTTGAGGGACGGGCAAGGTGAGGCAGCGAGGGAGAGAAGACTTTTTAGGAATGGGGAAGGTAATGAAGCGATGGAGAATTTTTTTCTTTTTACAGACGGGGAAGATTAGGTAGCAATGAAGAGAAAAATGTTTACGAACACTGTGAGGGAGAGAAGGGTTGTTTTTTTTTTTTAGGGACGGAGAAGGTAAAGCAGCGAGGGAGAGAAGAGTTCTTAGGGACGGGGAATGTAAAGCAGTGAGGGACGGGAGACATTTTTAGGGATGGGGAATGTAAAGCAGTGAGGGACGGGAGACATTTTGGGGGATGGGGAGTGTAAAGCAGTGAGTGACGGGAGACATTTTTAGGGACGGGGAATGTAAAGCAGTGAGGGACGGGAGACAATTTTAGGGATGGGGAATGTAAAGCAGTGAGGGAGGGGAGACATTTTTAGGGATGGGGAATGTAAAGCAGTGAGGGACGGGAGACATTTTGAGGGATGGGGAATGTAAAGCAGTGAGGGACGGGAGACATTTTTAGGGATGGGGAATGTAAAGCAGTGAGGGAGACAACACTTTTTAGGGACGGGGAATGTAAAGCAGCGAGGGAGATAATTTTTTTTTCAAGGACGGAGAAAGTACAGCAGCGAGGGAGAGAAGACTTTTTAAGAGAAGGGGAATGAAAAGCAGCAAGTGAGAAAAATGTTTTGTTAGGGACGGGGAGGGTAAAGCAGGGAGGGAGAGAAATTGGGGGGGGGGGGGGGGGAAGCAGCGAGGGAGAGACTTTTTTTTAGGGATGGGAAAGGTAAAACAGGGAGGGAGATACTTTTTTTTAGGGATGGGAAAGGTAAAACAGGGAGGGAGAAGATTTTTTTTTAGGGATGGGAAAGGTAAAACAGGGAGGGAGATACTTTTTTTTAGGGATGGGAAAGGTAAAACAGGGAGGGAGAGACTTTTTTTTTAGGGATGGGAAAGGTAAAACAGGGAGGGAGATACTTTTTTTTAGGGAGGGGAAAGGTAAAACAGGGAGGGAGAAGATTTTTTTTTTAGGGATGGGGAGGGTAAAGCAGCGAGGGAGAAAAATTTTTTTAGAGACGAGGAAGCTGAAGCAGCGAAGGACAGAAGACTCGTTAGGAACGGGGAGGGTAAAGCAGCACGGGAGAGAATTCTTTAAGGGACAGAGAGGGTAAAGCAGCGAGGGAGATAATTTTTTAGAGATGGGAAGGGTAAAGCAGCGAGGGAGAGAAAAATCTTTGTATGGGGCGAGGGAGGTAAAGGAGTGATTGAGACGGGGAAGGTAAAGGAACGAGAGAGAGAGGACTTTGGTTCTTTTTTTTTCCTGGGAGGGGGGAAATCAGAGCAACGATTGATGTGTGATTTTTTGTTTCTATTTTTAGGGAGAGACAGCAATGTTTCTTCAGGGACTGGGAAGGTAAGCAACACTTGATAGGAGACGTGTCTTTCTTCAGGAATAGAAGAGACAGAACAGCGAAGAACGTGGAACGTGGAGTGATTTTTAAGGTATAGGGGAGGTAAAGCAGTGAAACACGAGAGTCACGTTTTTTGTCCTTGTAGTGAAGGTTTTTTCGTTTGCATCGAAGAAATCACCATAAATTTAACAACTCTGCAGGCAGAATACAGCAATTACATCAAAACTATTTTCCAAATTTCACCGGATTTACAACAAATATGGAGATAGACATATTTACTATTGTGCACATTGTAGAGGCACTGAAAATTGGAGAGAGAAAAAAAAACATGAAAAGAGAGTAGACGAAACAAAACAGAAGCGAACAGGCAAAATCACAAATGTCACATTTTCCCCAAGGCATGGCTTAAGCGTTATCAATGCTTTCTCAACTGAATTCTAAACAAAATCAAAAATCAATATCAGGAGCATTGAGATACTCGAAATGTTTTTCTTTCAATCTTTGTGCACTCTTCCAGTGTTCGCAAATATGCGTGACCTGTTGTAAATCTAGGGGCAGCTAACATATTTCGTTTTGTGCTCTGTATTTATCAGGACAAGAGATGTGTTTTTCGGTGACAGCAAAGGTAATGCAACGTGAGAGAGCTGACATTTATTTTCAGGGACAGGGAACGTAAAGTAAATGAGGAAGAGGAGACTTTTTCATGGGTGGACAGAAGGCGAGGGTTTTTTTTTTTTTTTTTCTTTCTTTCTTTTCTTTGTTTTTTAAGAGGAGGGGAGGATAGAGAAGCAAGGGATGAGAGACGTGGCTTCGGAGGACAGAAGGGCGAGGATTTTCAAGCAGTGAGGAAGAGGAGAGTGTTTCCTTTTGTTTATAGTAACGAAAGGTAAGGTAAAGGAGCGAGGGACGGGAGGCGTGTCTTTTTTTCAGCAATAAAGAAGGTAAAGCCGCGAAGGTCACAAGGCGTGTTTTTCTTTCTTTCTTTCTGTTTGTTTTCGAGGATGGGGAAGGTAAATCAGAGAGCGACAGGAGACGTGTTTTAGTAAGGGATGAGGAAGGTAAAGCATAGAGGTACAGGAGACATATTTTCTTTGGAGATGAGGAAGGTGAAGCATAGAGGGACAGGAGACCTATTTTCTTTAGGGATGAGGAAGGTAAAGCATAGAGGGAAAGGAGACATATTTTCTTTAGGGATGAGGAAGGTAAAGCATAGAGGGAAAGGAGACATATTTTCATTGGAGATGAGGAAGGTAAAGCATAGAGGGACAGGAGACATATTTTCTTTAGGGATGAGGAAGGCAAAGCATAGAGGTACAGGAGACCTATTTTCTTTACGGATGAGGAAGTAAAGCATAGAGGGACAGGAGACCTATTTCTTTAGGGATGAGGAACGTAAAGTATAGGGGAAAGGAGACCTATTTTCTTTAGGGATGAGGAACGTAAAGCATAGAGGGAAAGGAGACATATTTTCTTTAGGGATGAGGAAGGTAAAGCATAGAGGGAAAGGAGACATATTTTCTTTGGAGATGAGGAAGGTAAAGCATAGAGGGACAGGAGACATATTTTCTTTAGGGATGAGGAAGGCAAAGCATAGAGGTGCAGGAGACCTATTTTCTTTACGGATGAGGAAGGTAAAGCATAGAGGGACAGGAGACCTATTTTCTTTAGGGATGAGGAACATAAAGTATAGGGGGAAAGGAGACCTATTTTCTTTAGGGATGAGGAAGGTAAAGCATAGAGGGCCAGGAGACCTATTTTCTTTAGGGATGAGGAAGGTAAAGCATAGAGGGACAGGAGACGTATTTTCTTCATGGATGAGGAACGTAAAACATAGAGAGAAAGGAGACATATTTTCTTTAGGGATGAGGAAAGCAAAGCAGAGAGGGAGAGGGGACATATTTTCCTCGGGGACGGGGAAAGTAAGGCAGAGAGAGAAAGGAGATTTTTTTAAGGGATGGGGAATGTAAAGCAGTGAGGGACGGGAGAATTTTGGGGGATGGGGAATGTAAAGCAGTGAGGGACGGGAGAATTTTGGGGGATGGGGAATGTAAAGCAGTGAGGGACGGGAGAATTTTGGGGGATGGGGAATGTAAAGCAGTGAGGGACGGGAGACATTTTCAGGGATGGGGAATGTAAAGCAGTGAGGACGGGAGACATTTTGGGATGGGAATGTAAAGCAGTGAGGACGGGGACATTTTTAGGGATGGGGAATGTAAAGCAGTGAGGGACGGGAGAATTTTGGGGGATGGGGAATGTAAAGCAGTGAGGGACAGGAGACATTTTTAGGGATGGGGA
The DNA here is from genome assembly GCA_033310375.1 of Conus canariensis. NCBI lineage: Eukaryota > Metazoa > Mollusca > Gastropoda > Neogastropoda > Conidae > Conus > Conus canariensis. Next base: position 73,347,752 of record CM065721.1, read on the forward strand.
ATGTAAAGCAATGAGGGACGGGAGACATTTTGAGGGATGGGGAATGTAAAGCAGTGAGGGACGGGAGACATTTTTGGGGATGGGGAATGTAAAGCAGTGAGGGACGGGGGACATTTTTAGGGATGGCGAATGTAAAGCAGTGAGGGACGGGGGACATTTTTAGGGATGGGGAATGTAAAGCAGTGAGGGACGGGGGACATTTTTAGGGACGGGGAATGTAACGCAGTGAGGGACGGGAGACTTTTTGGGGATAGGGAATGTAAAGCAGTGAGCGACAGGGGACATTTTTAGGGATGGGGAAAGTAAAGCAGTGAGGGAAAGGAGAATTGTTTCTAGAGATGGGGAACGTTGAGCCACGAGTAAGAGGACAGGAGCACCACTTTTGTAATATCACCCCGACAGAATTGAGGTGTCGAACGTCTACGTTCCTTACGACCGATTAAGTCATAAAAACCTCGTACTTTCACTGTTTATGGAAGTGTACTTTCTATGAACTCTCTCTCTCTCTCTCTCTCTCTCTCTCTCTCTCTCTCTCTCTCTCTCTCTCTCTCTCTCTCTCTCTGGAACTTTCTTAATCATGAAAATAGGTTACGTTGCGCTGGTGGTAGCTGGAAGTAGAACGGGTGGGGAGATGGGGCGGGAGCGGGGGCGGAGAGTATGAGCGGTGAGGGTGAGGATAGGGGGTATTAGTGCGGAATGGATCGAACGACGGAGGGTAGTTGGGAATCACAGGGGGGTTGGGGGGGGGGGGGGGGGCAGGAATTGTGCCTAAGGGTTCTCGCAAACTTCTTCAGGAGAGAAATTCGTCTGTGGCTTTCGCTCTCATTCCAGGGCACATCAATACACGGTCAATTCCTCACTTTATTCAAATCCTGCCTAACTGTCCTTCGCTCTTCCCCACGGCTTCCCAGTCAGGTTGGCCGTCCCAAGACAAACTGCTTTGTGAACAGAATCCGTTGAGAGAAAACGACAGATGTCGACCCTACCGTTCTCATCCATACTTCCTTCCATCCTCCCTCCCCCCCCCCCCCCCCCCACCCGCTTCCATCATCCCCACCCCCCCCTGCTCGTTCCTATTCCCCTCACTACCCCCTCCTCACACACTTCGTCCATCTGAGTCTCTTAAGAGTGGTAACTGTCTTCTGTGACACATTCCCAATGGTAAGTTCATGTGAATCAGGACTGGGAAGATGAGGGAGGGCAGATGATAAAGGGGTGGCGGGACAGAAAACTGGTCTGGGGAATGCAGACTGCTGACAACAGACACCACCAGACATTTTCTGTTGTTTTTTTTTTTCTTAATTGTAATGAATGGTTCGATCGGCATAAGCTGCAACTGAGTGAAACGAGTGTATGAACAGCGCACAGAACGGTTCAGCGATCACAGGGCATTACCATGTTTCGTGCATGAAGGAAATTTGTAAAAGATTTATTAGTGAGTCCGCCAAACAGCAGGGACAAACGAATTACAGGACAAAACACGACGCGTTTCGACCTCATAGGCTTTCCTTAGCAAGATAAGCAACAGTCAGGGCATTGAAAACGAAGAACGAACAATCGCTCATCTTCTCAAATTCGGCGCACGATGGGCGTTGAATGAAAACGAGGCCCAAGTGCATGACGACTTGAAGATTTCTTTTTCTCCCATGGAGCTTTTGGAGATAACGTTTATCTTGTTGGCATGGATGTTGAGGTTAATTACGAACGGAGAGTTGAACGGGAGACTATGCTGTTCAATTGTTGTTTTTCTTTTTCTATTCTGTCTATGTTTGTTGATGTAAATGTCGGGCTACGTGAAATGCTGAACTCTGTAGATGATCTGATTTTCTGTTTATGTCAACTGCTCTTTTCACCTGCTGGCAAGTTCTTTCTCAGGAACAGGAGCAGCCAAGTGGTGCGTATCACAGGCTTTGTGTCACGGTCGCTATAACGTTAACTAAAAAGAACGAATCAAGTAGCCTGACATATACATACTTTTAAACACACACTCGCGCGCGGGCGCGCGCGCACACACACACACACACACACACACACACACACACACACACACACACACATATATATATATATATATATACTACTAAAAACAATTGAAGTACCACCCCTAATTTTTGTATGCAATTTTTAAAAAGCTCTGATAAACCAATTAATATTGATAATTGAATAAACTCTGCTGGATAAGCTTACCCGGTTCTCAAATACTACTCCTCGTGCATTTTTGTTATGTTAAAGTCGGTCAGCAGTTATCTACCGCGTCGCATCTCAGGCAAAAAAATCCCGAGAAATTATCGAACTTGTGTCGCTCCCAGATTTTGACACAGATACAGCAAGAAAAAAAAATGTGATGCACGTGAAAGCAAGGTCTTTTCTGAGCAGAATTGCAATCAGTTAGCACATTTGACGGGTATAAAAAGTCGCGAAATTTAGGAAGATTTAACCATGCCTGCGAGACAACGACCAAGCAACACCGACAGAGGAAGAGCGATAGCATGGTACCAAGAAGGTATTGGCTTGAGGGAGATTGGTCGACGGCTTGGAGTGAGTCACCCAGTCATTCTGAGGCTCAGAGACCGTTGGCTTAACACTGGAAGTGTTGAAGAACAGCAGGGACGTGGACGGACGAGAAGCACCTCCAGACAGCAGGATCGGTTCATTGTTATCGCTTGTCTGAGAGACCGTTCAGCCAGTGCCACAGTACTCCGAGACCAGCTACGACAAGCCAGCAACGTCAACGTCAGTACCCAGACAGTTCGGAACCGGCTCCACGACGCCAACTTGAGGTCAAGGTCCCCAGCAGTGAGATCAATACTGACCCCAGCGCATCGAGCTCATCGTCGGGCCTGGGCAGCATGTCATAGAAGGTGGACAAGAGCTGAATGGGCAACAGTACTCTTCACAGACGAGTCAAGGTTCACCCTCAGGTTCAACGACGGGCGGGTTCGCGTCTGGCGACGTCCTGGAGAACGCTACGTTGACGCTGCCGTCAGGGAGCATGACCGCTATGGAGGTGGGTCCGTGATGGTGTGGGGTGGGTTCAGCCTACGTCACAGGACCCCCCTACACCGTGTTGAAGGCCGCCTGACTGGTGCCACCTACCGCGACACCATCATCCGCCCCCTTGTGATGCCCGCCCTGAGGGCAGTTGGCCAGGGCGCCCAGTTCCAGGACGACAACGCGCTGTGCCACCGCGCCGCCATCGTGAATCAGTTCCTACAAGGGCAGCAGGTGACAAGAATGGACTGGCCTGCCAGGTCACCAGATTTGAACCCCATAGAGCATCTGTGGGACGTGCTGGGGAGGCGAGTGCGGGCCCACAACCCTCCAGCAGACACCGTGGACCAGCTGTTTCAGTTGCTGGAGCAGGAGTGGCAGGCGATCCCCCAGGACACTCTCCGCCGCCTGGTGCACTCCATGAGACGTCGATGTGACGTTTGTTTGAACGCGAACGGTGGTCATACCCGTTATTAACATCATGACATCTACCATAGACTCTTGTTACTTTTCATTTTGGGGGTATGCCTCTTTAATCAAGTGTAAAACAAAGATAATTTTTTGTCACGGTGTTTGAATAAATTTGAATGGATTGAGGAATAATAAAAATAAAATATTCAATCATTAAATTATGTTCAGCTTTGTTTTCTTTCGAATGACAGCAGTTTTCCTAAGTGGTACTTCAATTGTTTTGAGTAGTGTATATATATATATATATATGTGTGTGTGTGTGTGTGTGTGTGTGTGTGTGTGTGTGTGTGTGTGTTGTGTGAATATATAATTACACACACACACACACACACACACACACACACACACACACACACACACACACACACACTAACAATTCCTCCGTCATTACATTATTGACGTGCCAAAGATTAAAAAAAAAAAAAGATGGGGGGTGTAGCTAGGGGGCGGGGGAAGAAAGAAAATGAAAAAGAGAAATGAAGAAAATATATCATAAATGTTAATCCCATCACCAGCAGCACATGGGAACCATTCGAATCCATTCTGAAGACAGAACCATTCACATTGCCTGCTCCGAGGCCTTTCGTCCGCTGGATCGGACTCGTCAGGGAGGCACGGCTGATTGTGTCTGTGCTCCCTTGGCATCAAATGGAGATATACCACAATCTATAATTGTACGGTATTCTCACCACCAAGGTTCAAAAGTGGAATCCAACAGCATCCAAAGCATATATATATATATATATAAACTAATACATTCCAAGGATAAGTAACCGAGCATCATTCCAGCAGCTTACAGAGCAGCTTGGTGTTACAATGACTGCAAGAAATATTCAGTTATAAACAACGCTTGCTCTTATGTCTTAGATTGAAGAAATAAGGGGAGATAAGCATTCATATAAGCTTGCTGAAGGCTCATTATGAGAAGCATTTATTATTCCCCATTCACCCACACAAGCACTTACTGTTAGTTAGGCAGAATAATCTACCACTGCAGATATGAATGCTTATCTCTCCCCCTATTTCTTCAATCTAAGACATAAGAGCAAGCTTTGTTTATAATTGAATATATATATATATATACGTGGTTATTGTGATGTGATGGGCGTGTGGAGGTTGGGGAAATGGGGGGGGGGGGGGGGGGCTGGGGGTAAGAGAGTGAGAACATCTGTGAATTGTTTTCATTAGTTGATGACTGGATACCTGGCTTCATTCTTGTCATTAAAGTCCCCTGAGGAAGACCTGTTACAGGCCGAAATATTGGGAAGAATTATGAGTCTGTTGTTTTAATCTTCGTTATATGTGCGTTTGTGTATGTATATTCTTGTCATTAAAGTCCCCTGAGAAAAAACCTGTTACAGGCCGAAATATCGGGAAGAATAATGTGAGTCTGTTATTTTTATCTTCGTTTTATTGCGTTTACACACACACACACACACACACACACACACACACACACACACACACACACACACACAGATATATATATATATATATATATATATATATATATATGTATATATATATATATATATAGTGATCAAAAACAAAAGGTGAAGTTAACACAGTCTAGTTCATAATACATGTTTTCCCATTTTTCCCGTTTAAAGTCCTCGTATTCTTCGACACAAACAAAATAAACCATCGTCTTAAAGGGCGGCAACTCAAAGAAGAAATCTTTTTGAATGATGGTCAGCCATAATTTGTCCCCCAATGCACCAACAATAGTAACGTGCGTCATCAGACAGGTGAACGAAACACCTGGCATCTACACTCTTTAGCATCCAAACCAGGAAGGGCGGGAGAGTAATGCACAGGTGTGGCTGATGATTGGATGCAATGCAGCTTGACAGTAATCGGAATTTTCCACGCCTTCCATACCTCTGTCCGTTTGGTTTGCTTTCCGTGACGTCATAGACGTGACAAACATTCTGAGGCTTAGGTTGAGTCATTTTGAGGACAGCACACAAGTTATTAGCGATTCAAATCAGAGTTAGTAAACTGGACAGTCAGTAGAAGGGCCAATGTTTAGATTGTTTGCCTGCGGAGCTGAGGATCCTGAGTTCGAACCTCACGTGGGGTCAGATTGTTTTCGGCTTGAAAACTGTCTCTGTCGACCAAGTAGTAAATGGGTACCTGATTTAATTCAGGGCAGGTTGAAGGCGGCGGAAGGAGAGGGATGGGCACCGTCTTCAATCATACCATGCCCTAGACATGGTCAGTCTCCGGCCCCGCGGCCGATTGGTTATGAGAACGTTAACCTTTTATTTTCTTTTTCTTTCTTTTTTTGTTTTTGTTTTTACTTTCAATAGTTAACTGTGCTTTGTCGTCTGATGTCCTCGTGCAACAGGGTAGTGTCACGTGAAGAGCTGTAACTCTGTTTGATGTCACTGTTTCCTTCCGGAGTGTTTTAAGGTATTCAGCAAAGGGAGGAATCTTTCACAAGTTGAGTGTCTTGCTCGCGGAGAAGGTTGTACGGCTGTGAACGGCAAGTTAAGTCTTCTCCTTGTCATTTTGTGCGGGCCTTGTTCTGTATCTGCGTGAATGTATATCACCCAGTCATTTGAAACCAAAGTCAAAAGCACCCTGATGTAAACCATACTTTTGAATTTTGCGCCTTATCGCATAACGAGGTGACAGAAACATAGCAAAAGCCTCGTACATTCGTAACAAGGAGAAAAACATTTTGGCGTTATGAGTCATGAATGTCATATTTTCCGGATTGAGGGAGGAAGTCTAAATCTTGGATCGTGGAATTCTTAAACTATCCAACTTGAAAAAGAGCAGGTTAGAAACGTTGAAGATCATTTACGGTGAGGTTTGAAAACAAGCAGTGGCCAGAAAGTAGTATGTGGAAGTTTAACGCAACAAGAAACGACAGATTGTAGATGGCTTTGAGGGAGTGTTCCAATCTGGGAAGGATGGCGGAGGGGGGGGGGGGGGGGTTGTAAGTCGTCATGCTGTGAGTAAGTGTCACGCTGAATTTAAAATCTCTTTATTTCATAGAATACAGAAGACATTTAGAAACATATTGATAGGGTTTGTTTGTTTGTTTTGCACTACGATGAAGAGAAAGCGATGCACAGGCAATTCAGCTCAGTTGTGGGTCAGCTGTAGTTTCCCATCCGCACCTGTACAAGAGGAAGGTGGTCCCATTAGAGCCCAGGACCGAAAAGAACCGCTACAAGGAGATAAAAAGTTGAAGCCACAAAATACCCACGAGCTAGTTGCAATATTTGGATATAATATTTAAAAAAATCTTTTGTTAAACACCAACACTGGCCAACAGTTAAAACAAAAATTCAGCATAGAATTCTGTGGTTGTGAAACTGAACAGAGTTCACTGGAAATAAGAATTCACTGGAAAAATAGTTCACAGGAAAAAGAGTTCATTGGAAAAAGAGTTCACTGGAAAAAAAAAACTTCACTGAGGGATGGGTGACAGAGGGGAAGTTGTAAAAAGGCACGGAGAAAAGGGGGGAGATGGGAGTGGAGGGGTGAGGGTGTGAAGGTATGGGGAAAGCAAAGCGTGAGACGTGGAGGGATGGTGGTGAAATGAACTGGGAAGTGGAGAGACATGAAAAACAACAGCAATCATAAATAACTGTTACAGTTCCAGATTTTTCGTTGTTTTTTTTTTTTCCCTGTGCAGTCGCCGACTGCTGTTTGCAGACTGATAAGTGCTGAAGTCTAAAGCTGCTGGATCCTAATGATAGTATCCGTGGATGGGGTGTCCCACGTCAGCGGTTACACCTCTGGTGCATCCCCAAATTTCTTGGAGAACAAATTGTGACGTGTTTCGTACTCTCTCCTCTCTCTCTCTCTCTCTCTCCTCTCTCTCTCTCTCTCTCTCTCTGGTGTCTCTGTCTCTCTGTCTCTGGCTCTATCTCTGTCTCTATCTCTGTCTGTCTATCTCTCTCTCTCTCTCTCTCTCTCTCTCTCTCTCTCTCTCTCTCTCTGTCTCTCTGTCTCTGGCTCTATCTCTGTCTGTATCTCTATCTCTGTCTGTCTATCTGTCTCTCTCTCTCTCTCTCTCTCTCTTCTCTCTCTCTCTGTCTCTCTCTCTTTCACCGCCCCCTCCCCCCTCTCCCCCTCTTTCTCTCTCTCCCCTCCATTTCACCCGTTTAGACCCTCCGCCTCCAGGCACATAAACAATGGCATCAACAAGGCGCGGTACTGGAAGCCGTCTGACTTTACTACCCGTAAACCTCATCTGGCATACGGCCTTCTACCAGTGCCATGTGGCCAACAGGGAGTCACAAACTTCCTCATAAATACAGCCAAACAAAGCGGCCCCATACACTGCCACACGCCCACGCCTACACACACATGTACACACACGCCCACGCGCGCGCGCGCACACACACACACACACACACACACACACACACACACACACACACACACACACACACACAATACAGAGAGAGAGAGAAGAAGAAGAAGAAGAAGAAGAAGAAGAAGATGATGATGATGATGATGATGATGATGATGATGATGATGATGATAAAGAAGAAGAAGAGAGACAGACAGACAGGCAGACACAGAGACAGAGAGAGAATCACACACACACACACACACACACACACACACACACACACACACACACACACACACACACACACAGATGGAGGGAGGGAGGGAGGGAGAGAGAGAGAGGGAGAGAGAGAGAGAGAGAGAGACAACAAATTGACAAATGTTTTATTGTGTATAGGCCTGTGGCCCGTTACAATGAAGAGAAGGCAAACAACTGTTAAATTGAAAACGAGACAAACAAACGTAACACTCACACATTGCCAAAAATCCCATATCAACCGCAGTAATCTCAGAAAAATGTGTTCATAAAACAAAACTTGCTCTGCGTTTCAAAGCCAAAAAGAGGAATTTAGACAAATTCAGTTGAGTATCAAGGCTACTACTCAAAATCCTTGTGCATTGGTCACGTTTGGTAAGGTAGGTCCCTGCACTTTGAATGCAATATTTAGCTCGTAGGTCACTATACTGCTGGCATTCGAATAGTACATGGAATTCGTCCTCATCGTCCGCCTGGCATAGGGGACAACCAGGTTGATCTATTGCCGAAAAGCGGAAAACATGGCTGTTTATGCTCGAAACTCCCATTCTAAAACGCACGAGGGCAGTTTTAAATTGTCTGTTCTTAATGAATTCAAAATACTTTTCACGTTCAAAGATGCTTTTAAATGAGTAGTATAATTCAAACCGATTGCTCTCTGATACATGCGCATACCAACGTTGGCAAAAACAGTTTTGTAGGCGTTCTTTGAATATCTGTATAAAATGTTTCTCGTCGCCTACCTCTCCAAACATCCAGACATACCCAAAACCGTTTGAACAAAGCAGTGTTTTAATATGTGTGACCCAATTTTTCATCTTCTTGTTTTTATTTTGTAAATCAAAAAGCATATCATAGGCTTTTCTGGAGTACCTTGTCAGTGGTTGCCTGCGTAGTCTGAACCAGAACTGAATACATCTCGTTGCTGAAGTAATATATAACGGAAAACGCCCCAATTCTCCATATACCATATCATTAGGTGTAAATGGAGGGACGTTCAGCAATAGCTTACAGGCCTGCAAATGAACTTTTTCGATAGATTCTCGTGGTTTGAACCCCCATAGTTCCGACCCATATAAAAGAGAAGGAACAACCTGGGCATCAAAAATCCTAAAGAACAGCTTAGGTGAAAAGCAGCTGAGTTTTCTTAACACTTTCAGAATTTCTATGGTAGCTTTCTTACCTCTAATGCAATGATCGTGTCCAGAAGCAACATCGAAACTAAGCTTTGTTGAAAAAGTAACACCTAGATATTTATAAGAATTTACAACATCTAACTGCTTATCACCAAAGAACCAACATTCCTTTCTACTTAAATAGCCACCTTTCCGAAAAACCATGACTTTAGTTTTTTCCAGATTAACTTTTAAACATAATCTTTGAGCACACTCAAATAGGACATTAAGTTGATTTTGCAGACCTGCTATAGTCGACGACATGAGAGCGATGTCATCAGCAAATAACAGTATGAAAATTTCTACATCGTTAGGGATGAATTGTATTCCATGCTTGCCACGTGAAAACATGTCGCGTGCAAGCTCGTTAATAAATATAGAAAATAAGGTAGGACTAAGACAGCAACCCTGTTTTAGACCTTGCAAACATTCAAAATAATCAGTGTAAGAGTTACCACATCTGACACATGATTTAATGGTGCTGTATATACTTTTCAAAATGTTAAACAGGTTTCCTTTGACGCCATTCGTGAGTAGTATATTAAACAAAAGACCATGTTGTACCATATCGAACGCCTTTCTGAAATCGATAAATGCTACATAAAATTTATTGTTCCTCGATAAATGTTTTTCTATGCTAGCATACAAAGTGAAAATGTGATCAGTAGTGGAATAAGATTTTCTAAACCCAGCTTGAGCATCAGAAATAACTTCGTTGTTTTCAGCCCAGGAAATGAGCCGTTTATTCAATATGTGTGTAAAAATTTTACACAAGTGACTAATCAAGGAAACACCTCGATAATTGTTCGTATCGTTCACATCACCTTTCTTATACAACGGAATAATTATTGATTTAGTCCATTCCTCAGGGAATACACCATCTCTGAAAAGTTTATTGAAATATTTAACTAGAAAGGGAACTATCAAATCTCCTGAGGCCTTTATGACTTCACTTATCAAAGAATCAGGACCAGCTGCTTTGCCACACTTAAGACTCTGGATGGCTTTCTTTACTTCCTCTACTGTGATTTCAGCGTCCAGAATAGGGTCAAATGCCATATCAGAGACATCCAGTTTTGGATGGTCCACACTTTGGACAAAACCAAGGTTTAACAAGTGTTCAAAATGGTTAAACCACTGATCCTGTGAAATTGTATTACTTATGTGGGAACGACTGCGATACTTATTGATTTCAGACCAAAAGGCCTGAGAATCATCTGCTACTTGCATTAAGCAGTTAATGCGCTCAGTTTTAAAACTACGTTTCTTCATGTACTTAAGTTGATTATATTCTCTCCTCATTTGTACATAGGCACATTTATCAATTGGATCCCCAGATCTCTTAAAAATGGTCAAAGCGTTTCTAACTCCCGTCTTGTTGTTTTGACATTCCTCATCAAACCAAGATTTTCTCACAACCCTGCTTTTTGAAGAACGATTTTGGACCCTGCTTTTTGAAGAACGATTTTGGCGCATACAAGCGCTGGCATTCATTAAACAATTAGTAAATTCATACAGTGCTCTGTTAACACAAGTATCAATCATATTGGCAGCATATTCTAGATTGCTGCAAAACAGGTCGATAGTACTGTTATATATGTATTCTGATAATCTATCCCTTTTCCATAGAGTTACATTTTCTGAGATAGATAGAGGTGACAGTGGTGTTTTGCCTGTAATTTCTAACAGGATTGGCATGTGCTCTGATTCTACCCTGCTACCTACAGAAAAGTTCACAACGTTGTCTAACAAATCGTTAGAAATAAGGCAATAATCTATGACACTACACCCATGGGAAGATACAAATGTAAAATCACGACTAAAGCTACCTCTGTTGTACCCATTCAGAATACAAAAATCAAAACAAGCACACAAATTTAATAAATTTTCTCCAAAAGCATTTACCATTGTATCCTTAGACAATCGTGTTTTCTTGAAAAAACGGGGTCGAATTGGAAGGGTCAGTCAGTAGATCAGTATGTGACCACGTTACTTGGAGGTCTGCTGTCCTTGCATTAAAGTCCCCGCAACATATCAGCTGAGCCTGTGGATAACGGTTTGTCAAGTCCAGGATGCAGTGTTCTATGGCGTCAATGTGGCAAGTGAAATTAGATGATTGGTAGTGCACTGAACCAGAAGGAGGGACATAAACAAATATTAACAGAATGTCACTGTCCACACAAAGCATGCTTTTAGACATCTTAATACACACCACGTGATCGGTATTAACTTTAATTGATGTAATGTGCTTATTAAGTATTTTATTGACTAGTAGTAGAAGCCCTCCAGACCTACGTCCCATAAATGAATGTTTAATGGCTTTTGTCCTGAATTTCATGTAACCATTGAAGACACCATCCAAGTCGAACATATCATCTAGGTACGTTTCTATCAAACACACAATATCAAACTTTTGTACAAAAAGAAGAAAATCAGTATCTGCCAACTTACTGGCCAAACCATCTATGTTCCAGGAGAGACAGGACAAGTTCTTGGAGTGTCCACAAAATGTAACGGGCCGGCCGAATCCCTATTTGTTAGAGCCGTCTTTGTCTCTGAACTTGAACTTCTCAGTAAGCCGTGTCTTTTGCTTCTGTCATTGAGTCTGCTTTGTTTGCTTTTGTTTCTGTTGTGTCTGCGTGTGATTGGAGCTCTTTGCGGTGTTGGGTTTGAAGTTTCGTTTTCATGGGTGATGCTAATAGACATCAGACCCTGGCTGGGATCACCTGGAGTGGCAGTGGCACAGCCGTGCACGTCACTACCAGTGATCACACTGTTGCGCTGAGGCACAGACTGCGGCTGACATTGCTGGACTGGTCCACCAGGCAGGGGGTCCGGCTGGAGGTGGGATGACGATGGGAGGTGGGATGACGATGGGAGATGGGATGGCGATGGGAGGTGGGATGGCGATGGGAGGTGGGATGACGATGGGAGGTGGGATGGCGATGGGAGGTGGGATGGCGATGGTAGGGGGTAGCTTGGGGGGGGCTCTGAAGACTGGCTTTCTACGTCGTAAAACTTGACTGGTGGGCTGCGGAATGCTGCTGTCAGGCTTACATCGGGTGTGCTGGTTGCCTCTTTATCTTGAACTGAGGTTCGGCAAGTGTTAGCCTTCTTAGAGGACTCAGCCGAGTGGGGGGACAAACAGGAATGATGGGAGGAGGTGGGCTGATTTGTTGGCAGGGAATGATCAGCGGGTCTGTTCGCTGCACCAGCTGTTGTCGTGTCCTGAGCATCACCATGTACCGCTGCTGACTGCCATGCCACACTCTCTTCACTCTCGTTAGAATTCACCTTGGCTTCTGGTTCCGCGGATCTAGCAAGGTTCATCCCAACGTTGTCACCTGGTGTGTAAGAACTTGCATTGTAATTTTTAGTACATTTCGGGTCGCTGCGGATCTGAGTAGGCAGTGATTGAGACTGAGTACTCCTGCTGGATAAGACTGGACTTACCTGCCTGTTCCGTTGTCGGATTGTCGCCTTGTTTAGGGTGGGGAATTCCTCCAAGTCAGAAGCAGAAGGGGGCAAAGAGGAATCCCCCTTTGGCTGTCCAGTGTGATTTGTACTGTTGATACTGTTCTGACTGACTTTATGTTGAGAACTGTTCTGGGCATTTCTCTCTCGAAATCCATCCTTGTATTTCCTTGTTGCATTGAAACATAGTTGACCTCTGAAAAAATAAGCCTGTCTCCCTTCCTCTCTGTGATGTTTCAGTGCAGTGTACTGCCGTCTGGTGAGGTCCGCGGCCACACGGATGCCTTCTTCATCAGCCATTTCTTCCCTGTGCTCTTTTTCTTGCAGCACTGAGAGTTTGTCTGGCCAGTGATGAAGGGCGGCAATCAACGGCCGGGGACGGGCGGAATCGCCTCGTGGGGGTCCGACTCGGTGCGCTCTCTCCACGTCACCGCAGCTCCATGTCTTGGAGGGGTAGAAACGATTCAGCAGCTGAACGACTTTCCGGGTGCATGCACGGTAATCTTCATTTGGGCCTTCAGCAACATTGAAAAATTTGACATTGTTCCTTTTCGAAAACGATTCTAACCTATCCACTTCCTGTTCGAGGGTGTCAAATGCCGTTGACAAATGTTCTTGCTGGTCGTACACTGTGTCACATGTACTTTGTAGATATTGACACTGGTCTGTCAGACTGGCCACTTTCTGCTTCAGCTGATCGTTTTCTGTCTGCAGACTGTCGCACCACGTATGCAATGAACCGATATCAGCACAAACGGCAGCATAATGTTGTTGTAGAGAGAGAGAGAGAGAGAGAGAGAGAGAGAGAGAGAGAGAGAGAGAGAGAGAGAGAGAGAATCACACACTCACAGACACAAGAGAGAGAGAGAGAGAGAGAGAGAGAGAGAGAGAGAGAGAGAGAGAGAATCACATACACACACACACACACACACACACACACACACACACACACACACACACACACACACACACATACACAGGGTTCAAGACCCACAGGCACGGCGAATGCACGAATGTTAGCACGTTCTCTCTCTCTCTCTCTCTCTCTCTCTCTCTCTCTCTCTCTCTCTCTCTCTCTCTCTCCCCAAGCCTCCGGACTTGCAAATGAGCAAGCGCTGACGGACGTTTTATTTTCTCTTTTAATTCCCTGTTAAATGTGGTCGGAAATGGAGCGAGAGCGAGGAAATGGGAACTGAACTTCGCTAAGGGTGCTAACACACGGTACGCGTGATCCTTTCGATTTAGGCGAACGACCCGTACTTGCTGTCGTTGGAATCGTGCCTTATTTATCTTACCCGGCTGCGCAATAAACACAGATAGTAGCATTATGTTTGCCAATAGCGAGAACAGTTGCCGTATTCAACCAGTTTGTCCAGTCTGGAACATGCATTACCATACATTCAAGACAGAGAGAGAAAGAGAAACGAAACGAAACGAAATCTTATTTCACCAGGATAATGAGATAAGCAAATATGAATGTTTCTTTCTACCCAGCCCTGGGCGAAAGCACAACAACAACAAAAAAGACAAGAAAAAATTAACAAATCAAGGTAAATACATAAGAGGAATACACAATAACAAAGTCTTGCACAATGCAAAGCAATCAATCTACTGTTGACACAACTGACAATGAACACAATGGAAAACAAGTGATCTTAGGGTAAAAGGAGTAAGGCAATGGGAAGAAGTGGGGCAGAGGGGTGGACTGGAGAGAGAGAGAGAAGAGAGAGAGAGAGAGAGAGAGAGAGAGAGAGAGAGAGAGAGTTGGGGAGGAGGGGCAGCCTCTGCGTCAGCTCGTTTTCCGTGTATTGATTACCTTAATCTGGAAAGAGATATGGGTTGTTAATCTTGTCCAGACCTATCCCCCTTCCCCATCCTCTGCGCGCACCTTGTCCTTCCTTGTAGAGCTATGTTCTCTCTCTCTCTCTCTCTCTCTCTCTCTCTCTCTCTCTCTCTCTCTCTCTCTCTCCACACACACACACACAACACACACACACACACACACACACACACACACACACACAGAGTGTACTTGTGGGAACAGAGAGAGAGAGAGAGAGAGAGAGAGAGAGAGAGAGAGAGAGAGAGAGAAGATAGAGAAGGCTGATATCTCTTCTCTCTGTTTTCATCCTCCCCCCCCCCCCCCCCCCCCCATTTCATTTTTCTACATTGAATAATATTACGTGTGTATTATGTAATGTTGAAGAACATTATGTATTATGTAATACTTTTGTTGTTTTTACTTTCAGCTCCTTTTTGTTCATTATCTCTCGCTTGCTCCTTAATTCACAAATGCCATATAAGATTGGATCCATCTATATAACTGTGCCATTTTCTTCTTAATTCACAAATGCCATATAAGATCGGATCCATCTATATAACTGTGCCATTTTCTTCTTAATTCACAAGTGACATATAAGATTGGATCCATCTATATAACTGTGCCATTTTCTTCTTAATTCACAAGTGCCATATAAGATTGGATCCATCTATATAACTGTGCCATTTTCTTCTTAATTCACAAGTGCCATATAAGATTGGATCCATCTATATAACTGTGCCATTTTCTTCTTAATTCACAATTGCCATATAAGATTGGATCCATCTATATAACTGTGCCATTTTCTCCTTAATTCACAAATGCCATATAAGATTGGATCCATCTATATAATTGTGCCATTTTCTTCTTAATTCACAAATGCCATATAAGATTGGATCCATCTATATAATTGTGCCATTTTCTTCTTAATTCACAAATGCCATATAAGATTGGATCCATCTATATAACTGTGCCATTTTCTTCTTCATTCACAATTGCCATATAAGATTGGATCCATCTATATAATTGTGCCATTTTCTTCTTAATTCACACATGTCATATAAGATTGGATCCATCTATATAATTGTGCCATTTTCTTCTTAATTCACAATTGCCATATAAGATTGGATCCATCTATATAACTGTGCCATTTTCTTCTTAATTCACAATTGCCATATAAGATTGGATCCATCTATATAACTGTGCCATTTTCTTCTTAATTCACAAATGCCATATAAGATTGGATCCATCTATACAATTGTGCCATTTTCTTGTTAATTGTTGTGGTTGTTGTACCTTACACTGCTGTGCTTTCATTTGCTTATTTCACTGTTGATGTCAGTACTTGCTTATTTGGGTTGGTTGTTATTGTTATTGTGTTGTGTTGGTTGGTTGGTTTGTTGTTTTTTGTTTGTATAATCATGTTTTGACG
Organism: Conus canariensis; assembly: GCA_033310375.1. Taxonomy (NCBI): domain Eukaryota; kingdom Metazoa; phylum Mollusca; class Gastropoda; order Neogastropoda; family Conidae; genus Conus; species Conus canariensis. The sequence goes on from CM065721.1 coordinate 73,363,687, forward strand.
CATAGGTTGTGTCATTCAGTATTAGCTTTGTAGAAAAAGGTAATGTTGCTTATAGCCCAGCCGACCGCAAAGGGCCATATCAGAGCTGTCACCACGTTAAAGTCAACTCACAAGTCATTCATTCGCATAACTCTTTAAAATACATCTAAAAACACACCCGAAATTTTGTTTAAAATCTTTCCACTATAAAATCTCAGATCCGAAGAAAAATGTTACTCTTTCAAGAATTCAAAGATCGCATCAGGCGGAACATCTCTGAAAACGGTTTTCCTGGAATCTGCTGTAAAATGTTTGTGTCTCACATCATGCAAGTCCCAACATTCTAAAAGAATATGTTTCATTGTGAGTGGCACATGACATGGAATGCACCACGGAGCTTCTTCACTCTTTAAAAGGTACGAATGAGTAAACTGCGAATGGCCGTTATGCAGCCGGCACAGAAGCGTTTCTTCTTTGCGACCACCAGAAGCTTCGTAGAATAGCAACGGCTAGAATGAAAACGGCTAACTGAGCCAATACGTTTACAATTGCAAAATATAGAATCTTTGTCACTTTTGTTTCTCTCTCTCTCTCTCTCTCTCTCTCTCTCTCTCTCCTCTCTCTCTCTCTCTCTCTCTTTGTTAGTTGGGGGTGGGGGTGGGGCGGGGGGGGGGGGACCATGCTAAGCAATCATAACCTATTTCCTGTTCCTTTGGAAACAGCAACAATGACGCCCTCTGGGGTCTGTCATGGCATCTCGTTTTCTCCCGGCACCAGGAAACTGGCCGGACCCGAGGCCCCATTCTCTCCACTCAGGCAGACTGTGGAATAGGCACAGTGACACAGTCCATTAAAAAGCGCCCCACCCACGGGGCTCTGAAAGTGCTGCCAAGTGTGGGGAAGACTGGCGAGTCTCCTCCTCTGGAGGCTGAGAGTGGAAAAGGACAGAAGTCAGACAGGAAATCTTTCGCTGATTGTGAAGTGCTGTCAGTCACGAGGACGATCGTCCCCGGTGTCTTCAGAGTAAAGGGTAGGGGGTGAGAAAGGGAAATCTGTCTTGATTAGCAACCGCTGTGACTCACGAATAGTCTCGATTGTTCTTAGAGTATTAGGGATGAAGGGTAGGGGCCAGAAAGGAAATCTTTTCTAATTGTGAGTGCTGCTCTCTCTCTCTCTCTCTCTCTCTCTCTCTCTCTCTCTCTCTCTCTCTCACTCATAGGTACTGAAAGTAAACGCGGGAGGAAAAAACGCGAACTCCGATTGGACGGAAATGTAATAATCATTTAATTGGCAAACTTTAGTGTGTTATTTCTGCTCTCCATTTAGAACGACAGGTCGTACTGACTGGAAAGCGACTGTCCGTTTCAAAGGCGGCATTCACTCAATGACCCCACGATGTCACATTCCGAACAGACTTGATTTGTGTAGTGGTGTGTGGTGGTGTGTGTGATTAGCGTGGTATGGTGTTATTTTGTGGTCGGTGTGGTGTAGTGTGGAATGGTGCTGTTTTGTAATGTGGTGTGGTGTAGAGTGGTGTTCTGGTGGGAGATTCTGATGCGGTATTGTGTGGTGTGGTGTGTTATGGTAGAGCATGATGTCCTGGTGTGAGATTGTGGTGCGGCTATTGGTGTTTTGTGGGGCTGTTTAGTGTGGTATGATGTGATAGTTGGCGATGCGGTGTAGTGTGGTGCAAAGGTTTCCTTGGGTATGGTATAGTGTGCTGAACTGTTTGTTCAGTCTTGTGTTGTAGGCCTATTTTGTCGTCGAATTGTGCTGCATCAAATTCAAGTTTATCAGCTATGTCATGTCCCATGTCTTCTCAGAGGCATGACTCATACATTGTTTATCCCGGCTCATCCGAACACAACTACATCTAGTCTAATTCTGTCCGCCTGTTGCAGACCCCACCAATAAGTCCACAGGAAGCCACTGATACAGGCTCGTCACGAAGCAGCCCATCAGAGGAGACACTGCACTGTTCGCCTGGTCATTGTGGTGCTGTTTTGGTGATGACCCATCCAGCTTACCTAGAACACCACGCACTAAGGCTGTGCCATTAACTTCTCAGTCGTGGAGTTTGGAGACTGAGCTCTCGTCTCCAGAGAGGAGCTGCGATCAAGCCCCGTCCTCTCACGGGAATCTGCCAACGCTGAAACCATGCCATGTTTGCTCTCCCAGAGTCGAAGTAGCTGCGATCAAGCCCCGTCCTCTCACGGGAATCTGCCAACGCTGAAACCATGCCATGTTTGCTCTCCCAGAGTCGAAGTAGCTGCGATCAAGCCCCGTCCTCTCACGGGAATCTGCCAACGCTGAAACCATGCCATGTTTGCTCTCCCAGAGTTGAAGTAGCTGCGATCAAGCCCCGTCCTCTCACGGGAATCTGCCAACGCTGAAACCATGCCATGTTTGCTCTCCCAGAGTCGTAGTACTGAAACCATGCCATGTTTGCTCTCCCAGAGTCGTAGTACTGAAACCATGCCATGTTTGCTCTCCCAGAGTCGTAGTACTGAAACCATGCCATGTTTGCTCTCCCAGAGTCGAAGTTCTTGCGAACAATCCATATACGCTACACATATCCGCAGCCACTGAAAAAGAGGGCTCACGAAAGAAGTCAAGTCAAGTCAAGTCAAGTCAAGTCAAGAACACTTTATTATCTCCAAAGAGAAATTAAGAGTGGCCATAAAACAACAAATCACAAATCATGTGTCACACCCACCTATCCACCCACCCACCCACTCGCACACACACACACACACACAACCACACACACACACACACACACACCACACACACATACATACATACAAGCTTTCTGAACCGGATCTTACTGAAAGTTTAGTTATGATTCAGGAGTTTGATGGAATTGGGAACAAAACTGGTTTTGGTTCTATTTGTCTTGAATTTTGGAATTTGGAATCTTCGTCTAGAGGGTAGAACATTGTAGCTTTTTTAAGAACATGAGATCTGTCGGCAGCAATGTTCACAGCTTCTTGTGTGACTCGACATTTATACAATTTATCTAGCTGTTCTTGATTTGTGTCAAAAATCTTTCCACATGTATTCACCACTCTGTTTGAAATGTTTTTGTTTTCACGCTAAGATGTCCAAACCAGCATAAAAAGCAAAGGGACAACACTGATTCTACATAACAACGATAAAACATATTTAAGATGTTTTTTTTTAACAGCGTGAGACCGAAGTTTCTGATGAAAGTATATTCTAGATTGCCATTTTTTTGTAGATGAATTGAGTATTTGCATTACAATTCCGCTTATCATCTAAAATAGCACCCAGATACTTATATTCACTTACACTTTCCACTTTGGTGCTTTCAATATACAAGTGAGGGACAGGAGCTGGGTTTCTTCCAAATCAATTACCATCTCCTTCATCTTACTGACATTTAAATCTAGACAGTTCTCTTTGCACAAAGAGTCAAGAGTACAGGGGACAGAACGGTGCCTGGAGGTGCACCAGTAAATGTGGTTCTAGCTGATGAATATTTTCCATCAAAGCGTACGCACTGTAACGTGTTGACATAAAAGTTCATGATCCATAAAATCAACTTTAGGTTGACCTGTAAAGTTTGGAATTTCTTTGCCATAATGTGTGGTTGAATAGTATTAAAAGCTGATGAGAAATCAATAAACAGGATGCGAACAAAAGAATCTTTCTTTTAAAGATGTATGTATCCTTGCTTTTAAAAAAGTGATTATTGCATCATCTGTACTTCTGTTCTGTTTGTATGCAAATTGGTATGGATCACAAAGCTGTTTGACTTGAGGAAGAAGTATCTGAAAGACAAGGCGTTCAAAAGATTTCATTACAAGAGATGTCAAAGCAACAGGTCTATAGTCATTCAAAATGCTAGAATTTCTTGTTTTTGGTACAGGACAAATTATTGATTTTTTCCAGACGGACCAGCTCCACAATTCAAAGACTAAAAAAAAAAAAAAGAAAAAAAAAAAGAAAAAACCCACTGCTGAAGACCACCGTTTTGGTATCTTTGACCATTTTGGCATCTGGGTGTCAAAAAGTTGAAGGATATCAAAACGAGGGGAGCAACAGTCCACCGTTTTGGTATCTATGACCATATGGGCCTGGATATCAAGAGAGCGGGTCGTAATCACCCGGCGTTTGGTCCTCGGCATTTGCTTTCACTGTTATTGCGTAATTACATACTCATGACAAGCCGGGTAGAAAGTGCTCATCGGCTCACAGCTTTATTTATATCAAATCTGAAGTCAATGATCAGATTTTGTTGCCTATGGCGAATGTTTTACCTTTCTCAGAGGCGACTTTGGTGCTATTATAATGTGACTAAACGCTTTCATGTCATCACCCCACATCAGAAAAAGCCAAAATAACACATGATCATCCCCCGCCGTTTTGATATCCAGGCCAGAAATGCCACAGTTATCCACCCCTCTGCTGATTTGATGTTCAGGTACCAGAAGAACAAAAAAATTAGCCGGTTGCCAGTCTGTATCCATGACAATCAGAATGCCCAGTTACCAAACTGGTCGAGGGTACCAAAATGGCGGCCTCCGGGCAGAGGTCTGACCTTTTCATTGGTCAGTCCATCGGCGGAGGCCCTGCAAAAGTTTGAGTGGCTGTCGTGTCTGTTCTTGTGCATGCTATGTGTGTAACTGTGTAGGTCGTGATGTTTGTGATTTGTGTGTAACTGTGTAGGTCGTGGTGTTTGTGATTTGTGTGTAACTGTGTAGGTCGTGATGTTTGTGATTTGTGTGTAACTGTGTAGGTCGTGATGTTTGTGATTTGTGTGTAACTGTGTAGGTTGTGATGTTTGTGATTTGTGTGTAACTGTATAGGTCGTGATGTTTGTGATTTGTGTGTAACTGTGTAGGTCGTGATGTTTGTGATTTGTATGTAATGTGTACCGCATTGGCAAACTATAGTTCAACGTGAATACAGAGGCTGTCCCTTATCCCCATATCTCTGCCCCTCACCCATTCATCTCCCCCTCCCTTCCCCTCCCTTATCTGAATGTGTTCAAAAGGCCTTTGTCCATGCTACATTTCGATAAAACATGCCACATGTTCAATATAACACGCTACATGGTCAATATAACATGCCACATGTTATATTGTTATGTATTATGCTTTTCCATGTACACTCAGATCCCCTCTACCCCCCCCCCCCCTCCCTCCCCACCGCCCCCCCCCCCCCCCCCCCCACTTTACCCCCATCCTCATCAGGATGTCCCTTGAAGCCTCATGTAACCAGACCAGACAATCTTGTGGAAGAAGTCCAGTTGTAACCTGGAATAATAATAAAATAATAATAATGTATAATACTTATATAGCGCATTTCTTGTTACACAACTCAATGCGCTTACATCCACCATTTGCACTTATTCATCAACACTCGTTTACACAACGGGCTGCCTACCTGGGTAGTGCCGACTGAAGAGCTGCCAGCTGGCGCTTCATTCAGTCGTTTCCCGTGTCATCCAGTCAATATCATACATGCACATAATAGCTGCATTCTTCGGGGCTACGTGCAGTCATCTGAAGTTCGACGGCCGAAACACGAAGACCTTGTTACATGATATTAGACACGAATCTTTTTCAATCTACGTGACAAAACCAACCTTGCCGTCGTCCATCCATTTCAGTTTGCGCTGTGTGATATCCAGAACATTCACTGTAGACGTACGTGAGCGGATGCTTCTTCCCTGCGCTGTACGTGAGAAACGGATCGTGTGTTGATATCCTAAGGCGACCGACAGTTCTATGCCGCCTGAGGCCACAGGTTGCGGCATGGACCCAAGGCAAGTAAAGAGAAGAGGAGAAGGAAAAGAAGGGTGGGGAAGGGTGGGAAAGAGAGAGAGAGAGAGAGAGAGAGAGAGAGAGAGAGAGAGAGAAGGGGGTGAGGAAAGGATGTGTGAGTAGGGGGGGGGGGGGATCAACGGTTAAAACAAAGGGTATGAAGTAAAGCAGCAACGAACAACAAACGAACAAATATATAAACGAAATAAGAAAGAAATGGGTGAAATAGGAAGGGATTAAATGTCTCACACACACACACACACACACACACGCGCGCGCGCGCGCGCGCGACACAAAAAAGATGAACAGAAAGAAAAAGAAAAAAATTAAAACAAAAAAGAACAGATAGGGAAAAAATGAACGGATAATATAAAAAATGAAAAAGAGACAGGCAAAAGGAAGAAAGAGGGGAAAATAAAAAAGAAACGTAAAAGAGAAACAAACACGACACCAAACAACAAATAAAGCGGGCAACGCGATGAAGCCAGGTGAAATTGAAGCGCACGAGGACCACTAGTGGGCGCTCTAATGGCCGAGGCGAATCCGGTGGCAACGCCATTTCAGAAGGTTAACTATGAAGGGCAGAAGTCGATGCGCCATGCTCAATCTTTTATTGGCAGTTATGTTCCAGGAGTCAGCACTGGCTTGGTTTCAGCCACCTTAATATGCCAACACATTGTCAGACATTGTTGCACCACTGCATTCCGTTCCCAGGTTAAACGAGGGGAAATGACGTCATCCTCCAATGCTGTACGATATCCGGTGGTAAACCAGCGTGCTCTGATTTCTCTCTATCAAAGGCGTTATCGCGAACAGCTCGCGTGCACCTAGCGTCGTTTATTTATCTAGATCAATGTGTTCGAGTTTTGCTTTTTCGAGTTCCAAAGAGCTATTGTCACGTGACGTTTATTTAACAGATGACAAGTTTCTACAAACCACTAACATGTTATAAACAAGAATCTCCCGGAAACTTCACAAAGCTTTGTTAAGGTTGCAGGTATTCTTTACGGAATATTTTATCCAGTTTGGTTGGCTATACTACGCCAAGCTACATGCTTTTTGATATATTCCATGCAATATGATTAAGTGTGCAACATCATGATTCTCAGGCTGGAGTTTTTTGCTATAAAGTCAGGCTTTGAATCATTAGAGAGACTGATGCAAGAAATGTTTTGGTACTGATGGACGCCTATGGATTAGGCCCATTTGAAAACTGAATTAGAGAGAAAAGACTTAAACTTGTTACCAGAGTTAACCTTCCTTCTGTGTGGATGGGGTTTAACGAGGGATTAGAAGCAGCTCTTGCCCTTCACCCAAAAAAAGTCTCCCAAAGGAATGTGAGTTTGATTCTTTATTGTAACAGCATACTGCGTGTCCGATTGTTTTCCCTGATGGCAAAGTCCGTAACTCTACTCTCTTGATTTACACAGATCTCTGACATCAAGATTCGACATACAGTGTAAAAAAAAGTCACACTGATGATAAGTCAAAATGATTCTTTTTAATCTGCATAAAGAAAGTTCTCAATCAGGTTTTTATCACGCAAACTGGTTTAAATCAAATAGCATTTAAAAAAAAATGTTCAGCTATAGGTATCCGCACACAGAAGCAAATTTTTCCCGTGGGTAGAGCGTACTGCTGTTTTACGCATGATTTTAAGCTTTTTGTATTTGTTGCGGCAATGAGCCTCTACCTTTTACTTTAACTACACAGTGAACCAGTCCCGTCATTGTGTTCAACTGGCTGCCTGCCCCCCAAAGTCCATGGTTGCCATGATTAATATATTATCATTGCTCCTAAAGTCAAATGAAACGGTTTGAAACAGATTTGACCTTGTCGATCTTTTACAGAGAAAGAAGACAGTATGAAAAAATACTTTTGAAACATTCAGCGGCGGTATGAATCCATCCCACGGCCCACCTTGTTGACCCAGTCTATACCCTACTGCTTGAAAAAAAAATGCAACGCAGGACATACGTAAAATTCCATTGGGGAAAGGGTAGAACACCCCAACGGACAACTCACAATTTTTCAAATCGGTCCAGATTTGGGGAATTCTTCCTGCTGGCGTGGGGTGCTGAATGGAAATGAGACACACATAAGCGTTGATCATGTATCAGCTTGCGCTGTCATCTGACAGGACCCGAAGCCATTCGTGTGATTTAATCCACGTTGTCTACAGACCAGTTGACCAATGAATCTATATCAGGGCTGGACAGCAACAAAAGTTGTCCAGATTTTTTATCATTTTTTTTTCAATTTTATGATTAATACCCGAAACTAAAAAGACCCGTCAAAGATATCGAAATCTAAAAAAAAAAAAATCCAGCTGTATTTTTGACTCGTATATGTTTCAAAGTGACTTACGCAACCGCCGTCATTTGGTTTAGCGCGCACGCATGCCTCTGTGTGTGTGTGTGTGTGTGTGTGTGTGTGTGTGTGTGTGTGTGTGTGTGTGTGTTGGGTCACACATTGTTATGACAACAGGTGTCATTTTTTTCGTCAACCTTTTTTCAGACCCCAGCAGCTCCACCCCTGTTTGTTGTTGTTTCCCGTATGGATACTATCATATTTTTATTGTATGAAATAATCTACTCCTTCTAAATACCTAATTTAAAAACTAAAGAGCAATAGATCAACGCTTCATGGGTAGATTTCGGGAAAATTTGATGTCGTAGACCTTTTTGGTTTCAATGTTATACTGTGTACTTAAATTTTGACTAATCTCCGTCAAAGCAAACCTAATTAAAAACGTACTCGAAGATCTGACAAACCCACTTGTGAGATGTAGTGGGGTTTTGAAAGCAAGCAAGCGCGCGTGCGCGCGCATGTGTGTGCGTGCGTGTGTGTGTGTGTGTCTGTGTGTGTCTGTGTGTGTGTGTGTGTGTGTGTGTGTGTGTGTGTGTGTGTGTGTGTGTGCGTGAGACTCTGCGTTTTTATCTGTGTGTGTGTGTGTGTGTGTGTGTGTGTGTGTGTGTGTGTGTGAGACTCTGTGTTTTTATCTGTGTGAGTGTGTGTGTGTGTGTGTGTGTGTGTGTGTGTGTGTGTGTTTAGAATTTAACGTTTGCTTTTTCTGGGCAATTACAAACACTGAGGCTATGTACATAGTGGACCCGGACCCACCCCGCCGCCCGTCCGGAGGAAAAAAGCATGCTCCGGTTCATCTCTTTTCCAAATTACTGGCGACGGCCAAAGCCGTGCATAGTGCACGCGGCCCGACCCGTGTGATGAGAGCCGTGATTTTGCCAGTCGGGCAAACCGTACTTTCCCCGGCCGTCCGGGTGAAGGGACCGATCTTTTCCTCTGATTTATTTACACTTGTTATCTTTCTTTCCAACATTGACGATGAGAAACTGATCGCTGCCGTGAGGCTAAGATCATTCATTTACATAAAAAATGACTATCATCATGCCAACAGAGATATTCTCTCTGCTGCTTGGGACAACATGTCAAGAGAAGTGGGAGGAAATTGTAAGAAGTGAAAATGCTATCTTCTTTTTTTCCACCAAATGGACAAAGTTATGAACAAACCTTCAAGTTTAGAACCAATACGATTCATATTAACAGAAAGTGCCAGTCGCTAATATATTTCTACAAAAACTAAGAAACATCCACACTGATTCATAAGTTCTTGAAGGTTTTTAATCACTGTTTCATTCAATCCATTTTGACGTTTCTTTTACTTTTTAGAAATAAGAATGTTTGAAACAGATTGGTAGCGGTGTGCAGTAGGATGGTGAGTGAGACACAAGTAAATAAATCTAACTGAACTGTATTAATGCTGTGTGAGAGTGGAGGCAAGAACGATTGTGAATAATCATAGTCATCCTCTTTCAAAATGTTACAAATTGCTACATTTCGGTTTTCCAAATCAATAAAACATAGAACACGCAACAGTTTTATTCACAAGCGCAAAGAGTTTTTGAATTCTACACTATAAAATGTTACTTAATACTGACTTAATCAGACGTATGCTTGTGTGGATGTGGGGTGATGGTGGTGGTGGTGTAAGAAAGTGTGTGTGTGTGTGTGTGTGTGTGTGTGTGTGTGTGTGTGTGTGTGTGTGTGTGTGTGCATCTACATGTAAAAGTATCTGTATATGTGTGTGTCTGGTTGTGTAAGTGAGTATATGCGTATATGCACAGCATAAATAAAATTGTTCTCACAGTTAAGATCGTTATTGTTTATGTATTTTCTACTTTTATGGTTGATCTTATTACTAATTTCTTAATTTGACCAACTTTCTTACATAACTCTATCATAGCCAGAATTGCAGATGTTTATCTGCGCGCGCGCGCGCGTGTGTGTGTGTGTGTGTGTGTGGGGTGCGTGCGTGCGTGCGTGCGTGCGTGCGTGCGTGCGTGCGTGCGTGTGTGTGTGTGTGTGTGTGTGTGTGTGTGTGTCTGTATGACAGGGTCCAAAGAAAAACGGCGTGTTGTGTGTACGGTGTTTCTTTTTTTCCTCAGCCATCACCACATATCAATGTTTGCTTTCTCGTGAGCGCTATTTTCATATCGCGTGTCAAAGAAAATTGTGCGAGGCAGCCGGCTCCGTCCGGGTCTAGTATGTACGCTTCCAAGGACCCGGACAACCGGCCAGGTCAGGGTCCTCTATGCACGTAGCCTAACACGGTCGCGCTTGACATAATGATGAAATATTTGTTAGACCTTTTCAACTCTTCTCTGCCTGAAGAAATCAGGGAACTAGCGATTAATGTTTCAAGCAAGCAGCATCTTTAATATTACATAACAGACATTTTGTTACAACCTGTGATCAGTTGAAATTATTGCGTCGTGTACTGATAAAACGTATGTTAAATGATATCTTATGCAAATATTGCAAAACATGTCGACTTGCATTTCATCAAGTTGAGATTATTTAACATTATTTCTGCCAAAACAGGATCAGATATAAATAAACATCACAGAGTAAAGATTGACCAGAAATAAATATATCTCGGCAAATAATGCAAAATGAGAGATTCTCACTCGTGTCGAATCAAGCAACCGAAGCCACATAAAACAGCCAATAAAACAGCCGTGCTTCTTTTCCACAACAGTCACCAAATAGGCCTAATGCCAGCACACCATCCCTTTGCGTTATGACTAGATCAAACAAAATCTAACAGCACGGATAAAAATAATGATATCCGTAATGGAAGCTTCGAATAAACTGAATGGATCCGTGACGTAAAGAGAAGATGACGACGCACAGACAGAACGAATCGGGATGGAAACGCGAACCTGAAAAAATACCGATCGGTTGGCAGGCGGTCTTGCTTTGAACTAAGATTCAGCTGCTGTATGCACGCCATTTTCGTCACCCCTTTCACTGATTGTGAGAAGCCCTTTATCATACCCACCGACTACACAGAGAGGTCAGGTTCCCATTTGTGCAAATTGGGGCACATCATTAAAACAAAGATAGTGCAGTGGTGGCACGGGGTTCTTGACATCTCCCGTTCATGACTGGCTATCCTGCAAAGACTAGGAAACACACAGCATGTGAGTCGAACAGGCAAACTGCCCCTCTCGTTTCTGTTAACAATGCGTCACTGAGTTTAGGTTTAAAAGATTCTAAGTTCCTGTTAAAACTTTTTGTTTTGCGTTATAGCGGGTACGGATATCAAAAATATGACAGCGGACAAAAGAATGGACAACAGAAAAGGGAGAGAAAACGCAGGGTTTGATGCAAGCCAGAATGAGAGATCTTGAATTGT
>CM065721.1:73407676-73410176 GCA_033310375.1 Conus canariensis
TACTAGGTAGGCACTCATAAAAACATGGTAGGTAGGCACTCATAAAAACATGTAGGTAGGCACTCATAAAAACATATAGGTAGGCACTCATAAAAACATATAGGTAGGCACTCATAAAAACATATAGGTAGGCACTCATAAAAACATAGTAGGTAGGCACTCATAAAAACATAGTAGGTAGGCACTCATAAAAACATGGTAGGTAGGCACTCATAAAACATGGTAGGTAGGCACTCATAAAACATGGTAGGTAGGCACTCATAAAAACATGGTAGGTAGGCACTCATAAAAACAGTAGGTAGGCACTCATAAAAACATAGTAGGTAGGCACTCATAAAACAGGTAGGTAGGCACCATAAACATGTAGGTAGGCACTCATAAAAACATGGTAGGTAGGCACTCATAAAACATAGTAGGTAGGCACTCATAAAACATAGTAGGTAGGCACTCATAAAAACATGTAGGTAGGCACTCATAAAAACATGTAGGTAGGCACTCATAAAAACATAGTAGGTAGGCACTCATAAAAACATAGTAGGTAGGCACTCATAAAAACATGTAGGTAGGCACTCATAAAAAAAGTAGTAGGCACTCATAAAAACATAGTAGGTAGGCACCTATAAAACATGGTAGGTAGGCACTCATAAAAACATGGTAGGTAGGCACTCATAAAAACATAGTAGGTAGGCACTCATAAAAACATAGTAGGTAGGCACTCATAAAAACATGTAGGTAGGCACTCATAAAAACATAGTAGGTAGACACTCATAAAACATGGTAGGTAGGCACTCATAAAAACATACTAGGTAGGCACTCATAAAAACATGTAGGTAGGCACTCATAAAAACATGGTAGGTAGGCACTCATAAAAACATAGTAGGTAGGCACTCATAAAAACATAGTAGGTAGGCACTCATAAAAACATGTAGGTAGGCACTCATAAAAACATGTAGGTAGGCACTCATAAAAACATGGTAGGTAGGCACTCATAAAAACATGTAGGTAGGCACTCATAAAAACATGTAGGTAGGCACTCATAAAAACATATAGGTAGGCACTCATAAAAACATGTAGGTAGGCACTCATAAAAACATGGTAGGTAGGCACTCATAAAAACATGGTAGGTAGGCACTCATAAAAACATGGTAGGTAGGCACTCATAAAAACATGCTAGGTAGGCACTCATAAAAACATAGTAGGTAGGCACTCATAAAAAATGTAGGTAGGCACTCATAAAAACATATGGTAGGCACTCATAAAAACATGGTAGGTAGGCACTCATAAAAACATGGTAGGTAGGCACTCATAAAAACATACTAGGTAGGCACTCATAAAAACATGGTAGGTAGGCACTCATAAAAACATGGTAGGTAGGCACTCATAAAACATGTAGGTAGGCACTCATAAAACATACTAGGTAGGCACTCATAAAAACATACTAGGTAGGCACTCATAAAACATGTAGGTAGGCACTCATAAAAACATAGGTAGGTAGGCACTCATAAAAACATAGTAGGTAGGCACTCATAAAAACATAGTAGGTAGGCACTCATAAAAACATACTAGGTAGGCACTCATAAAAACATATAGGTAGGCACTCATAAAAACATACTAGGTAGGCACTCATAAAAACATATAGGTAGGCACTCATAAAAACATAGTAGGTAGGCACTCATAAAAACATGTAGGTAGGCACTCATAAAAACATAGTAGGTAGGCACTCATAAAAACATAGTAGGTAGGCACTCATAAAAACATACTAGGTAGGCACTCATAAAAACATAGTAGGTAGGCACTCATAAAAACATGTAGGTAGGCACTCATAAAAACATACTAGGTAGGCACTCATAAAAACATAGTAGGTAGGCACTCATAAAAACATAGTAGGTAGGCACTCATAAAAACAATAGTGGTAGGCACTCATAAAAACATAGTAGGTAGGCACTCATAAAAACATAGTAGGTAGGCACTCATAAAAACATCTAGGTAGGCACTCATAAAAACATGGTAGGTAGGCACTCATAAAAACATAGTAGGTAGGCACTCATAAAAACATATAGGTAGGCACTCATAAAAACATACTAGGTAGGCACTCATAAAAACATAGTAGGTAGGCACTCATAAAAACATACTAGGTAGGCACTCATAAAAACATGTAGGTAGGCACTCATAAAAACATAGTAGGTAGGCACTCATAAAAACATGGTAGGTAGGCACTCATAAAAACATGGTAGGTAGGCACTCGAGGTCTGACCAGCGCGTTCGACTAATGCGTAATCAGACATCCGCTGAGTCGTAGCCACGAGACCCTCTTCTTCAATTGTCTCATCTTAGTTGTTAATTCATTTATCCATCAGCTTCAATATCATGCGTAGTGTGGTCTCAAAACTCAGCGGATGTGGTGTAGCGTATATGGACTAGTCCGCACGCAGTGACGCATCCTTGATGAAACTGAAACTGAAACTATTCATTAGCTCATTAAATCAATCAGTATGTTTAT
>CM065721.1:73425176-73427676 GCA_033310375.1 Conus canariensis
ATGTTATGTCAGTGTACCTGCCAAAAGGTCCCAACGAACAAAACACTGAATGGCTCCGTACAATCCGGGACCAACAGAGTGGTAAATGGCTAATTGGCGGTGATTTTAACGCCCACTCACCATTTTGGGAAAGTGAATGTTACACAGTAACAAGTAACCGCCTTGTAGAAAATATTGTAGACAATCCACTTCATCTGTTAAACGACGGCAGTGTCACAAGAATTCCAGACAACTCGAAACACAGAGCAACAGCCATAGACCTTTCCCTTATTTCTCCGGAGTTAGTACCTTCATGCTCATGGGAAACACATAAAGATACATTAGGCAGTGACCATCTTCCTATTGTTATAACTCTCGAGAGAGAGCATATACAGTCAAATGATGGTGTGGAAGATATTATACCAAGATATAATTATAAGGGAGCAGACTGGAATAAATTTTGCAATATTATTGCTACACAAGACTTCCCTAATAATGATGATGAAAATGTTGACGAATTATTTTTAACATTCAAAAAAGCAGTTCTGTTAGCAGCTGACTCGTCTATACCTAAACTAAGAACTTTTAGATGTACTAATCACACCGGCAACGTTTGGTGGAAAGATGATTGTGAGAAGGCGGTAAATAATAAAAAAGAAAAATATAAACTCTACGTAAAAGATAAAACTGAAGAAAATCATGCTGCGATGAAGACTGCAAAAAATCATTGTAACAGAGTTGTTAACTGTGCCAAAAGAGAATACTGGCAATCTTTTTGCACTAAACAAGTTACTGGGCATAGAGATTCAAAAAAGGTCTGGAAAAAAATACGGACATGAAAAATGGAATTAGATTTCCAAGTTATCCAGTAAAAATGGGCGACAATGACAAGGTTCCGTCAGATATGGAAAAAACAGAAACCTTTGTTAGTATGTTTTCAAATGATAGCAGTGTAGAAGGACTATCATCTCACTGTAGAACACATAGAGAAAACGCTAAATTAGATTCGTTGTATGCAGATCCAGTTCCACAAAAGGATCACTATATTAACTCACCTATAACACTGACCAAGGTTAAAACTGCAATATGTTCATTAAACAACAAAAAATGTTCAGTTGGTATGGATGTAGTTAGCAATGAAATGTTAAAACACATTCCTGAAAATGGTATTGCTTTTCTACACAAATTTTTTCAAAAATGCTGGGACAATGGTGTCATTTGTCACAGCGGTGGGGCTGCGACGGTTCAGCCTGCTCTCCCGGGACACAGCCACACGCGCACCCGATCCAGCAACTCACAGGAAGGGTAGAAATTTAACGATAAATCAATTTATTAACGAATGGAAGTGTGTATGATGTGTATGACAATGTCCTTCCGCATATAGTCCCTTTCTCTAGGGAAATTCCAAAGTACAAAGCAGTCACTTATCTTTACACTTTCTCCAGTGGTGGAAGAGTCTCAGTGATGCCAGGGGCTTATTGGTCACACATCAGGGCTGCTGTCGTTCACAAGTCCTCAAGCGCGCAGAATTTTCATTAGCACGTTGCACAGGGATATGATAAACAGGATCGATTTTGCACGATGAGAGGTGATGTGATGAGGGGTGTGAAGAAGCTCCAATAAGCGAAGAATAATGATGAGAAGAAGACACTGATAACCGTGTGCAGCGCCTGCTGGATCTAGGTCGTTGCGCACGTCCTGGACAACCTCAGGGTCACCAGACGGTCGCCCACCAGGTCCGCCCCTGCCAGCACGCCTACACCAGAACGTAGAGTTGACGTGCCGAGCCCCAGTCCTCTTCCCGATCCACAAGTTGCAGGGGTGATGTCACACTCAAGGGATTAACGTGGTGAAGACTGGAGACTCGGCTGTGTAGCGCGATGCTGGCACTGGACTCCCGACGACTGGCGGCCACCGAAGTGCAGGACAACGTAAACGTGAAATGATTGACAGTCGGGTTACTGACGATGAATGAAGCAAAGCGCTGGTGATGACTTTCTCCCGATGACCTCCTGAACGGTGTTGCAGGTTATGGTCCTTACACCACTGGCCGAAACACAAAGAAATTTTGATATTCCAGGGTTGACCGAATCCTTCCAATTCACACGATTGTGCAGCTGAATACCTAGGCCAAACGTTATAGGTTTGCCAGTCCACTACTATGTTTCCTGTAGCTGCTTTCGTGAGAATTCCAACACAGGCTTCCAGACTTGATCCTTCGTTAACCGCTGCCTTGCTCGATCTCCTTCTTGAACTCATGAAGTCTAGGCAACGCCACTACAAGATGATGTCCGCAGGATCTGATTCGCCTGGTAACGGACTTATGCTAATACAGTGAATATCAAAATAATAGGTTTCATGCAGAAAAATGACCCGCTAATCCAGGCGGTAAAACAAAACAACACAAGGAAAAGAAATGCTCGCACCTTTTGGCTGTATCTAGGTAGTTGCGTAATAAAAATAGTCGCAGACTGATGACGTACTGCGATTTGTGACGGCATATGATGCGCCTCGACAGAGC
>CM065721.1:73432676-73435176 GCA_033310375.1 Conus canariensis
ATATCTCAAATGGCTTTTTTCACAATAGTTTTGCAACTGGGGACTGAGCAATAACCAAAGCAATATCAAAAAAGCAAGGGTTATTTACCACACTATCAACATGGTCAGAATTATTTATAAAAATATTCTTCTCCTTATAAGCTGTGGTTAGTATAGGGCATTCAAATAAAAGGTGACGAATTGAGATATTCTCCTGACATATACACGCTATACCTCGTGTATATTTTGTATTCCATGTATTTAACCGTAATTTATGAATTAATCTGGCTAGATACCTTGGACATGATGGCAGGACGAATAAATTCTCATTAAGATGTTTCTTCCGCATATTCTTTTCCAATCGCTGGATCAATTCATGCGGAGAAAAATTTAAGACTTTGTTGAAGGGTGTTTCAAAAATTGTACAGGCTCCCTGTTTTGCCAATTTGTCTGCTAATTCATTCCCTTTTAAGCCACAATGTGAAGGAACCCAGCAAAAATCAACTGCTATACCTCGGGAAAGTAAACAATGTAATAGATGCTTAATTTCAAAAAGAATATCAGTTCTAATTTTAGAGTTCCAGTGCTTTAATGATTGTAAAACTGATTTTGAATCAACACAAAATAGCACACTATAAAATGATACTGGCGTGTCATATAAGATATAATTCAGAGCTTTCATAATTGCATATAGCTCTGATGTATAAATTGAAAATTCTCTGCCTAGATAGAAAGACTTTTGCACATTTAAGGATGGTATAGTGAATCCAGCACCACTGTCAGACGTTTCCATTATTGAACCATCTGTAAATATTTTTAAATGATTTGGATAAGTCTTTTCCAAATGTTCTTTCTTTCTTTCTTTCTTTCTTTCATTCTTTCTTCTTTTCTTTCTTTCTTTCTTTCTTCTTCGTCTCTCACTCTCTCTCTCTCTTGTTAATTATACTTTTCGTTCTTATGACTGTTAAAGGAGAACTTAATATCCCACTTTGCAACTGTCTCATCTGTCAGAAATGAAGCTTTGTTTCTATATATTTTAAATGCTGTGCTCAGTCCACTCACCCGGGTGTTGGGGAGTATTATCCATCCGTTGACAACGCGTGCTGGCACAACGGTCTGTCACTGCTGACGTGAGTGAGACAGCCGTCGACTCCTCCTACCAATCAGAGCAGGTTACTGTTTTTGGTGCAGGGGGGGGGGGGGGACAAAAACAATGGCGGATCATAATTTAGGAACGATTTCCTCTGGGCCGCTGTTCTTTGACCTTTATCTTGTCCACCTTGAAGACGAAGTAGATTTTATACAGAGGGAAGGTAAATTGGATCTTAGATTAATAAACTTCGTCTTTGTCTTTCATTTCGGTCTCTTTGATCTATATATATGTATGTGTGTGTGTATGTGTGCGTGCGTGCGTGCGTGAGTGTGTGTGTGTGTGTGTGTGTGTGTGTGTGTGTGTGTGTGTGTGTGTGTGTGTGTGTGTGTGTGAATTGTCTAGATGGGCTACGTGATTCATCCACTTCTGTTAACGTCCCTCCAATGGAATGAAGAGATCCCGACGTTGTTATCCCTGCTATTGTCATTGTTATTTTATTGTTCTTGTTGCTGCCAATAAGTGGCACACCATGCCGACAAGAAACCTGCATTGAAGACTATGTCCTAAGCTTACATGCACACAGTGACGGCACATCTCTCTCTCTCTCTCTCTCTCTCTCTCCTCTCTCTCTCTCTCTCTCTCTCTCTCTCTCTCTCCTCTCTCTCTCTCTCTCTGTTGATCTCCCTTTCTCTTTTCTTTTCTTTTTTTTTACCCTCTCTCTCTCTCTCTCTCTCTCTCTCTCTCTCTCTCTCTCTCTCTCTGTTGATCTCTCTTTCTCTCTCTTTTTCTTTTTTTACCCTCTCTCTCTCTCTCTCTCTCTCTCTCTCTCTCTCTCTCTCTCTCTGTTGATCTCTCTCTCTCCTTTTCTTTTTTACCTCTCTCTCTCTCTCTCTTTTATTTTTACCCCCACCCCCTCTCTGTCTCTCTGTCTCTGTCTCTGTCTCTGTCTCTCTCTCTCTCTCTCTCTCTCTCTCTCTCTCTCTCTCTTTCTCTCTCTCAGGACAAAGAAGAAGAAGAACAACTGAACCATTTTCATGACCAGCCACAGGGATATAAACTTCAAAGTAGGCGACTGACTGCCTGACAATCGAATCACTGCCACTTGGGGTCTGATCACGAAATCCGCAGCCTTTGGTAGAGCAGGCCTAATGCGCAGGTAATGCTTCCTTTGTACCACAGGGATCATGCGGGACATTCAGTTCCAGAAGGCGTGATGGGGAAGGGGGAGGGACAGAGAAGGAGGAGGTAAGGTTGAGAGAGGGGGTGTAATTCTAGGGCCTGGTTGTATGGCTGAAATATATAACAAACTGAAGCGAGAAATACAACACCCACATATGTAGACTCAGTCCAAAAAATCCTTAGCATCATCTTTAAATTTACTGACACCATCGCCATCATAATCCTCATTCTCATCGTTCACCATGCAAT
>CM065721.1:73440176-73442676 GCA_033310375.1 Conus canariensis
TTTCTCAATTACAACGTCAATGGCCTTCTACCAAAACTGGATAATAACGAGTTTACCAACTTTCTTTTGTTACACGATTTTATATGCCTAACTGAGACATTTATGGCAAATGATTTAAATTCCCCATTGTTTAGTAACTTCAAAATTTTTTCGATAAAAGCAAAGAAGCTTTCCCATCAAGGTCGATACTCTGGTGGAATAATTGTTATGATTAAGAAGAAATTTGAAAAGTACGTTGAACAAATTCAATTACAAAGCCCTCATGCTGTCATTATTAAAGTTCATAAAGATCTGTTTTCAACTGATCGCCATATAATGCTAATTTGTTCATATATTCATCCACATGATTCTGTGTTTTGGAAAGACCAATACGATGGTTTTGGTTTGGAAGTTTTGGAACAAATCATATTAGACCTTCATCACTCCTACAATGATTTCTACATTCTGTTAACTGGAGATCTCAATTCCAGAACAGGGTGTTGTAATTATTCTTCTGTAGAAGATAATATAGATTTCATCGGCCCAAATGCCTCTGTTGTAAATGAATTTTGTAGAAATTCTCAGGACAGTGTTATAAATGTTTTTGGTAACCAGTTGCTTGAAATTTGTAATATATTTGATTGTGTTATTTTAAATGGTCTACGTGAAAAGAATTTTGATGATAGCTGCACTTATATCTCATCTCTAGGCTGTAGTATAGTAGACTACTTTGTATCATCAAGTGAACTATTTTTATTCATTGATATTGCTGCAGTTGATGTCGAAAGTATTGTAGACTCAGATCATTTGCCAGTTGTAATGCGAGTTGATCTGAAGGTTGTTGGAACTGAAGCATGCAATGAGCAAATGATGAAAGATGAAAGTAGTTCAATAGAAAGAATCAGGTGGAACGATGACAAAAAGGATATTTTTGTCAACAGGCTGAATAGTAATAACATACAGAACAAACTTATATTGGCTTTTAATTTGTTGGATTCCGATGTTGATAATGCATTGACACTGTTTGTTCAAAGCCTAACTGAAGCTAGTGAGTGCATGTCCTTTAAATCTCGTTCTGATCAGAACAAGCGATCAGAATGGTTTGACACAGAATGTGATCAAGCTAAAAAAAGAAGCCAGAAGAACGCTGAACCGTTTTAGAAAAACTAAGGACATAACAGACAAACTGATCTACGTCCAAGAACGGAAAAAGTACAAGCACTTACTGAAAACTAAACGACGAGAGTTCAGGAAGTTGAAAGCAGAATCTCTTGCCAATAATTTATTGAATCCATCATGTTTTTGGAAACAGCTTAAAAATATGGGACATGGCAACAGAGATAAATCCACGAATAACATAGAAACGGTGGATTGGGTTAATCATTTCAAGGCTGTATTCCAAACTGACACAGCTGCACATACTGGCTACTCAGGCCCAGAAATAGATTTAACGGATCATCTGGACCATGTTTTAAACAGAAGTATTTCGGAAGAGGAGGTAAATAGAGCAATAGATAAACTGAAGTCGGGAAAGGCGTGTGGATTAGATGGAATTACAGCTGAAATGCTGAAGAATGGCGGCAGACAAGTTCGCTCTTTTATTATAAAGCTGTTCAACTCAATTTTTGATAAAGGCATCTATCCAAAAGATTGGTCAAAAGCGGTTATAATTCCAATTCATAAAAAGGGAGATCCGAAAAATGTAGATAATTACAGAGGTATATCTTTGCTAAGTATTTTATCCAAATGTTACACTTCTATATTGAACACGAGATTGTACACATGGTTGGAAAACAATCAGTTAATATCAGAAAGCCAAGCTGGGTTCAGAAAAGATTACTCCACCGTTGACCAGATTTTCAATCTGTATGCGATTGTTCAGAAGTGTTTGAGCAAAAAAGGTAAAAAATTGTATGTTGCTTTTGTGGATTTTAAAAAAGCTTTCGATTCGGTTAGACACGATAAGTTAATTGATTGCATCAGAAGTAAAGGAGTAGAGGGGAAGTTTTTTGCGTCTTTAACAGCAATGTACGAATCCCTACTTTCATGTGTTCGTGCAAATTCTGATATATCTGAGTTCTTTGAATGCCCGATTGGTTTGAGACAAGGATGCGTGTTGAGCCCTACATTGTTCTCAATATTTATCAACCAGGTAGCAGATCATATGAGCGAAAGAGGAAGACATGGCGTTCATTTATTGCCAGACCTTATGGAAATATTTATTTTGCTCTTTGCTGATGATGTAGCTCTAATTTCTACAACTCCATGGGGCTTACAAAATCAATTAAATGTATTGAAGTCTTGTTGTGATGACATGCAGTTAACTGTTAACATTGAAAAAACTAAGGTAATGGTGTTTAGGAAAGGTGGGTTTCTTGGAAAACGCGAGCGATGGTATTTCAATGGCCTAAGATTGGAAGTAGTTAATAATTATTGCTATCTGGGTTTCTGTTTCACAACAAAAATCAGTGCTAAATTAGGTACAGAGCATTTTGTGACCAAGGGTAAGAAAGCTGTTGTG
>CM065721.1:73452676-73460176 GCA_033310375.1 Conus canariensis
CTCTCTCTCTCCTCTCTCTCTCTCTCTCTCTTTTCTTCTTCTTCTTCTTCTTCTTCTTCTTTTCTTCTTCTTCTTCTTCTTCTTCGTCGTCGTCGTCGTCGTCGTCGTCGTCTTCTTCTTCTTTCTTCTTCTTCTTCTCTTCTTCTTCTTCTTCTTTTCTTTCTTTCTTTCTTTTTCTTTTTCTTTCTTTCTTTCTTTCTTTTCTCTTCGTCTCTCACTCTCTCTCTCTCTCTTGTTAATTATACTTTTCGTTCTTATGACTGTTAAAGGAGAACTTAATATCCTGTCATGTGATGTAGCCTCACATGGCGACATGTGACGTTCCATCGCGTACGCCCTTATTTGTTATAAAGCATTTCCCTAGGTAGGGAAGAGGAAAGGTAAAAGAAAAGAAAGTTTGAATGGCCTGACCAGTGTGATCGGTGTCGCTGGTGGCTATAGACGTAGGGCAATTATTGGTTGAATGGACGGACGTTGTCCATTCGTCAGCAACCATGGGCTGGTTAATGCGTAAGAGTTAGACGAGTACTCACTGAACGTGTACTCAAAAAAGAGCGCAGGAGGGAAAAATAAGGAATAGGAAGGAGATGGCTTGGGGACACTGACCGGACAGGTTGTTTGCAGAACGAGTTCCACCTGCGACTCACCATTACCAGGTGAGGTATAGACAGATGGGGAGAGAAGAAAGAGAGAAGTTAAGAAAAGGGAAAAAGGGAAAAAGAATTTATGATTATTCAGATTTTGAAATAGATTACTTACACGGACTTCATTCGTGTTTCAGCCCTTCCCAGTGCTGTGGCAGCACCAGTTAGGCAGTCGCACAAATATTTGGGCTACAGTGCTGCGGCAGCACCTAATCGTCTCCAGGGTTGGAGAATCGAGCTGTAGAGGACAACGACTGCACCAGTTGTGAGAAAAGAAAGCATTTGTCATGTTGGCCCATAATGATTTTTTTATTGTCCCCCTGATGAACTCAGTTGATACTACTGTATTTTAAGCCATCTTTTGATTTTTCTTTGAAAATATATACATTGTTTCTCCACTGAGGAGGAGAAACCGGTAAAAGATATAATTTGTGAAGTATTATGTATAATGAGGTGAAATTTTGGTCCCAACTAGTGGATCTGTGAGAATGATTGTACCTCCACTGGAGAGGAGGAATGAAAAATAATTCCTTGAAGACAAACGAGTTGAATATGACGGAAAATTGATTATTGTTTAGTAAATTATTCCCCGGAGAGGAGGGGGGAAGAAAAGAGTTATTGCAGTGCGCCTTCTGGTTGTTTGGAGAGAGTGCGTGTGGCACGGAGTGAATGCTGAGCTGAGTGCAGGCATGCATGTATGCACAGTATGACAGTGGTGACCCCGACTAGGACTAGGGCTTAGGACAAGGTTTTTTTTTTGTACCCCCTCCAAGGAAAAAAAAATTTCTATTTGTACCCCTCCAAGGAAAAATAATTCTATTTGTACCCCCCAAAGACAAATTAGATTTCCCCTCCAAGAAAAAACTATATATCTATCTGTGCAAAGAAAAATTTGTATAATTGATTGTTGTCTTTATTGTTTGTAGTCTTTTTCATTTGTTTCTGTATGTGTGTGTTCGAATGTTGTTGATTTCTTTTGATTGCTCTGCTCTGTTAGGGTTGTTTTTTTTTGTAGGATTTTCTTTTGATCCTTTTCCCCCTCAGGACCGATAGCCTCAACCTCCTCTTGCTCGTACCTGGCAGCAAGGGGGCAGGGCGTTGAGGAGTCGTTGTCCTTCCCTAGCTTAGATTTTGTTTTGTCCCCTTCCCCAGGACTGATAGCCCCAACCTCTTCCTGCTCTGTTTTAGCAGGGGGGCATGGCGTTGGGGAGTCAATAGTCCCTCCCTCTCTCATTACTATCTAATTCTTTATCTTTCCTCTCGTTTTATTTGGATTTTTCCCCTTTCCCCTCTGAGTGTGGGATCGACTTCACCTCCGTCACTCAACTAGTGTAGGTGGTGGAGTGGATTACCGCTCACTCCAAATAAACGTCTTTTTTTGATTATCTTTTGGGTTTTGGGTTCTTTTGGTGTGTGTGTGTGTTTTTTCTGATTGTATATTTATTAGATTGTTTATTGCATTGAGTTTCAGTATATTGTGTGTATTATTATTTGAATACTTCCCCGTCTCCAGCTTTACGGGAGACAGTTGCCATCAGGGTGCTGTCTGAGGGCCTCTTTCGCTTTTTCTAATTTCCTCTTTCTATACCGGACCTGTCTATTCTTTCATTTCCTTTTCACCCCCTTTACAAAAAAAAATCTCCAAACCTTCTCTTCAATAGGCACCTATCTAGTTTCTTTTCAGCGGTGTCATCTTTTAGGTAGGATTTCCGTTAGTGTACGTTTTCTCCCCCTCTTTTTTAATTGTTCGTTAATCATTTGTTTTGTAATTTTGTATTCACTTATTGTTTAAGGCGATTCATTTGTTTTGTGAACTCATCTATTGTTTTACCAAGAAACTAAGTAAGAAAGTAACAAGTACAGTAAGAACAGTTAAGAACATAAACATTATAAAGAATTTATTTCCGGGAAAAAACTTTATATTTTGTCTGTTTTCTTTTCACTGGAAACAAGAGTTATTAGTATTGCATTTCATTTTCTTAGCTGTTTTTGTTCCCTTTCGGAAAGAATATTGGTGAAAATCTCTTTTGGAAAGACCACATTGTCAATTCTTATTAGTGCTTTTCTTTTATAAGCCTTTATTATTTTTCTGTTTATACCGGCATTTAAATTCTTTATTTGTACATACTGTAACAAAAGTTTTTTTTTTTTTTGAAAACGTATATAACATCACATATCGCCTTATTTTAGTCATTGTTTCTTGTTTCTTTGTGATAACTATTCATGATGGAAAATTTTGATGAATATGTACGACAGGCCGAGCGTTTAGGCTTTGAAGGTGATAAATTAGCAAACTATGTCCAACAATGTCTGGATAGGGCAGACAGAGAGATAGAGAGGGAGAGACAGGAAAGACAGAGACAACTAGAAGAAAAAGATAAAGAACGACAAGAAAAGGATAAAGAACGACAAGAAAAGGATAAAGAACGACAAGAAAATCTAAAAAGATTAGAGCTTGAAGAGAAAAAACTACAGAAAGAGATGGAAGAAAATAAAAAAAGAATAGAGTTTGAAGAAAAAAAACTACAGACAGACAGAGAGGAGGTTCAGAGAAAACTAGAGCTAGAGGATAAGGATAAGGAACGGCAGTTTAAACTGAGACAACTTGAATTAGAGACTGATGCGGAAATTAAAAAATTACAGGCATCGAGAGAACCTCCACCACCTCCATCGGTCGGTTCCGCGAGTTCATTTCATCCGAAGTCAACATACATTCCGAAGTTGCCGCCGTTCGAAGAAAAAACCGACGACATTGACAGTTTTCTTTTTCGGTTCGAGAACCACGCTACTTCTTGTGGTTGGCCGAAGGAGAAATGGACGTTGTTTATCGCGTCACTGTTTAAGGGAAGTGCTTTGGCACTATACCACACACTTGCGGCAAAGGAAGGGTTGACTTGGGATCAGTTAAAAGAAGAACTCTTAAAGAAGTTTCAATGCTCAGCTGACCGTTTTCGTGAGCGTTTCCGATCTATTCGTCCTGACAAGGGAGAATCATTTCCGTCTTTTTTGATAAGAATGAGTCATTGTTTAGACAGATGGATAGAGCTAACAAAGACAAATAAAACTTTCGAATCACTGCGAGATTTGCTACTTCGAGAGCAACTTTTTTCAAAGCGTCAGTAAAGATTTGGCCACTTTTCTTAAGGAAAGACAGTTCGATAGCGTTGAAGAAATGTGTCAGATGGCGGATCAGTACTGTATTGCTCATCCGGATAAAGGTGTTGCCCGCAAGAAAAATTCGTCCCTTTTCGAGTCTCACGCGGCATTTCAGATACATTCTGGACAAGGAAAACTTTAGAAGAGGAAATCGCGCTTCATTCCAAGGTCCGCACTCTTACACGTCTTTTGGCAACAGACGACGACCTTTCCGTGGTCAAGGCCATGTCGGTTCTGGCGATTTCCGTCAGTACGAATACTCACCACCGGAAAGACTTTTTCCTTTCCGAGGGCGTGGTGAACAACCGCGAAGACCCTTTGGTCCAGCTCGTGGACAAGGTCGAGGTTCACAGACTAATGGTAACCAGTTGTCCACCGATCAAACATGCGTTGCCATTTTTTGTGACGGCAAATTCCATTTGAAACGGGACTGTCCTTTCAAAGGAAGTGGAGCAAAGACTGGATTTGTTTCCACTACATGTGAAGAAGGTCTTGTTTTGGCACCAGATCAGTCCATTGATGGTCTTCTTTTGGAGGATTGTGCCATTAATGGTTTACAAGGTTCTGTTTTGCGAGATACAGGTTGCACCACAGCTGGTGTAAGGAAATGTTTTGTTCTACCAGACCAATATCTTGACAGTGTTCAGAAATGCAGATCGTTTGGTGGAAAAATTGAAACTTTTCCACTTGCAAAAATTTCCGTTGATACACCATACTACTCCGGGTCACTTACCGCCTGTGTTATTGAGAATCCAGTTTGCGATTTGATTTTGGGAAATTTACCAGGTGTTGCGACAGTACATGGTGGTGCCGGAGGATCTTTCGTTCCTTGTCTCATCAGTACAAGGTCAAAAGTCGTAGAGCAGGGAAAACCCACAAAACCGCTCACGGTTTCAAAACTAGATGAACTGAAAGTTACACCAGACATTTTGAAGACTATGCAGAGAAGCGACGAGACATTGACGACTGTACTGTCTACTGCAAAGCAGAGTGTCTCTGACAAACCAACGGACAAGCCGACGTACATACTGGACTCTGACATCCTCTACAGGCATGTACCTGGACAAGACAACGAACAGATTGTGGTTCCCAAAGTGAAAATGGCAAATGCTGAAAAGGTATTCCATGTAAACATGCTAAAAAAGTATGTTGAACGTACAAATGTTGCCATTACTGATTCAATTGAATGGATGTGTCCAGTGTCTGAAACAGATGTGGCTGTTACAGAAATCATTGATTCTGATTTTGTACCTGATGTTACATACAGAGACAGAGCAAAGACTGTGCAAACAACAAATGTGGGATTGTTAACGTCTACCAGTATAGATGATACTGTACCTCTGCCCACTCTTTCTGTCAAGGGAGAAACTTATCGTGATGTCATTGTGTGTGATGATTTGTCTTTGATTCAGAAAGAACAATTGGAAGGTATTTTGAAGGACTTTCAGGATGTTCTGACTGATACCCCAGGGACAGTGACAGCAATTGAACCCATACTATTCACTTGAGTACGGAAAACCCAGTCCGAGGCAAACCATACCCCCTCCCATTTGCGAAAAAACAGGTTGTCGAAAGAGAGATTCAAGTCATGCTCGGGTTGAAAGTTATTGAACCGTCCTCGTCATCATACAGCTCACCAGTTGTTTTGGTGGACAAACCTGATGGCTCGGTGCGGTTTTGCATCGATTACAGGAAGTTAAACAAAATCACTGTGTTTGATGCAGAACCTATCCCAGACATTGAGGAACTTCTTTGTCAACTCTCAGAAGGAAAATATTTTGTCAAAATAGATTTGACTAAAGGATATTGGCAAATCCCGATGGCTGAAGCAGACAAGGAAAAAACGGCTTTTCAGACACCTTTTGGACTGTTTCAATGGACGAAGATGCCATTTGGTTTACAAAACGCCCCCGCTTCTTTTGCCAGAATGATGCGCGCACTAAAACTTCATGAGTGTGGAGCAGTAAGTTTTTTTGATGACATTTTGCTTGCTGCAAAGTCATGGAATGATCTGGAGGAAAACTTGAGAGCTGTTTTTTGTAAACTCCGGAATTTTGGTCTGACGGCTAGACCGTCCAAAATACGTGCTGGATTCCAGACTCTTGAGTTTTTGGGTCATGTCATTTCTGTTGGAAAAATGACACCAGAGGAAAAGAAAGTAGAAAAGATCTTGGCCTTGAAGAGACCCAGTACAAAGAAACAGATCAGATCACTCATTGGATTGTTGTCCTATTACAGAAGATATGTACCGCACTTTGCGTCCTTGACAGCCCCTTTGAGTGACTTGACAAAAGGAACAAAAAACAAAAGTATCGTCTGGTCAGATGAGTGCCAGAAAGCGCTGGAATGTGTTCAAAACATCCTCAATTCATTTCCTGTGTTGCTTTTGCCCTCTCTTTCAGAGGATTTTGTTTTGAGAACTGATGCCAGCTCCAAAGGCATGGGAGCTGTACTCTTGCAGGAAAAGAATGGATTGATACACCCTGTCCAATATGCAAGTAAAAAGTTCTCTAACACACAAGTCAAATATTCAACAATTGAGAGGGAGTGTCTTGCCATTGTTTGGGCTTGTGAGAAATTTGCCAGATTCCTGACTGGAAGACAGTTTCGGTTACAAACCGACCACAGGCCATTGACGTTTTTGCAGTCGTCCAAGACCAAAAATAGCAGGCTGTTAAGAGGGGCTTTGTCATTGCAGGAGTTCAAGTTTGACATTGAGCCATTACCTGGAACTCAGAATATCATGGCAGATTTTCTGTCTCGTGCGTGAGTGCACAGTATCCTTCGTGCTGCTGTAACTGCTGTTTATTTTCATTGTGGACAGACTTTTATTCTGCTGTTTGTTTTCATTGTGGAAAGACTTCATTGATATTTTGGCAGCGTTATGACTGCTAACGTCAGTCTGAATTGATAAGTAGTTGTGACTGATCTTTCTCCAAAAGTGCATATGTATTGGCATTGGTGGCTCGTGGTGGGATGCTACTTTGTGAATGGGTGCAGAATACTTCATTTGATGTGTTACAAGTGCTTTTTGTTTTTGTTTTTTTCACGTTGGTCCATTGTGAAGAATGAAAAAAGTGTTTAATTTTCGAGTGGATTACTGTATTGTATATTTTGCTTGAACAAAGACTTGTCACTTGCCAAATTTTTCTCATCAAGTGAGTCATGAGGAAATTCTCATTTTGTGATGATGTTGGGACATATGATATGTGACAACACGCTAGAAAAACTGTTTACATTTTGCTATATATATATATGATTGGCATTTGGGAATAATCAGTATCATATGTTTTTCGTGTCACTGTAACTTGTGATTTGTGGTGATTGAGTATGAATTTGTTTTTAAAAAACTAAACAAAACTGTATTTTTTTTTCTCAAACTAAGATTTTGGAATGTGATTTTGGATCTTTATGATGTTCATAAAGGTTAGTTCTATGCATTGATGGAAACTCTTGAATGATAAAAAATTGATGATTGATGGCTGAAGTTGTATATTAATTAGATATGTATGTGTATTTAAAAAAAAAAAAAAATTCTTGACGAAAGTTTTTTTTTTTTTCACCCCGGGATGGGGGTGTCATGTGATGTAGCCTCACATGGCGACATGTGACGTTCCATCGCGTACGCCCTTATTTGTTATAAAGCATTTCCCTAGGTAGGGAAGAGGAAAGGTAAAAGAAAAGAAAGTTTGAATGGCCT
>CM065721.1:73472676-73475176 GCA_033310375.1 Conus canariensis
GATCCCTTTCTAATTTTTAACGCCGTCAAGTGCGGATGTAATTTTTTTTCTCTGTTCCTCTGTGAGTGTCTGACACACATAGTGTGCAGCCTGGCAGCTTGGGTTGTTTTTTTTTCCTTTCTTTTTTTCTTTCTTTTCTTTCTTTCTCTCTTTTTTCTTTTTTCGTTAGGTGACAAGCAATTCTGCGGAAAACCGTATTTCCAGATTCGCCCATTACAACAGTGCTTAAGAAGCAGCCACTGAATTTCGAGGGTTAGGAAGCAAGATGGTTTTGCGGCTAAACTGCTGTGTATTATGAGGAAAAGGGCTGTCTCCATCCATTTGTCGCTCTGTCTTCCTGTCTTTGTTCTCTCAGTTTCTCTCTCTCTCTCTCTCTCTCTCTCTCTCTCTCTCTCTCTCTCTCTCTCTCTCTCTCTCTCTCTCTCTCTCTCTCTCTGTCCTTCCCTTCCTCCCTCCCTCCATGCCCCATCTCTCCCTCATCTTTTTGTTCATCTCTACGACTCTGTGTCTCTCTATTTCTATCTGTCTGTCTGTCTGTCTGTCTGTCCTTTTCTCTCTCCTTCTTCTCTCGTTCTCTCTCTCTCTCTCTCTCTCTCTCTCTCTCTCTCTTCCTCCCTCATTCCCTCTCTCTCTCTCTCTCTCTCTTCTCCTCTCTCTCTCTCTCTCTCTCTCTCTCTCTCCTCTCTCTCTCTCTCTCTCTCTCTCCATCCCATCCCCTTATCTCACTCATGTTGTCCCTCCTCCTTCTACCTTTTCAAAACGCAGGGATGAACACGTATACATACATTTTCTTGTTCATCTATAAACGTGTAACACACTGAGTGTTTGGCCTTACAGTAATAGCTTTTGTTTTTTCTTTCTTTCTTTCCCACGTAAGATGGCCAGCTATTCCGCGGAGAACTGTCTTTGCACACTGGCCATTACAGACGTACTTGGAAGGCAGCCACTGAACACTGAGGGTCAGGTAGGGAGATTGCTGTACGGCTGAATTGTTGTCCATCACCTAGAAAACGGCTGTCTGTCTGTCACTCTGTCTGTCTGTCTGTCTGTTTGTCTGTCTGCCTTCCTGCCTTTATCTGCTTGCTTGTGTGTGTGTGTGTGTGTGTGTGTGTGTGTGTGTGTGTGTGTGTGTGTGTGTGTGTGTGTGTGTGTGTGTGTGTTTGAATTACAGTGTTGAAAACTTGCGTGTAAAATTGAATGATGTTTCTTTTGTTAAATTTGTCACGTCGTACGATTTTGTATGCTTAACAGAGACTTTTTCTTGACAGCTCATTTGAATTGAACAATATATTTCATAATTATGTTAAATTCAGTGCTCCTGCCAAAAAAACTTTCATCCCAAGGTCGCAGTTCAGGTGGTGTCCTCTTCCTTGTAAAAAAATGTTTTTCAGATTATGTGGAAGAAGTAAAACTGGAATGTGATAATGCTATTGCAGTTAGAATAAAAAAAAAGATTTGTTGAATATTGATAAAGACATGGTTGCCATTTCTTGCTATATTGTTCCTGAAGGAGGACCAGCATATAATCATACATATATAAAAAATGGTATACATATACTTGAAGAAAATGTATTACAGTGTGTAAATACTGATGATGTGTATATTATGGTATGTGGTGACATGAATGCCAGAACAGGGTGTGAGCAAGTGAGAGAGGAAGATATGAGAAATGATGTGCCAGCAGAGGATTGTGAGGATGAAGAGAGAGTGGGTGCAACACGCTGTTCTAAAGATAGTATCACTAACAATTTTGGAAAATCCCTACTAGAATTTTGTTATTTGTTTGATTTAGTTATTGTTAATGGATCTGTTGACAAGGATGTTGGTGAATTTACTTTTGTTTCATCTCAAGGGTGCAGTGTAATTGATTATTTTATAGTATCTGATGATTTGTTAAACTTATGTAATTTACATGTTGGTGATAGTCTGTATTCTTCGCATCTACCAGTTGAACTGTTTTGGAACAAAAGTCAAGCAGCAAATGATAAGCAACATATGCCAACACGGACTCATAAAGAAGAAAAGATTATATGGTCAGATGATTTTGTTGAAACTTACCAACATGAACTTGATTCTGAAGAATTTATGGAGTGTTTGAATCGTGCGTATCAGAATCTTAATACAAATATCAGTAATGCTGTAGAAATATTTACCAATGCTATTTATAGTGCAGCAGCATGCATGGTGAGAGTAGTGGGGAGTAATGAGAAGAAATGCGATGATTGGTTTGACAGTGAATGTAAACATAAAAGAAGGCAGTGAAGAGACTGTTACAAAGTTTTCGGAGAACTAAATCAGTAGAATACAGAACAGCGCAAAAGGAGGCCTTTGTTAAAGAAAGAAAAGAGTACACTGACCTCAAAAAAGTAAAGAAGAAGAAATGGGATGAAAACAAAATTAATGAACTGAAACAGTCAACAAACAACCCGAAACAATTTTGGTCAGCTATAAGAACAATAAAAAAAAAAGTATCGTATACAATGAAATCAGTTGTCAGCAG
>CM065721.1:73485176-73492676 GCA_033310375.1 Conus canariensis
GAACTAACACAGGACTGCATGGAGCCAGTCATCCACTTGCCTGTAACTGTCTACGTCTGTGGCCCCAGCAGGCACGTGGCCTGCCAGTACCATGCAGAGGTAGTTGGGGTTGCTGAGGCTGGAGATGTACTCGGCGACAAAGAAGCGGGAGTCGTTGGAGACGGGCTGTCCGTTTTTCCACACAGCTGGGGATCCCACACTCTTTCGTCTGGCCCCAATGTGGAGCCACCGCCATCGCAAGTTGTCGATGACTGCAACTGATCGAGATCGGAAGGAATTCAGTGACCCTTTTTTTTCTGTTCTGTCTTCTGTGCTACACTAGTGGCATTGCAGCCACACTGTTCATTCTGACCTCTCATCCACTGCCTGGCCTGTCTTGTCACAGCCCACAGCAAATCCACAGGGATCAGCCAATGTTAAGTTGTCATGAAACTCGCCAGAGGAGACGCTATGCTGCTGCTGTGTCACTTCGGTGATGTTCACTGATGCCTGTTCTGATCCAATGAACTTCGACACAGTCTACTAACCCCCCTACTTACGACAATAACTGCTCAGTAGCGGAGCCAGCATGGGTTAGCTCTCCCTCTGGAGGGCGCCACCATATCTGTCCAATGACGATTCCCACGAATTAGCCGATACCGATGACCCCAACAGAGTCAAACAATGGCTACAGACGTGGAGAAAGCAATCAAAATCAAGGTCACCATGACAGCTAGGCATGAAAGGTTACAGAATTTGAGACCTTGTTTTGTTTTTGTTTTTTTTTGTTTTTTCAGCAGAGAGATCAGGATGATATAGATGCTTCGGATTTCCACTCTGGTCTACGACTGCACAACAGGACTGTACACTAATGTATCCTGGTGTCAACCAGGCCCAAGAGATACAGATACCTGTGGTGTTGGTCACGAAATCTGAGCAACACTCTCGGAGAAGCATCCATCATTAATGGATGAAACTCGACTCTGTGGACCCAGTTTTTTTTTCAGCCGAGGCCAAAGCAAACTCAACTCCAGGTAGAAGGTGGTAGAGGCTGAAAAATCCCACAAAGAAATGGCTGGTGGACATTTCCCACAAAGAAATGGCTGGTGGACATTTCCCACAAAGAAATGGCTGGTGGACATTTCCCACAAATAAATGGCTGGTGGACATTTCCCACTTTGTAACTCTACTTCTTTCCTCCCACAAAATCCCACCAATAAATGGCTGGTGGACATTTCCCACTTTGTAACTCTACTTCTTTCCTCCCACAAAATCCCACCAATAAATGGCTGGTGGACATTTCCCACTTTGTAACTCTACTTCTTTTTTTTTTTTTTTTGTTTCACGTTTTTTTTTAATCATTTTTCAAACAATACATTACAAATGAATATCATAACATTTCAAAAAGAAAAAAAGAAGAAAGAATAAAAAAAAAAAAAAAAAAAATGGGGGGGGGGGGGGGGGGCACACAAACACACACACAAAACAAAAAAACAAAAAAAAAAGGCCATTGAGCAATCAAACATCCTTGTACACAAAAGAAAAGGGGGACCGGGGTCGGGGGGGGGGGGTTGGGGCTGAGGGTAAGGGACAGGGGAGGTCCATTGACATTTTCATATCAAACACAAATCAAACTTGATTATATACAAATATTCAACCATTTGTTAAAACATACAGCTGAAGTAGATCTTGCTGAATGTAGTGGTTTACAGATAAAATACATATATTTTATTTTGAATTCTAACGCTGAAACCAATCGAGAACTGAACTGTACAGAAACCAAGTTTGTTTAAACTTGCACAAGTTATATTTGTAATTGCCATGTAATGCTCCAAGTAATATCTGTCACTCAGTGATACAACAAAGGTATGTACATGCAGCTGTGCATTTGGCATTTATATGCAGATGTAAAATTTTGCAAATAAAGTGATGGATTCAAAAAGAGCGTCTGTCTGTGTATTCTGCTTAACATCAAACAATACAAGTTCCTTGTCAATCATAAAATCATGACAATGTGAATATTTTCAAGTCAGCAACTGCTGGACATTCGTCCAAAATCGGTACATATTAGTATGACAGTTAAACAGCATATTGAAAAATGTCTGCTCTTCTTGCTCACAAAATTTATATAAAAAGTACAAGATGATGCAGAGACAAGAATCTCTGGGTTGAAAGTAATCCATGTTGCAATCAAAATATCTATTTCCTGAGACTATTTTAGTTTTTTAACTAACATATAACACATATTCTGTGCACAACTGTATGCGATCCTCCGGTGACTAAATCCCTCCCATACTATCCTTGGGACGAAAGAAAGGTCGAAAGTTTCCAAGAACAGCAACAGGACCAGCCAGCAAGGGTCACATCAGTACATTAGAATGGAACCTTCCACTCTATATAGAGCCATCCAAGAGTAAAAAAAAAAAAAAAAAAAAAAAAAAAAAAAAAAAAAAAAAAAGAGTAACAGGCTGAACATTGGATATTCCATGTCATCCAATCCATCTATAGGTAAGCATCATCCCAAACACAAACATGTATTATATCCACACACCCAAATATTCACATTGCACACATAGATCTCATCCCTTCCCCCCCCCCATGCTCCCTCCATGCACACTCGATGAAATTGTTTGCAGACACATGGCCAGAGCTCGCCAGTGACGATACACATACGTACTCCTATGCATTAGCTCTTTTACACTCAAGTCATATTCATCCTACTGAGACCATGGCATCTACGTATGCCTCGTATATTATGGCAAATACCTCCCTATGGCGTAAGCTTATTCTATTTAAAAAAAAAAGAAAAAAAAAGAAAAAAAAAAAAAATGAATTAAAAAAAAAAAAAAAAAAAAAAAAAATGAAGCTCTTATTTCCCTGACATATCTCCCCTCCAATGCGACACATATATACCCATAGACACAAACACACACACACACACATACATATATATATACATATACACACATATATATATATATACATATACATACATATACATACACACCTATGTACATATGTCGCTTATAAGAATTAAAATCCTTCAAAATTAGTAGTTATCACAATGACAATAATATTCATGGGAATCGAGATAAGCAATCAACGTACAGTGTATTTGAAATAGTTGACAATTCTTTTCACTTTCAAAGTTGTAACTTCCCCACTCACAGATCATTTACTAAAAGACCATTACTCATGTGAATCTTCAAATAAAGGTTTATAATGAATCCAGTTGTTTTCGAGTTTTTGAAGTTCAGAGTTCACTGTTGCTACGTATCTTTCTATTTGATACCGTGCCTTGAGTATTTTAATGAATACTGAAGTGAGGATCTGGCACTTTGTTATCTTGCATCTGTATATATAATTTTTAGCCAAAAGAATTATCAGATCAACCACAGTATCGCTGTTGAAGTTAAAGTCTGTACCAAATAGTACTATACTTTCTGTGAAATATAAGTTATCTACATTTGAACATTTCTCTTTCAGCAGATTTTCTAGTGTTTTCCAAAATTCATGAACATATTTGCATCTCCAGAAGACATGCTCTATAGTATCTTTCTCATTACTGCAGAAATTGCAGTTTTGATTTTGTACAACTCCTATTTCTTTCAACACTACATTAGTTCCTATTATTCTATGTACTATTCTTATCTGTAACCATTTAAGTTTTATATCTTTAATCTGCTGAATCTTTGAGAAACAACGTTTCCAAGGTATGTCTTGGTTGAGCTTTTCAGACCATTTTGTGATGCATTTTGGTTTCCGGTTATCCTTGATTAATGTTTTATAATATATCTGGGTGCCTTTTGATATAGAGCATATCCTTCCCAAAGCTGCGTTGTGCTCTGCCATATTGCGATCTTGAATAGTAAGTCCAACTTTTCTTAAATAATTCTTTATTGATGCTATACATCCCATGTATGATAGAAAGTTAATCTGTATGTTGTATCTTGATCTGAATTCATTAAATGTGAGTATTTCTCCATTATTCTTTATTAAATCAGAAATTCTGTTTACTTTTTTTTCATGCCACCCTTTAAACTTAACAGTTTTATTCCCTATTCTAATGTTATCATTATAAAGAATTGGTTCGGCTAGTACTTCCTGAGTGGTTTCTGGTTTTACTTTATAAAAAAATTGTCTATAGGAGGTGAATACATGTTGCCAAAACATATTTTCTTTATTTCTTATACACAGATAGTTTGGAGAGTACTCTTCAATGTGTTCAATAAACGAGCAATTATGCACCAACAATTCTTTCCATCTGTGTGTAGTATTTTTAATTCGTCTTACCCATGTTAGTTTTAGTGATGTGATAAATGCTTGTACATCTGGTATGTTCAGTCCTCCATCTCTTATATCCTTTACAGCTGTTTTACGGCTAATCTTGTCTTGCTTCTTGTTCCACACAAACCAAAAACATAGTCTTTGTAATTCTTTTATATATGCATCCGGAGGGTTTGGCAAAAGAAGCCAGAGATGTGTTAATTTGGACAAGATTAGCGATTTGAGTACTGCGATTCTCCCGAGAGGGGTGATAATTCTTTTTAGCCAGGTTTTGAATAATGCTTTCACTTCAATCATCTTTTCTTTGTAGTTTCTTTTTTCTATGTCTTTTAGATCATTAGTAAACCATATTCCTAGTATTTTGAATTCTTTAGGATTCCATATCATGTTTAGGTGTTGCATATATTTTATTGTGCTATTTTTATTACTCCCCAACCATATGATCTGCGTTTTTTCTTTATTCAGAAACAGTCCAGACGTTTTACCAAACTTTTCTAAAATTTGAGTTGACTTTTCAAAGGATATTCTGTCTCCACTATTCATTAGTTGAGTATCATCTGCAAACTGTGATATTTTATATTCACTCTCACCTATTTGGATTCCTTTTATGTTTTTTTCTTCTTTGATCATAATAGATAATATTTCTGCACATAGTACAAAAATGTATGGTGACATTGGGTCGCCTTGACGACACCCTCTCTCTATATAAAACCATGGTGTGCTTTGTCCATTGGCAAAAACTATTGATTTAATATTTTTATAAAAAACACTAATCCATCTGCACATATCCTTGCCAAGTCCAAAGGCTTTTAATACTTTGAACATAAAATTCCAATCTAATGAGTCAAACGCTTTTTCAAAATCTAGATTTATCAACATTCCTGGTTTGTGTTGTGTGTTCAGTTGATTGATTATATCATAAATGAGTCTGATATTGTTTCCCATGTATCTGTTTGGAATAAATCCGGTCTGATCTTCGCTAATTACAGTTGGGAGTATTCTTTTTAATCTATTTGCTATGCATGTTGATCCTATTTTATAGATAACATTTAACAAGGAAATAGGTCTCCAGTTCTTAATGTGTTCTTTGGGTTTACCTGGTTTTGGTATACAGATAATTATACCTTCTTTCTGTACATTAGAAAGCTCTCCCTCTTTAAAACTCTCATTCAAGGCTCTTACAACTAGAAAGCCAATCTGTTTCCAAAAGAACTTAAAAAACTCAGCTCCAAACCCATCTGTTCCTGGGCTTTTTCCATCCTTCATGTTTTTCAATGCCGTGCCTGCTTCCTCCAGTGTTATTTTACCTTCTAAAGATCTACTTTCTTCCATTGTTATTTTTGGTACCTCTTTAACTAAATCTTCAATATTGAGTTGTTCCAAATCTCTTTTTTTATATAATTTTTCATAGAAGTCTTTAACTTCTTCTTTTATTCCATCTGTATGTTCTATTATTTTCCCTTGACTGTTTATCAGTTTTGTTATTTGCTTTCTAACAAAGTTACGTTTTTCAAGATTACAGAAATACTTTGTAATTTTTTCTCCTTCTGCTACCCATCTTGCTTTAGATCTTAGTAGTACCCCATTCATGATTTTTTCTCTTAACAAAGTCAACTCCTGATTGTATTCTTCAAGTACCTTCCTGTCTTGTTCTGTTTTGTGTTCTTTTTTCTCAATTTCTTTTATGTCATGTGTCAATTTTTCTTCTTTCTGCTTTGATTCTCTTTTTTTCATTGTTGCATATGAAATTGTTTTTGTTCTAATTTTCATCAGCAAAAAGTCCAGAAAGGTCCTATCAGATACTTTAAATTTTATTTCTGAGTTACCTTCATCTTTAGTTTGGTTGGGTTCTTCCTGGGTTTCTGTATATTCTTTTATTATGTTTTGTATTTCTTCATTAATTTCATCAACATATTTTTTATCTTTAAGTAGGGAGGTATTAAACTTCCAAAAAGTATTTTGTTTGACATCTTTTCCAAATTTAAGTTTTAGAGTTATTAATGAATGATCAGTTCTATAGCCTGGAATTATATCTGTATCATCAAAGTACCATATCAGGTAATCCGATAGTAGAAAGAAATCTATTCTACTTTGCTGAAAGGGGGTTGGTCTTCTCCATGTATATCTCCTACTGTCTGGATTGTTCTCTCTCCATATATCTGTTAAAACAAGCTCTGACATCATTTCTTCTACTGCTTTCTTAGCTTTGGGGTTATTAACATGTTTATAGTTAAAACAATCTATTTCCTGTTCTAAGGCAATATTAAAGTCTCCAACTATTATAACATTGTTGTTTTTGTATCTTTTTATTCTCTGTATTAGATCTTCATAAAACATAGGGTCATCTTTATTGGGACCATATACACTTACTAATAATAGTTCTTTTTCCATAGCTGTAAAGGATATAATAATGAAATTACCATTTATATCTGATTCAACTTTATTGATCTTAAATTCAAGGTTATTATTAAATAGCACTGCTATTCCCCTGGCATTTGAAGTAAGTGAAGAAAAGACACAAGTATATCCCCATTCTGATTGTATATAGTTTTCCATTTGTTTTTCAAAATGTGTGTCTTGTAGACAGTAGATAGAATAATTTTTTTTCCTCAAATAGTGAAAGACATCTCTCCTTTTCTGTTTATTTCCAAGCCCCTGACAGTTTAATGAAGAAATTGTTATTATATTGTTACTACTTGTTTTTTGTTCCATTATGTTGTATTGTTAGTCTGCTTACTAATCAAATGTTCCTTTAGACTCGCTAAGAACATTTTAAACTTCTGGCTATTTTCATTATATTTAAGAACTGAACATTCATAACAGTGTAACACCCATGTTGGTCTCTTATAACATCATGTATCTTATACTCAAAGCTATTATTAAGAAGAACAGCCACACCATTTTTGATAGTTTCCGTACCACACAGCCATACATTATATCCCCAGCTGGCTCGGGTAAAATTCTCAGAGCCTTCAGAAGCTACCTCAGCCTCAACCTTCCAATGTAATAATAAGCAAGTTTTCACACCCATCATTAATATCAACATCTTATAAATGCACAAATAAAGTGTACATGACCCAGTTACAATCTCACTCTCACACACACACCCACCACCTTGATATGAAGAAAATGAAAAGGTAATGTACAACATAAAGACCAACTTACAAAGCAATGACATAAAACTAAAACACACACACACACACACACACACACACACACACACCAACCTGTTAT
>CM065721.1:73495176-73497473 GCA_033310375.1 Conus canariensis
AGATTATACTCTCTCTCTCTCTCTCTCTCTCTCTCTCTCTCTCTCTCTCTCTTCTCTCTCTCTGTCTCTCCATCTACTACCTAACTCTCTGTGTCTCTGTCTCTGTCTCTGTCTCTAACTCTCTCTCTTTCTCTCTGAAGAAGAAGAAGAAGAAGAAGAAGAAGAAGTAAATGCCAACGGACATGGAGTAAATATGTCGACTGCAATTGTCCCGGTAAAAGCAACTTGTTCTGGGCTTCCTGAAGACATCGGTCTGACAACCCCATGGGCTAGCCGGAAGATGAAGGAAGAGAATATGGAGAGAAAAAAGAAAAGGGAAAAAAGGAAGGAAACAAACAGAGAAAGAGGAATAGAAGAGTTGATTCAGAGGAGGGGTAAGAAATAGAGGATGGAGGAGAAAGTGGAACAATTGAAGAGGAAGATGTAAAACATAGAGCACGAGCGTTAAGCAAAATCAAAACCCTGGCTATAAGACAAAATACGAAACTATTCTATATTCACGGATTTAAAAAAAAATTTAAACCGGTTTCTAAGCTTCCCTAAGACCACTGGAAGACAGTACAGTATCCACTAGTCTAACAAGTCGCAGTCTTCATGCGCAAAGCATGCTTTTACCACCTCCAGTCGCAAGACGGTTTCCTGACGATTTCACTCATCAATGAATTTCCGTATGGACCCCTCTACAGACACCAGTCCTCGTCCTACAGACATACCCTACTTTCCACACCCACAGACACTAAACTCCATCAATATGAACGCTCCGGGAAAAATAATTGTGAAGATGAGTGACATCACTGCTGGAGGTTGAAAATAACGTTTAATAAACAAGGAAGATATATCAATTTCCTCTTCCGGTAAAAGGCCTACATATCCTTAATTCCAAACGAATACCGCTGGTGTACCTATCATCTGAGTAGCACATACACCCTTCAAACTTCGCTGAGGCTATTACATGCTGCTTCACGAAAAGATGCTGGGACACAGCTGGAAAATACACCTTTTAATTTTTGCTAAGGATACCATTTGCTGCTTCACAAAAAAGCATAAATACAGCTGTATAATACACCTTTCAAATTTGGCTAAGGAAACTGTTTGCTGCTTCATAAAAAAAGGTGAAAACAGCTGGATAATGTAAATCTATCAAAGACAGGGGGAAGGACCACTGTCCACATTTCTGACACAGTAACAAGGATGCAGTTTTGAACTGAGGCCGGCTGTGCAACATGTGTTTGCCTGTTAACATCCTGTGTGTGTGTGTGTGTGTGTGTGTGTGTGTGTGTGTGTGTGTGTGTGTGTGTGTGTGTGTGTGTGTGTGTGCGCGTGTGTGTAAGCGCATTGCAGGATTTCTCTCTCTCTCCCTCTCTCTCTCTCTCTCACACACACACACACACACACACACACACACACGCACGCACGCACGCACGCACGCACGCACGCACACACACACACACACACACACACACACACACACACACACTGTCAACTAGAACGTCAACGTTTTTCACTTTTTTTTTTTTTTTTTTTTTTGGATGCTCGGAACCTTATAAGAAACGTCAGTGGAAAGGCATCAACTTCCACCCCATCCCACCCGACCTCCTCCAGCCCCCCACCCCCACCTCACCCGTCTTATTGCTTGCCTCTTTACCCACCTCTTACGCCTTGTGCATACACTTTCTCAAACAATACCAGCGAAGGGTGATTGGGAACGAGCTTGCAGGGATGGGGATGTATTGGAAGATCGATTCTTGGCGATTGTTGTTTCCCTTTGTGTTTTAAATGCTGGTCCTGGAGATAGCATCCTAGTAGTTGTAGCTGTGGGAGAAGAAAGAGAGAGGAGCAGCACAACAGCAGCAGTAGCAATAGCAGCAGCAGCAGTAGCAATAGCAGCAGTAGCAGCAGTAGCAATAGCAGCAGCAGCAGTAGCAATAGCAGCAGCAGCAGCAGCAGTAGCAATAGCAGCAGCAGCAGTAGCAATAGCAGCAGCAGCAGTAGCAATAGCAGCAGCAGCAGCAGTAGCAATAGTAGCAGCAGCAGTAGCAATAGCAGCAGCAGCAGTAGCAATAGCAGCAGCAGCAGCAGTAGCAATAGTAGCAGCAGCAGTAGCAATAGCAGCAGCAGCAGTAGCAGCAGTAGCAGTAGCAATAGCAGCAGCAGCAGTAGCTATAGCAACAGCAGCAGCAGCAGAAGCAGCAACCGTTGTAATAGTGTACACCAGAGGTAACAGAAGCAGCGGAACTGGCGGTAGTTTTATCATCAACATCATCATTATCATCACAATAATAATTATCGCTAATTAA
>CM065721.1:73497573-73505073 GCA_033310375.1 Conus canariensis
TAACTCTCTGTGTCTCTGTCTCTGTCTCTGTCTCTAACTCTCTCTCTTTCTCTCTGAAGAAGAAGAAGAAGAAGAAGAAGAAGAAGAAGAAGAAGAAGAGAAGAAGAAGAAGTAAATGCCAACGGACATGGAGTAAATATGTCGACTGCAATTGTCCCGGTAAAAGCAACTTGTTCTGGGCTTCCTGAAGACATCGGTCTGACAACCCCATGGGCTAGCCGGAAGATGAAGGAAGAGAATATGGAGAGAAAAAAGAAAAGGGAAAAAAGGAAGGAAACAAACAGAGAAAGAGGAATAGAAGAGTTGATTCAGAGGAGGGGTAAGAAATAGAGGATGGAGGAGAAAGTGGAACAATTGAAGAGGAAGATGTAAAACATAGAGCACGAGCGTTAAGCAAAATCAAAACCCTGGCTATAAGACCAAATACGAAACTATTCTATATTCACGGATTTAAAAAAAAATTTAAACCGGTTTCTAAGCTTCCCTAAGACCACTGGAAGACAGTACAGTATCCACTAGTCTAACAAGTCGCAGTCTTCATGCGCAAAGCATGCTTTTACCACCTCCAGTCGCAAGACGGTTTCCTGACGATTTCACTCATCAATGAATTTCCGTATGGACCCCTCTACAGACACCAGTCCTCGTCCTACAGACATACCCTACTTTCCACACCCACAGACACTAAACTCCATCAATATGAACGCTCCGGGAAAAATAATTGTGAAGATGAGTGACATCACTGCTGGAGGTTGAAAATAACGTTTAATAAACAAGGAAGATATATCAATTTCCTCTTCCGGTAAAAGGCCTACATATCCTTAATTCCAAACGAATACCGCTGGTGTACCTATCATCTGAGTAGCACATACACCCTTCAAACTTCGCTGAGGATATTACATGCTGCTTCACGAAAAGATGCTGGGACACAGCTGGAAAATACACCTTTTAATTTTTGCTAAGGATATCATTTGCTGCTTCACAAAAAAGCATAAATACAGCTGTATAATACACCTTTCAAATTTGGCTAAGGAAACTGTTTGCTGCTTCATAAAAAAAAGGTGAAAACAGCTGGATAATGTAAATCTATCAAAGACAGGGGGAAGGACCACTGTCCACATTTCTGACACAGTAACAAGGATGCAGTTTTGAACTGAGGCCGGCTGTGCAACATGTGTTTGCCTGTTAACATCCTCTGTGTGTGTGTGTGTGGTGTGTGTGTGTGTGTGTGTGTGTGTGTGTGTGTGTGTGTGTGTGTGTTGTGTGTGTGTGTGTGTGTGTGTGTGTGTGTGTGCGCGCGCGCGCACGCGGGCGAGCGCGCGCGCGCGTGTGTGTGTGTGTGTGTGTGTGTGTGTGTGTGTGTGTGTGTGTGTGTGTGTGCGTGTGTGTAAGCGCATTGCAGGATTTCTCTC
Organism: Conus canariensis; assembly: GCA_033310375.1. Taxonomy (NCBI): domain Eukaryota; kingdom Metazoa; phylum Mollusca; class Gastropoda; order Neogastropoda; family Conidae; genus Conus; species Conus canariensis. Next base: position 73,498,983 of record CM065721.1, read on the forward strand.
TCTCTCCTCTCTCTCTTCTCTCTCTCACACACACACACACCACACACACACACACACGCACGCACGCACGCACGCACGCACGCACACACAACACACACACACACACACACACACACACACACACACACACACACACACACTGTCAACTAGAACGTCAACGTTTTTCACTTCTTTTTTTTTTTTTTTTTTTTTTTTGGATGCTCGGAACCTTATAAGAAACGTCAGTGGAAAGGCATCAACTTCCACCCCATCCCACCCGACCTCCTCCAGCCCCCCACCCCCACCTCACCCGTCTTATTGCTTGCCTCTTTACCCACCTCTTACGCCTTGTGCATACACTTTCTCAAACAATACCAGCAAAGGGTGATTGGGAACGAGCTTGCAGGGATGGGGATGTATTGGAAGATCGATTCTTGGCGATTGTTGTTTCCCTTTGTGTTTTAAATGCTGGTCCTGGAGATAGCATCCTAGTAGTTGTAGCTGTGGGAGAAGAAAGAGAGAGGAGCAGCACAACAGCAGCAGTAGCAATAGCAGCAGCAGCAGTAGCAATAGCAAGTAGCAGCAGTCAGAGCAGCAGTAGCAATAGCAGCATAGCATGCAGCGCAGCAGTAGCAATAGCAGCAGCAGCAGTAGCAATAGCAGCAGCAGCAGCAGTAGCAATAGCAGCAGCAGCCAGTAGCAATAGTAGCAGCAGCAGTAGCAATAGCAGCAGCAGCAGTAGCAGCAGTAGCAGTAGCATAGCAAGCAGCAGCAGCAGCAGCAGTAGCAATAGCAGCAGCAGCAGTAGCTATAGCAACAGCAGCAGCAGCAGAAGCAGCAACCGTTGTAATAGTGTACACCAGAGGTAACAGAAGCAGCGGAACTGGCGGTAGTTTTATCATCAACATCATCATTATCATCACAATAATAATTATCGCTAATTAACACAGATCGGCTTAAAAAAAAATTTTTTAAAAAGCTGCAAAACAACGTCCCGCTTCGGCAAACTGAACAGAATAATTTGTAGCGTTGATTCTGCCCATGCTTCAAATGTTTTCTCGTTTATACATGTTATAGATCTAAGGGAGTGGCTGGTGATAAGGCATCATAGGCAACATTAACTACACTAAGAGAGCACACATTATCATGTTTGTTTATGTATGTTCAGAAGAAGTTATTGGGGGGAGGGGGAGGGCGGGGGGGGGGGGGGGGGGGAATTTGGCCGATTGGGATAACCGTCCTCGAATGTGTGCTCTGATGTTATCTCCCTTCACTGCTGAAACAGTTTCTCCCTAGAACAGCGTCATATTATGCCGGAGGGATTCACGCTATGCGAAAAAAAACAACCCATGCGCTCATTTCTTTATTGCCAATTTCACGTGAAATTTAACAGACGCTTCACTGACGCATCTTTATGATGTAAATACACAAATGGAAATGGGCAGTTTTATTCTGTTGACTATATCTTTAGGCCAAAATCGAAAGAAATTAACTAACTTTGTGCCCTGCGAGTGGGACGTTACACGGTGTCATGTGCAGGAAATGTTCGAGAAGGTCAGGGACTGACTGTCCTAAATGCACGTGGCGCACGTGCTTGGTTTACTGTTGTTATGCACGGGACTCGTTCCCCATACGTCCATTTCGCGTCAGCCGACTGGCTGCCAACGTAGCACTTAGCTCCGAATAAAGGGACTGCGGGCAAAAGCTCTTGGACTTTTCCAGACGACAGTTACTATGAGTGCCTAGCCTCAAACATAAAACCGGTGCCGAACAGTTTTAGACCCAGTTCTGGAATGGTTTCAGCCGCCTGTCCTTTAACTGTGTGGGCTGTATAAGCTGATGTAAAATGTAGGTACGGACTACAGACCTTGGCACAGTGCTACAGTGGAAGGGCGTGTGGGAGGATGAGCAATTCCTGGATCCTACTTTTGCGTTGGCATGAGTAAAAACAAGTTTGTTTTTTTTTGTTTTTTTTCCAACCAGGGGATGCAATAGTCGGTAGGGACTGAAGGAGTTCCTTCCCATGTATTATTTTTATACAGAGTGCCAAATTACAAGATGTTAGCGTTTCTTTCAATACAAATGTTAATACTCTAATAATGTATATTGTTTTGTAGACAGTTCTTAATTCTAAGAGAAAATTTTATGGTATTCGTTTTCAAAAGAAAATTTGTGGAAATATCATCAATAGAGTCAACAGAACCTGAACCAGCGGTTTATACTATGTCTGCACAACGGACCCACATTTCTGTTAACTGTTTAGTAGATGGGTCATATGTTGTCTATTCATATTGCTATGTTAAACAGGCCTATGAATTTTACATAAGCAAGATGACAAACAAAGACTTGTATAGGAACAAACTCGGCGATTCTAATTCGTTGTAGTATCGGCGAGTTTGTGGTAACAGTCAGCGGATGTAGAAAGATGCTCACCTACCTCCCCCCCACCCCCCTCCCAACTGCCTTCGCGACTACACCATTATTCTGGCCTGTCAAAGGTTTAGTCGACGATGTCATGCGTATGTCGGATCAGAACAGGTACCACTGAACACCATCAAAGTGACTCAGCATTGATGTAGTGACTTATGTGTGGGTTGTGTGCCTTCAGACGACGTTATATTGACTGCTCCCCCTGAAATGCTGGTTCTGGATTAGTGGCAGGACGGGGACGGGTGTGGGTGTGTACGGGTTGGCCAGAATGAGCATCCTTGGTGGCATGTCACTGTAGGGACATGAACGATGATCCAGAGTGTGTGTTCGGGTCTCTCGGACTGGCAGAGAATTCTTCATTTTCTCGCAGTTGGTCAATACTTTCTGTGCCTTGTGATAGTTGAAATGGCACGTGCTTGTAGCTCACCGTTTCGTCCTCCACTTCGCAACAGCAAGTGCTGGAAGAGTTTCAGTTCGGCTGACCTTAATTGTAAGGAGATATGTCTAAACCGATTGGCGTGCATTTCCGTGAGGCTGATCAGAACTGAACAATTCAGGTGTGCATAACATCCGTTACCGTGACCTGTGTCAGCGTGCGTAACTTTGGTTGGACTGATTAATATAAGGGTATGTAAGATTGGTTGAACTGACCAATGACGCGCCTGTAATACTGGTTAAATGTACCACTGTAAACGTTCATAAGATTGGTATGATAGTCCAGAGCATGCATGCGTGAGACGGGTTAAACTAATCAATGTAAGCTACATACCTTTGGCTACAATGACGAATATAAGCTTATGTAAGACTAGCTAAACTGACTATTGTAAGCGCGCATAAAATTGGTTAGACTGACCTGTGTACAGCATGTGTAAGTCCTTATATTTACTCATGTAAGTGTGCATTAGACGGTGAAACTGACCGATGTAAGCATGAGTCAGATTGCCTAAATTTACAGGTAGAAGTCTGCACATGACTGTTTAAGCTGACCAGTGTGAGCGTGTATAAAAGAATTGTTAAAATGACCAATGTCGCTGGTTAAATTTACTGATGCATGTGAGCGCAAATACAGTTACACTTGCCAACGTAAACGTGAAAGACCGATTTCACGCACAGACGTATGGGTAAGACTGGTTAAACTGCCCAGTGTCAACGTGCTTGGATCTGATCTGGACTTTGTGAAACTGAAATCAGACTCATCGAGAATGGTTAAGGACGACACGATATCACCTGAATCAAAGTTTCTTAAAATCTAAACACGACGATTTCCGATAACACGATGTTTACGCATCATGAAATAAAAGATTACACTGAATTGGGCTGGATTCTCTCCCGTTTTTAATAAATTTTAACAGACAAGTAGCACTCCCAGATGATACAGTAGAACTCCCAGGTAACTCGGAAGAAAACGTTCACACCACAACCATACATTCGAAACTCTGAGAAGACACGTGTGCACTTGTATGGGAAAATGATAGATGTACAGTAATGTCAGGAAAGATTAATCACCTTCATAGTTTCTTATATCAATGTAGGGGTACTTATGGTCATGATGTACCGCTCATTCTGAAAATTAACTCACATAATTCATTTTAACCTTATAATTTTGTTTTGTTTTGCTTTGTTTTTGTTTTGTTTTGTTGTTTTTTCCCCATTTACTCACTTTATCTTGTCGTTGGACTATATCGCAAAAATTACTTCTATCTCATTGTGACAGACGAACGAATCCTTACAAACCCAAACTACGCTTGCAAAGCTGAATTCCCAACTCCAGTCCCTAATTCAAAACCCTTTCCAATCCTATCCAGCTAGACAGGAATTCGGATTGAACAGATCCTGGACATACCATTTGTGTTCATTCATGAGTTTGCAAACCAACAAAAAATCAGGCAGGGGAAATGATAGTTGGTGTGGATGAAAAGAATTACCTCCCATATACATTTTAGTATGATCTTGAAAATACTAAATGCCAACATTCGTATGTCTAAAATTTCTTAAAATTCCACGAAAGCATATAACTTACATAGAAAGTTTTCAATTCGTGAAATGTCAACGTTTATATCTGTACAATGTCTGAAGATTCCAATGAAAATGTATAACTTGCTTAGAAAGTACTCAATTTGTGACAGTAAATTCGCATAATTATCTATATTCAGTGGATGATTTGGAATATCACAAGTTCTGGCCGCACGGATCCTGGATTTTTCCATTGATACAGATCAGCTCCGCGCATCCGTGCCAGATTTTAACGCTCTCGTCCATGGGTCATATTCCATCTCTCCACCAAGTGTCATCACAATCGGTTTGGTCGTACTGGCATAATATTGCTGACGAGCAGACAGGCAAGCCAACGAGCAGACGGGTGCCAGATGAAAATGTAACCCGCTTGGCGCAGGCAAGAAACCCTAATACTGGAATACATTTACAAGACAGCAAGCCAGGGCATAAACTGACGGCAGTAAACCTGAATCAGGAGCTGTAGGCCACATCAAAGCCCAGCCATGCGGCATTTCGGTACGTACCAGTCGATAACTTCATTGCGCAGCAGGACCTGCCTTACTAGGTCTCCAGGGGTGCACTTCAGAGGGCGCTCCGGTGCTTGCAGTCATGGCGCCATTTTCTGCCCGTGGCGGTGTTCGTTTAGAACTGACGCCCTTTCGGATTGTACCTGGGAGAAATTTTAGCGAAGGATAAAAAAACATAAATGCGGTGTCAGTCATAAAGTGAGAAGAGGTGTGTGTGTGTGTTGTGTGTGTGTGTGTGTGTGTGTGTGTGTGTGTGTGTGTGTGTGTGTGTTTACACTTACAGTGTGAAGGTCTTATCTTTCAAACCATATGATTGCAGTTAATATCAACCATGATGCACAAAACTGAACATTAAATTTTATATTAAAAGCATATTGATAATCAGGGTTTTTCTTGTTATGTGTGTGTGTGTGTGTGTGTGTGTGTGTGTGTGTGTGTGTGTGTGTGTGTGTGTTGGTGTGCTCCCATAAGCAGGACACTGACAGTTATATCATAATCCGAGACTTCTTTCCCTCATCTTGTACTGGTCACTGACAATCATAAAGATAACGATTGTGCTAATACATTCTTTTATTTTCTGGGGAGGGGTTGATGGTGGGTGGGTGGGAATCGGTGTCTGCATCTGTAACTTTGCATTCTGTCCTGTCTTTCCTCACACTAATCAGTTGTCACATAGTCCCCGAGAGAGAGACACACATGCAGTGTTCGTAGGGACATTTGATAAACATTCTCAGAGACACCTCCATTGAGTGTGAGAGACTCGGACCTTGATTCCCTCTTTTTAAAGAATCCCATGGCACACTCAGCGACTCTGCATAGGAGACGACTCGCGACAAATAAACAAAATAGAACGGTGCAATGGAGAACATAGACCCCCACAATGGTCGAACACATATGTTTACATAAAAAAACGTACCCAGAAACACATGAACTGCAAGATATGATTCTACTTTAAAAATGACGTTTACATCATTTGACGTCATTGGGTGCGTCATATCTATGGAAGGGTTGTTACGCTTCTCTCGTTTATGAAGTAAGCTTCAAAATGGATAGAGATAAAGAGTGATCCGACCGTCCGTTCTTCAGGGGATCCACCCCCGCCCCCACCCCCTCTCTGGGTCCGCTCCAAAATTCCATCTATTCGACCCCGGGCCATTTCT
>CM065721.1:73510073-73515073 GCA_033310375.1 Conus canariensis
GTGTCTCTGTCTTTGTCTTTGTCTTTGTCTTTGTCTCTCTCTCTCTCTCTCTCTCTCTCTCTCTCTCTCTCTCTCTCTCTCTCTCTCTCTCTGAAAAGAAGAAGAAGAAGAAGAAGTAAATGCCAACGGACATGAAGTAAATATGTCGGCTGCAATTGTCCCGGTAAAAGCACCTTGTTCTGGCTTCCTGAAGACATCGGTCTGACAACCCCATGGGCTAGCCGGAAGATGAAGGAAGAGAATATGGAGAGAAAAAAGAAAAGGGAAAAAAGGAAGGAAACAAACAGAGAAAGAGGAATAGAAGAGTTGATTCAGAGGAGTGGTAAGAAATAGAGGATGGAGGAGAAAGTGGAACAATTGAAGAGGAAGATGTACAATACAGAACACGGGTGTTAAGCATAATCAAAACCCTGGCTATAAGACAAAAATACGAAACTATCCTATATTCACGGATTAAAAAAAATTTAAACCGGTTTCTAAGCTTCCCTAAGACCACTGAAAGACAGTACAGTATCCACTAGTCTAACAAATCGCAGTCTTCATGCGCAAAGCATGCTTTTACCACCTCCAGTCGCAAGACGGTTTCCTGACGATTTCACTCATCGATGAATTTCCGTACGGACCCTTCTACAGACACCAGTCCTCGTCCTACAGACATACCCTACTTCCACACCCACAGACACTAACCTCCATCAATATGAACCCTCTGGGAAACATAATTGTGAAGATGAGTGACATCACTGCTGGAGGTTGAAAATAACGTTTAATAAACAAGGAAGATATATCAATTTCCTCTTCCGGTAAAAGGCCTACATATCCTTAATTCCAAACGAATACCGCTGGTGTACCTATCATCTGAGTAGCACATACACCCTTCAAACTTCGCTGAGGATATTACATGCTGCTTCACGAAAAGATGCTGGGACACAGATAGAAAATACACCTTTTGAATTTCGCTAAGGATATCATTTGCTGCTTCACAAAAAAGCATAAATACAGCTGTATAATACACCTTTCAAATTTGGCTAAGGAAACTGTTTGCTGCTTCATAAAAAAGGTGAAAACAGCTGGATAATGTAAATCTATCAAAGACAGGGGGAAGGACCACTGTCCACATTTCTGTCACAGTAACAAGGATGCAGTTTTGAACTGAGGCCGGCTGTGCAACATGTGTTTGCCTGTTAACATCCTTGTTTGTGAGAGCTTCTGAGTGTGTTGTGTGTGTGTGTGTGTGTGTGTGTGTGTGTGTGTGTGTGTGTGTGTGTGTGTGTGTGTGTGTGTTTGTGCGCTCGCGCGTGTGTGTGATCAGAACTGAACAATTCAGGCGTGCATAACATCCGTTACCGTGACCTGTGTCAGCGTGCGTAACTTTGGTTGGACTGATTAATATAAGGGTATGTAAGATTGGTTAAACTGACCAATGACGCGCCTGTAATACTGGTTAAATTTACCATTGTAAACGTTCATAAGATTGGTATAATAGTCCAGAGCATGCATGCGCGAGACGGGTTAAACTAATCAATGTAAGCTACATACCTTTGGCTACAATGACTAATATAAGCTTATGTAAGACTGGCTAAACTGACTGTTGTAAGCGTGCATAAAACTGGTTAGACTGACCTGTGTACAGCATGTGTAAGTCCTTATATTTACTCATGTGCTGACCGATGTAAGCATGAGTCAGATTGCCTAAATTTACAGGTAGAAGTCTGCACACGACTGTTTAAGCTGACCAGTGTGAGCGTGTGTAAAAAAACCTGTTAAACTGACCAATGTTACTGGTTAAATTTACTGATGCATGTGAGCGCAAATGCAGTTACACTTGCCAACGTAAACGTAAAAGACCGATTTCACGCACAGACGTATGGGTAAGACTGGTTGAACTGCCCAGTGTCAACGTGCTTGAATCTGATCTGGACTTGGTGAAACTGAAATCAGACTCATCGAGAATGGTTAAGGACGACACGATATCACCTGAATCAAAGTTTCTTAAAATCTAAACACGACGATTTCCGATAACACGATGTTTACGCATCATGAAATAAAAGATTACACTGAATTGGGCTGGATTCTCTCCCGTTTTTAATAAATGTTAAAAGACAAGTAGCACTCCCAGATAATACAGTAGAACTCGCAGGTGACACAGAAGAAAACGTTCACACCACAACTATCCATTTAAAACTCTGAGAAGACACGTGTGCACTTGTATGGGAAAATGATAGATGTACAGTAATGTCAGGAAAGATTAATCACCTTCATAGTTTCTTATATCAATGTAGAGGTACTTATGGTCATGATGTAGCCGCTCATTCTGAAAATTAACTCACATACTTCATTTTAGCCTTATAATTTTGTTTTGTTTTGCTTTGTTTTTGTTTTGTTTTGTTTTTTCCCATTTACTCATATTATCTTGTCGCTGGACTATATAGCAAAAATTACTTACATCACGTTGTGACAGACAAACGAATCCTTACAAACCCAAACCACGCTTGCAAAGCTGAATTCCCAACTCCAGTCCCTTATTCAAAACCTTTTCGAATCCTATCCAGCTAGACAGGAATTCGGATTGAACGGATCCTGGACACACCATTTGTGTTCATTCATGAGTTTGCAAACCAACAAAAAATCAGGCAGGGGAAATGATAGTTGGTGTGGATGAAAAGAATTATCTCCCATATACATTTTAGTATGATCTTGAAAATACTAAATGCCAACATTTGTATGTCTAAAATTTCTTAAAATTCCACGAAAATTATAACTTACATAGAAAGTTTTCAATTCGTGAAATGTCAACGTTTATATCTGTACAATGTCTGAAGATTCCATGAAAAAATATAACTTGCATAGAAAGTACTCAATTCATGACAGTAAATTCACATAATTATCCATATTCAGTGGATGATTTGGAATATCACAAGTTCTCGCCGCACGGATCCTGGATTTTTCCATTGATACAGATCCGCTCCACGCATCCATGCCAGATTTTAACGCTCTCGTCCATGGGTCATATTCCATCTCTCCATCAAGTGTCATCACAATCGGTTTGGTCGTACTGGCATAATATTGCTGACAAGCAGACAGGCAAGCCAACGAGCAGACGGGTGCCAGATGAAAATGTAACCCGCTTGGCGCAGGCAAGAAACCCCAATACTGGAACACATTTACAAGACGGAAGTCAAGTACCTTGTCTCAGCAAGCCAGGGCATAAACTGACGGCAGTAAACCTGAATCAGGAGCTGTAGGCCAGATCAAAGCCCAGCCATGCGGCATTTCGATACGTACCAGTCGGTAACTTCACTGCGCAGCAGGACCTGCCTTACTAGGTCGCCAGGGGTGCACTTCAGAGGGCGCTCCGGTGCTTGCAGTCATGGCGCATTTTCTGCCCGTGGCGGTGTTCGTTTAGAGCTGACGCCCTTTCGGATTGTACCTGGGAGAAATTGGAGCGAAGGATAAAAAAAACATAAATGCGGTGTCAGTCATAAAGTGAGAAGAGGTAGGTGTGTGTGTGTGTGTGTGTGTGTGTGTGTGTGTGTGTGTGTGTGTGTTTACACTTACAGTGTGAAGGTCTTATCTTTCGAACCATATGATTGCAGTTAATATCAACCATGATGCACAAAACTGAACATTAAATTTTATATTAAATGCATATTGATAATCAGGGTTTTTCTTATTATTATATATATATATATATATGTGTGTGTGTGTGTGTGTGTGTGTGTGTGTGTGTGTGTGTGTGTGTGTGTGTGTGTGTGTGTGTGTCCTCCCATAAGCAGGACACTGACAGTTATATCATAATCCGAGACTTCTTTCCCTCATCTTGTACTGGTCAATGACAATCATAAAGATAACGATTGTGCTAATACATTCCTTTATTTTCTGGGGAGGGGTTGATGGTGGGTGGGTGGGAATCGGTGTCTGCAACTATAACTTTGCATTCTGTCCTGTCTTTCCTCACACTAATCAGTTGTCACATAGTCCCCGAGAGAGACACACACATGCAGTGCTCGTAGGGACATTTGATAAACATTCTCAGAGACACCTCCATGGAGTGTGAGAGGCTCGGACCTTGATTCCCTCTTTTTATAGAATCCCATGGCACACTCAGCGACTCTGCATAGGATACAACTGGTGACAAATAAACCAAATAGAACGGTGTAATGGAGAACGTAGACCCCCCACAATGCTCGAACACACATGTTTACATAAAATAAGAAAAAACGTACCGAGAAACACATGAACTGCAAGATTTGATTCTACTATAAAAAAAAAAAATGACATTTATAAATTTGACGTCATTGGTTGCGTCATATCTATGGAAGCTTGTATGCTTCTCTCGTTTATGAAGTAAGCTTTAAAATGGATAGAGATAAAGAGCGATCCGACCGTCCGTTCTTCAGGGTGCCACCCCCGCTCCCCACCCCCACCCCTCCCCCACCCCCTCTCTGGGTCCGCTCCAAAATTCCATCTGTTCGTCCCCGGGCCATTCCTCATCTTTTCACCAGATTTGGAAATAATAGGTTCAGACATATTTTGCATGATCGTGCTGACAGCCAAACAAACCAAACAACAAACACAGATGAAAGCATAATCTCCACTGTGGACAATGATAGCTCTCACTGGATTCCAATCCGATATGTTGTACCGCCTTGTGACGCTGACCAAAGGAACCACGGTGCCGAGGTGTAATGATTATGATGGTGATAATTATACTGATATCATAATAGTCATGATGATGATGACAATGCTGAGGAGGAGAAGGAGGAAGAGGAGGAGGAAGGTAACACAGCGAGGATAACAAGAAGAAGAAGACCAGTAAAGATGACAATAACAGATGCTGGTGATAATGAAGAGGAAGACGAAAGAAGAATGGAGGTGAACAACAGATACCGATCGATCGATAGACAGAGAGAGACAGACAGACAGACAGACAGATCAATAAAAAGATCGATCGATTGATGGATAGATAGATAGATGGATGGATGGATGAACAGATAGATAAG
>CM065721.1:73517573-73522573 GCA_033310375.1 Conus canariensis
CTCTCTCTCATACCTTATCCATGACAAAAATCTGTCATACAATGTGTGTGTGTGTGTCTGTCTGTCTGTCAGTGTGTGTGTGTGTGTGTGTGTGTGTGTGTGTGTGTGTGTGTGTGTGTGTGTGTGTGTGTGTGTGTGTGTTGGAGGAGGGAAGGGGTGCTATTGCACCATGATACCAGCTGGAGGAAGGGGAGTATATTGGGGATGGGGGATGGTAAGCCAAAAGTCGGAGCCTGCAAATAATAGCAGTCGTGAAGACTGGCTGATTCTGGGGAAAGACCGGCTTAAAAAAAAAGAAGAAGAAGAAGAAGAAGAAGAAAGGACCTAAGCGAATAAAGAATATGTACATGGAAGGGAGACGACCGGGGGAAGGGGGGGGGTAGGGTGGATGGAGGGAGAAGTGAGAAGGAATGGGGGAGCGAGACGGAGGGATATTCCAGGCTGGTGTAGAATGGTGATGGTGAGGAACAAGTTCGATTACCTTCGTAGAGCGGCTGAAAGTTTTCTGTCTCTCTTTACGTCTCTTGTGTCTTTTTTTCATCTCTGCGTCTCGTTTCTTTTTATGTCAACCAGTTGATATCTGTGTCTCTGTTTCTGTCTCTGGCAGTCTGTCTGTCTGTCTGTCTGTCTGTCTGTCTGTCTCTCTCTCTCTCTCTCTCTCTCTCTCTCTCTCTCTCTCTCTCTCTCATAGCTTAGACATGACAAAAGTATATTTGACGATGTGTGTGTGTGTGTTTGTGTGTGTGTGTGTGTGTGTGGTGTGTGTGTGTGTGTGTGGTGTGTGTGTGTGTGTGTGTGTGTGTGTGTGTGTTGTTGGAGGAAAGGGGGTGCTATTGCACCATGACACCGGCTGAAGGAGAGGAGTATGTTGGGCAAAAGGGGGGGGGGGGGCAGACAAAAATGGAGATGGAATGGGGGAGAGGGACGGGGGGATATTCCAGGCTGGTGTAGAATGGTGATGGTGCGGAACAACCTCGATTACCTTCGTAGAGTGGCTGACAGTTCTCTGTCTCTCTGTATGTCTCTGGTGTCTTCTTTTGTTTAGCCCTAGTCTCCTTTCTCTTGATGTCAGTCTCTTGATATCTGTGTATGTGATTCTGGCTGGCTGACTGGCTAAATGCTTGCTGTCTCTCTGTCTGTCTCTGTGTCTGTCTGTCTGTCAGTCTGTCTGTCTGTCTGTCTGTCTGTCTGTCTCTTCTCTCTCTCTCTCTCTCTCTCTCTCTCTCTCTCTCTCTCTCTCTCTCTCATACCTTATACATGATAAAAGTCTGTCTTACGATGGGTGTGTGTGTGTGTGTGTGTGTGTGTGTGTGTGTGTGTGTGTGTGTGTGTGTGTGTGTGTGTGTGTGTGTGTTCGTGTGTGTGTGTGTGCGTGTGTGTGTGTGTGTGTGTGTGTGTGTGTGTGTGTGTGTGTGTGTGTGTGTGTGTGCGTGCGCCAGCATGTGTGTAGGTGTGTTGGAGGAGGGAAAGGGGTGCTATTGTACCATGACACCAGCTGAAGGAACGGGAGTATGTTGGGGAAGAGGAGGGGGGTTGGGGGTGGGGGTGGGGGGGGGGGGTAGGCCAACAAAAAATATCCAAAGTCAGAGCCTGCGAATAATGGTAGTCGTGAAGACTTGATTCTGAGGAAAGAGTGGCTAAAAAAAATTTTTTTTATTTTTTTTTTAAAAACCTAAGCAAAGAAGGATATGGGAACTGAAGGAGGATGACAGAGGGGGGAGGGGGGCAAGGCTGAGGGGGGGGGGATGGAGAGAGAAGGGGGATGGAATGGGGGAGGGACACGGGGGCATGTTCAAGGCTGATGTAGAATGGTGATGTTTGAATTTATCACACTCCCCTTCATATAGGGGCTATGGTCTATGCATGTGAATAAACCATTTTCATGTTATTTCTCTCTCTCTCTCTCTCCTCTCTCTCTCTCTCTCTCTCTCTCTCTCTCTGTTTTTTTTTTTTAATGGAGCTGGACAGTACAAATTGGAGTGTGTAGACTTGCCAGGTTTTTTTTCGGGGTGGGGGTGGGCGTGGGATAGAATTGTGCTTTGTAAATTAGTCTAATCAGTCAAGAGGATGGCGTTTTGGTAGAGGAAAGAGGGAAAGCGGGAAGCGGAAGTTTCAAACCACACATTTCTTCCTTAATTATGATAGACGTCATTTTTTTTTAATTGTAATTAATCCACCATTGCAATTTTTTCACCCTCTCTATCTGTCTCTGTCTGTCTCTCTGTCTGTCTCTCTCTCTCTCTCTCTCTCTCTCTCTCTCTCTCTCTCTCTCTCTCTCTCTCTCTCTCTCTCTCTCTCTCTCTCTCTCTCTGAATAATCGAACACGTCGTTTTTTTCCGTTGGGGTTTAGCCACTTTTGCAATTCTTTAATCCCCTCCCTCCCTCCCTCCCTCCCTCTCTCTCTCTCTCTCTCTCTCTCTCTCTCTCTCTCTCTCTCTCTCTCTCTCTCTCTCAGACACCCTGTTTGTCTCTCATCGTCTCTCTCTCTGTATTTCTTTTAGTTTGCAATTTGATATGTGCTCTTAAGTATGTATTGACACAAGATCTTATTATGTTGTAATCCAGTCCTTCTGTGCTATGATGTGACTTCCTTTCTAATTATGCTGTATCCTGAACCATCCTTACAGATCGATCAGTCCTTCTGTGCCATGATGTGACTTCCTTTCTAATCATGCTGTATCCTGAACCATCCTTACAGATCGATCAGTCCTTCTGTGCTATGATGTGACTTCCTTTCTAATCATGCTGTATCCTGAACCATCCTTACAGATCAATCGGTCCTTCTGTGCTATGATGTGACTTCCTTTCTAATCATGCTGTATCCTGAACCGTCCTTACAGATCGATCAGTGCACTGGGAGTTGAAGGTGGTGGAGCAGAAAAGAATAGGAAGAACTGAATTCTAAAAAAAATTTTCTCATTCCCCTTTATTTTTGTTCCTTTTAAAAGGCAGCGTGTGAACAAATGACTGGTTTCCTTTCTCTATGTACGTTTTCTTTTCTGTTTTCTTTTAAAGTCAGTATACTCTGTTCAATAAAAGACCCCATGGGCTATTCTGGCTGTGACTATCCTCTCACGTTCATCTTTGAGACATAATAACTCGGGTTTTTAGCAAGTTTCAGGTCACATAATGGCAGTTTGTCATTAGCAAAAAGAAGGTGTTCTTTATATCCCCAAACCCTTGGAAATGAGATTGATATTGTATGTATTGAAGACTGAAGTGGATTTCAAACGGGAAAAAAAAAAACCTTACTGAAACCAGCATTTCGCGTGGACCGACAAATATAGTAATATATAACTTACAAAATCCGGCAAATTGAATGGACCACACCCATAGTAATGTATAACTTACAGAAGACGGCAAATTGCGTCGACCACACACATAGTAATGTATAACTTACAGAAGACGGCAAATTGCGTCGACCACACACATAGTTGTGTATAACTAAAAAGAATGTCACACGGGCAAAATGCATTCTGTGGACCACACAGTAATGTATAACTTGCAGAAGACGGCAAATTGCGTCGACCACACACATAGTAATGTATAACTTACAGAAGACGGCAAATTGCGTCGACCACACACATAGTAATGTATACCTAAAAGAGTACGGAAAATTGCGTGGACCACACATAGCAATGTATAACTTACAGAATACGGCAAATTGCGTTGATAACACGTAGTAATGTATAACTTACAGAAGACGGAAAATTGCATGGACCACACATAGTAATGCATAACTTACAGAACACGGCAAATTGCGTGGACCACACACATAGCAATATATAGCTAAAAGAATACGGCAAATTGCATGGACAACACACGTAGTAATGTATAACTTACAGAATCTGACAAATCACACGGACCGACACATAAAGTAATGTATAACTTACAGAATCTGACAAATCACACGGACCAACACATAAAGTAATGTATAACTTACAGAATCTGACAAATCACACGGACCAACATATAAAGTAATGTATAACTTACAGAATCTGACAAATCACACGGACCGACACATAAAGTATTATATAACTTACAGAATCTGACAAATCACACGGACCAACATATAAAGTAATGTATAACTTACAGAATCTGACAAATCACGCGGACCGACACATAAAGTAATATATAACTTACAGAATCTGACAAATCACACGGACCGACACATAAAGTAATGTATAACTTACAGAATCTGACAAATCACGCGGACCGACACATAAAGTAATGTATAACTTACAGAATCTGACAAATCACACGGACCGACACATAAAATAATGTAAAATGTAGATTGCAGAATCATCTGGCAAATGGCGTGGTCCAATACACATAGCATTATATAACTCACAGAATCTGGCAAATGGCGTGGTCCAATACACATAGCATTATATAACTCACAGAATCTGGCAAATGGCGTGGTCCAATACACATAGCATTATATAACTCACAGAATCTGGCAAATCGCACGGACCAAGACACAGAGGATTGTATGATAAAACTAACAGAATCTGACAAATCGTGTGGTCCAATACACATAGTAACATATAACTTAAAGAATCTGATAATTTACGTGGTCCAATACACATAGTGATGTATAAGTTACAGAATCCGGCAAATCGCACGGGCCGACACATAAAGTAAAATATAACTTAGCAGAATCCAGAGCATTGCAGGGCCTGATACATATAGTAATGTACAACATCCGGTGAATCGTGTTGACTGAAACATAGTAATATATAGCTTGCAGAATCGGGTGAAGTGCCTGGTCTGACAGATATAGAAATAGAAATGTGTAGCTTACAGAATCTGGCGAACTACTTGGACAGACACATATAGACATCTAGATTTTTTTTAAGTCAAATTTTAAAGAAAAATCCCTTTCTCTATCCGCTACTTTCCCTCTAAAGTCCACTTCATCTTCACTGCAAGCAAGATAAATGTCGTGTTTAAGAGTGACGATGTTTAATTGGGTAGGTGGCTGGCTGGGTTGGTGCGTG
>CM065721.1:73542573-73547573 GCA_033310375.1 Conus canariensis
GATCAAGGTCACCTACTCTATTTCTCTATAGATAGCAATAATAGTAATGATGATAACGATAATAGTACTGATAATAATAATGATGATGATAATAATGATGATGATGATGATGATGATGATGATGATGATGATGACGATGATGATGATGATGATGATAATAGTAATAATGATAATGATGATAACAACAATAACGACAACAATAACAATAATGATACCAATGATCATGACAATGATAACAGCATCATTCACTCAGTCATTTCCAGGCCTGGGCTCCAGGCTGGCAGCCCTGGTATGACCTTTCATGGTCTGCTAGGTGACGAACGACAGAACTGAATTGAAATAGCCAGGTGAGTGCCTGCACTCACACACAAGTGTTCAATGTACATATGTCCATAATGGTATACTGCTAACAAAATGCAGTTTTGTCAAGCGTTGTTGAAAATATCAGTCACGACAATTAGGGGTAAAACTGCACATCATGACAGGAAGGGAAAAAATCCACACCGACAAATAAGGACATTTTCCATTTCGGAATTTCGGGGATGAAATTATCAAGTAAACGAGCAGGGATCACGTTTCACGCCAAGTTCACACCAATTCTATTAAAACTGCCATGGAAGGGGGGGGGGGGAGAGAGACAAACAGACAGGCAGACTGATACACGGGCAGACTGACTACCCGACTGACTGACTGACTGGCTGACTGACTGACAGAGAGACAGAGAGGAGGGGGGGGACAGAGGGACAGTGATATAAAGAGAGACAGACAGACAGACAGATAAGGGACAGATAGACAGACAGACAGACAAAGAGATAGAGAGAGAGACGGACAGACGTAGACAGACAGACAAAGAGACACAGACTGACAGACAGACAGAGAGAAAAACAGAGACAGACAGACAGAGAGGGAGGGACAGACAGGCCATTCCATCTCGCTTCCAGATAATCCCAAGCTAAGCCATTGTTGTTGGGTTATTGATGACATCGATCGGCAGTCCTCTTCTTGACGTGGATCTCCATGTGTGTGTGTGTGTGTGTGTGTGTGTGTGTGTGTGTGTGTGTGTGTGTGTGTGTGTGTGTGTGTGTCCATTCGGTCTGTCTCTGTCTCCTGTGATAGAGTCTTCTCCCTTGTCTCTCTGCATCTTGGCGGGCGTCTCGCCCTTTTTGTTTCGGGTCGACTGTCTTTGCTTCTCTCTCTCTCTCTCTCTCTCTCTCTCTCTCTCTCTCTCTCTCCTCTCTCTCTCTCTCTTATTGGCTTTTTTTATTTTTTGTAATTAGCATTGTAATCTGAAACATTAGAGTTTTAAAACTGGCAGTTTGTAAATATTTTGCACTTTTAAAGGGATTCTGATCACACAAGAAATGAGTCTTTGACAAGGTCAAACATACAGTCTTAAAGCCTTTATTCTTCGTTCGTGTTTTACTGACAATTGCTTTTCTCTTTCCTTGGTCCTCTCTGGCCCTGCTTCGCTGTCTTTCTGTCTCCCTCCCTCCTCTCTGTCTCTCTCTTTCTCTCTCTCTCTCTCTCTCTCTCTCTCTCTCTCTCTCTCTCTCTTCTCTCTCTCTCTCTCTATTTCTTCCATTGTCTTTTTCACTTTTATGTATTTTAAGATAAATGAGAGAGAGAGAGAGAGAGAGAGAGAGAGAGAGAGAGAGAGAGAGAGAGAGAGAGACGGACAGACAGAGAGACAGAGAAAGGGCTGAGGCTATCCCATCTCGCTTTCAGATAATCCCCAATCTAAGCCATTGTTGTTGGGTCATTGATACCATTGATCGGCAGTCCTCTTCTTCACGTGGATCTCCATGTGTGTGTCCATTCGATCTGCCTCTGTCTCCTGTGATAGTCTCCTCCCTTGTTTCCCTGTGTTTTTCTCGGTGTGAGTGTTGCTCTCTTTGTCTTGGATCGATTGTCTTTTAGAAGAATAGTATGGCTACAGGGAATGAAAAGACCGTTTTCTTTTCTCTCATTTCTTTTTGTTTTTCTTATTGATAGTTTATGGAAATAACGAATTATTTGTTACCTGTACACAATGTGATCAATCGTAATTTTTTTTTGGATGAAATTCATACTTGATTTTTTTTTAAAACATTAACAAACTGCGTTGTTTAAGTGTTCTCCTAGAAACACCGTGCTGTCTCCTTTGTTACTTTCTCCTCGTCAACTGGAATATGAATCTTACTTATGAAAGCATGCCCCTAATTTAAGAATGTTTGCAAGCGTTACATGCCACCCAAATTGTATACAAAAGCATCAGTCTTGAACATATTGCCATTTAACAACAAATGTGTGTGTGTGTGTGTGTTGTGTGTGTGTGTGTGTGTGTGTGTGTGTGTGTCTGTGTCTGTGTCTGTGTCTGTGTCTGTGTGTGTGTGTGTGTGTGTGTGTGTGTGTGTACTCAGCTCAACTCAAATAGTTTAATTGCAAAGGCCACTGACCTATCTGCAATGAGGTCAAAAACAAAAGTAGAACACAGATGCGCTCGGTGCATATACTGAAAATTATGAAAGAAAATATTTGCATAACCAAAATTTATGTTCTTCCTGAAATTACTGTACTCTGGCATTTGTGTGTTAACTGATAGATCTAGCAGTTCTTCTCTTCGTGTCAGTGCTTTGAAAATGAACAAAGCTACAGCGGGAGTTATAATTCTTTTTTTCATTGTGCAGTAAAAGAACCAATGATACTCGATGAACATTTCTAGTATGAGGTATAATGTATTTCTCTCTTCAATCTTTATAGGATGGACAAACAATCAACAAATGTATTTCGTCCTCGATTTGGTGACAGAATGGACAGTTTTTGGAGTTTAGTGTATATCTTTGATGGAATAATATGTTGAATATCTGTCACTATTAAGTATTTTACTATCCCAAATTTTGTCTATGACAGTCAATTATGCGTTGTTTAAGTTCACGGAAAACGTTTCTCGTAATTCACTCCACCGTTTAACCAAACAAACGAAAAGCCATAAATATCCAAACAATGTTTTATCGAAGATACCCAAGTTGTTTGTACACTCCGATTTCTTGTACAATGAAGTAATTTTGATTTTTCCATTTCATATGCTTGTTTTGGTAGTCTAGCGAGTGACAGTTTTTGCAATTTGAACCAGTAGCGCATTGATTTCATTGCACTATCTACATACGAAGGATACCTTCCTAGCTCACCGTATACCATTGCATTTGGGGTATTTGGGCGTACATTTAGAAAGCGTTTGCATTCAAACAAGTGAGGTAATTCAATTACATGTAGATGAGACTGTCCCCAGACTTCTGCTGCATATAAAAGCATAGGTTTCACTTGCGCATCAAAAAGTTTTAAAAAATAGACTTCTATCCATTGTTCCCAAACTCCACATAGTTTTCATGATTTCTACAATTTTGGCTTTAACCCTGCCTGCATATTCTTCGAGTACAATGTCGTACGAAAGCTTTGTGGTTAAAGTAAATCCAAATACTTATAACTGTTAACAACTTTAATCTCTTTTCCCTGATAGAACCATTTTTCTGTTTTTGATAAATGTCCCCCTTTTCTAAAAAGCATAACTTTTGTTTTCTTTAAGTTCACTTTAAGTCCTTGAGAAGTTGATGCTTTATCAAGATCATTTGATTGATTTTGTAGCCCTGAATGAATTGTCGATATCAAGCATATATCATCAGCAAATAACAATAAAAAGATTTCTTGTAAGTCTGGCAAAAACTGGAATCTGTGTTTGCCATGCTGTGTAACTTGTTCAGCAACTTCGATTATCAACAAATACAAAATCAGGGGAGATAGCATACATCCCTGTTTCACGCCGGCTGGACAGTCAAAGAAGTCAGACATTTCACTTCCCCAACGTACGCACGACTGGACTGATTTATATATGCCTTGGAGTATGTGTAGCATTTTAGTGGACGTTTTTATCTTTTTAAGAACTAACCAAAGACAATCTCTATCAACAGAGTCGAAGGCTTTCATATAATCAATGAAAGCAGCGTACATTTTACACTTTTTCTCTCCTACGCTTTTTAATCATGAAATGTGTAGATAGATAGAAAGAGAGATATGATAGATAAATAGTCGATAGATAGATAAAATAGATAGATAGATAGATAGAAGATAGATAGACAGATAGACAGATAGACAGGTAGACAGATAGATAGATAGACAGATAGGTAAGGCTGTGGCCACGTTTACAAAAAAAAATGCTTTCGAAATCAGATGTGAAATTGTTTACCAGATCTTTATACTCTGTGTCTGTAAGTCTCCCGTCGTAGCATTCCTGCTTTTGTATTATTGTGCAGTATTAGTGAAGAATTGTGTGTGTGTGTGTGTGTGTGTGTGTGTGTGTGTGTGTTGTGTGTGTGTGTGTGTGTGTGTGTGTGTGTGTGTGTGTGTGTGTCTAAGAGTAGTGAGGATGGGCACAAGACAAATTGTGTGATCGAATCACTGCATGTTTATTTGACGTGGTGTTTTTTCCACTTCAATTGCAATCGTTTCTTTTGTCATTTGGTTTTGTTTCATCTCCGTCCCTCTGGTCATGTGGCCCAAATCAATAAAAGTATTCTCTCTCTCTCTCTCTCTCCTCTCTCTCTCTCTCTCTCTCTCTCTCTCTCTCTCTCTCTCTCTCTCTCTCTCTCCTCCTTTTCTGCTTTCCATTGCTTGTTGGGTTTTTGTTTTTTTTTTACTTTGTTGTAATTAGCGTTGTTATCAGAAATTCCATTGCAAAATTGTATTTAACAACGGCTGTTAAGGAAGATTTGGAGACATATTGATGGGGCGGGGGGGGGGGGGGGGTTGATGACAGATAGCTTCTCTTCATTCTTCAGCCTCAAAATATTTCCTTCATTTATTTGTTCGACTTACGATGGTTCTGTCTGCTGTCTGTCTGTCTGTCTGTCTGTCTGTCTGTCTGTCTGTCTGTCTGTCTGTCTCTCTCTCTCTCTCTCTCTCTCTCTCTCTCTCCCATTGTTTTTTTTTTCACTTCTTGTGATTTGCATTGTAACGAGAAACATAGC
>CM065721.1:73552573-73562573 GCA_033310375.1 Conus canariensis
TGAACATTTCTGAGTCACCAACTGTTCAGTCGCAATTGGTGTGTCATGTGACAATTAAACAGCATATGAGAAATTGTCTGCTCTTCCTGCTCTCAAAAATTACATATAGAAGAGTTTACTAAATGACACAGAAACAACTATGTCTGGGTAGGAAGTAATTTATGCAGCAGTCTGGTTTGAAACCAAATCATTTGCACATCACCAGATATTCTATAATGATGTAAGAAAATGTCTCCCCAATTTATATCTCAAGCAAATTATTCCAACTGGAAATAGTTTTTTTTTTTCATTCAACATGTTCTGTATGAATTTACTACCTTTCTTAATACAAGACCGAGTTTTATTATCTGAATTTTCAATATTTTGTCAAAATTATGTTTAACTTTTGACAATATGTTCGCAGTGCATTCAAACCGCCTTCGTATATTAAAAACTTTTCTTCTTACATTCAGAAAACTGGTTAAAAAAAATGTATTGTATGCCACGGAAGTACCATCAGTATTTATCAACTGTTTCACGAAGAAGGTATTATGAATACACCATTCTTGTAAGTACACCACCTTTCGATCCCTCAATATATTGTGTTGGATACATTCGGCCATGAACTCAGAAACTCATGTTTGTTTTCCTTTTTGGTTAGATTTGGAGCGTCTGGTAATCCACTTGAAAGGTTAATGTCAACCACATCTCTATAACTATACAACTGTTCGTGACATGATTTCACCTCGTCTAAAATGCCCCTCTGCTCTGAAATAACCGTACCATCATTCTTTTCTGAAACTGGAATTGATTTGTCCACAAAATGTCCATTTCCTAAGTTACAAAAGTATTTGTTGGGTTTTTTCCCTTGGCTAATTCATTGGACTTTTCAGCTATGCTGGTCATTTCAAAGGAAGTACTTTATAACATGACGTCATTGTAATTTCATATCCATCAGACAAATGCGCATGCTGCTTTTGCACGCCAGGGGGCTTAAATTTGTTTCTAGTTTGTTCATACCAACTGAAATTGAAACATTTTTTTCAATAAAACATTGTTCTCTCTCTCTCTCTCTCTCTCCTCTCTCTCTCTCTCCTCTCTCTCTCTCTCTCTCTCTCTCTCTCTTCAAAACCGATGTTGATGACAATTATAGGCTTTGTCCTCTTTGTAAAGTGTCACAAGAAAATGAGATGCATTTTGTTCTTTGTTGTCCAGCCCTAATGGACATTAGAAATGAATTGATTAAGCCGAAATTCTATAGACAGCCTTCCCTATTCAGACTGACCCTATTGATGTCGTCAACTTCAACAAAAGATGTTCAAAATTTTTCGTTATTTTTGTATAAGGCATTTAAAATTAGAGAAATGGCTACCTCTTAAAAGTTACAAATGATTTTGTCGTAATTTGATATACTTTGTTACATGTCGCATACATTTGTTTCCAATGTACTATATCCATACCCCTTCATAAGGGGCCTAGGCCTATGTGAATAAACCATCCGAATCCGAATCCGAATCCGAATTTCTCTCCTCTCTCTCTCTCCTCTCTCTCTCTCTCTCCTCTCTCTCTCTCTCTCTCTCTCTCTCTCAGTTTTTAATCGCTTTTCCCCAAATTGCTGTTGCCCTCAATCTGAATGTCCCTCGAGGCAATGTGTGCAGTGAATGTCATTCTTTTGCTTCGCTGGACTGAATAATGCAGAATGCAGGACAAGAACTGACTGTAACTGAATGCTGGACTAAAAAATATTACTGCATCGTCGACAATTAAAGTTTAATCGATCTGATTGGTAATTATCATTTGATGAATCTCTCTCTCTCTCTCTCTCTCTCTCTCTCTCTCTCTCCCTCTCTCTCTCCCTCTCCTCTCTCTCTCTCTCTCTCTCTCTCTCTCTGTCTCTGTCTCTATCTCTCTCACTTGTGTCCCATGTTGAAACGAAGATTTCAGATTAATACTTCATATTAGCCACAAGGAATTGGTAACTGACTTTGAAGACGTCTTATCCATGACAATGCCTATTCAAGCGTTATTCCTCAAAATAATGGGTTGAATGACGTGGAGTATGACACTAAGCACATTGTTTTTACCATAAATAACACTGAGGATTTAAAAGATCGCCTCACAAACTGACTGCAGAGACAGGGCATCTGAACTAAACCTTGAAGGTATTAATCATGTGTGTGAAATGGTCGGATATACAATTATCTCAGTTCTGAAAACATAAAAACGATGTACTGGTTGTGGGGAGGACAGAGGTAAACAGGCGATGGTCCCGCTGAAGCCTTCTGCATGTATCAAACATGGGAGTGAAGAAAGTTCTGAAGTATTTTGCTACATTTTGGAGAGGCGGTGGTAAGGGGTGAGGGAGGGGAGGAATGGGATAGGATGGGGAAGCAGGGGTCAGCAGAGATGGGAAGAGGCCGCTGGGATGGAGCTAGTGGAAAATAAATGATGGATTAGCGGAAGAGGATCGTGGAGACAATTTCATGAAAAGGATATCGTATATGTGGCCAGACATGCTTTGCCTCTCATTTTCTTCGATCAGTAGTATTGTCCATCCTATCTCTTTCTCTTCTTCTTTCTCTAAATTCTTGTTCTTTAAATCGTTTGCCTGTCAGTTTCTTCAGTCAATGCTATCATCCTCTTCTCTCTTTCTCTTTTTCCTTCTTTGAATTTATGTTCATTAAATCGTTGTTTAATTTTGAGGCTTTTTTTAAAGTTTATATCTCAGTCTTTTCCCACTCCCTCCTCTGCAATCCCCTTTGTTTTTCTTTCTCCTCCCACTCTTTTTGTCTTCCTGAGAACGAAAACAATAAGATGCCAGGCTGTAATTGACGAGCAATATAATCTCTATTATGCTTGGTTATCCATTGTTGGTCAACATTCTTCCATTCCTTGTTTGCTGAAATTTCAACTTTTGCAAGTTTCCAACAGCTTTGTTGTTCTCCTGTTCATCTTTTGAAACCAATTTCTTCGATTTCACTACTTTTTTTTTTTTTTTACTTCAACGTGGTGACAGCCCTAATATGGCCCTTTGCGGTCGGCAGGCCGGGCTTTAAGCCACATTACCTTACCCTAAGGTTGACAAACGACCGAGACTGGATAATATAGACTTCTGCTATTTTCTTAAAGTTGTCTTAGATTCTGTATCACTGTTTCTTGCTCATTTTGCATAAGTATGATTGATCGAATGTGTGTCAGGAATAGGGCAGAGGGGTAGAAGAGAGAAATGCAGGATCACTGTCACAAAAAAGAATATTACCTCCTATCCAATTAAATTTTAAACATGTTAAAAACAAAACAAACAAATAAACAAAAAGCCAAAACCAGATATATCACGCATGTTCCTTCTCTCTCTCCTCTCTCTCTCTATCTCTCTGTCTCTCTCTCTCTGTCTCTCTCTGTCTCTCTCTCTCTCGTCTCTCTCTCTCTCTCTCTCTCTCTCTCACTCTCTCTCTCTCTCTCCTCTCTCTCTAAGTTTTTAATCGCTTTTCCCCAAATTGCTGTTGCCCTCAATCTGAATGTCCCTCGAGGCAGTGTGTGCAGTGAATGTCACTCTTTTGCTTCGCTGGACTGAATGATGCAGAATGCAGGTCAAGAACAGTGTGTAACAGAAAGCTGGGCTAACAAAATTACTGCATTATTAACAACTGAAGTTTAATCGACCGGATGGTAATTATCATTTGATGAATCTCTCTCTCTCTCTCTCTCCTCTCTCCTCTCTCCTCTCTCTCTCTCCTCTCTCTCTATCTCTCTCTCTCTCTCTCTCTCATGTCCCATGCTAAAACAAACATTTCAGGTTAATACTCCATATTAGCCACAAGGATTTGGTAACTGACTTTGAAGACATCTTATCCATGACAATGTCTATCCAAGGATTATTCCTCGAAATGATGGGTTGAATGACGTGGAGTATGACACTAAGCACATTTTTTGTACTGTAAATAACACTGAGGATTTAAAAGATCGCCTCACAAACTGACTGCAGAGACAGGGCATCTGAACTAAACCTTGAAGGTATTAATCATGTGTGTGAAATGGTCGGATATACAAATATCTCAGTTCTGAAAACATGAAAACGATGTACTGGCTGTGGGGAGGACAGAGGTAAAGAGGCGATGGGTCCCGTTGAAGCCTTCTGCACGTATCAAACATGGAAGCGAAAAATGTTCTGAAATATTTTGACATATTTTGAAGGGTGCTGGTAAGGGGTGAGGGAGAGGGAGAAAAGGGATAGGATAGGGGACAAGTGGGACAGCAGTGACGGGAAAAGGCAGGTGGGGGTAGAATTGGTGGAAAATGATCACTGGATTAGGAGCAGATGATCTTGGTGATAATTTCATGAAAGGGATATCATTTATATAGCCAGACATGCTTTGCCTCTCAGTTTCTTCGATCAATTGTGTTGTCTTTCCTATCTCTTTCTCTTCTTCTTTCTCTAAATTCTTTTTCTTTAAATCGTTTGCCTCTCAGTTTCTTACATCAATGGTATCGTCCTCTTCCCTCTTTCTCTTTTTCCTTCTTTGAATTTATGTTCATTAAATCGTTGTTTAATTTTTAGCTTTTTTTTTAAAGTTTATATCTCAGTCCTCTCCTACTTCCCCCTCTGCAATCCCCTTCGTTTTTCTTCCTCCTCCCTTTCTTTTTGTCTTCCTGAAAACGACAACAATAAGATGCCCAGCTGCAATTGACAAGCATTATTATCCTCTTTTATGCTAGGTTATCCATTGGTGGTCAACATTCTTCCATTCTTTGTTAGTTGAAATTTCAACTTTTGCAAGTTTCCAACAGCTTTGTTGTTCTGTTCATCTTTTGAAACCAGTTTCTTCGATTCACTACCTTTTTTTTTACTTCAACGTGGTGACAGCCCTAATATGGCCCTTTGCGGTTGGCCGGCTGGCTTAAGCAACGTTACCTTACCCTAAGGTTGACAAACGACCGAGACTGAATAATGTAGACTTCTGCTATTTTCTTGAAGTTGTCTTAGATTCTGTATCACTGTTTCTTGCTCATTTTGCATAAGCATGATTGATCGAATGTGCGTCAGTGAATAGGTGGAGAGAAGGTAGGTGAGAGGAATGCAGGATCACTGTCACAAAAAGAAAATCACCTCCTATCCGATTAAATTTTAAACACGTAAAAATAAAACAAACAAATAAACAAACAAAAAGCCCAAACCAGCTATATCACACATGTTCCCTCTCTCTCTCTCTCTTTCCTTTCTCTCTCTCTCTCTCTCTCTCTCTCTCTCTCTCTCTCTCAACTTTTAATCGCTTTTCCTCAGATTGCTGTTGCCCTAAATCTGAATGTCCCTCGAGGCAGTGTGTGCAGTGAATGTCACTCTTTTGCTTCGCTGGACTGAATGAATGCAGAATTCGGTCAAGAACAGTGTGTAACAGAAAGCTGGCTAACAAAATTACTGCATTATCAACAACTGAAGTTTAATCGACCGATGGGTGATTATCATTTGATGAATCTCTCTCTCTCTCTCTCTCTCTCTCTCCTCTCTCTCTCTCTCTCTCTCTCTCTCTCTCTCTCTCTCTCTCTCTCAAGTTGAAACGAATATTTCAGATTAACATTCCATATTAGCCACAAGGAATTGGTAGCTGACTTTGAAGACGTCATATCCATGATAATGGCTATCCAAGGATTATTTCTCGAAATATGGGTTCAATGACGTGGAGTATGACACTAAGCACATTTTTTTTCTTTACTATAAATCACACTGAGGACTTAAAAGATCGCCTTACAAACTGACTGCAAAGACAGGGGCATCTGAATGAAACGTTGAAGGTATTATTGTGTGTGTGAAATGGTCAGATACACAATTATATCAGTTCTGAAAACAAAAAACCAAAAGATGTGTTTGTTGTGGGGAGGACGAGAGGGAAGAGGGGATAGACCCGTTGAATCCTTGTCATTTATCAAGCCTGGGAATGCAAACCATTCTGAAGCATTTTGCTACATTTTGGAGAGGCGGTGGTAAGGGGTGAGGGAGGAGGAGGAATGGGATAGCATGGGGAAGCAGGTGGTCAGCAGAGATTGGAAGAGGCTGGTGGGAGTGGAGTTAGTGGGAAAATAAACAATGGATTAGCGGAAGAGGATCGTGGAGACAATTTCATGAAAAGGATATCGTATATGTGGCCAGACATGCTTTGCCTCTCATTTTCTTCGATCAATAGTATTGTCCATCCTATCTCTTTCTCTCCTTCTTTCTCTAAATTCTTGTTCTTTAAATCGTTTGCTTCTCAGTTTCTTCAATCTATTGTCCTCTCCTCTCTTTCTCTTTTTCCTTCTTTGAATTTATGTTCATGAAATCGTTGTTTAATTTTCAGAGGTGTTTTTCTCTTTCTCTTTTTCCTTCTTTGAATTTATGTTCATGAAATCGTTGTTTAATTTTCAGAGGGTTTTTGTTTGTTTGTTTTCTGTGTCAGTCCTCTCCCTCTCCTCCCTGCCCGCAGTCCCCTTCGTTTTTCTCCCTGCCTGCAGTCCCCTTTCGTTTTTCTCCCTGCCTGCAGTCCCCTTCATTTTTCTCCCTGCCTGCAGTCCCCTTCATTTTTCTCGCTGCCTGCAACCCCTTTCGTTTTTCTCCCTGCCTGCAGTCCCCTTTCGTTTTTCTCCCTGCCTGCAGTCCCCTTCGTTTTTCTCCCTGCCTGCAGTCCCCTTCGTTTTTTCTCCCTGCCTGCAGTCCCCTTCGTTTTTCTCCCTGCCTGCAGTCCCCTTCGTTTTCTCTCCCTGCCTGCAGTCCCCTTCGTTTTCCCCCTTCCCCTCGTTTCCCTCCCTGCGATCTTTTGGTCTTCCTGAGAGTGAGAACGATAAGCTGCCCAGCTGTGATTGACGAGCTTTGTTATCCTCTTTTATGCGAGGTGATCCGTTGGTCGTCAACATTCTCCCGTTCTTTGTTAGCTGAAATTTCAGCTTTTCCAAGTGTCCATTTCAACAGTTTCGTTGTTCTCCTTCTGTTCATCTTTTCAAACTAATTTCTCTGATTAGATGACTTTTTAAGGTTGACAACCGAGCGAGACTGAATAATATATACTTCTGTTATTCTGTTTTAAGCTGTCTTAGATTCTGTATCACTGTTTCTTGCTTATTTTGCAAAAATGTGAGTGTGCAAAAGTTCGTCAGGGGGGAGGGGAAGAGGTGTAGGTGAGATGAGGGCTAAACAGATGGAGCGGAATGTGGAATCACAGTCACGTAAAACTTCCTGTCTGATGAAATTTTAAACAAGTTAAAAACAAAGCGAACGAACAAACAAATAAACAAAAAGTCAAAACCAGACATATCACACATGCTCTCTCTCTCTCTCTCTCTCCTCTCTCTCTCTCTCTCTCTCTCTCTCTCTCTCAACTTTTAATCGCTTTTCCTCAGATTGCTCTTGCATCTCAATGTCCCTCGAGGCAGTGTGTGCAGTGAATGTCGTTCCTTTGCTTCGCTGGGCCGAATGAATGCAGAACGCGGGAAAGAACAGATTATAACGGAAAGTTGGGCTAAAAAAAAATTTCTCCTGACTCTTTCTCTTTTTCCTTCTTCGAATTTTTGTTCATTAAATCGTCATTTCATTTTCAGGATTTTTTATCGAAAGTTTTCTATCTCAGTTCTTTCCTGCTCCTCCCTATCCACAACCCCCCCCCCCCCCCCCCCCCCCCCCCCCCCCCGCACCCACCCACCCAATTTTCTTTTTGCCTTCCTGAGAGCTAAAAAGATACGTAGCCTAGCTCTGACTGATGAGCGTTGTTATCTTCTTATATGCTAGGCTGCTCGTTGGTCGTTCACATTTTTATTACCTTTGTTTGCTGAAATTTTAACTTGTCCAAGTTTCCTTCTAAACAGTTTCGTTGTTCTCCTTCTGTTCATCTTTTGAAACTAATTTTTCTGATTTCACTACTTTTTAAGGTTAACAACTGAGCGAGACTGAAGAATGTATACTTCTAGAAGCTATTTTCTTGAAGCTGTCTTAAATTAGGTAGTGCTGTTTCTCGCTCATTTTGCACAAGTATGAGTGATTGAATGTCTGTCAGGACTAGGGGGGACAGGGTGTTCGTGAGAGGTGGTGTTGACAGATGAAGAGGAATATGGGATCACTGTCATGGAAAAGAAAATTATTATCTGTCTGATTAAATTTTAAACAAGTAAAAACAAAACAAACAAACAAAAAACCAAAACCAGATATATCATACATGCGATCTCTCTCTCTCTCTCTCTCTCTCTGTCTCTCTCTCTCTCTCTCTCTCTCTCTCCTCTCTCTCTCTCTCTCTCTCTCTCTCTCTCTCTCTGTTTTTAGCCACTGTTCCTAAAATTGCTGTTGCCGTGAATCTGAATGTCCTTCGATGCAGCGTGTGCAGTGAATGTCATTCTTTTGCTTCGCTGGACCGAATGAATCCAGAATGCATGACAAGAACAAATTGTAACAGAAAGCTGGGCTAAAAAAATACTGCATCGTCACAAACTGAAGCTGAATCGATCTGATGGGTAGTTATCATTTGATGAATCTCTCTCTCTCTCTCTCTCTCTCTCTCTCTCTCTCTCTCTCTCTCTCTCTCTCTCTCCTTGTTGCATGTTAAGACGGACATTTCATATTAATACTCCATATCAGCTACAAGGAATTGGTAACTGACTTTGAAAATATTTTGTCCATAACAACACCTCTGCAAAGATTAATTCTCGAAATATGGGTTGCATGACAGTGAATATGACACTAAGCACATTTTTGTTATCATAAATCAAACCAAGGATTTACAAATCATCTTACAAACTGAATTGAAGGACAGAGTATCTGAACTAAAGGTTGAAGATATCAATCATGTGTGTAAGATACACAGTTGAATCAGTTCTAAAAACATTAAAAAAAAAGATGTATCGGTTCTGGGGAGGACAGGTGTAAGGAGGGGATCGGTGCCATCCAATCCTTCTCACTTATCAAACATGGAAGTGAAAAGTGTTCTGAAATCTTTTGCCATTTTTAGAGGTGGTGGTGAGGGGTGAGGGAGGGTTGAGAAAGAGGATAGTGGAAAATAATTGCTGGATTAGGGGAAGAGGATCGTTATGATAATTTCATGAAAAGGATATCGTGTTTCGTGTGTATGGCCAGACATGCTTTGTCTCTGTTTCTTCAATCAATGGTATTGTCCTTCCTATCTCTTCCTCTTTTTCCTTCTTTGAATTTTTGTTCATTAAATCGTCGTTTAATTTTCAGGGGGGGTTGGGGGGGGGGGGGGAACGTTTTCTGTCTCAGTTCTCTCCCTCTCCTCCCTGTCCGCAGTCCCCTTCGTTTATGTCCCTTCTCTCTTTCTTTCTGTTTTCCCCAGAGCAGAAACGATAAGCTGCCCAGCTGTGATTGACGAGCATTATTATCCTCTTTTATGGTAGGTTATCCGTTGGTCGTCAACATTCTCCCGTTCTTTGTTAGCTGAAATTTCAACTTGTCAAGTTTCCTTCTAAACAGTTTCGTTGTTCTCCTTCTGTTTATCTTTTTGAAACTAATTTCTCTCATTTCACGACTTTTTAAGGTAGAGATCTGAGTGAGGCTGAACGGTAAAAACGTCTGCTTGTTTTCTTGAAGTTGTCTTAAATTATGTATCACTGTTATTTGCTCATTTTGTATACGTATGAGTGATTGAATGTGTCAGGGGATAGG
The DNA here is from genome assembly GCA_033310375.1 of Conus canariensis. Lineage (NCBI taxonomy): Eukaryota > Metazoa > Mollusca > Gastropoda > Neogastropoda > Conidae > Conus > Conus canariensis. The sequence continues at coordinate 73,562,187 of CM065721.1, forward strand.
GGGGAGGGGAAGGTGAGAGGAGGGGGAGAGAGATGGGGAGGAATGCCGGATCACTGTCACTAGAGAGAAAGTTATTTCCTTTTCATTAAATTTTAAACAAGTAAAAACAAAACAAACAATGAACAAACAAAAACCCAAATCCAGATATATCACACAAGCTCTCTCTCTCTCTCTCTCTCTCTCTCTCTCTCTCTCTCTCTCTCTCTCTCTCTCTCTCTCTCTCTCTCTGTTTGTGTGTGTGCATGAATACTGTTCGCCATCTTCTCCCTGAGGATGCCACCAATACTTCATTTTCTGCTTTCGTTTTCTTAACTGTCCATAGAATGTTCTCCTGCGACTTCAGAGAGTACAAGAACAATGTTGTTCGACTTATCTTCAGATGCTCTA
>CM065721.1:73565073-73567573 GCA_033310375.1 Conus canariensis
ATCCTTGGACAGATAATCCTGGGCAAATAGTATCTTTGGTCGTGTAGTGTCCTGGAACAGGTATCCCAAGGCAGACAGTATTGTTAGTCATATAGTATCCTTGACACATATCCCAGGATGGAATCTGTAGTCACGTTGTATTCTTTGACATATATCTTTAGGCAGACAGTATCTTTAGCTTATATCCTTGGACAGATATCCTCAGGTGGAGAGTATACTTAGTTATACAGAATCCTTGGACATATGTCCCTAACAGACAGTATCTTCAGTCAAATAGCATCCTTGGAGAACTATCCCTTGGCAGACTGTATCCTCAGGCTATCTCCTTGGACAGGTATCCTTAGACGGACAGTATTCTTAGTCATACAGAATCCTTGGGCATATATTCCTAAGCACACCGTATCGTTAGTTTTATGGTATCCTTGGACAGATATCCTCAGGCAGACAATACATCCTTGATCATATTGCAACCTGGGATAGAGATTTGTAAGCAGACATAATCCTTAGTCAGGTTGTAACCGTGGACAGACACCCTTGAGCAAACAGTATCCTGAGTCAGTGAGCATCCTTACTCAGGCAGACATACAGACTCACCGCACCTTCAACAATGTTCTTTACCAGACAATGTTCTTAGACAGACCAGTCTCTTTGAATACTAATTGTCCTTAGTTAGTCAGTCCCCCTAGACAGAAATGATCTTTAGACACGGTCTCCTCTGTCAGAAAGTATCCCTGGACAGATCGTTTCCCGGAGGAGCCAGTAAAAATCAATCATCCAGCACACTTTGATGGGCAATGTCCCCGGTCATAAACAGCCAGGTTGTTGCCTTGTGTCCATCAAGGAAAATCAGTAGACCATAGAGAGCTTGACGATGCATATCACACCTCTACTGGATCTAAACGTACTAAATCTGTTTTTTGGTTTGATAAAATCACTGCTTTGTACGTAATCATACGTCCAGTGTAGGCACGCTCCCTTCCTCTGATCTTCGAACAAAAGCAACGGCGGGGGGGGGGGGGGGGGGGGGTAATAACTACGATTTATGATTAAGAAAAGAGACTTAGACTGGAGCTGTGTTTTCTCTATTCCCGCCCTCTTCTCTTGCCCAGTGTGGTCGAGATCAGCGCAGGCTGTGGTCCCTTGTTCCCTTCTGTTCTGCGGGAGGAGTTTCTTTCTTTATTGAATTCTTAGGCCGGGACCGTGGCCTGCTATTGATTGATCTTCGAGTGAGAGGCTCCTGATATTCTATTGTGAAACTCATTTTGACCAGCTGGGAGCTGGAAAGGAGCCCAAGGAGTTGATCTTGGACTTTGAAGGAATTCTGCCTTAGGATCACGGAAGATTCTCCCGAGACTAGCTCAAGCTGTGTGAGTCCTCTCGAGAGGGGCAGTTTTGGAATTGGAAAAGAAAAAAAAACCTTGAGGCACATTTTGACGTTTTCTTTTCCTTTGGAAAATCCTTTCTTATTTTGAGAAGCCTTCTGCGATCTGAGCGGCTTTTTTTCTAGTTATGAAGTCCCTTCGTCTTGAGTGGAGAGGTGAGGGTTTTTATGAGGGCTTTCTTATTTGAGGAGAGCAATAGTGAGTTACCCTACGCGTTGGGCATGGTCTCCCAATAGTTGTTGTGAAGCTTCTGCAAAAGCATTTCCGTGTGTAACCCTCTTGAACTGTAAAGCTACTGTAACAACCTCCGGGGTATTTAGCCTTCTGAGACCCTAGGATGGTGACCCTCTTTCCAACCATTCTGCTCCCGTTTGTTGTGAGAGTGTGCGTTTGACTGAGTTGATTGATTTATATCACATGTGAAATTTGTGCTGTGCCTTGCTGTCTCTTGAGTGGATGGTACTCAGCGAGAATTCTGTTTGTATTCTCTCTCATTGATAACCAGATTGCTGAGCCAAACATGCAGACACCCATCCTGACAGGCAGGTCGTTTCACTGCTAGAAATACAAGTAGACGCATTATGTGACTGATATGAATGAAGGTTTGTGATACTGTACTCAAACGAGACGAGGAAAAAGCAGAAAAAGACAACGAATTGATTAAACGGAAAAGGCAAAGCATATTCATATAAATCCAATGTTCTATGTTACTACAAATGGTGGGAAAGATACAACCTGGTAGAGGAGATGGGTTACGAGGAATAAACGGAGGTTGAATTTTAGATTCAACAGAATTATTACATAATGTGTCCAATAGCGTGTGAGCTTATCATTTAATCACACAGGCGATGAAGGTGACACGTTTTTTTTCCAGCGGTTTGTGTTTGTTTGTTTTTTGTTCTGTTCATTTACAACAGAAAAAAAAAATATTACTACAATTTTCTGCTAGCCTCGTGAGATACAAAATGCAGACTTTTACCGCACAGACTATGCCGGGATTTGCCTTCAGCCACTGATACATAACAGGGTGTTTAATGACGCACCCTAGTGACCATATAAGCACAAAATAACAAAACGAAGGTCATGTGAATCGAGACCCATATTAATTTGTTCCTCAC
>CM065721.1:73572573-73575073 GCA_033310375.1 Conus canariensis
GTCAGGCGGAGCTGTGCCAATACAATGTCACCCTTCACCACGTCACAACAGGTCAGGCGGAGCTGTGCCAATACAATGTCACCATTCATCACGTCACAACAGGTCAGGCGGAGCTGTGCCAATACAGTGTCACCATTCATCACGTCACAACAGGTCAGGCGGAGCTGTGCCGATACAATGTCACAATTCACCAGGTCACAACAGGTCAGGCGGAGCTGTGCCGATATAGTGTCACCATTTACCAGGTCACAACAGGCACAACTGTGTCAACACAGTGCCACCATTCACCACGTTACAACAGGCAGAGCTGTGCCAATACAGTGTCACCATTCACCACGTCACAACAGGTGGAGCTGTGCCAGTACAGTGTCACCATTCACCGGGTCACAACAGGTGGAGCTGTGCCAATACAGTGTCACCATTCACCGGGTCACAACAGGTGGAGCTGTGCCAGTACAGTGTCACCATTCACCACGTCACAACAGGTGGAGCTGTGCCAATACAGTGTCACCATTCACCACGTCACAACAGGTGGAGCTGTGCCAGTACAGTGTCACCATTCACCACGTCACAACAGGTGGAGCTGTGCCAGTACAGTGTCACCATTCACCGGGTCACAACAGGCGAAGCCTGCCAATACAGTGTCACCATTTACAAGGTTACAACAGGTCAGGCGGAGCTATGCCAATACAGTGTCACCATTCACCAGGTCACAAGAAGCGGAGCTGTGCTGATACAGTGTCACCATTCACCAGGTCACAAGAAGCGGAGCTGTGCCGATACAGTGCCATCATTCACCAGGTCACAAGAAGCGGAGCTGTGCCAATACATTGTCACCATTCATCAGGTCACAGCAGGTCAGGCAGAGCTGTGCCAATACAGTGTCACCATTCACCAGGTCACAAGAAGCGGAGCTGTGCCAATACAGTGTCACCATTCACCAGGTCACAAGAAGCGGAGCTGTGCCAATACAGTGTCACCATTCACCAGGTCACAAGAAGCGGAGCTGTGCCGATACAGTGTCACCATTCACCAGGTCACAACAGATCAGGCTGAGCTGTGCCGATACAGTGTCACCATTCGCCACGTCACAACAAGTCAGGCAGAGCTGTGCCAATACAGTGTCACCATTCACCAGGTCACAACAGGTCAGGAAGAGCCGTGCCAATACAGTGTCACCATTCACCAGTCACAACAGGTCAGGCAGAGCTGTGCCAATACAGTGTCACCATTCACCAGGTCACAGCAGGTCAGGCAGAGCTGTGCCGATACAGTGTCACCATTCACCACGTCACAACAGGCAGAGCTGTGTCAATACAGTGTCACCATTCACCAGGTCACAACAGGTCAGGCAGAGCCATGCCAGTACAGTGTCACCATTCACCAGGTCACAACAGGTCAGGCAGAGCTGTGCCAATACAGTGTCACCATTCACCAGGTCACAGCAGGTCAGGCAGAGCTGTGCCGATACAGTGTCACCATTCACCACGTCACAACAGGCAGAGCTGTGACAATACAGTGTCACCATTCACCAGGTCACGACAGATCAGGCTGAGCTGTGACAATACAGTGTCACCATTCACCAGGTCACGACAGGTCAGGCGAGCTGTGCCAGTAGTGTCACCATTCACCACGTCACAACAGGTCAGGCAGTGCTGTGCCAGTAGTGTCACCATTCACCACGTCACAACAGGTCAGGCAGTGCTGTGCCAATATGTGTCACCATTCACCACGTCACAACAGGTCAGGCAGTGCTGTGCCAATAGTGTCACCATTCACCACGTCACAACAGATCAGGCAGAGCTGTGCCAATAGCGTTACCATTCACCACGTCACAACAGGTCAGGCAGTGCTGTGCCAATAGTGTCACCATTCACCACGTCACAACAGGCAGAGTTGTGCCAATACAGTGTCACCATTCACCACGTCACAACAGGCAGAGTTTTGCCAATACAGTGTCACCATTCACCACGTCACAACAGGCAGAGCTGTGCCAATACAGTGTCACCATTCACAACGTCACAAAAGGCACAGCTGTGCCAATACAGTGTCACCATTCACCACATCACAACAGGCGGAGCTGTGCCAATACAGTGTCACCATTCACCACATCACAACAGGCGGAGCTGTGCCAATACAGTGTCACCATTCACCACATCACAACAGGCGGAGTTGTGCCAATACAGTGTCACCATTCACCACGTCACAACAGGCGGAGCAATACCAATACAGTGTCAGTATTCGCCACGTCACAACAGGTCAGGCTGAGCTGTGCCAGTACAATGTCACCATTCACCACGTCACAACAGGCGAAGCTGTGCCAATACAGTGTCACCATAAGAGACAAGGGACTAACACAGAGAGAGGGGGGAAGAAGACAGACAGAGAGAGAGACCCCCTCCCCTCTTCCACGTCTCTCTGTCTGTCTGTCTGTCTGTCTGTCTGTCTGTCTGCTCTCTCTCTCTCTCTCTCTCTCTCTCTCTCTCTCTCTCTCTCTCTA
>CM065721.1:73582573-73592573 GCA_033310375.1 Conus canariensis
TCAGAAAATAGATGAAAGAGGACGGGAAGAAGGGAAGGGAGAACAGGAACATAGGGGCGGGGAGGAGGGGGAGGGGGCAGGGGATACTGTACATAAAAAGATCGTTTCCCTCTTCTGTGATTCTGATATCGTGTGATCTGAAATCGAAATGTTCTTCTTTGGAACAAAAAAAAATGTTAAACCAAAAACACGCAAATTTAAACAAAGATGAAAAGCCGTCATTGTTTCCTGAATTTCAATCGAACTAAACTTTTCGGTCTGAAATGTTCAAATCTTAGAGCTTTTTGAGGCTACAAGCCTACCAGTGAAGGTGAGGTGTGTGAATGCACAATCAGCCGTCCTCGTGTAATAATAATACGTTTGTAATGTGTAGGAAGGAACGTTTCTGTTCTTTCAAGTTCTACTCTGTGCAGTGTATTGTATCAAAGGGTATTGGTTCGACGTGTCCTGGGTCTCTTCACATTGCTGTATTCAGGGAAAAGACTCCGCAGATTCGTTAGTTAAAGAAGATGCTTCATCTCCTCGGTCGTCCTGAAAAATAAGCATTCGTTTCAATTCAACACACCTTGATTTTCTTTTTTTAAATGAATGTTGCAGTGGGAATTTGTAAGACATTGAGCAAAACATAAAGAATCATCTCCCTTGAACGCAATATAATGGAGCGTCAGCATGTGTAGCCTTTGAAATGCAGTCACAAAAGGCAAACTGTACTTGCAATGCCATTTCCATTTACCGTGGCCTATATGATGGCATCCGTCGGTCTCAAGAGACAATGGTGTTGCGCCATGGATCAGTCAGTTGTGGAGTTGCAGCGCCTGCTGTGGCTGAAGAGCCCGATCTTCGAGCGGCAGACTCCGTTGCAGTTGCTGCAGATGAAGTCTCGGTCATGAGTGTCTGTTTGGTGTCAACGCAGTTCTTTGCCGTCTGCGGCGCCTCTGTTCTTCCCACTGGGCCTCTCTCCTCTGCTCTGCTTGTTTGATGCCGGCCTTGATGGTAGACCGCCAGCTGACCCACTCTGAAGCTGCTGTCTCCAGGTCTGCTGGGAAGAGGCTGCCTGCCCTCAGGTCGCGCTTGCATACATCTTTGTAGCGTAAGGCGGGCCGTCCTGTGGGTCTAGAGCCTGTAGCCAGTTCACCGTACAGCATGTCCTTTGGAATGTGACCGTCGTCCAGGCGGCTGACGTGGCCAAGCCATGCTAGGCATTTTTGCCTGGGTCAGGACCGTGGCATAAGACTGATAATGATACTAGATGCTTTGGTCTATATACGAAAAACTATCGACGCTGTCTGTCTGTCTGTCTGTCTGTCTCTCTGTCTGTCTCTCTCTCTCTCTCTCTCTCTCTCTCTCTCTCTCTCTCTCTCTCTCTCTCTCTCTCTCTCTCCCTCTTATACTTTTTCAGTCAAGAACATGAAGAAAAAATCTTGCAACAGGTTATTCAAAACGCATACCGATTTACGGAAGTATACAATACATCGATGCGCTTATACATTTTTTTTTAATCAAGAACATGACGTCAATCCACACGAGAGGTGCACTGATGTTCAGGGTGAACTGTGTCATCTTCGACAATGTCAGACCTCAGTTGCTGAAAAACAGATTTCGGTTTATCTGCAAATGGGATCTTTGCTATCAACCCTTTTGAACCGATTCTGTCTCACACTCTATTGTACCTTCCTCTTCCCTCCTCTGCGCCCCCGTTCTTCCTCACTCACTCCTACCCTCCCATCCTTTCCCAGTGGCATGTTTCCCGCGCCGTTAATGTCACCTTCCCGATAAACAAGTCTCACCCAGTTTCGTTTGGTCACAGTCTTAATCCGCAGTCAGTTTCAGGTCGTCGTAATGCAGCCATCCGGAGGAGACACAGCCCCGATGCTGCGTCACTTTAGTGGTGGTCAATGGTGCCCGTTCGGATCCAGCATCCACAGGACAGCTGCAGGACAGCTGCAGGACAGCTGCGGGACAGCTACAGGACAGCGACAGAACAGCTACAGGACAGCTACAGGACAGCTGCTAAGCCCCTAAGGAAGGAGCCAGTCTGGGTGAGTGTCTCTTTCACCATGTCTCAACGACAATAATGAACATGAATAAACATGGAACCAAATTCAAAAGTGCGGTCATCACAAAAGCAAAACATAAAAGATCTAGTTGTAAAGTGAGACGACTGCAGGCGGAAATCTAAACAAATCTTAAATAAATGTTAGCGAACCGCCAAGAGAAACGTGGACAAACAAGTCACAAAGCAAAACACGACGCGTTTCGACCTCTTAGGTCTTCTTCAGGCAAGACACAAACAAATAGAACAATGAAAATGAACGAATTTTTCACTTAGCTTAGATCTTTTCAGCGCAAGGTACGCAGGCGTTGTCTTGTGACTCGTTTGTCCACGTTTCTCTTGGCGGTTCGCTGACATTTTTTCAAGATTTGTCAAAACATGAAAGCTTACAGAATTCAAGATTTTTTTGTGATGAAAATCAGTGTATGTATGGATGTGATAAAGATAACAGCTCTGATCACACTATCAGTCAGATGATGTGACGCAGTCTATGTCCTGCGCTTCTTTTAAAGGTAGAAAAATGTCTTAAGAAGGCAGAGAGAAGACATTCAACCAATCAGAAAAAGGCTGAAAAACTGTGCATCTCCGACGCAAAGACGGATGTTCCTCCTGGCGTTGTTTCTCCTCTGTCTTTGATCAAGAAACCCACTCGTGGTGTATATGCCACACAGCCACTCGGGATCTGGGCTAATCCGGCCTTGCCCTATCCGAGATAAAAAGAAAATAAAGCAAACAGGATTACGGCTTGCACGACAGCCATTTCGGGGAGAGGCACTGAATATAACAGCCATTTGGGGGAGAGGCACTGAATATAACAGCCATTTGGGGGAGAGGTACTGAATATAACAGCCATTTGGGGGAGAGGCACTGAATATAACAGCCATTTGGGGGAGAGGTACTGAATATAACAGCCATTTGGGGGAGAGGTACTGAATATAACAGCCATTTGGGGGGAGGTACTGAATATAACAGCCATTTGGGGGAGAGGCACTGAATATAACAGCCATTTGGGGGAGAGGTACTGAATATAACAGCCATTTGGGGGAGAGGCACTGAATAGAACAGCCATTTGGGGGAGAGGCACTGAATAGAACAGCCATTTGGGGGGAGGCACTGAATAGAACAGCCATTTGGGGGAGAGGCACTGAATATAACAGCCATTTGGGGGAGAGGCACTGAATAGAACAGCCATTTGGGGGAGAGGCACTGAATATAACAGCCATTTGGGGGAGAGGCACTGAATAGAACAGCCATTTGGGGGAGAGGCACTGAATAGAACAGCCATTTGGGGGAGAGGCACTGAATAGAACAGCCATTTGGGGGAGAGGCACTGAATAGAACAGCCATTTGGGGGAGAGGCACTGAATAGAACAGCCATTTGGGGGAGAGGCACTGAATATAACAGCCATTTGGGGGAGAGGCACTGAATAGAACAGCCATTTGGGGGAGAGGCACTGAATAGAACAGCTGGAACAGTGCGCTGGATGAGGGTAGAGAGAGGGGAGAGTCGTCGTCATCGGAGGTGGGAGGAGGATCGGAGGGGAGATGGGAGAGGACAGTAGTGGCTGTATCTTGACCTCACAAGAGGAGAGAGAGAGAGAGAGAGAGAGAGAGAGAGAGAGAGAGAGAGAGAGAGAGAATCAGACAGACAGACAGTCAGACAGACAGATAGATAAACAGAGATAGACACAGAGAAAGACATAGAGAGAGACAGAAAGCGAGACAGAGAGACAGAGACAGGCGACAGAGAGACAGACCGAGAAAGACACAGAGACACACAGAGAGAGGTGGAGAGAAAGAGAAAGACAGAGACAAATACAGAGAGAGATGTGGAGAGAGAGAAAGAAAGAGAGAGACAGAGACAGTGAAAGACACACAGACAGACAGAGAAAGAGACAAACAGACAGCACAGAGAAAGAGATTCAGAAAAACAGACAGACAGATAGACAGGAGGGAAGGAAAACAGAGGACAGAGAAAGTCATACAGAGATAATTACAGACAAAGCGGTGGAGTGTGGGAGATAGAGAGACATATATAGACAGACAGACGGAAAGGGAGTAAAGAAGGGAGTGGAGGGGGGGGGGGGGATATATCTGTTATACATCTTTCACTGTCCAAGTGATTAAAGTGAAGTTGTTCAGCAGATAATTCCAGTGACATGCATTATTGTTGTAAAAAAAGTTCTCTCTGAGAAGATTGATAGCTGCTTTTAAGTTGGCTGCTTTTACAAGCAAATGTGTGTGTTTGTGTGTGTGCGTGCGTGCGTGCGTGGTGTGTGTATGTGTGTGTGTGTGTGTATGTGGCGTGTGTGTGTGTGTTGTGCGTGTGTGCGTTTTGTGTGTGTGTGTGTGTGTGTGTGTGTGTGTGTGGGGTGTGTTGTGTGTGCGGTGCTGTGTGTGCGTGTGTGTGTGTTGGTGTGTGGTGTGTGTGTGTGTGTGTGTGTGTGTGTGTGTTGTGTGTGTGTGTGTGTGTGTGTGTGTGTGTGCGCGCGCGCGTGCATGTGTGTGTGTGTGTGTGTGTGTGTGTGTGTGTGTGTGTGTGTGTACAGGGGATACTGGTGCACGTTGGCACATATGTCTGTGCATGTTTGTGTGTGTGCATGTGTAAGAGAGAGAGAGAGAGAGAGAGAGAGAGGAGAGAGAGAGAGAGAGAGAGAGAGATTCGGATTCGGATGATTTATTCATATAGGCCTTAGCCCCTTATGAAGGGGTGAGTGAGCATAATACATGAATTGAGATAAATACTCATGATTGTCAAACATTCCAAACATAAATCATTTAGAACATCAAGATGTAACTGTTTCTCTAAATCTAAACGCCTTATACAAAAACAATGAGAAATTTCGAACAACTTCTGGTGAGGTTGACGACATCAGTATAGTCAATTTAAATAGAGAAGGCTGTCTATCAAATTTTGGCTGAATGCATTCGGTTCTAATGTTCTTTAGGGCTGGACAGCAAAGGAAAAAATGGATTTCATTTTCTGGAGACTCTTTACAAAGCGGACACAAGACATTGTCATCAACAACGGTTTTGTATCTAAACTTGTGAACTGCCAATTCTGATATTCCAAACCTAAATTTGGTCATGATATATTTCAAGTGCCTGTCCATTTCTAAAGTTAGATAAGGTTTCAGATCATGAAAGCTGCAAACATTTCTATAGAAATCAAACCTCTCACTATGTTGCACATGGTCTGACCATTTTTGCCAAGTGCAATCAACCAGTCGTTGACGAAAACAATGTAAAAACTGCTTAACATTTCCAACACCTTGACTTAACCACACGAAACCAAAACCATATTCAAAAAGACAAGTACGTACTTTACTAACCCAATTGTTTTTTCCTCTAGCATCAAGACCATATAACATGTTATAAGCTTTGCGTGGTAATCTGTGGTCCTCCATATGAAGTAAATTCAGCCAATAACGAATGCATTTTACTGCTGAAACTATGTACATGGGGAATCTATTCGTATCACCATAAATCAAGTCGTTAGGCGTGTGCCTGTCCACACCCAAGAACCTTTTTAATGCGAACAGGTGCACAGACTCACAGTATACAGCAGCGCCATCTAACCCCCATAATTCAGACCCATACTGTACAATTGGTTGAACCTGACTATCAAACAACTTGAGAAATGCATTAAAAGACGTATTATTGAGAACATATAATTTCTTCATAATACAGAGTAAAGCATTTTTGGCTCTGCTAGCAAGATCCTTGCACGCACCAACAAAACTAAGACGTGTAGAGAAAAAATATACCCAAATACTTATAAGCATTCACAACAGGCATTGAGTCATCATCGTAGAACCATCTTTCTCTTGTACTTAAATAACCACCCTTACGAAATACAATGATGTTACTTTTGGACAAATTAACCCTTAGTTGGAGAGCAGCAGCTGCGCGTTGTAAACTATTCAGTTGAGTCTGTAAACCAATAACAGTCTCCGATATCAAAACCACATCATCTGCTAATAAAAGAATAAACAATTCAAAAGCATCCAGTGTCAGCAAAGCCCCATGTCTTCCATTGTTGATCACTTCAATGGCTAATTCATTAATAAAGAGCGAAAATAGAACAGGACTGCAAGCATCACCTTGCCTAACCCCAGCTGAACAGTTAATAAAATCTGTCAGTTTAGCACCGCAACGAACTCTAGCTCTAACTACCTCATACATGCTTCTGATACATCTGTAGAGTTTACCCCTAATACCGTTTTTAATCATGACTGGCCAAAGAAGATTTCTATTTATGGAATCAAAAGCTTTTTCAAAGTCTATAAAAGCAACGTACAATTTTCGATTATAGGAAAACTGTTTCTGAACGATAGCCATTAAAGTAAACATGTGGTCAACAGTCGAATAACCTTTTTTGAAACCAGCTTGGTGATCACCAGTGATGTTTTTTTCCTCTATCCATTCTTGCAGCCTATTATTTACTATCATTCCGTACAGTTTACTACTTATATTGCTTAGAGAGATGCCCCTATAATTATTTGGATTATTAGCATCACCCTTTTTAAATATGGGCAAAATTATTGATTCCGTCCAGTTATTTGGAAACATACCATTATCAAACAATTTGTTAAACAATTTCACACAAAATTGCACAACTTGGGCAGAAGAGTATTTGAACAGTTCACCAATAATGCCATCGGGGCCTGCTGCTTTACGGTTTTTCAATTTTTTAATAGCTAATAATACTTCTTCTTCACTAATGGGACGGTTCATATAGCTATCAGACTCATCTTCAAACCCCTCTAACCCCCCTTGGTTTGGCTCATTGTCAGTATTTAACTCTAAAAGGCTTGAAAATGTTGAAACCACATCTCAGCTGAAATGTTGTTTCTAGGTTGAGTTCTTTTCGGCGATATTCTGTGAATTACAGCCCAGAAATTCTTCTGAGACTTTATAGATGTTACTAATTCATCTATTAATAACTTCTTATATTCTTTCTCTTTTCTCTTTAGTAAATGTTTATATTCACGTCTGGCTATAACGTATGCAGTTCTGTCAGCGTCCCTCAACGATCGGCGACTTATTCGCAATAATCTCCTAGTCTTTCTTTTATTAAAAGAACATTCATGGTCAAACCAGTTCTTTGAAATTCTATCATGACCATGTATACACTTTTTCATACATTCAGCACATTCCAATATACATTCGTTAAACATATTAAGAGCTAGATTTACATCAGAGTCTATTAAACTTGTGGCAATATCAAATTTTTCACACACTTTTTCAGCACATAGGGTATCACAAAACGAAGAAGCGCATTCATCACTCCAGACAATTTTTTCTATAACATCGTCATGACCTCTTTTGTTAGCGTCTGCTAGGTTTCCACAAGGGAAGCGAACATGAAGTGATACAGGGAAATGATCAGAATCTATTCGTTCTACAACCTGTAATTCAGAAGCATCACACAGAAGAACAAAAAGTTCATTTGACAATATGAAATAATCATTCACACTACTTCCAGAGTCAGAAACATATGTATAGCAACCTTTTAGGTCGCCTTCACATACACCATTTAGGATGCACAAGTTCAAAGCAGTGCACATGTTTAATAACAATTTCCCATAATTATTTAGGTTTTTATCTTGGGAACATCGATTAATACTGAAAGATTGACTATCATGTTGTGTATCAAAAGCATGAAACCCAAAGAAATCTTGAGAGATATCAGCAGTTCTGCCATTTAAATCACCGTTCAAAATAACATAAACATCATTCATTATCAACAGGTCAGTCAGACATTCTTCCAGTGTAGCAATACCATTATCTAGATCAAAATAGACATAAAAAGGAGATCCCTCGGGGGAATGTACGAACAGACATACAAAATGTCTCTGTCTGTTCCAAACAAGAATTTGTCAATCAGAAAAATAATTAGATTTGGATAATTTACGTCAATCGATGTAACAAAGGGGATGAATTCATTTCTTATTAAACATACGACGCCTCCAGATCGTCTCCCATGATTTGTGAACTTAATCGCAGGCTTGCAAAATGTTTTATAACCAACAAACAAATCATCACTACATTCGTCAATAAATGTTTCCGTTAAGCAGACAAAGTCGAACTGACTAAGAAATGAGGCAAAATCAAAATCAACAAACTTTGACATTAAACCATTGACATTCCACGTCAAGAAAGCAAAAGGTTTATGAACAGCAGAGAACATTGTATACTTCGTGAATTTACACGTGCAACCAGTCTGCAGCTCAGCCGAACAGGCCTGACACAACGAAAAGTGTTCATGTGTGTCAATGTCACCGGCGACCGAGAAGTCTACCGGTGTTGTGGGACTGGCCTTCCCTTTTTCTGTGCTGGTTGCAAGGCATTTTTTATCATGTGGCCGGCCGACTCCCTATCTAGACTCCGCCAAGTTGCCGTGAGCGTCGAGAAAGTACTTTTTACTATCAATGATCAAATGATCGAAAATCATTGACGCTCTTTTCCCCTCGGCTCTGGCTTTTTTCCGATAGGGAGAGAGGCCGCGCCTGATCTCCCTCACACGAAAAGAGAAATCCTCTCCAACAAAAATTTTGCTGCCCCTCAGTTTGGCTTTAGCTTTAAGGATTCTCACCTTATCTTTGTAAGAGGAGCAGCAAGCTATGATGGGAGAGTCGGGTTTAGCATTCAGTCTGTGAACACGGTCGAACTCAACTTCCTGTACCACATCCAAACTGTCCGTAATCAGGTCACGCACTTTTCCTTCGCACTGCTCATTTGACTCATTTTGATGTCTGGGGATACCATAAAAGATAAGATTGTTGCGTTTCGACCGACATTCTAAATCATCAGTTTTTCTCTCTAACTGCTCTACCTTAGCTAAAAGTTCAGAGTTTTTCTTTGCCAGGTCCTGGTTTTCTTTTCTCAAATTTCCCACCTCCTCCCGCAGATCATCAAACCCAGTATGCATGGCAGCAAACTGATCCTGAAGGGCCTTTAAGCTGTTCTCAACTGCAGTAAACTTACTGTCCAGCTTGTTTATGACGTCTGCTATGGTGGGTTGCTGAGGAGAAAGCAGAGTCGTCTGTCCTGCGTCCAGAGAAGCCCCGGTCCTGTCCGTGCTGGTCCGAGAGAGAGAGAGAGAGAGAGAGAGAGAGAGAGAGAGAGAGAGAGAGAGAGAGAGAGAGAGACAAATACTGTTTTTGAGAGCAAAAACAGAAATGTGATACTTCCTAGATCAATGACAGGTGAAGGATCACAAACAGAAAACAGAAATAAAAAAACCTAGGGCGACATTAAAGGAAAAATCTGTTAAAAAGCAGAGACAAGGAAAAGCCGCACTATGCTGCATGGCAATACACCGCAGCTCAATATAAGGCAGTATTGCACTAAGCTACACTTCTCAACAGCCACATTACACCACACTGTTACGCCATTCTCCATAGTTATCTGCTACAGCCACATTACACCTCCCTGCTACACAATTCTCCACTGTTATACAATACAGCCACACTGTTACACTATGTTACACTACAGGGCACATTACCTTTTCCAGAGGACGCCATAACGTTCATCCAGCGACAGTCCCTGAAGTTACGAGCTTGACCACGAACTCAAAACATGCATGGACATAAACAAAACTGCGGTCACCATGAGAGTAAAAGATGAAGGCTGACAGAATTTGAGATTTTGTTTTTATTATAATCAATGGAGATATGGATGATGAAGATAATAGTTTTGACAACACTTTTTTTCATCAGTTGATATGACGCGAACTATTCTCTGAGCTCTTTTTAAAGGTACAAAAATGTGTGTGTCTTAAGAGAACAGATAGAAGATATTCAACCAAAGAGAATTAAAGGTCAAATACTTTGCTTCTCTGACGTAGACATCAACGTTCTTTCTGGCTTCTTGTCTCTTCTGTCTTTGATCACGAAATTCGCTCGTTGTATATATGCCACACAGCAACTCGAGACCTGGGCT
>CM065721.1:73597573-73600073 GCA_033310375.1 Conus canariensis
GATGATGATGATGATGGTGGTGGTGGTGGTGGTGGTGGTGGTGGTGGTGGTGGTGGAAGAGATGATGATGATGATGATGATATGATGGTGATGATGATGGTGGTGGTGGTGGTGGTGGTGGTGGTGGAAGAGATGATGATGATGATGGTGACGATGATGATGATGATGGTGATGATGATGATGATGATGATGATGATGATGGTGGTGGTGGTGGTGGTGGTGGTGGTGGAAGAGATGATGATGATGATGATATGATGGTGATGATGATGATGGTGGTGGTGGTGGTGGTGTGGTGGAAGAGATGATGATGATGATGGTGACGATGATGATGATGATGGTGATGATGTGATGATGATGATGATGATGATGATGATGATGATGATGATGATGGTGGTGGTGGTGGTGGTGGTGGTGGTGGTGGTGGAAGAGATGATGATGATGATGATATGATGGTGATGATGATGATGGTGGTGGTGGTGGTGGTGGTGGTGGAAGAGATGATGATGATGATGGTGACGATGATGATGATGATGGTGATGATGATAATAATGATTTTAATAGTAACAATAACAGTTATGATGTTAATAAACAGAAAGGCATTTGGGAGAGCGTACGCCTCCACTAAGGCCGAGCTGGTCCTGTACCCCCCCCCCCTCCCCCTCCCCTTCCTCTGTCCTCCCCCTGGATCTGCACAACGAATCCACACTAAATGTCGAAGAAATCGTACCTGGACCACATTCGATCTTTCCAGCCAGTTCCATTCGAATCGGTCCCGTAGGTTTTGTATGATCTTGTTACATCCAGACAAACAAACAAACAAACAAACAAACAGACACAGAAGTGACGAGACTAATGACAACAATAAACCAGATGGATAGTTCTTACGTGTTCATGTCTAGAGAATTCTCAACATATACGATGTGTTTCTTCACGTCTATCTGCATCATCATCATTGTCGTCCCATTATTTTCGTCGAAGTTGTCCTCGGACCTTGCAGTTCGCTTGATATTTGTTAACTTCTACCTATTTGTTCGAGCAGTTACAGGTGTGGATATCAGGGGTGGAGCCTGCCAGTGCTTCATCTGTCTTCAGTCATCAGAGCAAAATACAGAAAGAACTCCCTCTCCGGTTCTCTCTCAGGTTCCTGTGTCTTCTGTCGTATTCCATCTTCCTGTGTGCAAATGAGATATTGACTCTCACAGCGGGTCTGGAACAAAGAATCCAAGCTAAAGAAAACAGGTATTCCTGCAAGATACTCAGCATCAGACATACTGACCCCATCACCCATACACAAGGACGCCAAACCATCAGACATACTGACCCCATCACCCATACACAAGGACGTCAAACCATCAGACATACTGACCCCATCACCCGTACACAAGGACGTCAAACCATCAGACATACTGACCCCATCACCCATACACAAGGACGCCAAACCATCAGACATACTGACCCCATCACCCATACACAAGGACGTCAAACCATCAGACATACTGACCCCATCACCCATACACAAGGACGTCAAACCATCAGACATACTGACCCCATCACCCATACACAAGGACGCCAAACCATCAGACATACTAACCCCATCACCCATACACAAGGACGTCAAACCATCAGACATACTGACCCCATCACCCATACACAAGGACGTCAAACCATCAGACATACTGACCCCATCACCCATACACAAGGACGTCAAATCATCAGACATACTGACCCCATCACCAATACACAAGGACGCCAAACTATAAAACATACTGACCCCATCACCCATACACAAGGACGCCAAGCCATCAGACATACTGACCCCATCACCCATACACAAGGACGTCAAACCATCAGACATACTGACCCCATCACCAATACACAAGGACGCCAAACTATAAAACATACTGACCCCATCACCAATACACAAGGACGCCAAACTATAAAACATACTGACCCCATCACCCATACACAAGGACGTCAAATCATCAGACATACTGACCCCATCACCAATACACAAGGACGCCAAACTATAAAACATACTGACCCCATCACCCATACACAAGGACGTCAAACCATCAGACATACTGACCCCATCACCCATACACAAGGACGTCAAACCATCAGACATACTGACCCCATCACCCATACACAAGGACGTCAAACCATCAGACATACTTATAACATCACCCATACACAAGGACGTCAAACCATCAGACATACTGATGACATCATCCATACACAAGGACGTCAAACCATCAGACATACTGACCCCATCACCCATACACAAGGACGTCAAACCATCAGACATACTGACCCCATCACCCATACACAAGGACGTCAAACCATCAGACATACTGACCCCATCACCCATACACAAGGACGTCAAACCATCAGACATACTGATGACATCACCCATACACAAGGACGTCAAACCATCAGACATACTGACCCCATCACCCATACACAAGGACGCCAAACCATCAGACATACTGACCCCATCACC
>CM065721.1:73605073-73610073 GCA_033310375.1 Conus canariensis
CATTGGTTTAAATGGGCATTATGAGGAATCTAAACCAAGACTGTTGCAAATATACATAGAGAAAGAATAACCGCTTCAGCAAGCACGACTCAATTTCTCATCTCAGATCAAATAGTTTGTTGGTTTATTTCTGAAGATGCAGACCTTGCACGCGAAGACAGGACAAATCATTCTATGATTTTTCTCAAGACCATAGTTTTGTAAAAGAATAAAATGTGGTACTTTTTGGAAAATGTTACTCGTTGTTATCAAAGCGCAAGGCGTACATATACAAAATGAATAGAGATCGAGAATGTAAATAAGGACACTGTAGCAGGCCAGTAGGCAAGAGAAACAGTAAACATGATTCCGCAAAATGCGCAAGTTTCAAAGTGTCGTGACTGCAGGGGGAAATACGAACAAATTCTAAAAGGAATTTAAGGTAAATCCGCCAGTGAACAAGGACAAACAGATGACAAGATGTAACCAATGTTTCCAGTTTCTCCAAACCACCAACTATCCCTTGCCCCCCCCACCTGCACCACTGTGATATTATTTATGGTGAACTTAGTCATCACCCTTTGTGCATCCTGACAAAAAAATGTTTTGGTTAACCTTCTGTATACAACCAGATCACCTGTAACTTTGATAGATCTCGCTAATGCTAGTTAATGATTTCCATGAGCTGGTAAAAGTGACCTATACATAATAAAGTGTTGAGACGCTGTAATGCTTGTTTGTGATGTCTGGTCGATTGATGAGGCAACGATTTTTTTTTACTAAACCTAGATGCATGCCACGTAATCAGTTTTGCTATACTAAACCTAAATGCATGCTACATAATCAATTTTTACTAAACCTAAATGCATGCTACGTAATCAGTTTTGCTAGACTCATCCAACAATATGGCTGACAATACGCTATGCATGGTGCAACATGGGTTTAAGAGAGCTTTTGGAAAAAGAAACATGCATGATGAGATGATTAACGCTCGTCTGTACAGGACTGCACTTGTTTAGTTCAAAGTCGTGAAGGGAGGAGGGAGGGGTTTTCTGAGCAAACCCAGAAACGACAACACAACAGCAAGGAGGGAGAGAGAAGGGGGTGAAGGGAGTGGGGAAGACAGGGGGGGGGGGAGCTGATAACCTCGAAGCAGGCCAGGGAAAGGTCAAGCTCTAGGTAAGCGAGAAATGACCAATCATACAGAATGCACAGGGGAGGGAGAAGCGTGACGTACGATCAACTCTCTCTCCCCTCTCTCTCCTCTCCTCTCTCTCTCTCTCTCTCTCTCTCTCTCTCTCTCTCTCTCTCTCTCTCTCTCGTGGAGGAGAACCATCTTACGATAGAAGGTATATTCTGCTTGAATATCCATATTGACCATTATTCTATCTCACTGCCCATGATTTATTCTGTGTCTAACACGCCCGAGTTGCGTTCTGATTCTAGTATTGGCTATAATTTTCTTCTATCGTTGTTTCTCAGACAGAATACTTACTTCAGTTTTCAGTCTTTCAAAAACAAAAAACAAAAGAACAGCCCAAAAACGGGGAAGGAACAGATTGGTAGAATGTTTTAAAATCAAATTCGCCTTGAATGTTGGAGGGAAATTACTGGATGTTATGACATAAGGAAAGGGGGGTGGAGGAGAAGGAGGGAAAGCTGACGGATAGAGAAAGCAGGGCGCCAAAACGGGATGATTGGGAGGGGTGGTGGTGGAAGTCCTTTCACAAAACTGCCCACCCGCCCACAGGTCATCACAAAGAATCAGGGTGGGACACTGGTGATCGTACGGGAATCGACAGAAATGCGATTCTTGACGACACAGAAGAACCAGGACAGAAAGAAGTAGAAGAAAGAGACTGAGAATAAGAGGAAAAACGAAAAAGGAGTAACAAATCAACAAAACAAAAAAAAAGAAAAAGCGAGGAAAATATTTGCTGTACGTCTGCTGGTTTCTTGTCCTCGTTTCATCTTCTAGAAATGGAAGAGAAATGGAGAAATAAAAATGAAAGAAAGACACAAAAAATAGAGTTGGATAATTAAAACCAACCAACACTGTGTTACTGCACATTTTCGGTTCATTTCAAACCTTCCTCAAGCCAGAACGCAGGACTAAACGAAATCGAGTGTGTGTACACTCTGTATGCATAACCACAGGAAGACAGACAGGCAAACAGACATTCAGGCATCAGATAAGACCAAAGCATGCCTGTGTGACATCAAGAGGTAAGCCAGAAATGACCAATCATACAGAACGCATGAGGGAGGGAGAGGAGAGGAGAGAAACATTCGATCAATACTCTCTCTCCTCTCTCTCTCTCTCTCTCTCTCTCTCTCTCTCTCTCTCTCTCTCTCTCTCTCTCCTCTCTCTCTCTCTCTCTCTCTCTCGTGTCTGATTCCAGTCTGAAAGGACCTGTCCATTACTGTTCTTCAGTGTCCGTATCAGTATTCTAGGTCCAGCAAGTGCCAGTTAAGTTTCGATTCTATTATTCTGCTTTAATTTCATATTCCATTGTCATTTCACCTGAAAATTCCTTGTAACGTCAAGCCTAACAAAACAAGCCAATAACAAACAAACAAACAAAATCAAAACAAAACAATGAAAACAAACAAACAAAATAGAATTTAAAAAAAGAATACTCTAAAGCACAAAAAATATTCATGGATTAAGCCCACCTTGGATGTTTGATGTACATCACCTGATGCAATGGGATGGTGGAAGAGGGAGGGAGGATAGTATGGGGAAAGGCAGTGGGATGGGGAGAGGGAAGGGGGCCCCTGATGGATGCATGGAGGACCATTGAGGGGGGAGGGTAGGGGGCAAGGGGGGATTCAGAGGTCTCCACTGCTGACCACACACTAACTGAACATCACAAAGAATCGACGTGGGAAATTGGAGCCCTGTCGGGCCACTAAGAAATGTGGAGCTGGTCAAAAGAAAAAAGATAGAAAGACAGATAGACAGACAGAAAGAAAGCAAGAAAGAAGAAGAAGAAGAAGAAGAAGAACAACAACAACAACAACAACAACAAAAAAGAGGAGGGGAGGAAGAAGAAGAAGAGGAGGAGGAGGAACAACAACAACAACAACAACAACAACAAGAGGAGGAGGAGAAGAAGAAGAAGAAGAAGAAGAAGAAGAAGAAGAAGAAGAAGAAGAAAAAAAAAAGAAGAAGAAGAAGAAGCAGAAGCAGAAGAAGAAGAAGAAGAAGAAGAAGAAGAACTGCAAAAACAAAGAAGAACTGCAAAAACAAAGAAACAAAGAAGGAAATGAAAGGTCAGTGTTATGCATCTGTTCTCGTTTTCTCTACGAGCATTAATAAAGGAAAGAAAAATAAAATTAAACGGGACAGAAGGGATGCTTGAGAAGAAAAACACATAGAGTGGAATTATGTATATGTAGAATAAGAAAGGGGGAGGGGGGAAAGAGAGAGGAGGGGGAGAGAGAGAATTAGACAAAGACAGACAGGCAGACAGATAGAGAGACAGAAAGAAAGGCATACAGAGAGAAAGCAAGAGGAGTGAGGAAAAAAGGCAAATTAGAGAGAGAGAGAGAGAGAGAGCAGAGACAGAGACAGAGACAGAGACAGAGAAACAAAGAGAGAGACAGAGCCAGAGAGAGAGAGAAAGAGAGAGAGAATAAGAAAGATAAAATGAGACAAAAGATGGTAGAAGAGAGACACCGACCATCTCAGAAAAAGTAAAGTGCAAACAAAGAGTCACCCAGACCAAGAAACAAACAAAGACAAGCCTTCTTTTCAGACACAAACAGAGAACTGACAGGCAGGCAGACTTCTCTAGACAAACAGACAGACAGACAAACAAGACAGACAGACAGAGATAGAGAGAAAGCAAAGGGATAAAGATGGAAAAAGACAAATTTGAGTGAGAGACAGACAGACAGGCAGAGAGACAGAAAGACATACAAGCATGACAGACAGACAGGCAGATAGAAAGCAATGAAATTTTAAAAAATGGGGCAAGCAGAGAGAGAGACAGAGACAGACAGACAAAGACAGAGAAGAAAGTTTCAGCAAAGACCGAAGCATGCCAGTTGAACAGCCAGAGGTAAGCGAGAAATGACCAGTCATACACACAGAAAGCACAAGGGAGGGAGAAGAGAGCACAGGGACGTACGATCAATATTTCATCTATAGTTCTCTCACTTTCCATCCTCCTCCTCCTGCTCCCCCCCCCCACCCCCCCTCCTCCTGCCCCCAGCTCCCCCACCCACTCCCTTTCCTACTCATCCTCCCCTCGTTCCATGCCTAAGCTTCAATGAGCCTTTGGAACCAGTCACAATAGTTGAATGCACATTCTGCTGTATGTCCATACTCACCGTTATTCATCCTCAGTGTCTACCAAGTTCCAGCAGCGTTTCTGTTCCAGCATTCTCCCCTTCCCTCAGCTCCCCCGCTTACTCCCTTCCCTCCTCCTCCTCCTCCTCCTCCTCCCGTCCTCCCCCCATGTCCCATGCCTACGCTTCAATGAACCTTAGGAGAACAGTCACAACGGTTGTGGGCACTTTCTGCTGTTCATCCATACTTACCGCTATTCACCCACAGTGTCTGCCAAGTTCCAACAGTGTTTCTGTTCCAGCATTCTCCTGTGTTTTTGCTTCTCGGTTTCGATTTGTTTTGTTCGTTTGTTTCTCTTCTGTGTGAATACTCTTTGAAGCGTTCTTTCAAGAAAACAATGTTTGTTTAAATCAGATCCCTCTATGTACCTTCCCCTCCCCCCTCACCCCCCCCCCCCAAAAAAAAAAAATGATTAGTAGAACATTTCATTAAACACATTTTAAATATTTGATCCCCCAATGCACCTCCCCCTTCCCCCTCCCCCCCCCCCCCCCCCCCTTCCAAAAAAAAAATACTCATTAGCAGAACATTTCATTAAAGCGCACTTTAAACATTTGACGGAAAGAATTCAATCCAATAGAATGGAGGGAAGAGGGAGGGAGGGAGAGGTGGGGGAAGGGGAGGGAAAAGCAGAGGGGAAGAGGAAGGAGCGGGAGAAGCTGTG
>CM065721.1:73615073-73622573 GCA_033310375.1 Conus canariensis
CCAGCTCCCACGCCCATCCCTTTCCTACTCATCCTCCCCACGTTCCATGCCTAAGCTTCAATGAGCCTTTGGAGACCAGTCACAATAGTTGAAGGCACATTCTGCTGTTTATCCATACTCCCCGTTATTCATCCTCAGTGCTACCAAGTTCCAGCAGCGTTTCTGTTCCAGCATTCTCCCCTTCCCTCAGCTCCCCCGCTTACTCCCTTCCCTCCTCCTCCTCCTCCTCCTCCACCTCCTCTTCTCCATGTCCCATGCCTACGCTTCAATGAGCCTAAGGAGAACAGTCACAACGGTTGTGGGCACTTTCTGCTGTTCATCCATACTTACCGTTATTCACCCACAGTGTCTGCCAAGTTCCAACAGTGTTTTCTGTTCCAGCATTCTCCTGTAGTTTCGCTTCTTGGTTTTGTTGTGCTTGTATGCTGCTTCTTTCGTTTGTTTGTAAGGTTTTTTCTTAGGATCTCATTAAAGTGGTCAGTCTAACAAAACAAATAAGCAGACTTCCGATCCCCTCGCCCCTGTATTTTCGCTTTCTGGTTTTGATTAATTTTTGTTTGTTCGTTTGTTTGTTTGTTTGTTTGTTTGTTTGTTTTCTGATTGAATACTCTTTGAAGCGTTCATTCTATCAAACCAAAAACTCAGATCCTCTATGCACATTCTTACTTCCGCTCCCCAAAAATTACTCAGTAGTAGAACATTTCCCGTCAAAAAAAAAAAAAAAAAAAGTTCTCATCAGTAAACATTTCATTCAACACACTTCGATTATTTGACGGAAAGAACTCGATTCAATGGAATGGAGGGAAGGGTGAGGGAAGGAGAGGTGGGGAGGGTGGGGAGGGTGGGGAAGAAGCAGAAAGGGGAAGGGGAGAAGGTAGGAAGAGGATTGGGTAGTCTTTCCCCTAATTGGCCACTCGCCCGCTGAACATTACGGGGAATCCACAATCCACCATGAGAAAGTGTAGCTCACCGGGGGTTTCTAAACAAACGTGGTGGCTGTTGAAAAAAAAAGAAGACAGGAAGGAAGGAGATAAAGAAAAAAACAGAAACAGCAGAAAAAAAATCATCGGTGCTCCACCTGTGTTGGTTCACACCCGCGTTTCAGATACCAGACATTTTTTTAGAGGAACTGGAAAGAAACTTTAACATGAAGAAAGAGGGAATATTTTTTTTAATAAAAACAGAAAAAAGTGCATGTGTATATTCAGAAGCAGGATAAAAAAAAAAGACAGAAAGACGGACGCGGGGAGGGAGAAAGAAAGAGGGCAAGCCGAGATAAAGGGACGATAAAAAGAATGCAAATTTTAATGAATGTAGAAAGCAGGTGGGAAAAAAGAAATGCAAACACCGAAACACTGAGAAGCATTCTCTCTCTCTCTCTCTCTCTCTCTCTCTCTCTCTCTCTCTCTCTCTCCTCTCTCTCTCTCTCTTACACACACACATACAGAGACACGCACAGAGAGAGAGAGAGACAGACAGACAGACAGACAGAGGAAGACAGAGAAAGAGAGAGACAGAGAGAATGAGAAAGACAGAGAGAAAGGCAGAGAGAGACAGGGCACACACACACACACACACACACACACACACACACACACACACACACACACACACACACACACATCCAACACACACGTATGAATAACACACACACACACACACACACACACACACACACACACACACACACACATACACACACACACACACACACACACACACACACACACACACACACACACACACACACACACACACACATCAACACACACGTATGAATACAACACACACACACACACACACACACACACACACACACACACACACACACACACACACACACACAAAGAGACAGACACAGAGACATAGAAGCCCGGCACACACACAACCTTCAGCTCCAAAAAGGGAGAAACAAACGTATATAGTAGAACAAAGAAGAAGAAGAAGAAGAAGAACAGAAAGAGCAGAGAAGAAGAAGAAATTACAATCAAAAGTGGAAAATGACCATGGAGGAACAAATCAACATAGAAAGGAAATAGAACAGAACAGACGTTAAATGAAACTAATGAAAGGAACATATGTCATTGCATTGGCCAGGATTTTCTTCCTTTTTTGTTTTTTGTTTTTTGTTTGTTTGGCGTTTTTTTTTTTTTTTTCAAAACGAAGTGACTGAGGGCGGAAAATGAAGCAAAGTTTAGAAAGAAAAGGGGGTTAGTTACCGCCACAGACGCAGACAAACAGATTACAGGACAAAACACGATGCATTTCGACCTCTTGATGAGTCTTCTTCAGGCAAAAACAAACAACATTTAGGACAGTGAAAACGAAGAACGAACAACCACTTATCTTCTCATATTCGACGCAAATTTTGTTTTGTTTTGTTTTTGTTTTCATAAGGAAAGAAGGAAGTAAAGAACAAAATACTAAAAGATGGACAGACAGACTGAGCGTATCCACGGGAACGCTCCTTTGAAGGTTCTGTCGCGTCACATCCTGTGGCCATCACACAATGGCATCTGCCAAGGAGCAGTTATGTCCCTTGACGTCTTAATGGAATGCTTTGTGTGTGCCTGCACCCTATGTGAACACAGCGCAGGCTTCCAAGGGCGGTGCAGGATTGCTCCCAGCTGGTTTGTTCGGCACTTGAGGACAGTACCTCTCTGGGTCCGACCCGGACCTTTGGGTGTGTCTTTCTCTTTCCTGAACAGATAGACACAAAAAGATTACTTAGTAAGAGATTCAAGTCTCCTAACCAAAGAAATGGCGTTGGCCCTTATCAAAGGCGAAGCCTAGCCCACCATACAGTACACAAAAACCCACGAACCAATTCATACTTTGAAAATTTAAAAGAAAAGAAAAATGAAGGAGGAAAAAGAACAGCAGGAAGTCGTTCTTCTCTTATCTTCACTGCTTTTTGCAAGAAAAAAAAACAAAATTCTGGATGGTTTCTTAGACATTGAAACTCAGTTACACACACACACGCACGCACGCGCACGCGCACGCACGCACGCACGCACGCACGCACACACACACACACACACACACACACACACACACACACACACACACACACACACACACACACTAAAACGCGTGCGCTAGAGCAGTCACGTACAGACAGAGAGAGACAGAGACAGAGAGCCCTCTTATCATTCCCGTACGCCTCGATGTTCCCCAAACACACACAGATAGTTAAGAGTGGACAGACAGATAGACAAGCAACCAACACACATAACACGGTAGAAAGAAACACAGACTACTCGACCCTGAGATGTGTGTTGTTTATAGTCCTGTCCCTTCGTGAACAAATAAATAAACAAACAGAAACAAGCAGACTGAAAGAGATGTGATGTCATTTCTTCATCCCTTCTTAAGCAAAAAGAAAGAAAAAAACTGAACAAAACAAAACAAAGCAGGGTTACAGAGTTGTGCCGTATTCTTCTTTGTCTCCCCCCCCCCCCCCCCCCCCCCCCCCCGGTCCATTCTCTCTCTGCCCCACAAACAAAAGGCAGAGTTAAAGAGTTAAAGTGTTGTGCTCTTCTCCGACTCATCTCAAACAAAGAAACACACAAAAACAAGTAGAGTTAAAGAGATGTGTTGTCTGCTCTTTCGTCTTCTCTGAAACAAAGAAAAACATGCACAGTTAAAGAGGCGTGTTGAATGCTCCTTTGTTCCTTCCAAAACACACACAAAAACATGTAGAGTTAAAGAGATATGTCGTCTGCTTCTTTGTCTTTTCTGAAACAAAGAAAAACAAGAAGAGTTAAAGAGACGTGTTGACTGCTCCTTTGTCCTTTTCAAAACACACAAAAACAAGCAGAGCTAAATAAAGAGATGCGTCGTCTGCTCCTTCGCCCCCCCCCCCCCCCCCCCCCCCCCCCCCCCCCCCCCTGAAGAAAGAAACAAAAACGAGCATAGTTAAAGAGATGAGCCGTCTTGCTCCTTTGTCCTTCCCAAAACAAAGAAACAAGCAGAGTTAAAGAGATGTGTCTCCTGCTCCTTTGTCCTTTTCAAAACAAAGAAACACAAACCAGCAGAGTTAAAAGAGATGTCTCCTGCTCCTTTGTCCTTTTCAAAACAAAGAAACACAAACCAGCAGAGTTAAAAGAGATGTCTCCTGCTCCTTTGTCCTTTTCAAAACAAAGAAACACAAACCAGCAGAGTTAAAAGAGATGTCTCCTGCTCCTTTGTCCTTTTCAAAACAAAGAAACACAAACCAGCAGAGTTAAAAGAGATGTGTAGTAGTCTTCTTTTTCGCCCCTTCCCAAACAAACAAACAGAAACGAATAGAGTGAAAGAGATGAGTCGTCCGCTCTTCCGACTCGTCCCGAACAAACAAATACAAAAAGGCAAAGTTAAAGAGCGGTGTGGAGCCGTCCCCCTTCTCTTCCGAACCAGACGAATAAAAACAGAGTGAAGGGGTGGTTCGTTCGTTCCTCCATCACTTCCTCAACAAATTAACAAACAGAAATTAAAGAGATGTGTGGTCAGTCCTCCGTCCCATCCCATACAAACAAACAAACAAACGAACACAAAGCAGACTTGTGGAGATGTGTCACTTAATAATAATAATAATAATGAATACTTATATAGCGCCTATTCTCGGCTAGAGACCAAGCTCTAAGCGCTTTACAATCAACACTCGCTTACACAACAGGCTGCCTACCTGGGTAGTTCCGACTGAAGAGCTGCCAGCTGGCGCTTCATTCAGTCGTTTCCCGTGTCATCCAGTCAATATCGTTCAATATCGTTCACTCAGTTTCTTTACTTCCTTCATTCTTTCCATTTCCTACGCAGGGTGCATGCTGTGTGTAACGTGTCATCCATACCAACGGCCAAACTGGCCTACTCTTCCGAAAGTTGGTGATGGGATTTTACGTGTGTGCAAGATATTATGCGTGCGTTCACACACGGAACCTTGGTTTATAGTCTCATTCGAAGGACTGTATGGGAAATGGAGTCAGAACTAATGTTAACTCCGAGGGAAAAATCCCCCTGTACCGAAACGCCCCGGCGGAGATTCGAACCCGCACCCCCAGGATCACCAAGATTACGAGTCAGGCGCTCTACCAACTGAGCTATTCCGGCTTACATGTTCGTCCTATCCCAAACAAACAAGCAAACAAGCAAACAAACACAAAGCAGGGTTAAAGAGATGTGTGTGGTCATTCTTCTGTCCCATTCAAAAAGAGAAAGAAAGAAAAAGAAACAAAGAAAAGGAAAATTAAAATCATAACAGTTAAAGAGTTATCTCCCCTCCTCCAGTGCTTCTCAAATGAACACAAACACACAGAGATCAAGAGATGTGTCTTACAGTCCGTCTTCCCTTCACAAACAAACAAAAAACCACAACTGAACAGAGTTAACAATATGGATCGTCCAAATGCTAGGGTTCACAGAACGTATTTCTAACATTCCATTCAACACCAAAAGCTGTGCCTTTGAGAAGGTCATGCAACCATCTCACTCCAGTGTAAGCACACGCCAAGCTCTGGTTCACCATACGGCAAGTTTCATTTGCTTTTATACAACTGCATACGAATCAGATCGCCAGACCCTATCTCACTCCCCACCTCACCCCAACAAAGAGACACCCTTTCCTTTCCTCTCTAACCCTCTACAAAGAAAACGAAAACAAAACTAAGGAAGAACAAACATTTTAATTCTATTTCACAACAGCAGGACAACACAAACACTAATTCGGCCAATTTCAAAAGGAATTCTAAGTGACTCCGCCCGTTAACATGGACAAACAAGTTACAAGACAAAACGCGCGTCGTGTTTTGTCTTGTAAATTAGGTCGAAACGCGTCGTGTTTCGTCTTGTAATTTGTTTGTCCATGTTAACCGGCGGATTACTTTAATTCCATTTTTTTTTAATTGTTTCAGTTTCCGCCTGCAGTTACCTCCCTTTGAAACAAACAAATTCAGTCATAAACCCTCATGCCAAAACGACAATCAAGTTCACCTTTCTTTTACAAAACTCATCTGGCGCGTTCACATAAGTTTGTCTTTGCTGACGAGATGTCCACAGAAGGAAAATCTAGCCGCTGTCCTTCCAGGTGCCTGAGGACGTCCGGGTGCAAAATCAGGTCCAACAGTACCGTCAGTCCGGGAGTCCCCTGGAGCACCCCCATCCTCAGTCCACGTCAGCATAGCAGGAACCCTACAGCTCCGTTCCAACTCTCAAGATCTGAACGCAGAGAAAAAGACAAAAGGCTCGAGGGGTTCTTCTCTTCTTGTTCTGCCCCTTAACTCTGGGGACAGCCACTGAGGCGCCCCGATGAAGAGCAGTTCACCAGGTCCCTTTAGTTCTGTAGGGTTGTGTGCCTAGGCTTGCATCTCTTGGGTCTTCCATCAAATAATGGGTCTAAAAAAATTTTTAGGAAAAAAAAGGAAAAAAAGAAAGAACAGAAAAACACAGAGTCTGTAAGGCGTGGGAGGGTGGCGAAAAAAAAATTTTTCCCCCGAGAGAAATTTAAAAAAAGAATTGTTGGTGAGTCCGCCAAATAATAGGGGCAAACAAATCACAAGACAAAACACGACGCGTTTCGATCTCTTAGGTCTTCTTCATGAAAGATAAACAACATTCAGGACAATGAAAACGACGAACGAGCAATCACTTATCTTCTCAAATTCGGCGCAAGATGAGAGAGAATCCATCAGAATTTTGTCCAGGAAAAATACAACTAAACTACATCTGTTATCTAGTCCAATACAAATGATTACAAGCCAAGTTACAACATTCACACTTTTTTCCGCCCTGACGCTAATCTACCGAGACTGCCTCCAAACCAAAGACGAAAATATCAAGAATTCTGGCAAAGACTGAAGGTAAACTCAAATCAAATGAACGGGAAATTTCACTCATATGAACATAGCGCTTCTACACTTTTCTAATGGTATTGAACAAAAGGTGTCATTTCACTTCTCGTTTGTTTCGATCTAAAGAGACAAGTTCCTCTTCAAGGCTTTCTCGCAGCGAGCAATGTAGAACAAACGCCACATGCAAAATAGTGCGGTGGTATGAGTGTATCCGATAATCATAAAATCCATCCACATCACAAAGAGTAGAATAAATAGGTTTTATGCCGACATTTTTGTCTGTGAGTTTAATTTCCATCGCTCTGAGTTCCCCGAACAGTTCATATTTAAACCAATACAGAATTCGAGTACAATTAAACATTAAAGTTAGTCGAACGAACCGGAATTGCCCTCAACTTGTTTAAAATAAAATTACAAAACCAAAATCGAAATAGAAATTCTTCTTTAATTTCCTACACTATGAGGCTTACCTCAACAGTTTGTGTGAATGAAGAGAGTGATAGAGAACGAATAAGGGGACACAAACTAGGCCATTCTGTGCCCCGACCCAAAATTCCCAAGAGAAACAGTACAGCGCTGTGGTGCCGGGATAGATGGCGCTGTGGTGCCGGGATAGATGGCGCTGTGGTGCCGGGATAGATGGTATCGACCACAAGGAAAGGTCACGCCAGAAAAC
>CM065721.1:73627573-73630073 GCA_033310375.1 Conus canariensis
ATAATCAAATCCTCGGGTTTTCGGGGGTTTTTATGCCAAAATTTCAAACTGATTTTATTCAAGACTGACAGACTTTTTTTTATCTGGAATATCCGTCAAGCATAAAACACAGCAGAACAAAAGCAAATATACAGAACTTCGGTTTGATTGAGAAGAAAAGAAGTCCTAGACAAGGCTGAGAACAACGACAGAAAATAACGAACAAGGAGAGTAACTCTTGCTCCCGTAATGAGATAGGGGCGTACGTGTAATGGCATCGTTACGGGAGCAGGAGTTATTCTCTTTGTTTGCTATTTTCTGTTTATTCCTCCCTTGCTTCATTTAGTATTTCCTGGACTATATGTTCTTTGCATTTACATAATCTGCTTAGCGCGCGTCTCTCTCTCTCTCTCTCTCTCTCTCTCTCTCTCTCTCTCTCTCTCTCTCTCTCTCTCTCTCTCTCTCTCATGGAGGTGCTTACGAAACCATAGAAATCTATGATGGATGTAATTTCCTATTCTTTTTCTGGGATTTCTTTCCTCTCCATGAATACGTACATCGATCCAAACACTCAATCACAATCAGGTTTCTCTCTCTCTCTCTCTCTCTCTCTCTCTCTCTCTCTCTCTTCTCTCTCTCTCTCTCTCCACACACACACACACACACACACACACACACACACACACACACTCACACTCACACACATACGCACGCACGCACGCACACACACATACACACACACTACACACACACACACACACACACACACACACACACACACACACACACACACACACACACCACCCATGCACGCACAGACGCACATTCACTCGTTCGCGGGCTTCACGCACTTACTGATAGTTGCATTTTTGCTCACCAACAGAACGATCACCTGAATGCTTGTACAAAACGTAGCCTTCCTCTCATACACATGCATACGCGCGCGGATTCACACACACACACACACACACACACACACACACACACACACACACACACACACACACACACACACACACTGACTGAAACCATTTACTGTCAGATTAACATCTTGTTGTTCTGACATTTAAAAAAACCTTAATAAATTAATGAGAAACAAAAAAACAATACAAACAAGATCTGAATGACATAAAAATTATAAAGGAAACTTAACAGCAAAACATTTAACATTTATCAGTAAAATAATAAAAACAGAAATTGTAATAGCAAAAGAAATTACATCTTAACTGTACTGAAAATAGAAAATCTCTCTCTCTCTCTCTCTCCTCTCCCTCTTCTCTCTCTCCTCTCTCTCAGACCACCATCATACACACACACACACACACACACACACACACACACACACACGCACGCACGCGCGCGCGCGCCACACACACACACACACACCACACACACACAACACATAACGCTGCACACACCAAAATAACATCAATACTCAGGAAGCAGCTAATATACAACCAGACATATCCCAGCCCGGCGGTACAAGAGCCCTCCCCAAACACGGCACACCAGATGATTATTTACCTAATTGTTCCGGAGACTAGCCCCCCACCTCCACCCCTCCACCCTGACCCCTCGGCCCCATCCGTCCTTCCCTTTCCCACCCCCGCTTCCCCCTCACACCCTCTCCTCTCCTAGCCCTCCGTGGGCCTTTCTCTCCTCCATGTCTCTTTGTTACCTCCCTTTACCCACGATTCCTGCCATACTATACCGCTTGCTGCTTGTGCTGCTGGCGGTCAATTTCATCAAGGAAATGAATA
The DNA here is from genome assembly GCA_033310375.1 of Conus canariensis. Taxonomy (NCBI): domain Eukaryota; kingdom Metazoa; phylum Mollusca; class Gastropoda; order Neogastropoda; family Conidae; genus Conus; species Conus canariensis. The sequence continues at coordinate 73,629,313 of CM065721.1, forward strand.
TGTATAACTTTTTTTTTTTTTTTTTTTTTTTTTTTTGGGGGGGGGGGGGGGGGGGTCCTTTCTTCGACTGCATTGTGTTGTGTTTTTTGGTATCGCATTCTATCGTATTATGTCCTGTTTTGCAATTCGATTGTTGGCGTGTTTTATTTGATTACTCTGCATTATTATTGTGTTTGGCTGACACGGTAGTTCCAGTCTATGACATTGTGTTGTGTCGATTTTGCTTCGGGAGGGTGGGAGAGGGTGGAGAGAGAGAGGGTGGAGAGAGAGAGGGGGGCAGAGAGAGAGAGAGAGAGAGAGAGAGAGAGAGAGAGGATATTTGTGGGTGAGGGGTGGTGGGGGGATATAGTATTGCATCCGATTGTGTTGTGTTGTGTGGTGTTGTGTGGTGTTGTGTGGTGTGGTGTGGTGTGGTGTGGTGTGGTGTGGTGTGGTGTGGTGTTGTGTGGTGTTGTGTGGTGTTGTGTTGTGTTGTGTTGTGTTTCGTTTGATTGCTTTACACATTGTGTTGACGTGTATAGTAGTACAGTGTATTACACTGCATTGTATTTGTTTTGCTTTGAGAGAGAGAGAGAGAGAGAGAGAGAGAGAGAGAGAGAGAGAGAGAGACAGACAGACAGACAGACAGACAGACAGACACAGAGACAGAGAGAGAAAGAGAGTGTGTGTTGTGTTGTGTGTGTGTGTGTGTGTGTGTGTGTGTGTGTGTGTGTGTGTGTGTGTGTGTGTGTGTGTGTTCATAGTATTATGCAGTGTTGCAT
>CM065721.1:73635073-73637573 GCA_033310375.1 Conus canariensis
GGTACCTACTTCTCCCCTGTAGTGATGATGGCGGTACCTACTTCTCCCCTGTAGTGATGATGGCGGTACCTACTTCTCCCCTGTAGTGATGATGGTGGTACCTACTTCTCCCCAGTAGTGATGATGGCGGTACCTACTTCTCCTCTGTAGTGACGATGGCGGTACCTACTTCTTCCTGTAGTGATAATGGTGGTACCTACTTCTCCGTGTAGTGATTATGATGGTACCTAATCCCCCCCCCCCCCTCACACACTACACACACACACACACACACACACACACACACATGCCTACACACACACACACACACACACACACACACACACACACACACACACTACACACACACACACACACACATCCCCGCATCGATGATAGTGATACATTCTTTCCCCTCTACTGATTATGATTGTATTCTCTTCTACTGTAGCGAAGATGGGTTAAACCTACTTCTGTCTGTATTGATCAGGATGGTACATGCTTTTTGTATTGATGACTATGGTACCTACTTCTTCCTGCCTTGCTGGCGATACTTCATAACCCCTCGGTGCAGCTTTGTCTTATACTAAACAAACTGTCTTGATGACACAGCAGCTGCTGAAGCTAACAGACTGACGGGTCTTTTCTCTTTTCTCTCGTTTTTCTTACAGTTTTTTTTTTGTTTTTCCAAAAGAGCAAGTGACGTGTTGGCGTCTTGTTGTTTTGAATGCTGCCTTATTTTCAGAGCCACGGTTCACCGGTCTGCCTGCCTGCTTGTAGATCTCTCTCTCTCTCTCTCTCTCTCTCTCTCTCTCTCTCTCTCTCTCTCTCTCTCTCTCTCTCCCCCCCCCCCCCCCCTCCCCCCGTGGTGTTGGGAACACCACAAAATGATTCCTGGCGTTCTGTGTTAGATATCATGGGCAGATTGCCAGAGCCACAAGCAGTCGTGTCTGCTTAAGTGTTCTTAACCCAGGAGACAAAACTGTCGACCCTGGACAAACAGTAACAAATGATTCTGTTCACTGTACGGAACACACGACCCTGGACAAACAGTAACAAATGATTCTGTTCACTGTACGGAACACACGACCCTGGACAAACAGTAACAAATGATTCTGTTCACTGTACGGAACACACGACCCTGGACAAAAAGTCACAAATGATTCTGTTCACTGTACAGAACACACGACCCTGGACAAACAGTAACAAATGATTCTGTTCACTGTACAGAACACACGACCCTGGACAAACAGTAACAAATGATTCTGTTCACAGTACAGAACACACACATTCCCATAGCTGTCAATGAAGGATATACATTCCCATAGCTGTCAATGAAGGATATATATTCCCATTGCTATCAACAAAGGATATACATTCCCATAGCTGTCAATGAAGGATATACATTCCCATAGCTGTCAATGAAGGATATACATTCCCATTGCTGTCAATGCAGGATATGCAAGCACATGTGCGATAGAATGTGTGTGTGTGTGTGTGTGTGTGTGTGTGTGTGTGTGTGTGTGTGTGTGTGTGTGTGTGTGTGCGTGCGTGCGTGCGCGTGCGTGCGTGCGTGCGTGCGTGCGTGCGTGTGTGTGTGTGTGTGTAGACTTAGACTCTCAGACTCTCTCAAACTAAGACTCAGATTCAGACTTTAATTGTCTCGAGAACCCTGAAAGGTCCATAGACACAGCATGGTATTACGAGAAATCACAATTAATTGATATAACCATAATTCAACTGGGCTCATATAGGGGGCCTCTATTGTCTTTTCACATTCACGTAATCATAAACATATTTGGTAATATGAATTTGTAGTTCGTCATTGCCAAGCGTTTCACTCGGGCACAAGTTTTTTTTGTAAGTTTGAAGTTAGCATTAGCATCTCCTTTGAAAGCTGTTCAGTTAGCTTCAGTCGTAGCAGTTGGAATCGAAAGCAGCTGTCCAGCTTCATCTTCGACCACACCACATGCTGAGCATTGTCTGTCTTCTCTCCGAGTGTTCGTGTGTATCTACCCCTTTCTATTAGTAGGTCATCAGCGCTGATACGAAGTTTGCTGAGATCACGTCTCTGTTCGAAGTTTTTAACGTGTATGATGTATGGTTGTAGTCGGTAGTTTTCTGCAATTATATTGTAAAAGTATAGTTTCGAGATTTTTTTTTTTTCTGTTTCCAGAAGAATATATATATATATATAATATAATATATATATATATATATATATATATATATATATATAATATATATATCATATATATATATTCTACTTTCTTTTTGATGGCATATTTTGTTCTCCCGACATTGAGGGTTGATTGTTTGTTTTCCAGATATGATCCGTTCCTGATTTATGTAGAACAATTCGGATAAATTCTAACAGCTATGGGCTGTTCGATATTTATTCCTGAGTATGTGTTTCTGTTTTGCGTTTGATACCATAATCAGATGCGATTTGATATTCACATTGTGACGTCCTCTTTTTCACCCCGCCTCTCCTCCTCATCTCCCTTCTCCCACCCCCTTT
>CM065721.1:73645073-73652573 GCA_033310375.1 Conus canariensis
CCCGAGTCCACACTCTAAAGTCCACACTTGTGTGGTGTGTGTGTGTGTGTGTGTGTGTGTGCGTGCGTGCGTGCGTGCGTGCGTGCGTGCGTGTGTGTGTGTGTGTGTGCGCGCGCGCGTGTGTGTGTGTGTGTGTGTGTGTGTGTAGGGGGCGATGGTGGGAGGGAGGAGGGAGAGTGTGAAGGTGGAAGCTTCCGCTGTAATCAGCGAGGAGTCGAACACGTTCAAAGATTTCAACGCAAGAGTTACGTGAAGAGTGGACGGGAGGAAGCGGAGTGGAGAGGGAGGGGTGAGAGTACAGGGGAAGGGGTGGGGGAGGAGGGAGCAGGACGTCATGGGGAGGGGTGCAGAGGAGGAAGGGAAGTCAATCAAGAGTCAATCAGGGATGGTCCTTGGGAAGGTGGATGACTGCTGAGGCGTGGAAACGACCTCTAGAAGAAAGGCTTAGTGTGTTAAAATGCTGTATGCAGGGGAAGGGGATAGAAGGAGGGGATGGGGGGGGAGCCCGAAGTCTCTAATGTAAAGGGGGACTCAGAAGACTCTAATCTAAGAGCGGGGTTTGACACATTCTAACAGAAACCCAGTCAGTGATTCAGGGCGCAGTATGAGGTCATCTCTAGTGGTGAATATGGGTACTTGCCCAAACTGACCCGCTCTATGTAACCAGGGAACTGGAACTGTGCACGTGCCCGCATTCTTCACTGCATGGGGGTGCTTCTGGTCCATGCCCCAAACGGCTCACTTGTGAGTTGTTTTGGAACAGGGTAGGCGCTACTTCTGGGCTAAGTCTTGGATCCCTTCTATCAGAAATTCAAGCACAATGTGCTTTGATTGATATGTTTTGTTCTTTGGGAGACTAAGACTTTTGAAGAAGGGGTTTGATTTTGAAGAAAAAGGGGAAGTTTGATCAGCATAGGCCTTTTTTTTCACCTGCCAGGGACTGATTTCATGCGGTGGTCATTACTGAACGATACACCGGTCTGCGATCACTACTGTAGTCAGCTTGGTCTAAGTGGAAATCTGACACCGTGTAAACACGGTATTCTTTTCACTTACATCCATTTTATTGATTTATATAGGTGGGTTGTTTGTTTTTTTTTTTTGGGGGGGGGGTTTGTTTTGTTTTGTTTTGTTTTGTTTTTGGGGGGGTCGTTATCCGGTTGGTTGATGGTGGTGATTTTGAGATGGTGTTGTCTGTGTGTCTGGTTGTTTTTGTTGTTGTTGTTGTTGTTGTTGTTGTTGTTGTTGTTGTGTGGGTGGCTGTGGGTGGGGTGGGGAATTCTTTCCTGAGACTGAAAGAGACTGGTATTGTCTTTACGAGCTTTATTTAATTTTATTGATATATTAAATATGACACTCTTTAATTATTCATTTTGTTATTTGGTTTTGGGCTGATTTTTGTTGTTGGTTTTGAGAGACTGTTTTCTGTTTGTTGCTGTCGTTGTCGCTTTGTGTCTTGCTTTTTTTTTTTTTTTTTTTTTTTGAGAGGGGGGGGGTAGTCTGTTCTTGTCTTGTTTCTACGGGTGGGGGGAGGGAAGGGTTAGTCTGTTCCTGTCTTGTTTTTACAAGCTTCAAGCAATCTGTTTAATCTCATCCTTATGCTTTGGTACCCTGTCTCCACTCCACGCTACCCTGGACAGTATGAGTGTCACGATCTGCGGAATAAATCCTGAAACTTGAGAGTTTGAATACAAACATTTTGAAAAGAAGAAGAAAAAAAAAGACTGACTATCAAACTTCGTGGATTTTGACAGAGAACGCAGTAGCAGATCAGATCCACACAGTTTCAACTGAAAGGATCTAGGTCAACCCATTTGCTGCAGCCGTTGTCATGTCACAAAACAACTTGCTGGTAACACCGCTCAGAACCCCCTCACCACTTAAAGCCGTGTGTGGGGAGGAGACGGCAAACACGAAGGAGGAGTTGCAGGATGATGCTAGAACCGTTGATGACAAGTTGGGGGCAGTGTCTGAGAGGTAGGTTGGGGAGGAACGAGGGGAGTGGGAGCGGGGGGGGGGGAGGGCACTGGGGAGAAGATCGATCCACATGAAGCCTCCTCCAGGCGTGAGAAAGCCTGCTGTTCTTTAGCGCACCTGCAACAACAGATAAAGAAGGCGGTTGAGGTGTTCCATACCCCTGTAAGTGGTTCTCCCTCCCTCCCCCCCCCCCCTGAAAAGGCTCTGTGTGTGTGTGTGTGTGGTCGTCTGGACTATGGTACTGAAAAAATATATATATACAACTGCCCATTCTTTAAGTTAAAAAAAAGAAAGAAAGAAAGAAACAGTAGTCAGACGATGGTGCCGTCTGATTGCAGCGTGTTGTTGATGACCAGCAGACCAGAAACATCGCACATTTCTTCACATGGTTGGAGAGAGAGAGAGAGAGAGAGAGAGAGAGAGAGAGAGAGAGAGAGAGAGAGAGAGAGAGAGACGCAGACAGACAGAAAGATAGACAGACAGACAGACAGACAGACAGACAGGGACAGAGACAGAGACAGACAGACAGATCGACAGTCAGACAGACAGAGGAACAGAGAGAGACAGAGACAGAAACACTCTGAGAGAGACAGACAGAGACAGAGAGAGATAGACAGACAGAGAGAGAGACAAAGAAAGAGAGAGACTGATACAGAGACACAGAGACAGAGAGAGACAAAGAGAGACAGACAGAGACACAAAGAGAGGGACAGACAGAGAGACAGATAGAGAGAGAGAGAGAGAGAGAGAGAGAGAGAGAGAGAGAGAGAGAGAGAGAGAGAGAGAGAGAGAGAAGACAAGACCAGACAAGACGAAATTCTTTATTTACGAGGATAATAGATAAGCACTGACGCGCTTTTTTACATCCAGTCCTCGCCCTGAGTAGGGACTACAACATGCAGTGAAATGAAATAATGTAAGAAAGCAAACAAGCAAACAAAGCGGTCATGCAATCATAATGGAACATCAAATGAAAACAGAAGAGAAATGAAAACGAAATAATAATAATATTAATAAACAAACCAAAAATAAAAATGAAAAATAACAATAATGAAAGGGAAGGAGTGAGTGGGGGTGGGGGTGGGCTGGGCTGGGGGAACATATGAAAATGAGAGAGAGAGAGAGAGAGAGAGAGAGAGAGAGAGAGAGAGAGAGAGAGAGAGAGAGAGAGAGAGAGAGATTGACAGGGAAGCACTGAGGCAGAAGAACATTTAGGCATCCGCAGGTGTGACGCAGAGGCAGACATACATTCATCACTCGCCTCTACAGAAAACTTCAGGGTATATTATAATAAGCCCACGAGCCAGAACAATCATCTGGTGGTGATAGGATTTCCACGAACTCGACGAAGGAACCAGCCGCTGAAGGTCTGTGACGCACAGAGGTGGTGAGACACACGGCAGTCAGCAGCAGAACCAACCAGGTGTGGAGACCAGAGACCCGTGCCAATGGACGACGCAGCAAAGTAAGACTATACCCCCGTGACAAAGCACCTGACAGGCCTGCACGTGACACTCGGAATAGAAGACAATGAAGTCACTGTGGCGTTCGGCGAGGAAAAGGAGTGGGACTTTTCTTTCATAAACCGTGTAGAGGTGTACATGTAACAAGTCACAGCACGACTATAGGCGGTCAGACTTACAAATATACCCATTCGCCTGGGGTAGTATGGCAAATTATAACAAGTTCGTACAACCCTCAAGGAAGCCAAGACAATCATCAAAGCCAGACAGCACAGCAAGTGGTTGCAGGAGCATCCACGTTTCAATAGACATGACCCGTACCACCTACTAACAAGATCAGAGCAGGTGGCCATCTTCAGGCTGCGGACAGGCCACAACCGCCTGAACTATCACCTCTTTACCAAGTTCAGGATCGGTCAGTCAGACCAGTGCCCATGCCAGACCGGCAGTATGACAACAGCACATCTACTGCAGGATTGCCCGTTGCATGAAGCTCTGAGACAACAGATATGGACGGAGCAAACATCAATGGAGAGGAAGCTCTACGGTGCCCTTGGGGACCTACAGCGCACGGCAGCATTCGTCAGGGGAGCTGGCGTTCCCATCTAGAGTGTTCGAGAAGTAGAAGAAGAAGTGTCAAAGTGAAGTGACTACAGGCAGAAATTGAAATAAATTTTAGGAATAATTCTTAATGAGTCCGCCAAAAATAAGGACAAACAAGTTACAAGACAAAACACGTTGCGTTTTTTCCTCTTAGATGTTCTTCAGGCAAGATAAACGACATTCAGTCCTGAAAATAGGTGACTGCTCGTTGTTCGTTTTCATCGTCCTGAATGCTGTTTATCTTGCCTGAAGAAGCGTCTCTATGTCACTTTCTGCCTGTTTTTGGCAGACTCACTAAGAACTATTTTTAAAATTTATAGCAAGTTCCATTACGTGTCTGTTGTGGAATCGTGATGGGCTTGCCAAATTATGTAACCCGGACTGGTCAGTATAGTAAATGTTACAAGTTTTGATGTTGTCACTGTTGTAATGAATGAAAACTCGCACAGACATCTCGTTTGATCTTTCCAATACCTTTGACATGTCTTTGAAGAGTGAATGTCCACACACAGAAAACAGTAGTACATTCAGAACTGCACTGGCTCAGATCGGAGCAGGACTTCTCTTTCATACACTCACATTGATCGTGTTTGCAGTAATGGTCAGTTGATCAGCTAGCGTGTCCAGAAGGTCATGGGAGCAACATTTCTGTCCGGCATACAGTAGACACGGCTGTTCAGAGCACTGTCCGGCATACAGTAGACACGGCTGTTCAGTGCACTGTCCAGCATACAGTAGACACGGCTGTTCAGAGCACTGTCCGGCATACAGTAGACACGGCTGTTCAGAGCAAGTTACTTAGTTTTGAGAGACAGGGGAGTTTACAGTTCGCCTGCAGCTGCAGAGGCCAAGCCGTGAATGCAGGTCAGGGAAAGGGGCGTTTTCTGCAGGCCGCTCCCCACCAGCCAGTTAACCGCGCTCTACTCGGTGAACTGAATGTCATCTGTGCATAGCCGGTCTGGCAGCAATGTGTTCAGAATTGTTGAGCGGCCATTGCAAATGGGGCTGTCGGTTTGATAATTAGTGGTTGTCATGAAAAATGTAATATATCTGTGCTCTTGAGATGACTGAATTGGCGAATTCCCAACAATACTTGTAATACCAAACTTGACTAGGTTTATTTTCTTGTAGATAACGTAGATGCGGCATGAAAGCTTGTACGCAAGTGGTCAGGCAATATTAGAACAATGACAACCTACACAAAATTGTGCAAAAAATAACGTCATCACTTTCTGGGTATTTAATTTTCCATACTTAACTAGTACATAAGTTTGATACATGCCTCTGCTCGGACTACAGCAACAAAAATGTTGGATCAGGAATGTGTTAAGCCTTGTTTATTTGCCCTTTCACTCGCACGGGACGGGAAAGTAAAGCTGTGTAGAAAACTCACCCTCATATCATGGATGTCAGAAGCAAGGATACAGGCTGCACAGCAAAAATTAATGTGCCAAGGCCTTGCATGAGGAGTCGAGTATTTCTAGACTGGCGCAATTAGATTGTTTTCAGAATTGTTACTGTGTCTGAAAGTTGATTCTCCTCAATTTCTTTCCTATGGCCATCAAGGTACAAACCAGGTGGGTTCCAAGCAGACAGATTTAAAATCAAAGGAACGGGACTATTTGGGCGCTTCAAGCTGGTGCAGAGACAGGGTCAGGGGTGAGTGCAAAGGCCTGAAATGTGACGCCAGCCAAGGGAAAGGTCATGTATTTGAAGATTGTGATTTCATCGGTGAAAATCACCCAAAACAAGGGAAATGATTTGTGGGGAGTTGTTCTTTTGTTCAATTATCAGTTGAACATTAAATCCTGGCTCAAATTTATGGTAGGTCTCAAAACGCTTATATGGATCATACAGTGTTTTAGTGCAACATCCTCATCGTGGCGTGTGGGCTACGGTGAAGGTTGTTGTTGCCAAGATCCTGTCTTGCGCATACAGTCATCTTGCATCGCTTTTCTCCGTCCAACGAGGAGGGAGGAGACGAGGGTGTGGATAGGAAGTAGGACGGAGGGAAACGAAACTGCAGGGATCTATACGCTGATTGTTGTACGCTGGTGATACGTAGGTTTCCGTATGTCGTATGATGCTATGTTCTTTGTTATGTAATATAACATTTATAGACACACTGTTGGACTGTGTCCTGAAATCATTGTTAGACGACGTCGGAAAACTCTCTCTCTCTCTCTCTCTCCTCTCTCTCTCTCTCTCTCTCTCTCTCTCTCTCTCTCTCCTCTCTCTCTCTCTCTCTCTCTCTCTCTCTCTCTCTCTCTTTTAGCTCGGCAAGGACAGATTGGAAGAATAGGCTCTGCCTAAAATCTCAATCCTTGATCGAACAAAAGTTTTCTGAGTTCTGAGTTCTGAGTTCTCTCTCTCTCTCTCTCTCTCTCTCTCTCTCTCTCTCTCTCTCCTCTCTCTCTCTCTCTCTCTCTCTCTCTCTCTCTCTCTCTCTCTCTTAGCTCGGCAAGGACAGATTGGAAGAATAGGCTCTGCCTAAAATCTCAATCCTTGATCGAACAAAAGTTTTCTGAGTTCTGAGTTCTCTCTCTCTCTCTCTCTGAAAACTCATGTTTTAAAGCCTTCCACCCTAGCTTTAGCCACTGTCTCCGTCTTCACCTGTGTCTCTTTCTGCCTGAATCAGCCCCTCCCCCCTCTCCCCCATCCACCTCTCCTCCATCCACCTTCCTCTTCTCAACCTTCTAGCTCCTTCCTCTCCACCACCACCCTCTCTCTCTCTCTCTCTCTCTCTCTCTCTCTGTGTGTGTGTGTGTGTGTGTGTGTGTGTGTGTGTGTGTGTGTGTGTGTGGTAAGGCATGTTTTAAAACTTTCCACCCTAGCCATACATAGCCATTGCCTCCGTCTTCATCTCTGTGTCTCTGCCTGACTCATGCTCCCCCCCCCCCCCCTCCACCTCTCCTCCACCCGCCTTCCTCTTCCCGACCTACTAACTCCGACCCCCCCCCCCCCCCCCCCCCCGTCCTCTCTCTCTCTCTCTCTCTCTCTCTCTCTCTCCGCTCCTTATCAGTGGTAAATAGGGTCGTTGAAGGTTACGACTGGGTCGATGGGATGTACGGTAGCCAGATTTGTGTGGTCTCATAGCAGATGTGAAAATGTCAGCCTCTCTCTCTCTCTCTCTCTCTCTCCTCTCTCTCTCTCTCTCTCTCTCTCTCTCTCTCTCGAGCAGGCCGGGCAAACGAGTTCAGTTGTTCAGTTGTCTTAGCAAACCCATTACAGTATGATAGTGGCCACTTAACAGAGAAGAAGGAGGAGATGGAGAAGATGAACAAGAAGAAGAAGAAGAAGAAGAACAACAACAACAACAACAACAACAAGAACAAGAAGAAGAAGAAGAACAAGAAGAAGAAGAAGAAGGAGAAGAAGAAGAAGGAGAAGGAGAAGAAGAAGAAGAAGGAGAAGAAGAAGAAGAAGAAGAAGAAGAAGAAGAAGAAGAAGAACAAGA
>CM065721.1:73665073-73672573 GCA_033310375.1 Conus canariensis
TCAACGTGTTGATATTCAAATGTGTGCGTATGTAACCCTCTCCTCATCCCATTCTCACATTCTTTCATCCTCCTTATTCTCTTACGTCCGGCCCTCTTGGTCTCTTTCTGTACTGACTTTGTGCTTTCCTTTCTTGAATTAGGTCGTCCACGGGTTTCAGTTCGCTACTTGTAATACGGTCGTATCTCATAGTTTCTTGTATTTCTGTTCTCAAATCTTGTGATTTCTTCTGGCTTTCAAGATAATGAAATATTCTACCCATTACTTAATTAAACAATCATTTCTCGTATGTCTCTTTTCAGCTGGAGAAAAACAAACAAACAAACAAACAAACAAAACATATGTGTTGCTATCTTAGGAAATAACTAATCCTTATAATCTCCTCCCCCACTCTAGAACGTATGTCTGTCCCTTTCCCATGATTAAAAATGGTTTTCATGGTGATCAGAAATATGGTTTCATAACAGCAAGCGCGATACCGATTTTTCATCTCGACACGGACACTCACAGGCAGAACCGGCTGGCAAGATATTCGGCGCAGTCATTTATCTGCTATTCTGGGTTAGCAAGAAGACTCTTTTGAAGTTAGAAGGCTGTCTCAGTCATGGGAAGTCCACGCAAACAAGCGTACACGTCCTGGACGAACGGTGCTAGAGAACAGTGTCTTATTCTAGCCTGATGTCTGTCTGTCTGTCTCTCCCTCTCCCTCTCTCTCTCTCTCTTGTCTGTCTCTATGCCTGTCTGTCTGTCTGTCTGTCTGTCTGCTCTCTCTCTCTCTCTCTCTCTCTCTCTCTCTCTCTCTCAAATGTCTGGATAAGCCTAGTCCGATATGTTGTATATTGTTCATTAGAACATTGATTGTGATATTTGTTAGATGTTTCATTGTTCTTAGCACTTTATATTTTTTTATTTCTACATATGCATTGCTTCGTGTTTCTTTTTTCCTCATTATTGTAATGTATATTTATTCTTTTTCTGCGAGGGCAAGATGAAAAAAAAAACCTGTAAAGCTTATTCTTTAAATCTCAATACAGATGACTTTGACTTGACTTGACGTTCGTGTACGTACCAGACATGGATCACAAGCATGTAAAGAAGAGAGAGAGAGAGAGAGAGAGAGAGAGAGAGAGAGAGAGAGAAGCGAGCCAGCCACGGTATTCTTCCTATGAACACATTCCGTTAAAAACTTTTTAAAAGTTGCAGTTCATAGCATGCTGCATAGCCCGAGTTACGTAAGGCAAGGTGGTTTTGTGTTTGTTTGTTTGTGTGTGTGTGTGTGTGTGTGTGTGTGTGTGTGTGTGTGTGTGTGTTGTTTTTTTTTTGGGGGGGTTGTTCTTTGTTTGTTTGTTTGTATTTCAAGAAAGGTTGCCCTGGGAAGAAAGCCACATTCCGCCTTGCCTGTAGCTACTTCCAGCGTATGCTTAGAGTTATGCAAAACGAATGGTGGAATACTATCGCTGAGAAAACTCAGCTTTGCGCCGACACTGGTAACTACAGAGGGTTCTACGAAGCCGTAAAGGCGGTGTACGGCCCCTCGTACCAGGTCCAGAGCCCCCTGCGCAGCGCAGACAAACAAGCGCTACTCACAGACATGGCATCCATCCTGAGCCGCTGGTCGAAGCATTTTCAGGCACTCTTCAGCGCTGACCGTACAGTCCAAGACGCAGCAACTCAGCGTATCCCGCAACATCCAGTCAAGGCTGAACTTGATGAGGCGCCGACACTGGAGGAGATCACCAAAGCCATCCAACAGCTAAAGTGCGGCAAGGCTGCAGGAGTTGACAGCATACCGCCAGAGATATGGATCCATGGAGGCCCTCCTCTCCACATCAAACTCCATGAGATGCTGTCATGCTGTTGGAACAAGGCAAACTTCCACAGGATCTCCGCGATGCAGTCATCATCACCCTGTATAAAAACAAGGGAGAAAAGTCAGACTGCTCCAATTACCGCGGCATCACCTTGCTCTCAATCGCAGGCAAGATCCTCGCTAGGGTTTTTACTGAACAGACTGATCTCCACCATCGCCAACGAACACCTTCCTGAGAGCCAGTGTGGCTTCAGAGCCAACAGGAGCACTACCGACATGGTATTTGTCCTCCGCCAGCTCCAGGAGAAGTGCCGCGAGCAGAACAAGGGACTCTTCATCACGTTTGTCGATCTCACTAAAGCTTTCGACACTGTGAGCAGGAAAGGTCTTTGGCAAATTCTGTAAAAACTGGGCTGTCCACCAAAATTCTTAAGCATGATCATCCAGCTGCATGAAGATCAAAACGGGCAGGTTAGACTCAACAGTGTCCTCTCGGAGCCATTCTCCATCTCAAACGGCGTTAAGCAGGGCTGTGTTCTAGCTCCAACACTCTTCAGCATCTTTTTTTAGCATGATGCTCCAGCAGGCCCTTGGAGACCTTGAAGACGAAGACGGCGTCTACATCCGCTACCGCACTGATGGCAGCCTGTTCAACCTGCGGCGACTACAGGCCCACACAAAGACGCTGGAGCAACTGATCCAAGAGCTCCTTTTCGCAGACGATGCTGCCCTTGTTGCTCACACAGAAGCAGCTCTACAGAGGCTAACTTCCTGCTTTGCAGAGGCTGCACAGCTCTTTGGACTGGAAATTAGCCTGAAAAAGACAGAAGTCCTGCATCAGCCTGCACCGCGAACAGAGTTTCACTCTCCTCACATCACAGTTGGCCAGACAGAGCTGAACACAGTCCACCAGTTCAGCTATCTGGGGTGCACCATCTCTTCAGATGCCAAGCTTGATAAAGAAATTGACAACAGACTGGCCAAAGCAAACAGTGCATTCGGAAGACTCTACAAACGCGTGTGGAACTACCGGCATTTGAAGCAAAGCACCAAGATCAGCGTGCTTCGTGCAGTCGTACTGACCACACTCCTGTACGGCTCAGAGTCGTGGGTCCTTTACCGTCACCACCTGCGACTCCTTGAACGCTTCCAGCAGCGCTGCCTCCGCACAATTCTCAACATCCATTGGAGTGACTTTACCACCAACGTCGAAGTCCTCGAAAGAGCGGAGGTCTCAAGTATAGAGGCTCTACTGCTGAAGTCCCAACTGCGCTGGGCAGGGCACGTCTCCAGGATGGAGGATCACCGCCTGCCAAAAATAATCCTCTACGGAGAGTTGTCCACTGACCATCGTGATAGAGGAGCGCCTAAAAAGCGCTACAAAGACAATCTAAAGAAAAGCCTCAGTACCTGTCACATCGACCACCGCCAGTGGTCAGACCTCGCTGCCGACCGTGGCGCCTGGAGAAGCACCATTCACAAGGCTGCATCCTCGTTTGAAGCCTCCCGCAGAGAAAGTCTCCGAGAAAAGAGGCAAAGGAGGAAAGCACGCCAGGGTGCAGCAGCTCAAGAACCATCGGACCCGACGCTGACCTGTGGCCGCTGTGGCAGATCATGCCTGTCCCGCATAGGACTCATCAGCCATCAGCGCGCCTGCAACCGACGTGGACAACACCCTCAATAATCTTCGTCTGCGAAGCCAAGCCAAGATTTCAAGAAAGCTGAAACCGCATTGAATTCTGGGAGGGACTCAAAATGATAGCATGAAAAAGCTGACGACTTTTTTTTTTGTTTTGTTTTGTTTTTATTTATTTTTGTTCTTGGCAGCCTGATAGTCATGTGGGCCCTGATATCAGATGATATGTTTGCATACCAAGGTCCTCATTGAAAGGAACGCCGTCGAGCAGTTCATTCTAGCTAATGATGTTTCTTCATGTGAAGTTCAGATCTCGCTGAACAGCGCGCTCAACTGCTGCCAAGGTTAACGCGGTGATAGGCACCATGATGTGTGTGTGTGTGTGTGTGTGTGTGTGTGTGTGTGTGTGTGTGTGTGTGTTGTGTGTGTGTGTGTGTGTGTGTGTGTGTGTATGTGTGTGTGTGTGTGTGTGTGTGTGTGTGTGTAGAGCTTCTCTCTCTCTCTCTCTCTCTCTCTCTCTCTCTCTCTCTCTCTCTCTCTTCTCTCTCTCTGTGCCCGGGTGTGTGTTTATCATACTTATTTATTCTATTACATCTATGCAAACAACCCGCCTACCCCCACCCCCCACCCCCACCCCCGCCCTCCCACTGATACCCCTGCCACGCCTTCAACCTGATTTCCTCTTAGTTTTACAGCAGTAATTTGTGCTCACCTCCTTTTCCCCAACTATACGCACCTCACCCCATGATGCAAACTTGCACCAGATCCCCCCCCCCCCCCCCCTCCCCCAACCCCCTTTTTCAGATTTTGTGGAAGAAAGTTATCTTCAAAACGTCTGACATTTCAATGAATTGAGCAGATTCGTTCTGTTTGTTTTGTTGTTGTTGTTGTTTTTCAGTATAAATAGTATTGTGTGTTTATTGCTGTTCATTTTTTTTCTGTTCTAAACAAAATAAAACTTATTTACTATTTTCGTCTTCTTGCCTTATTTTAGACTTATGACCTTTCATGTCAGTGATACTGTAGTTACCAGTACTGGTTTCCTGACATCTGTCTGCACTGGGTGACTATTTTCAAGATCAAAAGTCCACGCCAGTCTTGACATAATCTTGATTTTTTTTTTTTTTTTTTTTTTGTACATAACAGTTACCTCCGCCGAGCTGGTCATGTTTTCACCTGCGTTAGTTGGTTGGTTGGTTCGTTTGTTCATTCGTTCGTTCGCTCGCTCGCTCGTCTGTCAGCAAGACTACACAAAAACTACTGGACCTGATTATAAATAAACTTGTTGGAAGGACGAGGTGTGGCGCACGGATGAACTCATGAAATTGAATCCCAAAGCCCAGGCTATCGTCAATGACCTCTGGCAAGTGGAATGGAACTTGCAGACGGAAAACAAACTATTAAAAATCCGCCCAGTCCTGAAAACGTTTTTGCCATGTTCCAGGGGCGGCCGTAAAGAAGAAACAGTCTTGTGCCGTTTACATACAGGGCAATCCTTTTACACCCATTCTTATCTTTTAAAGGGTGAAGAAGCTCCGTAGTGCATTCCATGTCATGTACCTATCACAGTGAAACATATTCTTTTAGGGTGTAAGGACTTGCATGATGTGAGACAAACACTTTACAGCAGACTCCATGAAAACCTTGTTCAGAGATGCCCCAACTGATGTGATCTTTGAATATCTGAAAAAGATCAACATTTTTCAGCTGGTCTACGTTTTTAACAGAAGAAAGATTTTTAACAAAATTTCCAGTGTGTTTTCAAAAAGTGTATTTTAAAGGGTTGAGCAAATGATTTTTCCCCCAATGACTTGTGAGTTGACTTCAACGCGGTGACAGCCCTGATGTGGCCCTTTGCGGTCGGCTGGGTATAAGCAACATTAGTTCACCTTTCCGAACTCATAAAAGGTTAGTGCCCATCTGGATATCCAGATCGAAGTACGGATCCAGGATCCGGTCAGTATTAGCAGTGGTCTGTGCTCTCCCCACTGCCCATGTACTTTGTGGTGCAGCTGCGCGTAAGCGTTAGTTTGATCGAGCTTAGAACTTCCCTTTTTTTTCCTTTCAATTTTTTTTTTTTTTTAATTTTTTTTTTTTTTTTTTTTTTGGGGGGGGGTCTTTCTGTGTTTTGTGTGACTGGTTTGAAGAATAATTCTTAGTGAGTCCGCCAAAAACAAGGACAAGCTACAAGACAAAACGCGACGCGTTTCGACCTCTTAAGTCTTCTTCAGGCAAGAGAAACAACGTTCAGAACAATGAAAACGAAAAACAGGCAATCACTTATTTTCTTATATTCGGCGCAGGATGGGCAAAATTCGGCGCAAGACGCCCATCTTGCGCCGAATGTGAGAAGATAAGTGATTGCTCGTTCTTTGTTTTCATTGTCCTGAACGTTGTTTTATCTTGCCTGAAGAAGGCCCAAGAGGTCGAAACGCGTCGTGTTTTGCCTTGTAACTTGTTTGTCCTTGATTTTTTTTTGTTTGTTTGTTGTTGTTTTTTGCAGACTCACTAAGAATTATGCTTTGTTGTGTTCAGTGTGAGTTAAAAGAGACGAGTGGCGCAAGCGGGCGTTAGTTTAGAGTGAAGTGTAGTTAGGTAACGGATAGCAAAACTATAGACAAAAAAAAAAAAAAAAAAAATTCTTACTTTGGTATAGTAGTAGATACCGAAAAGGTTAACTGTGACGTATTTTTCTTCCTTTTCTTTTCTTTTCTTTTCTTTCTTTCTTTTCATTTTTTTTTTTTTTTATATATTCTTTCTTTTTTTTTTTCTTTTCTTTCTTTCTTTTCACTTTTTTTAAAATAATATTCTTTTTTTTTTCTTCCCAGCAGGCAATGATCGACTAGCGTGACTAGCTGAGCGAAGCGAAGGGGGGACAGGCAAAGTGTAGTCCAGGTATGGGCTGTCTCTTTTCTTATCCGTGTCTTCAAGCATTGCGAGGTTACGGCGAAACACCCAAGGAACCTCCCGGCCCGGCCGTCGCCGGACAGACCTTGACCAATGTCGCCAACGCGCAGCCTGGTGAAGAGGAGGCGTCCAAGGCTACGGAGGGTGAGTGATAGTTGGGGGGGGGGGGGGGGGGGGGGGGGCACGCTCCTCATCTGGTATTACTTCCTTTATAATTTCGTTTGTCGGGGAGTCGAGTTGGTGGTGTTCTCTCTGCGTGTGTGTGTGTGTGTGTGTGTGTGTGTGTGTGGTGTTGTGTGTGTGTGTGTGGATAAGTAAGTGAGTGTATGTGTGTGTGAGTAAATGTGTGTGTGTGTCTGTCTGTCTGTCTGTCTGTGTGCGTCTGTCTGTGTGCGCATGCGCGCTTCTCTCTCTCTCTCTCTCTCTCTCTCTCACTCTCTCTCTCTCTCTCTCTCTCTCTCTCTCTCTCTCTCTCTCTCTCTCAATAGATAAATAAATGTTATGATTACTGATTTTATTAATGCACTGTCGCTAACTGACTAATGCTTCTAATACTGTTTATTTTATTCATGCATTGTAATCACATCATGACAAGTGTGTGTTATATGTTGGTTTTGCTGATGCATTGTAGCTGTTTAATGAAAATCTCTAAAAGTGTTTAGTATGGTATGTTAATTTTTTTAAGAAAAGGAAGTATAACAATGATCTCTCTCTCTCTCTCTCTCTCTCTCTCTCTCTCTCTCTCTCTCTCTCTCTCTCCTCCTCTCTCTCTCTCTCTCTCTCTCTGTATGTGTGAGTGTTTCTCTGATAACTAATAAGGTGATCGCTTTGTGTTTCTTTAATCAGTTAGTTTATTCTTGCTTTGTTGTTTCAGTTTTTTTTTTCTGTCTTTTTCTTAAGATTCATCTTTGCGTTCATGTTACTGGGGAAAAACAACGATTGAGCTACAACTTGTTTACTTTTGAAGATTTTAATTTTAAGTTTTGTAACTTTTAGTTGCTGATCACACTTAGTTCCTCACCAGGCAAGGGCCGGATGAAAAACAGTAAGGGGTTGTATTTGCTTATCTGTTACTCTTGGAAATAAAGATTGTCATCGTCATCATAATCATCATCATCATCATCATCATCATCATCTCCCTCTCTCT
>CM065721.1:73677573-73760073 GCA_033310375.1 Conus canariensis
TACTTTTGCCATTAAACAATGCTTGGGTGTACCATAACACTCTTCAAACAAAATGATTTATGAGAGAAACGGGAGATATCCATTGTTCGTTCAAACAGCCGTAAAATATGTTAAATACTGGTTGCGAGTGGTAAGATTACCAGTTAATAGAATATGTAGGCAAGCGTATGAAATGTTGTTAATACAATTAGACGCAGGCAAACACAACTGTTAGGAACACTCTAACAGAAAATGGTTTGGGGATAGTATGGTTGTGTCAGGTTGTTGGCTCCGAGAAGGGGTTTGTATCAGAATTTAAGGAAAGACTTGTTTCATGTTACAAACAAAACTGGCATTCAGAAATTGAAAATAATGAGAAATATGAAAGGTATCGTTCTTTTAAAATTACGTTTGAAGCGGAGAGGTGTCTGTCTTTAATAACGAATAAAAGGATGAGAGAAGGTCTTGTAAAGTTTACATTAAGAGTGCATGGTCTACGCGTTGCAAAACACTGGTTTATGACCAGTGAACGAAGTGCTGACTGCCCAATGTGTGGTCACAATAATGAAGATGAAGTGCACTTTCTTTTCCAATGTTGCTTCTTTTCAGACATTCGCCGAAAATATCCTTTTTTTCTATATGACTCGTATCGAGCCTAAGTAGGTGGCATAATAAATCTTTTGTCAACAGTAATGATACAACCATTATTGCCCTTGCTAAATATTTGACTGAAGCTACCAATGCGAGAAGAAAGAAATTAGAACTTGACGACAATAGTATTGTAATCTGATTTTATTTGTTGTATGTTCTTTTGTAGTAGGTGGATGGTCATGTAGTCTCAGTGTGTGTGTGTGGGGGGGGGGGGGGGGGTGCGTGCGTGCGCGTGCGCACGCATACGTGCGTGCATGCACGTGTGCGTTCGTGCATATGGGACAACGCGAAGGGGAAGAGGAAGGGAGGGAGGAGGGTGGTCGGGGTCTGTCAGATTAGATGGTGAGGTTGGGAGAAAGGGGGAACGGAAGAATGTGAGCTCTGCTTCTTTCGTATCTGCCAGCCTTCATCAAGTTGAAGATTCTGGCATTTTATACAAAGGTTCCGGTTTGCTGTTGTGCTGTGGGGTTTGTTTGGGTAGTCAGTGCCTGACTAAGGGGACTGGACAAAAGGGACTGGGGTCACCCACCCCTATCTCAGGCCTCTAGACAGTGTTGGTAGGCCATACTTTGTTGTGGGTGGGAAGGAAGTTGGGAGTGGGGGGGGGGGGGGGGGGGGTCAGAAGTAGGATTGGAGGCTCTCCACCGAGGCTGATGATATTGCCTCAGGCAGGAGCTTGTTGAACTCCCTGGTAGTGCCGGGGAAGAAGGAACATTTCCTGTAGTCCCTGTACCAGGTTTCCGTGGTGTATTGATGATCGTGGGAATACCAAGTATTGTGCTTGGGCTTTTGGAAAGTTGGTGCTCGCGTGGTGTCGATGATCATGTCTCCGTGGTGGAACTTGTGCATCGTTATCAGGCGGGATCTCTTTCGCCGTTCTTCCAGTGGTGCCCAACTCAGCTGGTGTAGCATTTCTTCAAAGCTTGAGCTTGTGTTTACTAGTTCTGTTTAGCGTGAAAGGCGAGTGAAGGGAATGGGAACAAGGTGGGAATGGTAGCGTAGGGAAAGATGTTTTATACGGAAGTTTTCCAACTGGGTTTGATCGTTCACGTGTGAGTTAGTTAATGTTATAAATATCTATACCTTTCTAACAATGCGAGCGATATAAGAAGTCCATTATTTCCTGATATTTTGTTAATTTAATCATTATTTATTTTCCTTATACTTTATTTTCCTTATACTTCAATGATTCAATGTGTCTACTCATATGTGTACCCCATTGCCTTAAAGGTTCGTTAAGCTGAAGGCAAAAAATCGTCAAAGCGTCTCTCTCTCTCTCTCTCTCTCTCTCTCTCTCTCTCTCTCTCTCTCTCTCTCTCTCTGTGTGTGTGTGTGTGTGTGTGTGTGTGTGTGTGTGTGTGTGTGTGTGTGTTTTCATTGTTTTTATTTATTGGGAATCAGTTTGACTTTTTGTAACTTGAAAATGTAAAACTGAAAAATTGTAAAGATGTTTTGTATCCATTTTATGAAGACATGCATTGTTCAGTATGCTCCCCGAATGTGGATCTTCTGCTTATTCCACCGTATTCCAAAGACGTGCTTTCCTATACGTGATCAGAATGGCACTCGAACTAACTGTAATTTTGTATAATTCAGTAAATAAAATATTTGATTTTGTTTTCTTAACTTGTCACATATTGTGCCTTGTCAGTGTCTTCATCTACAGTGTCAACTTTTTATTTTGTGATGTCAGTATTGCTGGAAATAGGGCGCATAGCCGACGACATCTAGCATATAGATCTGTAATCACTGGTATATTTCAAAATACCTTTCAAATTAGATTGCGGCTGATGCAATGTCACGTAAAGCGCTTATTGTAGTCAGTTTGTCAACCATTCTATGCAAATTTTAACGATACCTTTCAGTTTCTAATATACCATCACCGCCGTGTACCTGTCCGTGTACCGCGCGCACACACTCAAGATAAACATGCATACGCGATCAAAATATAAGCCTTTGGGTGAATAAAAACAGAAGATCCAGTTGCGAAGTTATTGTTGCCCTTTTTCATCCATTTGATGAACATTTGCATAGAAATCTAAAGCTATCATTTAATGTTATTTGATTCTCAGTGTGAGAACTATGCGCACGGATAACACACATACGACTCTGTTAGCAATAGCCTAGTCTCAGTGCGTATGTTAATTCCCATTTTCGGCAGTCGACATGCAGTTCGAGTAACATTAATTAGCCAAGTTCCCGGACTTAGATGTCATTAACGCGTTGAAATGTTTTAAAAGTGAATACGGGTCATAGGCTATAAGCCTACTGGGTGAATACTGACAACGGTTCTTGGATATGAGCAGCACTGAAGTACCGCCAGGTCTGAGTGAATTGCTGCTAGAGTTTACTATTTGCGGTGTTGCGATAAAAGCCATCAAATCTTGTGCGTTTCACCGAAGATTATTTCAACAGATTGAACAACAGGATGGATCATTTCGTCAAAAAAGTTAAAGAGACAACAGTTCGATTTCAACCAGGTTCTTCTCTGGGAGTTGACGGTCATTGTGTACAGCCAAGAAAAGAAAGTGATGTTGACGACGGACAGGGTAAGCCGGATTGTCAGAATCGTTCGTTCACCTTCAACAAACTGAACAGTCATACACATGGAGATCTAGATCCAGGGCGTTGAATTCTACCAGTATGCGAGTATCACTTTTGATCAGGAATTGCCAATTAGCCTAGTTGTTATATTATTTCTTTCGTAGGCCAAGTTCCATCCGACAAAAGTAATAATCATAATGACGTCAAGCATTCGAATCATAGTTTATGTGTATCGCTGTGGATCTGGTATAGATCTAGTGTTTTATTCACTTACCTGAGTGCAGTCGGCCCTAGCAAATTGTGTTTATGAACATCAATTTTATGACTATGAAAAGGTAATGGAAACGGTTGAATATTTGCCAGGTCAGCGCTAAGAATGGATGGCAAATTTGTAACAAAAATTGAATTCAGCATGAACGTGCATTCCACGTTTTGAAAGTTTGGCAGAACAGAAATGAAAAAAAAATTGATTTAAAAAAAGTTGTTTTAAAGCATATTAAGCGAAGACTTATCTTGAGAAATATATTAAATCTAAAAGATCTCAACCAGACAAATAAAGGGCAGAAAATTATTCAAAGAAAGCAGCAAATGATATAAACAGTCGTGAATTTCTAATTTCAATTTTTCTAGAAACAAAACTACATTAAGTTCAGAAGAAGAAAAAAGAAGAAAAGTGACCCAGCAAGGGAAGTTAGCGCTTGCACTGTATGACTGATAACGAGAGAGGGGAAATTCTTTACATTTTTTTCTTTTTTTCCACCGGCAAGTAAGCTGATTTTACAAAGATGCCCGACATTAATATATTGCTGGTCTAGCAATGTTACTTTGTAACATAAGATTAAGAATCACTCGATCCTTAGTGGAAAAGAAAGTTGGAGACTTAGGCCTACATCTGTCCAAGACACAGGAACTGGATTTCATGTTTTGACAGAATTCACTAAGGAACTGGCTATTCCAGTTTACTTTAATAATCAATAAGTCATTAAAAGTTGGTTTCCTGAAATAAATACAATTTTTAACAAAGTGTCTAGGTCAGATAGGCATACTGAAAACTATAGTTTGACACTTGCATTTAGGGTTCCCCTCAAAACAGAGTATGTATTATTCATGCTGTGAAATATTATTTCACTTTCTAGAATTATGATTTGTATATAAACTGTGCCCTCTCAGACTGAACTTTAGCGCCAGATTTACTGTCTAAGATCCCAACTAATGAGTAGACATGCTTCTCTGAGTCCATTTTCATTCACGAGTCAATTCCATGTACCATCCATACTTCAATGACACAATCTCAAGTGTTGAAAGATGCTTTTATGGTTTGTCTTTCTTGGTTAGGAAAAGTTTGTTGTTGTTGTTGTTGTTTTTTTAATGTAGAAGCTGGATATCACTGTCACTTGATGTAATTGTTTGTGTCTGTGTGTGTGTCTGTGTGGTTTCTTGAAAGCAACTGAAAATCACCAAAACCCGCTATCTTATGAACACTCAAGGAAACAAAAGGCACACATCCAGGATCGTGGCAGGACAAGCAGAAAACAATATTAGCCATTCTTTTCAGTTATCGGACCGAAAACGAACTAAGAAATGGGAAAAACACAGCAACCACTTCATACATGTCTACCAGACTACTGCAGCATCAGAACTTGGAGGAAGCTGTTGAAAATGGCCAAAGGGTGAAAACAGTGCAGACATTCAGATAAAGGAGGAACAAATTAGCAAAAGGATGGGGTAAAAGAAAAGTGAAGAAAGACATTGTGGTATTCTCGGATGTTACAGTCCACAATCCCAAAGGTAAGTTAGGCTGGGAATACACTGTGATTAGTGTGGCAGAATGGGGGCAATCGATCCAGGAAGATAGTCGCTAGTTCCAGTCTACCAGTATGCAAGTGCTCCACTGGCTTGTAACAGACAAGCTTCAAACTTACCAAACCATGAAACTGACCAACTTTATGTGCTGTTATGTGAACTTTTTCTTTTAAACGGGGAATGTATTGGTGGTGTGCCCTGAAAGTGTTTACAGATGGGTCGGTAATGGAGTCCTCTGACAGTGGTTCTGGCTTTATAATACCAACTTAAAATGTCAGGAAATCATATCATTTAGTAAAGGGGTTTTCAATTTATACCTCAGAATTATATGCAATACTGAAGGCTTTGATGTACATACATGATACACCAATTGCTTTATATAAAATCTTACTGTGTGTTGATTCCAAATCTGTTTTACAGTCATTAGAGTGTTGGGACTGCAAAGCTAGAAAAGATTTGCTTTTTGAAATAAAACATTTACTGCATTGTTTCATAACTCTAGGTATAAGAATTGATTTTTGTTTGGTCCTATCTCGCTGTGGTATAAAGTGGAATGAAATAGCAGACAGTCTTGCAAAAGAAGGAGCAAAAAGAAACGCTGAAAATTTTTTTTAAATCCCTTAGATTTGTCCTTTTGTGAATTAATCCAAATTATGAAAAATTATATACATAAGCAGAATTTTAGTCAAAAAAATGGCTACTTTACCCTTGTGCCCAAGGCACATTGTTAGATTAATTTATAAATTAAGGTTGAATACTTGGAATGCTAAATATTCTCATGGTATTACTTGTGTCTGTAGAGAAAACATTTCTGTGGGTCATCTTTTGTTTGAATGCTCAGTGTTTGACCCCACGTCTATCAGGAGAAAGGTATTGAGATGACTAACTTCGATAATATCAGTACTGTCTTATGTTATATGGTTCATGTGTTGCTGAAATTGCCATGGTTATTTCGCAGTCACAGGTTGCAAAATTTTTGTAAAAGTGTGTACCACTATGGTATTTCACTTATGTAAATATGCACATATCACTTTTCAGATGTTGGTTTGCAAGTACTAGATAAGTTGACTGTGAAGGTGGTTTTTTTTTGTTTTGTTTTGTTTTTGTTTTTGTTTTTAACAAGTGTCTAATATCATCTGGCGATGAAAAGACATTAAATAAACCACTGAACTGAACTGAAGCCCTGAAAGATGTGAGTATTGGGGTTAGACTTTGTATATAAAAATAGGGGTACGCCACTTGCCATAAAAAAAAGATCATAGGTAAAGACCCCAGCTTGCTATGTATGGGCTTTTGATGCCCATGTACATGTTTGTGTGGATGAGTGGAGGGAATGGGGTGGTGGTCTTGTGCATGATCCATGAGCATGTGCGATGTGGTGAGTTTTATTATTTTTTTTTATTATTGTTTTAATGAATTGTTTATCAATTATTGTATTTTCTTGTTATTCATTTTTAGTTGGCTGTTTATTTTTCACTTGTTCACTTATTCAATATTATTGTTATTTAGCCATTCAGCAGTAAACCCTGCGCCCTGTGGTCTTGTGGCTTGTCAAATTTGGTGTAAAGGACATGGACAAGTCCACAGGTTGTGAGTGATATCACCTTGATGAAACTGAAACTGAAACTTTATTGTGTTCAACTTTTGTGTTCTTTCAAAGTTGTTAAAATTTCCTTAAAAAAAAAAAAAAAATCACCCATTACCAGAGGCTTTCTTTCTTTTCTTTTTTTTTTCTTTGTTTGTTCCTTGTTAGTATGTAATTTCAAGATGTACTATTGATGAGATTTTTGTGTATTTGACTGTTTTTAACCCCACCATTAAGGTAGATACATTTTGTCTATAACTTAAAGGAAGATGTCTGAACACAACATTAGGAATTAGTGTCTTGGTGATTTGAAGTAATTTCTGTCAGACTGTCATTGTATACTGAAAAAGCCATAAAAAAGACAGACTGGTCTTGATCTCTGAATGGTGGGTGTATACTTGTCATATGTTTCATTGTACAACTGCTGCCCCTTGATGACACCTATCTCACATCTGTCCCATACCCCTATTTCCCTTATGTGATCTTCTTATACATACGTGCATGCACGCAGGCGCTCACACAGTGCGCGCAGTCGCACACACGCAGGCACTCACGCACGCACGCGCGTGCATGCGCTCTCACATACATTTCTCCCTTCCCCTCTCTTGCTAGGTCTTCTACTGTTTCCACCTCAGGCCACACCTCTAGCCCCCATCCCATCTTCCTCCCTCCGCCCCCTTCCCATCTCACCCTTCACTTTCAATTTCCTTTCTACCCTCCCGTATCTATTTATTTGCTCATGTCAATGGTGGAGAGAGAGGGTGATGGTAATGATTATTGTTAGTATGATTACTATGATTGTTGTTGCTTTTATTGTCTCCCCCATTCCCAGCTCATTTCACCACCTTCCCTCCGCTTCCCACCCTTTGCTTTCCACCCTCTACACCCTCACCCTTCCCTCCTATCCCCTTCCCTCCCCCCCCCCTTTTTTTTTTTTTTTTCCTGCCGTCTAACAAGTCCCCTTCCGTCCCCCATCCTCCAGTGAACTCCTTTTTTCCAGTGAACTTTGTTCTAAGTGAACTCTTTTCTAGTGAACTTTTTTCAGTGACACAACAACAGTAATCTTAAGTGTTATGTTTGTCAGTTGACCAGTGTGGCTTGAGAAAGGTTGAAATAAACCGAAATATTGCCATTATCTCATGGGTGTTTTGTGGCTTCTATTTTTCATCTTCCTGACAACCTATCTCACATCGGTTAGGGTCCGATGTTCCGACGTTCAGTGTCCGATGTATCAACAGTCCGAAGGCCGAAAGTCCGACGTAGCGATAGTCCGAAAAAGTGGTGCATTAGTGCGACGAAGCAGTAGTCCGAGAAATTTTTTTGTCCGAGGCGTTATAAGAACGACGATTCGATAGTCCGAAAAGTTGATTTACAAAAAATATAAATCCGACGTAGCATAAGTTCGACGTGTCGATAGTCCGAAAGGCACTGGCACACGTAAGCTCGCCTTTTACTGCATGGATTGTCGCCCCAGTACGGTTTGTCGCTGGCGACAATCCGTGCCGGAAATAGCATTATGTCAAATCGACTCTGTCGGGCGACAATTCATGCCGTCTTGGCCGGCACGAATTGTCGCCCCCATTGTACATTTTAACAGTTTTCTCTCTCTCTCTCTCTCTCTCTCTCTCTCTCCGAATCTCCGAATGTATGTATGTAGGCCTATGTATGTATGTATATATGTATGTATGTATATATGTATGCATATATGTATGTATGTGTGTATGCGTGTATGTATGTATGTATGTATGCGTGTACGTATGTATGTATGTGTGTGTGTATGCGCGTATGCGTGTATGTATGTACGTATGTACGTACGTATGTACGTATGTATGTATGTATGTATGTATGTATGTATGCATGTATGTGCAAAGGTATATATGTAGGTTTGTATGGATGAATCGATGGACGGGTGGATGGGTTGGTGTGCATGTGTGGGGGGAGAGGGGAGAGTGTGCCCGTGCGTGTGTGTCGGTACGGGTGTGCATGTGTGTGTTTGTCAGCAAGCGCTTGTACATGCGCGCGCGAGCTTGCGCGCATGTGTGTGTGTGTGTGGTGCGTGCGTGCGTGCGTACGTGTGTGTGTGTGTGCGCGCGCGCGTGTGTGTGTGCATGTGTGAGAATGTGTGTGTGTGTTTGTCTGTCTGTCTGTCTGTGCACGCGCGCACTCACGACTCAAGCAAGTGCACTCACGAACACCCGCGTGTGTGTGTGTGCGCGTGGGTGCATGATTTTTTGTTCAAAATCTTACCCGTTTATTCAACGAAAAACACTACACTGGATTAAATTGTATTCTTCGAATCTAGTCAAGAAACTCGTGACTTCATTGTGCTTTTCATTCCCATCTCTAGATCGATCTAGCGCGCGCACGCTCGCACGCACACACACACACACACACACACACACACACACACACACACACACACACACACCACACACACACACACACACACAGTGCTGTACTGTGCCGTGCACCTGGGGAAAAAAAAAAGATAAAATGAAACCCATAAATTTTGTGTTTACTTGCATAAGTATGAAACTTTAAAAAAAAAAAAAACACACACACACACCCACTATTGTTCTCAGCATCATGATCAAAATACAAAGCATAGCACTTCAAAGTTAATAACAATCCAACCAACCAAGCTACGTACTTGAGTAACCAATCAATAGGAAACAAAACTAAAGAGGAATAACTAGAGAAACTAAAGAGGAATAAATGGCGAAGAGGAAACAAGCTACTCCTTATTAGTGTGCTTGTTTAACGTTTTATTTACCTGATTTCTTTTTTAAAAAAATTAAAAAAAAACGTGTGTGTGTGTGTGGAGAGAGAGAGAGAGAGAGAGAGAGAGAGAGAGAGAGAGACTCGCAAACAGATGCAAGCGCGCACATATATCTCACAACACACACACACACACATACACACGCGCGCGCACACACACACACACACACACACACACACACACACACACACGCGTGCGCTCAAATGCATATGTGCACACCACACACACACACACACACACACACACACACACACACACACACACACACAACACTATTCAATATTATCACAACTGTATAAAATTTAGTGATGGGTTCAGTGGGAAAAACGTTCAAACAAGTCTCCTCCTCGTCTAGGGAGATTGAAAGCTTAATCCATAGATTCCGTTTGAAAGCGTTGAAAACAAAACATTGTCATAATGTTAAATCTATGTGTGGGAAATCCTTAAATGTCAGTCATTTGCTGATTCAATGCCCAAGAGCAAGAGAGCTCCTAAGACATTCGGGTATTGATGGTTACACTGATGGATCGACTTCATTGCCTTTACCATATATTTTAACAATTACTCTGTTTTTGACTCAGTTTGTAAAGGTTTGTTAAATAGTTCAATTCTGGATCTGGATCTGGATCGGTACGTCGCTGACATCCATTTACTGGCATAGGCGCGACGGTGGGGGGTGCGCAGCGTGATGATATTATCGGCTTCTGGCTTTTGCCAGAGCCGACTTGAAGCTGTCGACTGACTTTTGGTGGACGATGTTATCGTCGAGGTGGTTCCACTCAGTTATTGTCTTTGGGAAGTATGAGTTACAGTACTGATCGGTGTGTGTTTCAGGAATGCAGTAGCACCTATCATTGTTTCGTATGTAGTTCTCCACTGGGTTTTGTGTCAGGTACGTTCTGTTGTCTCTGGTGGAGCGGATGCGTCGTCCTGGTTTTTGAGGTGTGATGAAGTCACTCGGGGTGATCGCTGGCACCAGACCCTCAACCACCCTGTAAAAGAATCCCAGCCGTGGTTGAAGCCGCCGTTCTTGGAGTGTAGTGAGCTCATGTTTTCTTAGCAGACCCGTTATGAAGCCTGGCGTGGTGGAGCGGTAGTCATTTGAGCACTATGAAGCGCACTGCATTTCTTTGTACGCGCTCCAGCATGTTGATCTCTTGCTGCATGTGCGGGTCCCAAATGATTGCTGCATACTCCAGGACAGGGCGTACAAGTGCAAGGTAGGCATTCCTTCGGCAGGAGGTAGGGCTGTGCCTGAGGTTTCGCCGGAGAAATCCTAGTGTGCTCTTTGCCTTCTTTGTGATGGAGGCGATGTGTTGAGACCACTTGAGTTGTCAGCGAATTGGATGCCGAGGTATGGGTTATGAGAGACTTGCTGCAGGATGGTATTATTTAGGGAATAGAAGTAGGAGGAGGTGGAGGATTTTGCAATGCTTATGATGTAACATTTTGAAGCATTGAACCGCATGCCCCATTTGTCTGCCCATGACTCTAGTGACTTGAGGTCCTCTTGTAGAGTGTGGTGGTCATTAAAGTCGTTGATCTCCCTGTAAATGAGGCAGTCATCTGCGAATAGGCCTACTTGAGATTTGACTGCCTCTGGGAGGTCATTTATGTGGCACAGGAATAGGAGGGGGCCGAGCACGGTGCCTTGTGGGACTCCTGAGTCGACAGTTGTGGCGTTGGATGTAGTGCCCTCTACCACCACTTGCATGGTTCGCTCTGTTAAGAAGCAGGTAAGCCAGGTGTGGAGGGTGCCGGTGATGCCATAACTGGTCAACTTATGGAGGAGACGGTCATGGGGTACTGTATCAAAGGCTTTCGAGAAGTCCAAAATAGCCATATCCACTTGCTTCCCTTTGTCGAAGGACATCAGGAGATCGTTAGTAGTGGTGAGCAGTTGGGTCTCGGTGGAAAAGCCTGAACGGAAGCCGTGGTTGAGATTTGTGAGTATTTTTTGTTGTTCTAGGTGGGACATGATATGGCGGCAGACTATATGTTCAAGGAGTTTACAACATACAGATGTCAGTGAGATCGGGCGGTAGTTTGATGGGGTATGCCGGTCACCTTTCTTGAAAGCACAAGATATGTTGGCTCCGAGCCAATCTTGTGGTAGGCGGCCGGTGTCCAGTGAGGTCTGAAAGATTGTGGTCAAGATTGGGGCGATGTTGTCGGCCAAGTTCCTAAGTATCCGGTTTGGGATGTTGTCCGGTCCTGAGGCTTTGTTGGGGTTTAGCTGGTGAAGTAGCTTGGCTACACCGTGGGTGTCGACATGGATGGGTTTAATATGGGCTGTAGGCTTCTTTAAATTTGGTAGGTTGGACGTTACTGCTGTGGTGAAGACAGATTTGAACTGTTTTAGTAGAATGTTTGCCTTGATCTGACTGTCACTGTGGAGTTGGCCGTCCTCTCTAAGTGGGGCTACCCCAGAGGAGTCTTGTTTTCTCCACCTGATGTAATGCCAGAAGGGTTTCGTGTTGTTGTTGGCGAGGCCTTCCTGAATGGTTCCGTTGATATATTGCCATTCTGCTCTTCGGAGCTCCCGCCGGCAATGTTTCTGGAATTGACGGAAGGCAGACCAGTCATTTTTCGCCCTGGCTCGCTGGAACATCCTCTTCTTCCGTTTAATCATCCTCCTCAGTGGGGCAGTCAGCCATGGCAATGTGCTTGATGGTCTGAGTAGGAAGGTGGGTATGTTTGTCTCCATTGATGTATTCAGAAGGTTTTTGAAGGTAGTCCAGAGGCTGTCGATGTCCTTCCCGCTCTCTTTTCTTCTTCAATGATGTTCGCTGCATTTTCCATGTCTTCTTTGAGCTTCTCCCAGTTTGCCTTCCCAAATCTGTAGCATTTACGTGCTTTCTGGTGGTGTATCTGGGGCTTTGCGTCAAAGTCTGAGACTACAACATCATGGTCTGAGATGCCTGGGACATTCACTGAGGTCTTGACGAGGGTGGGGTTTGAGGTGAACACCAGGTCTAGGACATGGGACCTCGGGTCGGGGTTAGCTGGATTTGGGTTAGCAGGTGTTCAGATGTGACGTCGACCAGGGACTGTTGTACATCATGGTCCTTACCCGACGATCCAACACTGTGGGTGGACCAGTCGATGTTTGGCAGTTGAAATCCCCGGCTAAGATCACCTCTCTCTGCTTCTTCCCATTTTCTGTTAATGTATTTAGGGATTTGTTGAGTTCCTTGATGTCGTTTGGGTTTCGATCAGGTGTATAGAATGCCCCAATGTGTAGGTCCTTCTGGTTTTCCATCTTCACCTTCACCCATTCTACTTCGCAGTCAGTCACCAACTGAGGTTCCTCCGAGGATATAATGTTTTTATGTACTAGTGTAAAGACACCGCCTCCATTTATATTGCGATCGTTTCTGTATACTTCATACTGGGCGGGAACATTTCGGCTGATTTGATGGCGTCTTGGGTGGGGGGGTTTCCTGGTTTTATGCCTCTGAGCCATGATTCAGTGCCGCAGACAATATCTGGCTTGATGTATTGTATTGCTGCTGCTAGTTCTTGTTTCTTGGCACCTACACTCTGACAGTTGACGTTCATAACCCTTAGATTTGTCTTCCTCAGGAGTTCAAAGACTGATGAGGCAGATGATTTTGTCTTCTGCCTTCCTTTATCTGAGGAACTGAAGTTGGGAGTACTAGTAGATGACACACTGCTTGATATTTTGGGGCTGCTGGCCCTAGGGGGTGAGAAGGTTCCGGATTGGCCCTTATCTGTAGATCTTATCACTTCTCACTTAAAATTGTCAAGGGGGATGAGGGGGGGGGGGGGGGGGGGGGAGGAGGGGATGTCATATTCTATCGTTAATGGAATAATACACTTCATCACTTGCATACTTCATTCACCCACACACAAACTGTCTGAATCACTATAGTGGAAAGACATTAAACCGACGACGACGACGACGACGACACACACACACACACACACACACACACACACAAATATATATATATATATATATTATATATTAGTTAAAAAAAAAAAATTTTTAACAGATGTTGCTCCCCAAGGGGTTGAGCATTTTCAGATTTTTTAAGGACATTTTTATATTGTTCATGATATACACACACACACACACACACACACACACACACACACACACACACACACACACACACAACAGCAGCAACACTGACCATAACTACAACAAGAAAAAAAAAAAAAACTTTTTAAACGTGTTTATTAACTTTCGGACTATCGACACGTCGGAAAAAAAAAATTTCATCGGGAGGGTCGGATAAACGCTTCTTCGGACTGTTGAAACAGATTATTGTTTCAAAATTCCGAAGTATCGATAGTCAGAATGGGTGTCTACAATCGCTACGTCGGAACAGAAAGCGTCGGACTATTGACTTTTCGGACTGTTGAACATCGGGCAGCGCCCTCTCACATCATCTTCAGACCTGCTTTTATCTTGTGCCTGGATTTGACGATCTCTTCTGAGTTGAACAGACTGCAGCAAGGGTGATATTCTCATCCCCATATACTGCCTTGTGGGCAAGTCCCAGTGAAACTTATGGGAGGAGGAGGGGGATGTGAGGGAAGGGGAGAATAAAGTTATCTTATGACCATACATTTAAAAAGGAGGTTCACCCAATGACATCTGCCTCCATGTACTCAGCAGTGTTGGTTACCCATCCTTACTCACACCATGCTGAAAAAGAGAATAGAGCTTGTGCTCCCTGCTTCAGTTCATCGACTCTTCTTCTTGGATCAGTCTACATCTTGAACTGTGCCTTATAGGCGTGTTTCCAGGCCTTTTTCTAAAGTGACACATCCTCACCCACTGGATCAGGATCTTGCCATGTCCACTGCATGTTACCCCTCCTGACACGTGGTTGTTACTCTTCAGCCTGCATGCCCATGCACTGCTTCAATATAGCCTTCTCTAAGCATGCCAGGTCATTAGCATAAAGATGTGGCCTATTAGCATGTATGTGTTCTCTTTTTCATATATGCATGCATTGCCAGAGTTGTAGCTTGCTTGTTTCCTGTTCTCTTTTCTAGCCCAGTTAATGTTTCAGTGGACTCTCCATCTCCCTCCTTCCGCATTTGCTATCATGGGCAAGTCAGTATTGGCAATCTGTCTTCTCTAAGAGAAAAAGCGTCCAGGTCATGTTCTTGGACATTAGCAGTGTGATGACATCCTGATGGAACAAAGATAAGGTTGGGGGGACTAGGGGTGGGGTGGGGATGGACACTGTATCCTTTCCCTGCAATGAAAGGCTCTGCTAGGTTGCCTCCCTCTGGACAGTCATTTCATGAACGGACATATGCAGGATGACTCAGGGTTACCGTGCTCCCTAGCACAGCTCTCTAAACTGCCTGCCTTTTGTTACAATCCACACAGATGAACCAGTTAAGGCTCAAGAATGATATGAAGCTGATAAAGCTTGGCACTTGGGCTGGAGGTACAGAACGCTTTTACAGTATGTCTGTATACTACATTAACTACCAACATTTGGATAAATGATACTAGCATACTGGCTATTGCTAAGACAAGAGTTCGACATGCCATGTATACTTTGCCAAACTAAAAGGTTGACTCAAACTAGTTTTTAAAAAGTTTCCATAATGGCAAGCGATCAAGGGACAAAGTCTAACACATTTTTTCAAATGAAAAAAAAAACTTTTTATATCTTAGTTTCTATGTTTCAAAACTTAATGACAGCATTTCTATGGCTGCAAAATAAAAAGAAAAAACTTTTAGTTTGAAAACTCATTAATTATAGGACTAATTGTAGACTAATGTGAGTATGTCTGTGCAGACTTCACAGAGATTTCAAAGCAAATTCATAGAATTAAAAAGAAGGGAGCACTTTTCCACCATTTATTAATGTAATTTCTCTGCAGCAAAACTGGACTTTTTTCTTTTTTGATGGGTTTTTTGTGTATGTGTGTTAATACTGTTGTACAGTTAGCTTATTTTAGTTTGGTATTATTCATTATGAGTTGCTTCTTTTCTGTTTCTTTTTCAAATTTGAAATTAAGTTATTAATCTAACATCAAATAAGAGTTCGGTTATTCAGACCAGTGGTCATACTTCATACATCATATTAATAATAAAATTTTGTTGCTTGTTTCAGAACAACCATCAACTGCCCGTTTTAGAAGAAAATCGGGTGAGTTTAAGTTTGGTGTGTGTGTGTGTGTGTATGTGTGTTGACATTTTAATGAATGATAAAGTAGTATTAACAATCAGATATAAATAGAATGAACCTTTATTCCTTGAATCCATTCTTATTCAATTTAAATGATTGACATTTCATAGCATTTCTAATCTAAAGGAGAGCAGAATGAATTGCCATTTATTGTTTATCTGACTAATCATTTAGCTTTGTAGCTATGTATTTACTTTTCTCGCCCTCTAAGCTATAGTTTTCTCCAAATCCCTTTGAACAAGGAAAATGACAATACTTACTCAGTTACTGGTATGTTCTCAGGTGTAGACATGAGCTCATAGCACAGTATAATATCTTGATTCCTCTTTGGACAATATAAGTATTGTTAAAACAAAATTGTGGCTGTTGAATCAGTTTTAATTAATTTTGCAGATGGGAGAATGATGCATATATAATAAAATTCATAGGAAAGACCTGTTTTGCTTGTGATCTTTATTTGTGATAACAAAAAATACATTCAACTTTCTGGAGTGTTAGAAAAAAAAGAAGAAGAAAAGAGATTTTTTTTAAGTATTCATATGTAGCATTTTTGTATTTAAGAAAAAGCTGTCTATAATGGAAAACTTAGACAGGAAAAAGCTGTCTTCACTGAACTTCATGTAGTACCTGCTGTTTAAAAAATTGTAACCTATTGTAAGGACAGGCTTTTGCTAAACCTGACTTGAAGCAGAAGCAAGTCAGTTGCTCTGAAGAGTCAGTTTGGCTATCTGAAGTTTCCTTCATAAATTCTACTTATAGCACAAAAATTGAAATGGATATATCCCCAAAAGCATGCAAACTGGGTATACTTCACTTAACCTGGTGTGGTTTCGATTCATAACTACTGTTGGAAGGAAGTCAGTGTACAGCTGAAATCAATGTTGAGTCAAAATTTCAATGGTGAAAATGTGTCTGGAGCCTGAAAGGGTGAACAGTCATAGAGTAACAAACTAAAAGAACAGTGGGTAATGTTGTTTTTGCAGGGCGAATGGTCATACACAAGATGAGAATGGCAGCAGACAAAGCAATAGTAGGAGAAGACAACAAAAAAGAAAGAGTTAATTCACATAAAAAATAAAGAAATACTCCATGTTTTTATCCTGTTTATTATTGATTCTGAATTTTTTTTTTATTTTATTTGATAAGCCAGAGAACATGTACTCATATAAAATCATATTATTGTTATTAGTGTATTCTGGGAGTATAATCACTTTGAAATGATTCTGTAGAATTTTTATTTATAAGTAATAATGTTTTAACTGTTGTGAATTTGTTATCAAGAGATAATTTCTTGCGTATAGTGGTGATCTGTTCTCAGCAACATTGAAAGTAAATTATCACAATGATGCTGTTCATGTGTTTTTCTTTTTATTCTTCATTGTTGACTCAGCTGTGTAAAAAAATGAGTCTGTGTGACTGTCTCCATATGTGTGTGCGTGTGTGTGTGTGCGCGTGCACATGGTAAACTTCCATACTGGCTTTTTCAAGGGAATTACAAACATTTGTAAAACAGAATTTGTCAGAATGGTAAACATTGATAAGACTTTGCCAATTATTCCCACGTAAAGATCATTATTTGGACTATTATAACATCTGTATTTTCTTTAGCATTTTGCTAATTTGATTGATTGCTATGCTGATTATATTTCATGCAAACAGTGCAGTAGATATCATTTTACATTTCATCAAAATGGGACAATTTTTAGAGCTATTTGTATAATTCACAGGAGCAGACATGAATGACTACAGAACAGAGAAATATTAATATTTTGCCAGATATGAGTTCAGGTTCATTATCTGTGATGATTAGATGGATGAAACCATATGAACAATGAAAGCAGCATATTAAGCTTGTTTTTGCATTTACAGTTTACAAGCGGTTAATAATACTTGTGTATGCCAAAACTTTGCATTTGTGTCAGATCAAATGAAATTAGACATGGAAGAATCCAGTACCAAATGAAATATGCATCATTGTCCATGTAAGCAGAAAATAATGAAGAATATTTGAACAGGGTGGTGCTAAAACTCATACATGATGAAAGACAGAGGGGCTTTGCAAAGAGCTAGCAACAGCTAGCCCATAGAATGTATGCATGCTGTAGAAAGCCTTTCCACTCTGCAGCCCATCCTGTGGCCCCTTTCTCATCCCCTTTCCCAACCACGTGCCCATTAATTGCAGGTGTCTGTCATGCCATCATACAGACTGCCTAAACTGAAAGAATG
Source organism: Conus canariensis (assembly GCA_033310375.1). NCBI lineage: Eukaryota > Metazoa > Mollusca > Gastropoda > Neogastropoda > Conidae > Conus > Conus canariensis. The sequence goes on from CM065721.1 coordinate 73,695,326, forward strand.
CATTTTGCTCGGTTCAAAGTGATCAAGTTTCACCATTTAAAGATACCAGAGTGCTGGCCTGTGCATCTGAACACCTTCACCCACTTTGGAAGGACTTCCCTGATAAGACCATAGCACACGTGGTACATGAGGCAAACAGGCAGTCTGCCTCTCTCTTTCATGTACATAACTTTTTGTAAGAACATGTTTGTTGGGGTAATTTTTGTGATTTTTTTTCTAAATAATGGTATTGTGAGTGAATGAAAAGTGTTAGGGAGATAATGGAATTGGGGGGGGGGGATGGCAATACTGTAGCAGTGAAGGTGACACTAAATTCAGATTTTGATGTCTGTCTTTTGTTGTCTGTTGCAGTATCAGCAGAAGCCTACAATCCAGAGACTGATGAAGATGGAGGAGAAGCAAAGGTAGCTAAAGCCTTGATCAAACTAAGTGTCTGCATTGTTTGGGTTTTCAGTTGGTATGTTTTGTATGCTCATTGATTTGGGGCTTAGTGTTCCAACTTTTATGTTAATGGTTGATACAGCTGATTGAACTGTTATGAGATAGTAGGTTTCTGTTATCATCTTAGGCCCATTTTGTGCCCAATTTTGAAATTATAATTTGAAAATGGATGTTGATTATTGATCACAACATTGTTGGCGTGGGAAGAGGTGGAAGGGGAAGAAAATTACCACAGAAGTTTCATGAAGACATGAGTCATGTTTTATGTAATGGGTTTTTCTTTAATGTTTGTATCAGTTATAAATCAATTAAGAAAAAAAAAGTATGTTTATATCAGTTGTAAATCAATCAAGGAAAAAAAATCTTTTTCTAAGAGTAACTGGTATATCTTTTTATAATCTTACTGATTGATATTGATTCCTGTAAAGTTAACTTATTAAAACAATACCAGCTGTGGCTTTGAACATGTACTCATTGTGTGGCAGGTAGTACATCCTAAAAGCGATATACAACGTCAAAGACTTGCTGATGTTGTCAAAAATATACTGCTCTTCAGGTCCTTAGACCCAGTAAGTACCTTTCTTTTCTTCTGAAACACAGAATAATGTGCATTTATACTCATCTGTTCAAATATGCACAATAGGATGCACACTCTCTCACATACACACGCGCGCGCGTGCACACGCACACACACACACACACACACACACACACACACACACAACACACAACCAGTGCTGTAAACCACAACATTTTAAACAATAAATGTGACATCAGAAGGGCATCCAGGAATTATGACCTCGATGCGACCCTGCCCCCTCGCAGTGTAAAGTGTTCATAGCAGAAACAATTGCCTGAGGAGGAGGGAGGTGGAGGGGTGGGGGGGGGAGGTGGGGGAGTCTCCTCAGAAGACCTGCTGTCAAGCTTTCACTAAAGTTTCTTTGTACTGTGTTGATTTGTCACTGCATCCTATGGTCCTAAATCTGATGATGCCCTGGTTTCCATAGACATGGCATTGGAGAAATGCCACAATGGATGAGATGGTCCATCTCAGCCAGTGCATGTTACATGGGTAGTTCTTCCATGACGAAAAGCAAGTTAATGTGTTCAAAACAGATCACATGTCCAGTTAAAAAATATATGTGTCGAGCTTTCAAAAGAATTCTGACCGTATTAAGATATACCCATCAAATTATGAACTCAGCCCATGAAATACACCATATGCTCTGATGATAGCTTATTCCTTGTGGATGTTAGCTTTCTCACTGTGCAGCTTTTTTGTTTTGGGGGGTTTATTGTTGTTGTTGTTGTTGTTTTTTAATTATTAATTTATTTTGTATTTATTCTGGTTGAGATATATACTGAACCTGGTTTTAGCTTGTGTATAATGACACTTTGGGGGAAATCAGACTGAGTTGAAAATACATGGGGTTCTTCGGTTTATACCTGAAAGCAGCCTTTTTCATTTTGTTCATTTGTTTTAGGTGCATATGAGAATTATTAACATGCAGCTTCAAGCTACATACCCCAGTATTTCCAGTGAAGCCACAATTCTCAGCCCAATGTGTTGATGAGATTTGATGTGAACTACATTTAGGTTGTACATAGTAAGTTTCAGTTGCTTGATGGTGAATCATGTTACGGTAAATGCACACAGCTGTGATCATCTTGTTGCTTGGTTTAAGTTGGCAAAGAACGCCCACCAAGCAGTTGCAGCTGATACTGACAGTGTTGTAGTAAAAAAGGATTGGTTGGTTGGTTTGTGAACGTAAAGTACCATTGTTCTTAAAAAGTATTAACTGCTTGAGGTTTCATTACAATTTTTTTTCTTTTGCAGGAACAGATGCATGAGGTGCTAGATGCAATGTTCGAAAAACAGGTGATTTGTTTTTGCTCTGTGATTTTTATATACAAAATGTCACCCAGACCATAGCTGTTCTGTCATTGCTTTTCTTATGTAAACACATTTCCCACCCAAACATTATGTTACAAAGGATGTTTCTCTATGACCTTCTGTCAGAGTAATATGCCAGATTGATTGAAGGCTAACTCGCTGCATGATTACAGGGATGCATTGCACATGCATTTTTCATTTTTACCATAATCATAAGCACTGTTAAAATGTTCTACACACTTAATACCAGATTTTGAAAGGGCACTATCACAGTGCATTGGACTGTATTTATTTGCACATAGCAGTCGCCTTTGTATACAGAAGTACAAAATTGTTCTGCTGTTTGTGGAATTCTCAAATGGGTTCTTTGTGTAAAAACGATTACGTAACTTGCAAATGGGTAGCACATACCGGTATATAATTTCTTTCCCATTTCAGTGTGTGCCACTGAATGTGGTAACACTGATTATGATTTTGGGTTATGACGGTAGCTTTTGGACATTTTTGAGGGGGGGAGATGGGGGGCTGACTGACTGATGTAGGGATGGAGTGTCTGTGTGTTGGGGATTTCAGGAATGTGTGCATGAGAGAAGTGGAACTGGAAGAAAGTGGCGGTTATGGATAAATAAAACCAAGTAGACGATGGACTCTGTGCACTTTGATTTTATTTCTTGTATCTCATGATCAGAAGTCAAACTGGATAACTTTGTTTTAATTCTCTTTTTTCTGGGCAAGATGTGAAGGGAGTCTGTCATTATATGTGCGATTGCCAGAGTAGAGCATCAGTTTCCATGTTCAGATAATTGAAGAGTGTTTTGCTTATAAGAAACAGGATAAGTTTTATTATGACCAGACAGTTGATTTTCAAAGTGGATCAAAGCATATTAGATTTGAAGCTTTTCTTCTGTTTTTGTTACAATGCAAATAAAGAATGGATGATGTCTACCAGAACATCTACTATATTGTGCATATAGATGTAGAAAAAATGTGGTGACATTCGTTGTTGTTGGGGTTTTGTTTTGTTACCTTGACCTTCATAAACCCAGATGAACAAATGGATGGAAGTTGGTAAGGTCAGCCTGGTACACTTAAAACAATACCTCATCAGGATTTCTGACTGGTTTGTGCATGTTCAAATATGGTAGTTGCTGACTCACAAAGCTGATATCTTTGTGTGGAGCACTTAAGGTTTCTGTCAGTGTGTAATAAAGAGAATGGAGAAGTAATCCAGCCATTAAAAACACATTCTCGTCCATTCAGGGGCTCTGGTGCATGAGAATGGTTTTTTCTTTGTTGCTTTTTGAGCTGAAGAGCACCCGAGCAAAGGCGTGAATTTAGAAACTGGTGCAGGGCACTTTTGCTTCCTCTTTTACGTTCTGCATAATGATATGGATGGATGCACAGCACAGATAAACTAACAGACAGACAGATAGCTAGATTTTTTTTATGTGAATATACATGTGATGGTGTGGAGGGGTAAGGGGTGTGCAGGTGAAGACAGGCAGATGGTGATAGGTGTAGGAACCAAGGGACAGCAGCCAGTCAGGAAGACACAGAGGATGACGTGGAGTTTTCTCCTTTTATTTTCCTTCCATAACAAGCTCAAACCAGGAACACAGCCCTGGGAGCACTCTCTCTCACTCAGCGCACTGAGCGCACACTCTGCATTCTCTCTGCCTCCCACGCCAGTCGCTCACACCAGGGAACACTCTCTGGGCATGCTCGGGGCGCACTGCTTGGGCACACTCTCCTTTCATGCCAGACGCTCAGCGAACACTGATCTCACTCATGCAGCGCCCTAGATATATATAGGTGAACTGGACCGCAAAGCAGACAACACAGCGCTGCACTCAAAATGGGCCTCGCGAGACGAAATGACAAAATTTGTGCTGTCTGTCGCAGCTTCTGTGTTGTTTAGCTCGCCTTCCGTTCAAAGTATTCAAACATATTTGATATCGATGAAAACCTCAGAACCCAAGGAATGAAATGCAATAAGTCATATTTGACAATTCTGTGGCTGTGTAAAGTTATTGGTGATTGAAGTCAGAGAATGAACCCACTTTTAATGTGTTTGCGTCATATTTTCCTCTATTTCGATAAAAAATACCAAATAGCGTGAAATAATTTTGTAATGAATGAATAGCTGGAATTTCGCTCTTTTCATACATATAAATTTCATTATCCAAGATGCCGTTTGAGCGGAGAACTTTGTGTTTAAAATTTGATTGGAAACACAACTTGCTTTCGTTGTCACATGGCCGTCAACATGTGCTTCTGATACAATTTTCGATAAAATGTTATTCTCTTGAAATGGTCCATCGGATGATAATTTTTATACATTTTTAGTCGCTTTTATGATGGAAATGGAGTTATTAAGAAGATTCCGATCGGGAAGTCTGAATTTTGTAAAATGACAATTTAGATCAAAACTCCGACAATGAACAAAGAAGGCGACTTGCTCAAGGGAGCCGGCGCCGTCAGTCACTTCGTATAGTCGCAAGCCTGTGCAGAAAAGATCATAGGCATGCGATATACAAAATGAGAGCTTATGGACTTTACTTTCAATGCGCGTTTTCGGATTCTTTGGATTCTCTCATACTTTCTGTGAAATCAAGAATTATTTACGGTTTGTTCGTCAGACAATTCAAAATGGCGCCAAGATTAATTGTGTGAAATACCAGTTTTAGGGAAAATATGGGCTTCTCAGTCCAACACGGTTGTAATGAATAGAATACATTAATTTTTGTGACTTCAGCGACATGTATACAACTATGTAGTTCTTAGGTATTCATAATTTAAAGAATTTACACCAAAAAAATTAGATTCATCAATCAAGGGAGGTAAGGGGGGAGATAACTCATGAACAAAATATCTCATCTATGACGGGTGACCATCAAATGTACTGTTAGCACCCCGGCTACATACATATGCAAATTCTCTCTCTCTCTCTCTCTCTCTCTCTCTCTCTCTCTCTCTCTGTCTCTCTCTCTGTTTTGATTGCTTGCTTTCTCTCAAATGTTTGCACAAATGTATATGGTGCCTTTAGTTCACTGACTTGAATGTTATAGTCAGATTTGATTATCGATATCTATGACCACTGATCTTTATTTTACACCTTTTCTGCAGTTACATGGTGCAAAAATGTGAAGTATAGTCCTGTTAGCCTTGAGTTGGGTCGTTAATTGTCACAGAACTACGCAATTATGTAATATACATATATAGAGAGAGATTTTTGTATGTACTTTAGAAAACTTTTTTTTTTTCCATTTTTAACGGAAACGATAGATAAATGCTTGACTTCAGATAAAAAAAACTAAGCAGTACTTTAAGCATATTTACCAGAATGTGTGTTGAAATGGGCACTTCTGCATGTTTTTTTTTTTTTGCTTGCATGTAAGTTTGTGTGTGTGTGTGTGTGTGTGTGTGTGTGTGCAAGGACTAAGAGTCTAGATGTCTGAAACTTCATTGAAGTTCAGTTTGAATTTTATCATCATAACTGATTGTACTTGTTCTGATTTCAGGTACAGCCAGGGGAACATATCATTGACCAAGGAGATGATGGTGACAACTTCTATGTTATAGACAGGTGGGGGTATCTAAACATATTGAAATGTTAAATTTTGTAGTTATCATTTCAAAGAAAACAATAAAACGGAGGGCATGACCATAATTTGTTTGTACTTTCTATCAACAAAATGTCCATTGCAAACTTCTACACTTGTTTCTCAGGAACTGTGGCATGCATGGTAGGCAGCTAAAGTAACAAGATTATGTAATGGAACTTCCAGTTACAACTCACTGTCTGAGCCTGAATGAAAGTGAATGGCCTGTGCCTCTCTAATCCAACTTGCCACTGACAAGTCTTGGAATAATGTCACTTTTCACAAAATTTCAGCTGACAAAGCAGCAAAAATAGTATCGCTACAGTTGTCCAGGTAACTCAAGCTCAGTCTCAAAAATAAACATTAGCATACTCATAGTTCATTTCTCTGCAACACTTTCCTGCATTCCAGCAGGAAGATTGTTTCACAAAACGTTGCTCATTGCTCACTGTAACCACAGTTCAGTTCATGTGCAGGTTGTGACATCCTGGGACTGACTGAGGAAGGAACTGAATACAATGACTAATCAGACTGATCTGTGATTGCTAGTGATAAAAAAAAGGTGAAATGGTGCAGCAGATAGTCACTTAGTAGCGTTTGTGTAACTGCTTCCCAGTGTAATCCTTCTTGCTTTGCATTCCTGGCTCATACCACTCCATGTGTAGAGACCGCCCCAAGAGAAACATGTTGGCTAGACAGGGCACCACTGATGTGAACAGATAAAAGAAAATGCTTTTATTTCAGTGTAACTCAACCAAGCAGTGCTGAGACAGATCCATTGCAACTTTTCACATTGATGAAACCAGGTCACCATTTATGCCGGAATCCAAGATCTCTCCAAAAGTTAAAAGTTTCTTATTTTCTCCATTTCTAAAAGGGCTTGCTGAACTATTATGACTTAATTAAAAAATGGTAAAGGCTTTGTATTGTTGAACTATATAGAAAAGCATGTAATGGTAATTTTGTTTGGCAACTATTGTAATGGTAATTTTGTTTGGCAACTATTGTAATGGTAATTTTGTTTGGCAACTATTGAGCAGTGCTGCTTCCAATCAGTGACCACCCAGTGGTTTCTCATCACACAGAATGGGTGAAAAATACCGTCTTTGAAAACTGCTTCACAGTTGAGCCTAGTTTTCAAACTTCATAAATGTTTTAATGATTTTATCAACCCCAGGATTCCCTAAAGCATATCAGCACATGTAAAGAAATTTCATCAGTTTTCTGATACTATTAGTTCTCAGCTTGTGCGTGTCCTGTATTTTACAAGAGAGTAAAGTTTGTGCTGTGTGAATATGTGTGCAGTGGAACATACGATATCTTTGTTGATGTGGATGGTCAGCCCAAACTGGTTGGCAACTATGACAACTCTGGCTTCTTTGGGGAATTAGCCTTGATGTACAACATGCCACGAGCAGCTACCATCATCGCTTCTTCAGCTGGCACCATCTGGGCTTTGGTGATTGCTCTTCTTACGTAGTTGTCCATCTAAAGTCTGCAGAATGGCCAAGTCTTGGTGTGGTTGTCTGTTGGGAAAGCAGAAATGAGTAGTGTGGGAATATTGCTACTGGAAGATAGGCAACTTACAATGAAATACTAAATGAAAAGTTGACAAATCAGTGTAATTTTCAAGTGAAACTATATGGATGCAATAGCAGTTTTTTGTGTGACATTCTTCACTTTGTTGATTCTCATTTACTTTTTTCTGCGGTTTCCTTATGCGCTGTCACATTTTTTATACAGTGTTGTTGACTTGTTGCTTCAGCCCATTCAGTGCATCAGCTTATGTCTGCACCTTGACATGACATTTGTTTGTCTCGAATTCTGACCATGGCATCTTACATTTTGAAGAACCTTATACATGGTTTAATCAGTTTTGGCACCCAACTGTGATGGTCAACTTGTACACATGATCCGCCATCTTGGTCAGAGTCTTGTGTCCACACAGCTCAAAGCTCCAGGGCGCATTTCAGTCCATCGCAGATATCGTAAGTTTGTTCCAACTCTGTGTAATCAGGTATGGTCACATTTTGCTTGAAAAATTATAGTGAATTGGGCATACAACTGAAAACTCCATTTTTGCATGGTGCATCTTTTATTCCATAACTCTTTATTTATAGATGACATTTTTATTCCTTAAAAATGAAACTGTGCACACTGTGTTCTGTGCACTTGTCCGAAAATTATGGGAGATGCTATGACTACAAGTCGAATTTTGTGTTCTCTCTCTCTCTCTCTCTCTCTCTCTCTCTCTCTCTCTCTCTTTCTCTCTCTCTCTCTCTTCTCTTCTCTCTCTCTCTCTCTCTCTCTCTCCTCTCTCTCTCTCTCTCTCTAACACACACACACACACACATATGCATATATGCTGGTGTGCTTGAACATGACTGCCTCATGAAACAAAGTTAGTTCCTCCTCAGGCTATGCTAGTGATACTAGTTTGGTGACTGGTGCTTCTGTATCCTTTTTCCATGTAGGAATATTATGTTCTACACAGTTGTGTAGGTGCATGCACGCAGACATGTGTGTGACAGACACTTTTACATTTTTGTGTTTTTTTTTCTTCAATGCTAGTATGAATCATCACTTTCTTGTCATTATTCAATCTGTAGTGTGTACTAGTGTTCTGTGTTAGTATCCTCACTCCCTGTAGGGATGAGGGCCAGATAGAAATAAGCATCTTCTTGCATGGAATGAAGATTAGCAATCAGTCTCTCAGATTCTGGTCCTAGTCTAACTGTCACAAAGCATGCATGAATGTACAGTCTTTGAGCTATAGTTACAAATTAAAAGACCAGTTATTTTTCCTTTTTTTTTTTTTAATTTTGCTATAGCTGATTTTCATACATTGGCCATGTTTGATGCAGGACCGCACAACATTCCGGCGGATAGTGTTGAAGACCGCTTTCCAGAAACGCAAGAAATATGAAAGTCTTCTGGAGAGTGTTCCATTGCTGAAATCATTGGATGTGAGTGACAGAGTCTTGGCATTCATAATGTATCCTCGTTATAGTGTGTGTGTGTATGGATAGAAGATGGATTGTGATGTGTAGATTAGTAAATAAGTGGTTAGTGTTGATGTTTAACTTTAAGCTTATTGATTTGATCTTATTCTATTGTATTTTGCACTGTATTTATGATGTGATTTTGCAATGTGTCGCCACAAAATAATTTTCCTTCATGGACAAAATAAACAACTTGTAAAGCGTGTTTGTTGAAGTATTCAGGTTCAAGGCTCAATGAAAGTTTGAGATATGCACTCACATAAAATGTATAGGACATGTGTGCTTGTGCATGTAAACAAAGTATGCATGTATACATGAATGAACGAGAGACAAACATGCATGATTTACAACAACAACAACAAAAATTTTTTTTGTTTCTCTTCTGTGGCCATCATTTGTTTTGAAATCATGTAAACCAGAATGCAGCGGTTTACAAGTAACATGTTTGAATGGTTGTGCAGGGATAAAGTACACACTGTTTTCATGCACAATGATTAAATGACACAAATCTTGAGCTGACAGAATGGTGATTTTCTCTCAAAATCTCTCTTTTGTTTGATTCCCATCAGTGTAAGATATTCAGTGAAATAGGAATTGCCAGAAAATGACATTTCTTGCATTTGGCTGGGGTTGTTGGCATGTCATAGAAAAATGATAATGTTTCTTGTGAAACAGACATTTACTTTCAATGTCATTTTATTTCAGCTCTTCACTGGAGTTTTCATAATAAACTATATCAGTTAACGAAATGAAACAGTGATAAAATGTAAGAATTACCAGTATCATGTTTTGCCTTGTGTCGATTGTAGCTGTTAGTGACAATGATAGGGGACTTTCTGTGTAAGACAATGTTGGTCAGTCTAGCTACTCAGGCACGCTGAATTCATCATGAAGGCTTGACTTAGACTTAGATGATCCTGCGTCTTGCGACACATGAGGCAGTCAAGTCGCTCCACTGTGCACGGTCCTCAGCCAGTCTGCTGGTGTCACTCCATCCTCTGTCAACGAGTCTGAGGTCTCTCTCTCCACTGTCTGTCGCCAGCTCATCCTGGGTCGTCCTCTTTTTCTCTGGCTTGGTGGGATCCATTTAATGGCCTGGTTTGCAGGTCTTGATGGGGGTAATCTTAAGACCCAGCCAGCGGAGGTGCCGTCTGCAGAAGATGATGGTTGACACAGGGAGCTGTTTGGACCTCTCCCTGATCTCTTTACTTGGTATAAAGTCTGACCATTTGATTGATGCCCAAGATCTTACATAGGCACTAGTGTCAAAAGTGTCAAGTTTCTTCTCCTGGGTGGTCCTTAATTGCCAGGTTTCACACCATGTAGCAGCATTGAAATTACACTAGAGTCATAAAACTTCAGTTTGATTCCAAGGGAGAATTTCTTGCTGTTCCATATTTTGTTCAGCTGATTGAATGCTAATGTTGCCTTCCCAATACGACACTTCAGTTCATGGTTGAGATCATTGGCATTGTTGATGAAGCTGCCTAGATATGTGAAGTTCTCTACTTCTTCTACTTGCTTTTGGTCGATGAGAACATCTGTTGGCCCCAGGTGTTTACTGGTCAGCATGTTTTTAGTCTTTTTGGCACTGACAATGAGGCCAATGTTGCCTGCAAACTTGCTGGTATTGTCTACAAGCACCTGCAGATCTTGAGTGGTGTGTGCAAGAGCGACAATGTTTTCGGCAAAATCCAGATTACAATTGTAATTTCTCAGAATTGAGATAATAAAGTATTCTTGTATCTTGTAGATCTTAGAAGCTGTTTTCTTCTGTCCACTTGAAGGCTTGGCAACCCATGTAAACTGTAAAGGTACATCTGCACTTTTTTTAAACTTTGAGCTTATGGGCAGTAATCAAGTGACTATAGTGGCCAATTATAAACACCAACAAGACCAAAAACAAATACATGCACTGCAAACCACACCTACTACATGTACAAGATTTTTTATGCACACGTTAGAGTGATTTAGACTTTAAAGTATTTGTATGTAAATGTTTTCTTTAAGGTATCAGGTTTCAAACCTTGAAGTTTATTTGTTTGTCTGACAAATGAATATGGTAGCTATAGGAATATGAAATGTAAACATATAAAAGGTTGGCTGTAAAAGAGTTAGTAAATAAATATTATTGCTGCTATTTTGTTTACAGTTATATGAACGAATGAATGTTGCTGACGCTCTACAGTCTCGGACCTTTGAGAATGGTGAACAAATTATCAAGCAGGTTTGTTGCTGCATTTACCTTTTGCAGTTTTCTTCTTTTTCTTCTTCTTCTCTCTTGTTTTCCTGATTGTTTTTTCATAAAATGATTTGAAGAACAGTATCATCTGCCATAGATAACTGAACTGCTGTTTTTTGTTTGGTTGGTTAGGAGTTCTTTTTTGGAGGGGACGGGGAAGGTTGTTGTTTGTTTTTGTTTTTAGTGTATAGAGTATTTGATATAGGTGGGCACATAAGTGAAATAAGTATTAATATCTTATTCAGAAATGTCAGATGTTCAGAAATGCGCTCATGTGGTGAAAATGGCAAATACTGAGCATTATATGCTGTCAGATTATTAAAAAAAACAAGATGCAAAGCATATAAACGTACTCCCGGTTCATCTTGAATACGCATGAGATATTCCATAAAGAGGAAAAACCATTTTGGGCTGTTATAGCCGTTAGTAATGGCTATTCTGGTAAACATGGGCCATCATCTGTAACCCATAATGAACATACCTTCAAATTTTCAGAAAGATCGGCCAAATACTTTCTGAGATTTTCCATAAAGAAGAAAACTGTTATGGGCGTTATAGCCATTAGTAACGGCTATAACGGTAACATAAAACATTGGGCATGATCTGTGACCCATAATGAACATACCTTCAAATTTTCAGAAAGATCGGCCAAGAACATTCTAAGATATTCCATAAAGAAGAAAAACCCTTATGGGCCTTTATAGCTATTAGTAACGGCTATAACGGTAAAAGAAAACATTGGGCATGATCTGTGACCCATAATGAACATATCTACAAATTTTCAGAAAGATCAGCCAAGTACTTTCTAACATATTCCATAAAAAAGAAAAACCAGTAGGGGCCATTATAGCCGTTAGCAACGGATGTAACAGTAAAATAACACATCGGGCATCATCTGTAACCCATAATGAACATATCTCCAAATTTTCAGAAAGATCGGCCAAGTATTTTATAAGATATTCCATAAAGAAGAAAAAACGTTGTAGCCGTTAGTAATGCCTGTAACAGTTAAAATAACACATCGGGCATCATCCAAGGCCCATAATGAACATATCTACAAATTTTGAGAGAGATTGGCCAAGTACTTTCTGATATATTCTATAAAGAAGAAAAACCGTTATGGCCATTAGTAATGGCGATAACGGTAAAATAACCCATCAGGCATCATCGGTGACCCATAATGAACATGCCTACAAATTTTCAGAAAGATCGGCCAAGTACTTTCTGAGATATTACATAAAGAAGGAAAACTGTTAAGGGCCATTATGGCCATTTATAATGGTGTAATGGTAAAAGAACACATCGAGCATGATCCTTGACCCATAAGGAGCATACCTACAAATTTTCAGAAAGATCGGCCAAGTACTTTCTAAGATATTCCATGAAAGAAAAACCATTAGGGGCCGTTAGTAACGGATATAATGGTAAAATAAAACATTGGGCATGATCCGTGACCCATAATGAGCATACCTACAGATTTTCAGAAAGATCAGCCAAGTACTTTCTAACATACTCCTTAAAAAAGAAAAACCGTTAGGAGCCGTTATAGCTGTTAGTAACAGCTATAACGGTAAAATAACACATCGGGCATCATCCGTGACCCATAATGAATATACCTTCAAATTTTCAGAAAGATCAGGCCAAGTACTTGCTGAGATATTCCATAAAGAAGAAAAAACGTTATGGGCCGTGATAGCTGTTAGTAATGGCTATAACAGTTAAAATAACACATCAGGCATCATCCGCCACCCATAATGAAGATATCTACAAATTTTCAGAGAGATTGGCCAAGTACTTTCTGAAATATTCTATAAAGAAGAAAAACCGTTATGGCTGTTAGTAACAGCTATAACGGTAAAATACCCATAGGGCATCATCAGTGACCCATAATGAACATGCCTACAAATTTTCAGAAAGATCGGCCAAGTACTTTCTGAGATATTATGGCCATTAATAACGGCTCTAAGGGTGAAATAACACATCAGGCATGATCAGTGACCCATAAGAAGCATACCTACAAATTTTCAGAAAGATCGGCCAAGTACTTTCTAAGATATTCCATAAAAAAGAAAAACTGTTATGGGCCGTTATAGCCATTAGTAACAGCTATAACGGTAAAATAAAAAAATCGAGCATCATCCGTGACCCATAATAAACATACCTTCAAATTTTCAGAAAGATCGGCCAACTACTTTCTAAGATATTCCATAAAGAAGAAAAACCATTATGGGCTGTTATAGCCATTAGTAATGGCTAAACAGTTAAAATTAAACATGGGCATCATCCGTGGCCCATAATGAACATACCTACAAATTTTCAGAAAGATCAGCCAAGTACTTTCTGATATATTCTATAAAGAAGAAAAACCATTATGGCCATAAGTAACAGCTATAATGGTAAAATAACACACCGGACATGATCTGTGACCCATAATGAACATGCCTACAAATTTTCAGAGAGATCGGCCAGTACTTTCTGAGATATTCCATAAAGAAGGAAAACCGTTATGGCAGTTAGTAACAGCCATAACGGTAAAATAACACATCGGGCATCATCCTTGACCTATAATGAACATACCTACAAATTTTCAGAAAGATTGGCCCAGTAGTTTTGTCTGGAGCGAGTGGAACACATTTTGACCACGAACGGACGGACGGAACACACACACACACACACACACACCACACACACACACACACACACACACACACACACAGAGTATTTCTACGTTCCCATTGTAAAGTACTCCCTGTTCTTTAAGAACTGGGAGTACAAAAAGGGGGGAAAAAGACCGTTCCAAAGTAGAATAAGTCTATAAGGTTGGAATGGCTTCACTGATAACAGCAGAGGAAATATATTTAAGGGAAAATGAGCAGAAATATGTTTAAGTTGAGGAGTTTCAGCTGAGTATGAAATAGGTTACCGTATAAGTATTTGATAAGTTAATCACCAATATTGTTTCATATCAAAATCTACATCCTAATATGTGGTGATGTTTATGATGTGTTTTGAACTGTCAAGCATTAGACATTTCAAATCAATAGAAGTCAAAATTAGGCTATCTGGTTTTGTTACACTGGGGTGAACATTTTCATTTTTCATGAAAAAAATGGGGTTAAAAGCATGAAAGAAGGCTATGAGACTGGGTAGTTATTCAGAACAGCGGCTGGTAGAGAAGTGTCAAAAATGTAATGAGAGCATTATGAAAGCAGCAGACTAGAGCAGCTTGGATCCTATCGCAGGGTGATGCAGCTGATATGATGTACTTCGTGGAATCTGGTGAAGTCCGCATTGCAATGGCAGACAAGGTGAGAATATCTTTGTTACAAAATACTACTCTTTTATGTACACATAATCGTATCCCCCATTTCCATTTATCCTTTCTCTCAATCTGCCCTTTTTAGATTGTCACTTTTTTATTATTTTACATGTTTCATTGGATGTATTTTCAGTGTCAGCAAGGATTATTATCTTTTTTTCTCACGTTCATTGTATTTATTCCTTGTGAAATGTCAGATAAGCTGTGTACACCCTGTGTGATAGTAGTTTTTCCATGAAAGTAATGAAATTTATATTACAAATGTGTTACCATAAATCATCAAATACTTTCTTTCATCAATGGCTTTGCTACCTGCAAACCTTCAGAGACACGTTATGTTTTTGTATTATCATGTGGCTCTTGACCTCTAATGCTTTTGTATCTCCTCCAGTGGCTTGAAATGAAATTGAATAAAGAAATACCTATCTGTTGACTGCAATTATGGGGTTTCAGGGCGCGGTAAGCCATGTTCGTCAATTTGTTTTTCAATCGTTCACATTTTGAGTTCTGTGTTTCAGATTACGATTTGCTTTTATCATTACCTTTGACTGAATTAGCCTTGAATACCATTCTACAGGATAATAATAATGAGACTCTTGGTCTCACAACTGGTTCAAATAGAAGTGTGTGTTTCTCTATGGAAAACCCTACAACCATGTATACAATACAGTTTACTTGAAAATGTGATTCCTCATATGCACTTCACAATTGCAACAAAAGTACAGGAGGAAAAAAAAAGCCCTGTGTAGGTGAAACACCAAGTACTACTGTTGATGTGCCTTGTCGTGTTGCATGGACTACCAAAGGACAGGGAGACTGGGTCAGAAAGCCCAGAGAGTCACCTGCCCCAGACAGATTTGTCTGACGATAATGTTGAGGTATCTGGCACTGTGTTACCATGCTGCCTGAAATGTGCACTTGTGCAGTGGTTTCCTTACTTTGGCACACTGTGTGGATGATGTCACTTTTCCACAAAAATGGATGCCGTTATTGTACTGGTGGTGTGGCAGAAAGCTTCAGTTTTGTGTTTCCAGTCCGATAGTGAGTTAAGTGGGTTATTAGGAGATGCAGAGATGCATAGTAATAAATAAAACAGATGATTAAACTTGCTGATGTATTAAAACAGGAAAACATTTCACCAAACTATTAGCTGTGTTCACAAATTCATAGGCCACAGAGTCTTATGTTTACATATATTAAGAACAATTGTTGTGTAAAGACCGGTTTTAAATGTTGTTGGAAACTTTAATATTGAATTTCTGACTAATTTGATTCAGTAAGATTTAAATATGTTCTCCTTCAATACCAGTAAATGAAAAAGGGAAAGAAGGAGAGTCAGTAACAAACAAACTTCAAGATAGTAATAAACTTCTGTTCACATTTTTGGTTGGCACACCTACACTAGCAAATAAGAGGTCACTGTTTGCAGTTCTTCCAGTGAGAGGATCGTGTGAGATAATTCTCTCACTGTCTGAGCAGCAATCCTTCAAATTCTGTATTGTTTCAAACTTTATCTCCACTTGTGAAGACAAACGGAACTTATGTGTTAAAGGACACCAATTTCCCCATGCACCAATTCCACTCTAATATGAAATAAAACTGTGGAGCACAAGTTAACAAAGTACAGTGTCCACAAGGCTTTGCAAACACTTGTCACTTAGCCTGACCACAAAAAATGTAAGAAAACAAGGGGTATATATTGGAGTGTGAGGGAAGCTGAGTGAAGAAAAATAGCTTCCTGTGAGACCTAAATAATACATTGCACTGGTTCTGTTAAGATGGCTGCAGGCTTTTATGGGTGCATGTGACAGCCATACACAGCATTGATAGGGAATTTTCTATTCAGGATAGAATTTGACAGTTATGGACAAATTTTGTTTGCTGTCAGTTTGATTCTTTTCATACGTAAATGGGTGTATGCACACATGTCTATGTTACAAGCAGTCCATGTGATTAGTCAATTTATGTGTTGCCTAGGTATTTCAGGCAAATAAGGTAATTTGGCAATATGTGAATTGCCTCAAGAAAACAAAATGACAACAACAAAAAAGGCACAAAGCTGCACAACTACTTGTTAAAAAACATATCAGATTGCCAGATTACCGATTGAGCTGTCACAATGTTAAAGCAATCTGTGTAAATCAGCTCTCAAGTTATCAAGGAACTGATGCATTGCTTGAAATTGCATGAAATGTTCAACCGATATGTGAATTGTCTGATTACACAGAGTACTTGTAACGTGGATGTGAGATTCATTTGTAACATATGTACAAGATTTATTAGATCAGAAATTTACTGCATTTTGTTGGATTTTTTTTTTTGATAATTGTTCTTGGATTTGTTGAAGATAAATGCACAGTGCATGTTGCTTCTTGACCAGTTGCTTGAAATTGTTTTTTGATTTGCATTGTTCGTCACACTGATGTGGTGGCATGAGTGGACAGTTGCTACTTTTGTTACTACTTTCAGATAGTTTTAGGAAATGTGCTAACATACAGTTTCTGATGTACAAATTTTACCATGCTTTTTATGCTTGTAATTTCTAACATTTCCTGTGCATACCTCGTACTTCATTCAAGAGACCACGTTCTGTCTGAACTATGTACTTGACTTTTGAAACCATTCTTTTTCTCAACTATTTGTTTGACTTGTCTGTAACTATGTCCTTTCTAAACTACTTGCACAACTCTTTTGAGAGAACTTTCATTCTGAACTATTTAGTGGACTCTTTTCAAAATATGTTCTTTCGGAACTATTTGCTTGAGCCTTTTGAGACAGTGTTCTTTCAGGACTATTTGACTGACTTTTGAGATCATATTTTTCTTGACTTTTATTTGATTCTTGAGACTGTATTCTTTCTGGTATATTTGCTTCACTTTTGAAATCGTGTTCTTTCAGAACAGCTTGCTTGACTTTTGAAACCATGTTTTTTCTGGGATGTTTATTCAACTGACTTGAGACACTGTTCTAGTTGGATTATTTGCTCAAGAGATAGAGAACATGTTCTTTCTGGACTATATTCTGTATTGTTGAGACATGTTCTTTCTGGAGTGTTTGAATGGCTTTTGTGATCTTCTTTCTTAATTGTTTGACCAGTTTTAAGATCTTGTTGTTTGGGGTTTTTTCTTTCTCTTTTCTTGAGTTTTGAGACCACATTATTTCAGGACTTCTGAGACAACTTTCTTTCAGGACCCCTGATTGACTTTTCAGATGACATGTTTTCAGGACTTTTGATTGACTTGTGAGACCAGTGGCATGTTCTTTCAAGGCTCTCGATGGACTTTTGAGACCATGTTCTTTCAGGACTCTCAATGGATTTTTGAGACTATGTTCTTCCAGGACTGGTGATGGACTTTTGAGACCATGTTCTTTCAGGACTCTCGATGGACTTTTGAGACCATGTTCTTTTAAAGACTTTAGATAGACTTGTGGGACCATGTTCTTTCAGGGCTCTGGTGGACTTTTGAGATCATGTTCTTTCCGGACTCCCTATGGACTTTTGAGACCATGCGCTTTCAGGGCTTGTGAAAGACTTGTGAGACCAGGTTTTTCAGGATTGTCGATGGATCTTTAAGACCACTTTCTTTCAGAACTCTTGATGGAATTTTGAGACCATGTTCTTTCTGGACTCTTGATGGACTTTTGAGGCAAAAATCAGAACACCCATTGCAAAAACTTAATTCTTGTTAATCCTCAGTAAGATCATTTTAGGGTTTTGATCTTGACAAGCTGTGCTTTTAAAACATGCATGCTTCTGTTTGCAAACTTTTTTTTTTTTACACGTAATGGCTCAGTTAAAGTATGCAAGCAACCAAGAGCAGTGTATCCACCACTTGAATGCTGATGAACATGCGTACACAGATGCAGAGATATATGCACATTTTCATGATTTTTGCATCTGAAATGGTACATTGGCAAACCAGCTCATACCTTTAAAGGCCTATAAAAAAAAATGCTGATGAGGATCTCCATGAAGGTGAAATTTTCAACAACAACAACAAAAACAACAACAACAACAACAACAAAAAACTCCAAACTTTCTCCATTGAAGTACCGGGTATGTAGAGCTCCATGCACACACCTACAGCTATAAGGTCAGACTTCATTATTTATATATTTTAAATTTGTCCAGAAAGAACATGTTCTTAAAATTAAGTAATTGTGCAGAAAGAACATGTTCTTAGAATTAGTAATTGTGCAGAAAGAACATGTTCTTCAAATTAAGTAATTGTGCAGAAAGAACATGTTCTTCAAATTAAGTACTTGTGCAGAAAGAACATGTTCTTCAAACTAAGTACTTGTGCAGAAAGAACATGATCTCAAAAATCAATCAAGAGACCTGTAGGGAGATGATCTCCAAAGTTAACAAAGAATCTTAAAAGAACCTTTGTGGCCTTTATGGTCAGCCAGGGAAAGAACATTTTGACCTAATTCATGATCAGACACTTGTATTGTCATCTGTCTGGGCTGTAAGAAGTATCAGCTCTGAAGGAACAGTCTTCAGTCAGAGAGCATGTGCACTGTACACAGTGCTTCACACTGTTTAGCTTGTCTTTGGAATGGAATGGTTATGGTGTTACTATGTGCATCATCTCTTTGTGCCACACACAATTAAGCTGATGAACTTGTTGATATGTCAGTGATGTTCTTAACGTGCTGTGAAATTATTTCTTCTCAAACAAAGGTGTATGAAACTGAAGTCTTTCTTGGATAATAATGGAGGAATTGTCTAGTGCAGGGAAAATTCAAATTAAACCATACATGTGCATTCAGCTTGTAAAGCACTAGGTAAATTGTCTCTTTTATGTCAGAAAGTTTTGCTGTGATTGTCTGTGCATTTGATGGCATGAAATGATGCGTTCGTGTCAGAAATAAGGCCATCAGCTAAGATTTTGAAGGTTCTTTTCTATAAAGGGTGTCTTTTAATTTGCAGACGTTTATTACAATGCAAATATGGAACAAGCAGCTTGGTTTTAGATACTGCTCTGAAAAGATATGTGCCATAGATGACAACATATGACCTGCGAAAGGTGCAGAATAGTAATCACAGAGATTGCTGTATAGGGTATGTCAGGTTGTTTATAAAATAAACTTAAATTTACATTTTGTTGTGTACCAAATGGTGTTGTATTATTTGACTTTGCCATCACATTACATTTCATATCATTACATTAACTTGATTATCACATAGTTTATACAAGATTTCCTACAGGGACAGCATGTTGCTCTGTAAGTTTTTAACTATCAAAGAAGGGGTTTGTGCAGAATTTTGCCAAGGCATACAACCATGCCATGTGTTCTTTTACGTACAGTGACTGCATGCACCACACAGAACCTTGGTGTATTATCCTATTCAAAAGACTCGTACTTGCACCACCACTGACTGTCTTGTGGAGAGAGAAAGAAAAAATCTCTCTAAAGACTCGATCTGGACACCTGGGATTTTCAGGCTTTCCTAAGTGAGCATGTAATTCTGCAAGACTCCTGTCTTCTTGTTGCTTTGATGAGCACCAGTGTTGTGTGTATAACTGAGTTCATCTCATGGGGATGACTGGATTCAGGACGGTGTTAGAGCAGACACGACTGATGAAGAGGGTGACTTACAGTGTTAAGCACAGATGCAAAGAGAAAAAATCTGTTCTTTGAAGTAAAATCATTCTGTAAAGGTTCTTAAAGGTTTAGTGAAACAAGTTGTTATTTTTTTTATGAGAGTGGTAATTATTTTCAGCACCAAGCTTTAAGTGGTCTTGACAATGAGAACTGATAGGGCTTTTCTGGTACATTACATTGGAGAAATTGCTTTTGTTTGTTTGTTTTTTTGTTTTGTTTTCCAGACTGACCCATCTGCTGGTGAAAAAGACCTGACAGTGGTGGAAAAAGGAGGCTACTTTGGTGGTTTGTTTCTTTCTTTTGCTATTGTTTTAACAAGTCATTTTGTGTCTCTCAGTGGGCTGCATTACACCTATGCCATGGCATTCCAGCCGCTTCATTTAAGGTGTTTTGTTGAGAAGTGAGAAGAATTTGCATTGATCACTCAGAGATTTCTTCCCCTCCACCTGTGCTTGAAGGCCATGTAGGCAGCAAGAAAAAGGTGCTCACTCTCACTAGGAATTTCCTCCACAGTACTGTAAATTAAGTGAGGGTATGCGTCTTATATGCACACGCGCGCGTGCACACGCACACACACACACACACACACACACACACACACACACACACACACACACACACACACACATGTGCGCACACACACACACACACACAACACACACAATACACATACATAAGGACATTCCTTATTGATTGTAATTGGTCACGTTTCTGGAATGCACCAACACAAGCATAGGAATGTACATGTGTGCAGACACAAAGACACACAGACAAACAACACACACACAGTAACACACATGCACACACATATGCATGCACAAACACACACTCTCTCTCTCTCTCTCTCTCTCTCTCTCTCTCTCTCCCCCTTACACACACACACACACAATCTTTATTGTTTGTAGCTAATCACATATATGCAGAACGTACATAACACAAATCCTTGCTATTACAACGCAATTCCAGTATCTCAGGGATGCGTTAGGGTATCAGAGTTAATCCAGATATGCGTTCATTTTGAAGAGCCAAGGATTATTTCACTGCCTATTGAGAGTGGGTGGATGGGACTAATATGATGTGGGTGTCTTTTACACATGTACCAAAATGATGGCTGCATCCAGTGTCTGATGTGAAACATTGAATTTTATTTGTAACATTTTTGTCGTTGCCCGTCTTTACAGAACTGGCTCTGGTCACGCACCAGCCCCGCGCCGCCTCAGCGTATGCACAGGGGACAGTCAAATGTGCTAGTAAGAAAATGTCTGTTCTGTCATGACTGTGCATGTTATAATGACACTATGTTGTGACCATTAGGAAATGTTGTCATCATGTGGAGTTTTGTTTTATTTTTTTGTTTTTAAAGGTAAACATTCAACTCAAGGAAATGTTTGTCTTCTCAGCGTAAATTCTGTCCAGTTCAGCCAGTTGAATTCTTTTGTTATGCATCATAACTTTTAGTTGATAAAGCACATCTTTTGGTCTTCTGCATACTCTGAAATTGATAATGAAAACATTAAATGAATGAAATTGAAAGTCACTGTTTTCTTTTTTTTCTTTTTTTTTTTTTTGGGGGGGGGGGGGGGAGTTAACAAATCTTTTATCCCATGTCATTATAAATCTTCCTTGTGTTGTTAACTGATTTTTTTTTTTACTTATTTGGCACTGGTGGTAATTTAGTGGGATATTAAAAGAAGAAGAAAGTAATACATTATGAAAGGAAAAAAAATGTAAATATTTGGAAGGTCCAAGACAGATTTGTTCTTTGTTTGCTTACATTTACATACATAGAGAGGTAGACTGATTTTCATTCCACAGCTAACTATTCCATCCTTGTAACATCATTCTGAATTCTGTTCTTGAACACACAAGTGGACATTGTTTCAGTGCTGGACGTGCAAGCCTTTGAGCGCCTGATGGGTCCATGCATGGATGTGCTAAAACGAAACATTGCTGATTACGAAGCACAACTGGCAAACATCTTTGGGAAGTCTGTGAGCATGAAGGACATGCGGTGAAAGCCCACAGAACATTTTGATTTATTTCAACCAAGTTGGACACCAGTCATTTGCTATGTTCCTCACACCCACCCACACCTACCACTGTTATCTTTTCCTCCTCAGCTTTCTTGCCTATTGTCACTGTTGTCAAGATCTGATCCTGTTGTATTTCATCAAACCTGTGTTCAATAACTGGTTCACAGGACTGCCAACCTTCTCACAGCCTACAGCCTGCAAGAAATGAGATCAACATGTATGCCTGATGAATTTCAGACTTATTGATTTGTT
Source organism: Conus canariensis (assembly GCA_033310375.1). NCBI lineage: Eukaryota > Metazoa > Mollusca > Gastropoda > Neogastropoda > Conidae > Conus > Conus canariensis. The sequence goes on from CM065721.1 coordinate 73,717,721, forward strand.
ATCATGTATAATAATCATTTGGGAAACATTTTTGTGGCAAGGCCACATTTGCCAAATTCCATTGGGTGTGCATTGGCATGGAAAGATCAGAAGGTATTCTGGTGGTTATATGTGAACATATTTTTTTGTATGTGTCCTTTTTCAGATTTTTTTTTCACTAGCTGAATTGTCATAGTGATGAGTACAAGGTTATATTGTGTGGGAGGGAGGGGGAACTTAGAAAGTGTAAGTGATGTTGAAATAAAGCATGTCCTTCAAAAGTGACCATTGCTGTTTGTCTTCTTCTTGTTCTGCTCAAGACATGCAGCATTTCTGCAGTTGATACCTTTGTGTGCAAATTCAAAATCCTGTTTTGTGAATTCTCATGAAGATGCTTATGTCTTTAAATTTTTATGTTGCAAAATGAAAGCTGAAACGGTTAAAGAAAGATAGTTCAGGACTCAGTATTTTCCCCTGTGTCTTTCTCATAACCTGGCTAATCTATGATGTCAGTGTTGACATGGGGACAATGCGTTATTTGTGATCTTTTCCATCACTATGATACTCTGTTTTCACAACCATAGAACAAATGTTTAACCACAGTTAGTCTCCTCCACCAGTTGCTTGTTTAAACTTTCATACACAAGAAATGAAATTTTACGAATGTGGGTACAGATAGCAATGAACACATGTGATTTTCTGATTAAGCCTTTTATCTAAGCAGGAACAAGGGTTACCTCTTTGATAGGAGACATTTGGCATTGAAAAGAAAAGTCGTTTTGTTTGTCAGGAATACTAGATGGTGTGTTCAACACTACTGTAGTAAAATGTATGTGCACAGAGAAAGATTTCAGTGCAGTTTACTTTCAATGGTTTTAACAGGCTGCCATGCAAGTGGTGTGTGTGCTGTATCTAGGCACACAGAAATGCTTGTCCGGGGGGAGGTGGGGGGGGGGGGGGAACATTTGATTAAGTGTGGCACATATTTGCCAATGCATTAAAATTTTGGTTCTTAACTTCCCAAAGTCTTTGCAAGTGATCTGTTTTACACAAAATGGAATGAGTAATTTCTGAATATTTTCTGCTTTTTTTAAATCAACAACACAACCTGTCTCGAAACATGCCCACTTCAGAAATGTTTGCCATTTGGATGAATGTGGCGTGGTTGAGGTTTCTCCTTTGGTGTCATGTCCATACGTGCAATGTCAGCAATATATTCATGTCTCTTTCCCCCAGTGTTTGCCATTTTGAAGGGAAGCTAACCCATGTTGTGGCCCACCTTGAAAGTGTGTCCCTCTTGTTGCCTTACCAGCGTTCTGAAGAAAGATGCCATTGCCCTAAGTGGTGATTTTACCCACACAATCGTTCAAAGGCATGGTCCTGGAAAATGCTTTGTCAGAAAGTGAAACATCCACTTCTGCTTCAGAACAAATGATTGCATAATCTGCAAGATTGCTAAAGAAACGAGAAAGCCATTGCCAGAATTGTGTACAATGGAGACTGTGGACACGCAGACGTGTCACAAATACCCTATCCTCTGTCAGTTTACTGGCGAACTGCATTTTAATATTCATCTCCCATTTGTGTATCTGTGCTGTATTCTACCTCTAGGTTTATTGCTGGTTTTTCAGCCCCAGTTATCCTTATTTCATCACACGTCAGAATGATTCTGTACATTGGCAAGGAATGTGTGGACGTCACTGAATCCACTCAAGTACACTGTTTTTAGTGAAAGAGCATCTGCCCTTGTAGTGTACAAAATACTGCTGCTTCTCTCAGAACTTTTATATGGTTTTGTGATATATGTTATGTACACTTTGACTGATAAATGGGAAATATTCTCATTTTCCATAATAATGTTTTGTGAATTATGTGTTGGTGGTGGTGTTTAGTATTTGTCAGTAATTCTGGGATGAAATTAAAGACATGATCTGAGGCTAAGTAGTATTTACACAAGGTGGATAGAGTGCCATGCTGATGATATTTATATTGTAGTGGGTGACATTCTATAACTACCTGCAGTGCGCTGGAATATTTGCATGTTCCCTCCTCCCTCCCCCCCCCCCCCCCCCCCCCTTCCAAGCACCTCACTCTGCCAGAAACCTCCCCCTCTTCTCTGAGAATCTATATTAAAAGCAATGCTCTTCAGCATAAGGTTTCACTTTAGTTGGTGTTTGCATCATAAGATTACTCCTCAACTCAACTCCGTTCTTAACAAAATGTCTGTGAAACACAAAAGGTAATATTATGAGTAGCTCTGGGATATTCTCTTATCCAACATTTTAGGCCACATGTGTCAAGTACACAAGTTGCCGACTTTCAAGAAGCAAAATCAGCATTCTGCTGGGGAAAGGAAACTGGAGTTTAGTAAATGAGCACCTCATGTGAAAGGTAAACAGCCTCGTGCGTTTGTTCACAGTACATGAGCATGTGAATCAGAAACAAACCAGTGCTATTTTTCTTTGTAACTTTTTTTTTTTTCCTGATTTCCTCTCTTTTTTTTCCCAAAAGTATAAAGTATTCAAAAAGAATAATAATTTTGTATTGAGGTTTGAAATAAGTTGAAGTAATAAAAGATTAAAAAAAAAGAAAAAGATAGTTGTGCTTAGGAGCTATGTCAGTAATAACAGTATTGGTTGGTCACGTGTGCCAAATTGCAGGATGATCTGGTAGAAGTGCACACTGGTTTGTTAAAAAGACATTCAAAACAAAAGAAACTGCATTAAAGGTAACCATATCTACACGATGTCCTTCTCTCTTTCTGTTCGTCTCTTTTTCCTCCTCTTTGATAAACTATTATTTTGGGGGTATGAAAATGGACTGATGTTTGCAAAAGTTATTAAAAAAAAAAAAAAAAAGAAATAAAGAATGTATGCAAAGGCCAAAAATAACAGGGAAAAATAACAACAATAAAAAGTACAAACATCAACATTTAATTCCCTATCCTGAGTTGCTCTCGGCCCTTGACCACCTCCCTCAACTCCACTACATTCAACCCTCCATCCCCACCCCCCATCACACACACACACAGGCACACATATATAGACACCATTTGTCTAATGACATCTCGACTCTTTTCCTGCTTAATGGCCCCACATATCCTATCACACCCTCCTCCTCCCTCCCCACCCCCAAGCGCGCACACACTCGGGCACACACATGCACACAGGCATGTGTGCACACAGGCAGAGGCAGCCAGACAATGCACTCGATGTTCAAATTCAGGGAAGAATCACACAAGGAAATGGGCACATACTTGTTTTCAGAAACTGGTTAGAATATGCTGCATGAAAAAGTAAGTTATGAGGATTTCTAGGACAGAATAGGGAAGTTTGTTCCAAGGAATGGGCCAGTGATTGAAAAATCGTGTGGTTCCAAATGTTTTGTTCTATATTGGGATATCAATAGAACTGAAGCACCTGGTGAGGAATGGTGGGAACAAAACCAGCATAGATAGATGACACTTCTGTCTTGAAAGAAAAAGCAGTATGTCAATGTTATTAATAGATGCATACCTTAGGTTATAACAGAACAGCTAAACTACTGACAGTCTTTTTAAGGCAGATAAAACTAGATCGTGCTTAAATTCATCATCTCCAGTTTTTTAAAGAATTACTAATGAACATATTGCCACCTCAGTAAATACAATCAAAAGATATTCAGCCACATAAACACTGCTGACAGGACAGCTAGTATGCACAGTGTGTGTGGACCTACCAAGGTGGAGCCAGGCTAATAGGAAAGTTGATTTGGTCAGTTGATGAACTCTGTGCACTTCTCGCAACATGTCAAACACCAGGTATTTTGGTAAATAGAAGACATCATTTTCAAGCAGAGCTGTTTGCTTTACAAACTCGTGTTGCACAAAACTGATCAAAAGTTGAACTGGAATTATCTAAAACATAAGCAAACACTTATTTCACAGCAGAAATAAGTGTCCAGTCACTTGAATGCAATCCATATTATAAAAATATGATCAGTGTTTTGTGCGAACATGATATAAGGTTCAAAACAAGACATTTATTGCATCTCCTGTGTAATACGAATGTTGTGAATATTATCAATAGTTGCTTTATTTTGTTATATTCACCATTCAGACGATAATGTTAGCATGTTCCAGTTTGTGTAACCTCTTTGCAGATTCACCATTGGTTCCTTTTTTTGTCAGAGGTTCATCAGACTGCATGCATAATGTAAGATGAACTAGCCACATCTTCAGGTCAGGAATTTTTTTATATCATGCTAAACCATTTAACAAGAAAAATTTTTTTAAAAAAAGAAAAAACAGAAAGAAAGAAAAAGCAGCCTACATGTACAGAGCAAACAAACATAAGCAGAACCACGTCTGCTTGTTACTGTTTCCATTGTGTACCAAGGTCAGGAATGTCAGATTACAGTTTTGAGGAATCAGTCATATAAGTAACTTCAATGACATAGCATCCTGAAGATGAGATCCTCTTGTTTTCAATCTTTTGTCAGATGTGGTGTTAAGTATGTGTCCAAAAGGGAGATAGCTGTACTTGTTGGAACATGCTGGCTTCGTTTATTGATGGATGAGTGTGCCAGTGAGTGTCCCGGTTCCTCCAATCTGCAGCCAAGTTGGCAAGATCTGATTCAAAGTATGTTTGTTGATGGAATGTTTTATACCTTCCAGTTACAGGCGTCTGAAATTAAAGGTGAATTTGTGATCAACATATTGTCGTTCTGTGTGCTGGCAGTATGGACATTGGTGTTCAGATGTATGATTGTTTCCTTTTTGTTTTCCTTTCTCCATTACCAGGGGTGCACATTTGCAGGCTCAAACGGGAAATTCAGCCAGGCAAAATTTTGTCTGTTTGCTTCAGTCCTGGGAAAACATTGCCTCCAGCTTTTTCCATCTCATGTGTGCTTTCCAGCATGAAATGAATTTACCAGAACCCAGCTGTCTATGCTAGTCTTATCGCTTATTTTGCAAGAGGCCCTTAATTTGTGTGTGTGTGTGTGTGTGGTGAAGCTGATAATTGGCAAACTGCAATCCACATTATCCCCTTGAGAGCCCAGTTTTCCCCAGGGTTTCATTCCATCAACAATGTAGCAAATTGATCTAAACCTAATTTCTTCGTCACTGGGGTTATCATCTTTTTTTTTTTTTTTTTTTTTTTTGTTGCAGTTTCCACTCCGTGCTCTGTAAGTATACTGCTGGTAAGGACTTGACAATGTTGAAAAAATTAGTGAGTGAAACTAAAGATACTTCAGCACTTGAGTGTGAAGAACAAGTGGAAGCAGTTTAGGCTTGATTAGTATAGTGATCAAGGAATCAAGAACAAAGCTGGGTGAAAGAAGATTGCTCTTTCGGGGCCTTTTCAGCATGTCATCTTTCCTGTTTTTCAGATTTGGAAGATGAAAATCCCATGAGAAATTCACCTTGTTCACATGGAAGATGACGTATTAGAAGCATTGTCCATGACAAATAGCTTTGTTAACAATAACAATGGCAACAAAGAACAGCAACTATTTTTGTGGACTTGGTCTTAAGCTGAGACGATCTTTTTCTTTTTTCAAAGAATCTTTTCAAAAGTGACCCTGTACATCATCATGGTTCATTTGCATCAAACTTATAGAACAAAAGCTAATGTTGAAAAAGCTTTTTGATGTTAGACCACATGAAAGATGAAAGTAATCCACTGGGAATTTAGCTGTTCATCCATCCCCACTGCATCAAAATATGCCCAGTGCAAAACTCTTCTATTCAGGTAGACACACAATCTACTTGCATTTAATTTGTATCTGTCAAATGCTTCAGAAATCCAGGATTCAATTAATCGAAACTTTACATCTGACCATGATGGACTGCAGTAGAGGGTGAAGCATATTTGTGTGCCAGACTTACCACGCCTGCTCTCCACACTCGGCCCAAGTCAAGGTCTAGTGGAAGGTAGGTGAAAGTCCAGTCATGTTTCTAGCCCAGCCAACCAAGGAGACCACAGCAGGACTGTAGGAGTCATTCGATCTCCTTGCATACTCGAGTAGAACTCCGAAGGCTTTTTGAAATGTGTTAGTGAAAACTTGAACTTGTCTTGCTTTAATGATCCATGCTTCTGCGTGTGTGTGTGTGTGTGTGTGTGTGTGTGTGTGTGTGTGTGTGTGTGCGTGCGTGCGTGCGTGCACATGGATCTTCGACCTCTTCATGCAGTCGCTCTACAGACCTGTTTCCCCACTCCTCCCATCCCTCTCACTCCTACATTTCGTCAAATTTAACTCTCAAATCACTTGAAGAAAAAAAAGTACTCATCAACAACAAAAAGTGGTGGATTTCGTGAGACCATTGTTTTATTTAAATTAAACAACATTATTCATCTGATAACATCCACATAATGAAACATTTGTGTAAGACAAAATGTCAGCAGACATTTGTCAAGAGCTAAGACCAAAAACAAAAGCAACAATCTTTTGCATAAGGGCCATAACTTTCCACAGAAGTTGTTGTAAGGGAAGAAAACGTCCCCAAACGAAAAAAAAAGCTTGGTTAAAATAGCACCATAGGGAAGAACTATCAAACTGCAGATACTATGAACTTAAAAGTGTTTCAACCTCGTAATTAGGCATAACCTGTTCAAACCTGAAAACACACGGATCATATGCTTCTTAGTCACACATCTGAAATGACTGATGGGCACCACTGTCAACTTGACCTTCCAAACGCAGCATGACCTTTACAATGACCCCATCCTTCTGCCGATCGGTGCCTGTTTCAGTCCCACAGTCTGTGATCTAAAATGCATGGCAACATCCACCTTCTAGATGGTGGCAGAAAGCAGGAAGAAAACATCTGACCTGTGCACAGTCTTTGTGGAACAAGCGATACGAAACCTTAATATCTCTGATTTCCTATGAAAACACACTGCAGCATTACCATAAGCACACAAAAAATGCAAATAAAGCCATAAATAGAAGTTGTGCAATTTACACTGCAAAATGAACAAATGGATCTGTAACTGTCTTTTTGTGACATCCCTAAAAATAATGGACATTTTAAAAATGTAATACTCCACAAACGGCAGTTGGCAGGAAATGATCGTTGCTAGGTATCTCTGCAGAAGATGTATTTGTCGAAAAATTCCTTGTTTGTATTTGGTGTTAAATGCACATTTCTTTGCATTCTATTTTGTGTGTTTCTTTACATTTTGGCTTGATTTTTAATGGTAAATGGCATTCTCAATTCGTTTTTACATATCACTTTTGAATGCACTATTTCAGAGATGGTATTTTCTGCCTGCTTTGGGTCAAAGGCATGAGGTTTGAGCAGCCTCCCCAGCCTCTGAGTTCAAACTGGTTTGCCTCAATGCTTTTAAGTTAAACATTCAAACGTATGTGTTTCCTTGATCTTTACAATAAAAGAAAAGCCTGAAAAGTTGATTTCAGGTAAAAATATACAAACAAACTATATAAAAAAAACAATTGAAGAAAACTGACTTTTGCTAAAAATGTGAATTTTAAAACACTTGATTCAACTTTTGTTTTCTTTTTAGATGGAAATCCAAAATGAGAAAAAAAAGGAGAAGTGGAAATGTGTTTTCAATGTAATTTCAACTGCCTGAAACATTATAAGTAATGTAAATTATACTGTGCAAAGCTAGACAGAACAAGGTGTTATATTTTCCAAGCTATCAAATATGTAAAGGTACAAAATGCTTAAGTTCTAGATAGGATAATAAATTCAAGTTCAAATCAAGCTGTAATGTCAATAAATACTAATATTAAATGTGACCTGCCACCACGAAACCAGTCTTAACTCGCGCGGCCTACTTCACGGCTACAGCTGAAAATAGCTGGTGGGGGTCTACCTGGGGCATTTTGACTTTTTTTGCAGAAATGTGTTCCTTACACCCTAAACTTTCACGTGGCACTATCCATTTGCTCCAAAACAACCAATACATTAGTTAAAATTGAGATTTAAAAGCCTAACCTCGAATCAAAATGAACTTCTTTTAACGCAAAATGACCCATTTTCACTCGCCTAAAACTTAACGCAACCCTTACAGAACCCCATCGTGTTATATACCGTTCGAAAGCGTGTGTGACGCTCTCCCGGTTTCTCTGTGTGTCATCTAAAAATACGTATGGTAAAAAGTAAGATGCTGTTGCTAAGGAAAATATGCTGGAGATGATAGTAAAAACTTTAGAAGCCGTTTTCTCAAAATGGCCGTTGGCACAGTAACCCACTTCAAATGACCATAACTTTCTTATTTTTTGCCCTGTAGCATTCATTTTTATATCAAATTAATCAGAAAAATCTGTAGATTTTAAATATGTGTATATCTCAGAACTTTCAAAAATCGAGTTAAGACTGGTTTTGTGGTGGTAGGTCACAAATAACTGCCCAATCCCACCCCCTTAAAAAAAAAAAGGGGGGGGGGGGGTGCTTTTTTTTTTTCCTTTACACAGGTCAGAGTACAAAGTAATTTGAACAAAATCATATGCACACCATTTCACTTTTTTGCTACTGATGTCTGATGTGTTTATACTATTATCAACTTCTATTTCAATTCAATCAACAAACAGACACATACATGTAAGAAAACTGAAAAAAAAGGAATGTGAAAATATCTAAAAAAAAAAAAACAATACAATAAACACTGAAAGTTTACACTGATCCATTGACCAACAATAAATAATTTGCGTAACAAGAAACAACCATATCTGAACAAACAGTATATTCATATGACACCTACTTGTCTTCTGAATGGGAATGAACTCAAAAAGTTTCTTTAAACATTTTACACCTTAAATTTGAAGTGTCATCACAGATAGTCATAGTCATCTGCTGAATAAGTCCTCGGAACATAATTTTCTCACATACATTTGTTTTTCAAACAGAAAAAATATACATTAAATAATTGTGGAGGAAATCATACAACAAAAAGGAATGTTACAAAAAGTGTATGTACAAAGTCGTCATGGCATACATAATACAATAATTAAATCGTAGGGGAAAATGAGATGACATTCTCTACGACATTTCTCTTTGGGCAATTTCTGTGTCACAGGTTTTCACATCAAGTTTCTTTCCCACATGGTGGAAAATCTGCTCACAGTTGATAGTAAATAGCACCAAACAGTATATCTGCACGCTCTCTTTGCTGTTGCATGCACTCGGTAAGCCACTTTTCTCAACAATCTCTTCCCATCACAAAACAGGTCTCTCACTTCACTGTAACGCAGACAGAGCTTTCAGGGGATATATTCGTTTTTTTTGGTCTCACTTTCTATGCTCTCTTGGTGGTATCATTCCTACACCACTCATCCACCCCCAATGCATAGCCACACCAGGGCAAAGGTAAAAACTGACACCTCCCACAAGAGCAAGGCGCATGAATGACCATAAACTTTTAGTTTTACAATTATGAACAATGAGGATGATGTTATGGAGTTCCATGTTGAGCTGACACTTAAATGTCTCAGGGCTGTACTCTAAGCTTCCTTTCATAATGAATCCTGGCACTGTAAGGGACTGAACTGATGCAGCCACCGGCAGTGTCAGGAATTTCAGTGTTAGGACAATTCACTTCCATAAAATGGACGTCGTTTCAATGTTTACAGTTCAGCCAATAGCCAACTCCATAAGTAGGCGCCACAGAGGGCTGAACAATATCGCAAATAAATGCCTCCGACAAGATTCAAACCTAGGGCCCCCCAGCCTGAAGCCTGTGACTAACCACTGAACCATGGCAGCTGATTTGGGGCAATTTACAGGTAAGATACATGTTCTTCAATCAGTAGACCACTGAACCATGGCAGCTGATTTGGGGCAATTTACTGGTAAGATACATGTTCTTCAATCAGTAGATCAGTCAATGATTCTCGGATAAGTATTTAAAAACATAGCTCCAGGAAAAACGTGTGTCCAAGCACATCTGTATGTAAATGTGTTGAAAGCAAAGTTCTTTCTATCGACATTGCAGCCACACTACACTGCACACACACACACACACACACACAAATGCACGCACGCTCGCGCACGCAAGCATGCACACACACACACACACACACACACACACACACACATACACACACACACACAAATGCACACACACAAATGCACACACACTCGCGCACGCAAGCATGCACACACACACACACACACACACACACACACACACACACACACAAAGAATTTCCAATTCAGAGTATTGCAATGCAACCTCAACAACATCACAGAAGAACATATGACAGGAAATATGGGGAAAAAGTGGGAATGGGGGAGGGAAGGGGAGGGGGGGGGGTATACTCAAAAGAGAAAAAAAAAGTGGATTAAGAAGATTCATGGTGCATACAATGATCCCAAGAATGAGGTTCTGCTGAAAAACTGCAGGTATTGATTAAATGTGTTCAGGATATACCTCTACAAAGCTGATGAATGTCATTTTGTGATGAAATGCACTAAATATAACAATATTAGAAATCAGTTTATACCAAGAAAATATACATGTATAAAGTCTGTATTTAACTACTATCATTTGCTCTGTGGAGGTAAAAAAGTGTGCTAAACTTAGCGAAGTTTCTAAAACTTAATAAGTTGTGTAACATTCTATTCAGTGTGTTCATTATCGGGAAACTTTTTGGATGTTTGATGTGTTTCATTTATATTTGTTTGGTTTATTTCAAGTTCTCCATGCCCCAAAAGGGGTCACAGGAGTAAAATCTTTAAGTCTTTAAGTGTTGTCTTGAGAAGTTTGTATGTTATGACCAACTCCTTACCTTCAGACTCCACAAACTGGTTCTTCTAGTGTGTTTCAGTCATCCTTTTTGTCTGCATGCTGTCAAATTATGAAATATCGAAGAATGTTGAACATACGTTCATGTAAAAGTGTTGTTTTTTTTTTCCAGACATAGAGAATAATAATGCCAACAGTCATCAAATAAAAAAAAAAAGAACCACTAAACAGGAATTCCAGCACTGCTGAAATGCTTGTTGAAATGGGGGAAACATTAGCATAAAAGCAAACAAACAATTTCTTTTAAAAAAAATATGCACTTACAATGGTACTTCTCTCTGTAAATAAAATTTGTTCAGGGCCTACATCTGGGATGATAAGCAGAAACACACATATGCATGCGCACACACACACACACACACACGCACACACACACACACACACACACACACAGATGTTTGTCATGATCATTCTTCCAGTGTTCTTGCCCTTCATCTCTCGCTCAACAATACACATCTATTCACTCATCAGGACAAAGACACACAAACATGAACAGCACACATCAACGAACTACTGGTCAGGTACAAGATCTAATTTGCAATGCTCTTATTCCACAAAGTGATTGATGTTCTTCAATCTTACAGTCTCCAGAGTCAGAACTAAACAAGAGCAGATTTGTGTACGTGTCTTAGTTCATCAAAAACATACATGCAAACAACAATAGCGAAAAATGTGTGTCAGTTTTAGATTTTGCTATAAACAAGTAAAAAGCCTTGCAACCAATACTCTGCTGGAAGACAACTGAAAACTGGCATGGACTGTCCACAGTTAATGGTTGTGACCCTATTGAGACATTCATGCAGAATCATCTTCACAAGTTAATCAAAATATTTATGAAGAAAGCAAAACTATCCTTAGAGTTTCTTTGTTCCTGTTTTGTTTCACACAGAACACATGAATGGTGATCTGATCACTACATCGTTTTAACTGATGCCTGTCCCTTTTTTGATGTTTTCGCTTTAACATTACATGTACTGGCAGTGACTATTAACGTTGACACAGTATTTCATTACAATTTTTTTTCACAGTTGTTTCCACATGTATTTTATGAGTGACAACCTTCCTTTTTCCAAGAACTCGTTTGCAAATGGAGATCTCAAAACACATTTGTTTGTTCTATTGCATCCATTCAGATCCCCCCCCCCCCCACCCCCACACTATCCCAACCCCAATGATTTCCATGTTTGGCACTTACAGATGCAGCAAAAGTAGCTAATTTTTTTCATGAAAAATACTTACGGTATATTGCTCTAAAAATGGTTTCAAATAAAGGTTGAGATCAAATTCTGGGGAGCAGTTTTGTCCATGGACACAACTAGAACAGATAAAAAGAGAAATGAACCCTGTTTTATCTGATTTATGAGAGATGCCCATAACATTATGACCTGTCACTAGTTTCTATTTCCATAAAAAAAAACACATTTACATGTTAAGGTAGCTTACATCTTCAGGGAAATACTTATTCTGTTAACAGTGGTGTGCTCAAGTGGAGACACAGGGAAATACTTATTCTGTTAACAGTGGTGTGCTCAAGTGGAGACACAGCCCATGAACAAAAGAAAAAAGTTTGAAATCCGGCAGCCCTTCATGCCACTCTTCTGATGACCGCCATTTTGAGGTCATCTCCATAGAGATGCCCTTGCCATTGCATCAGAACTGGCACATTTGTGTGGTGATTGTCACTCAGTGGAGGGACTCTCACTCTTGACAGGGCAACACTCGCCTGCTCTATTCCAATGACCAACATAAAACAACATTATTATCGTCAGTAGGGGGCTAAGTAGATGGTGTCCTGGGTATACTGGATCAGAACTGGAACCACTAAAACCTGACTTGGCAGCAGTGCAGCGTCTCCTCTTGCTGGCTGCCTGATAGGGACCTGATAATGGTGCTTCCTACCTGACCTGTTTACCCCAAATTCGTGTACCTGTAAAAACCTGTAATTTGAAAAAAAAAAAACAACAAAAAATATTCTTCATAATCACAATACTTTCGCAACTTTTGAAGATTTGGAAGAGCCGGCCATTGGCGCGTAAGACCGCTTCGTCGCCATCTTTGATAAGGTAAAAGAACCAAGGCACGCTGGGAAATGTCTTCTTACTACTTTTGACCGAAACAGTAGCAGACAAAACTTCATAATTAACAATTTTCTTTCTTTGATTTTTTCCCGCAATTTTTGTTTTGTTTTTGGAGGGGGGGGGGGGGGGGGGGGGGGCAGCGTAATTCCTGTAATTTCGATTATTTTCCATTAAAATTATGACAAAATCGTAAAGGTAAACAGGTCTGTTCCTACAGACTATGGTGCTGGGGCTGCCACAGGGCAATCTGGGTGAGACAGTGTATTGAGGAGGCAGAATCAGCAATGTGGGGATACTGCCACTGAGAGACATAGGTGGGGGGGGAGGGGGGGCAAGGAAGATGAGACAGTGTGAAAAACAAAATGTGACAGCTGATAACAACAACAAAAAAGCCTCCATTTGTGAGATCACACAATCAAAAGTTGGTGCGAAGTTTCAAGAATTCTAATTTTGGATTGTAATCAAACACACAACATGAAACTGATGCAGATGGTAAAAAAAAATAAAAGCAAAAAAAAAAAAAAAAAAAAATCCTACATTTAACAAGAGCAATGACGCATGTTGTGGAGATTACATAGAGTAATGTTCATAGGTGATTGCATCTTTGATTTTAGCTTTCCATGAAACACAGAGATGAAGTGTTTGACACCTGCTTCAGTGTGCAGTCTACAAAACAGATGCACTTCTGCCACATTAAAACACATTCCAGCACACTCCTAAGTGATATGAACTCAGAAGCAAACAACCATGCAGATGAAAGTCAAATAATCAGCCGCATGCAATCTAAAATAATGGAACCTTCAAAACAGGGTGTGATTTAGAATGTGATGCCTCTATTTGTTGATAAAATAGAACCATTGGATGACAACAAAGTGAAGTTGACCACAGGATTACACAACTTATAAACAATCTGAAAAGCAGGGTGGAAAAGGCCATCCTTGGAAAAAGAGTGTCCAAACGTTTTGGGCCTTAAACCCTTTCTCAATGGGAAAGAACTCTGAGAAAGCAAGCAAGCTCCTACCATGATTTGTGTTCACCTTTCCCTCTTTCAAACTTCTGATTTCTCAGAGCTCTTTACCACTGAGAAAGGGTTTAAGGCCCGAAACATTTGGACACTCTTTTTCCAAGGATTACCTTTTCCACCCTGTTTTTGAGACGACAATCTTCAAAATTCATTTAACGAATCAAAAAGAAGAAATGTGAAAAAAAAAAAAAGGGTGGGGTGGGGGGGGGGGTATCTTCAGAAGGAGGCAGTCTTAATCAGGAAAAAGCGGGTGGGGGTGGGGCTTGGGGAAGGGGTGAATACAGACACAGAGAGGGAGGGCTGAAGGTGCAGACACAAGAAAAATGTTCCTGAAAAACAATGTCTTTATATGGCGGCTGTCTCACTTGGTTAGGTCTTTATCAGAGATTTCACAGCAAGGCAATTTAAGCTCTTGAACCACCGTTTAGACTGCATGCCACTGGTTCAGCATCAAAAAATGAATTGCGCAAAATCTTCCAAGTGCTGATGATGTCTGGTTGCTTTTTCACATGTTTTTTTTTTTCATTTAACCAAGACTCTTCTATTGATCATAGTTAGAAGCACACAGGAAAATCTGATTTCCTGCACAATTAAAAAACAATGTTTTTACATTGTTTTGTCTCATAAATTACCTGTTCAAAAATCTACACAATGTCAAGTGTACACTCAGTTATTTACATATCAAATAATATGTAAAAGGTAGTCAATAACAATTTGGTCCAAAACTGGGATATTGATTTTATGCAATCCACTTTTAAAATTGAACTTCATGTACTAAAAAAAATAAAAAGATCAATTTCATCTAATCTTTTTCTCAAAAACATGCAAATACTTCTTCAACAGAGTAAATGTACATATTTTATTTGTTTAAAAAAGCTTACGCACAAAAAAGGTCATCAATGAAATTGGTACTCACACTGAGACATCAGGAGAGAGATCACATGTGACATTTACACCATAACAGAGCCCTAAAAGCATCTGTGGTCAAACAGACAACAAAGACAATATCCACACACACACACACACACACACACACACACACACACAGAGCAGTTAATAACACAGTAGCTGAGCACACCGCTGAGAGGACTCTGATGTCTGAAACCTTATGCTAAGCACAGCCGCTTCACATCCCGGGCCAGACCAGACCAAGACTTTGTATCAAGTCTTGTTATGGAGTTAACTGGTCCTCAGGAACCCCTCTTGGCAAGACAGGAGAGTGAAAGCACAGCTGAACTGGTCCTCAGGAACTCCTCTTGGCAAGACCAGAGAGTGAAAGCACAGCTGAGTCCAGCACCAGGCCGTGCTGTTCGGGATGATCCTACAGAGAGCCATGCTGGAAGACGTACAATGAGGAAGGCAACGCTGACCCAGCTGGAGCAACATCACACTGTGCACAGATCTGGGGCTACCAGCAACTAGGTGAAAGGCAGAAGACAAGTCGCTATGGGAGGATACTGGCAGCTTCTGCTTTCCTTTCGTGTCCGCCATGACAGCCCTGTTACGGCCCATTGTGGTTGGCTGGGCTATAACCAACATTACCTCACCCTTTCTCTCCATCCATTACCCCATCATCCCTGCCCTTCCCCTTTCTCCTGTCCAACAACCACTCCCCTAGACTACCCCACCCCTTACACCAGTCCCCTATGCCCATAGCAGTCTGTATCCAAAAGAGAAAGAAGAATTGCTCATTACTGACCGTCTTAACTCACTTAGTAATGCCGGTTTTGTCCGATGGCTTCCTCCACAGACACTGGTATCAGTTAGTGTTAAAAAATTTTTTTTTTTTGAGTTATCAAAAGACAGGAAATTAGATTTTCAAAACTGATTAGTAACACAATGCAGAAGTGTTTAACGTCCTGCCATCCTTTTTGCACAGCTTTTGTAGGACGCCATTTTTTTTACACTCGATGGTTGAATCACATCAAACACTTCAGTCAGTCACCTAACAAAACCCTCTCCTGTGTGTGAGCGCAGTCACAAACTCACTGGTCCCATTCAACAGGGGAAAGGTCAGTGAAGACTCCAATAGTTTGTAACATCCTTAACCAAAATGAGCTGCCACTCCAAATATGCAGAACTCTGGAAAAACCTCAACCCAGGCAGAATAACAAAGTAGTGGGAATGAAAACCCCGAGCGATTAAAATTCAAAACAGAAATGACTTTTAAAAAAAACTCAAATGTCAAGTAAAGACATTCTAAAATACAGCTGGCATAGGTTTGTACTTTCTTGCTCACTCGAACGAAAATCTCATGATTGAGATAATCACACAACTAAGTGTTTACAATGCACTGAATATATGTTTGCATGATGTGAAACTTAGTGCTAAAACTTCCGTGATTCTCTGTGAAATACTCTGATATGACAGCAAACAGCATCCTCTGTCAACAGAAACTCCACTGAAGAGTTTCAAGAGAAAGCTGAATCCCCTGTACTCCATACAGGACGTAATATACATACACAAAAAATTCATGTGACAAAGACCATCACAGCCATACAGTCATTTGAAGAAAAAAAAACACATTAAAACCTACACTTCAAAACACATGCAGCTAGCTGCTGTATCACAGATAAGGAATGCACTCCCCAAACTTTCCTTTGAGAGAGCACAATCAGTCTCACACAAACACACATACACAAACTGAGAGAGAGAGAGAGAGAGAGAGAGAGAGAGAGAGAGAGAGAGAGAGAGAGGAGAGAGCAACATTCCTTTTGCTGTAGTTGTTTTTCAAGCCCTGGCTTAGGTGAAGCAAAAGGGGGGAAAAAAATCTAAAGAATCAGACCTTCACATACCCTGGTTTTTGTTTTGGAGAATAAAACCACTCCAACAATAATCCCACTTTAGAAATGAGAAAAATCCATTAGTGGGAAAACACATCATCATCTCACAATGGAGAATAAAACCACTCCAACAATAATCCCACCTTAGAAATGAGGCAAATCCATTGGTGGGAAAACACATCAGGTCACAATGGAGAACAAAGGCAGCCTCTGGACGCTTGAAAAAAAAATCAGAACAACAAAAATGCTTTGAGAATGATCAACATTCTTTTTAAAATGATGAATCCTGGCTGTGGACAAATGATAAACAGCAATGTGTGCACTCCATTAGTGTCTGGGTAGATCACTCAGCCACTGGCTTCACATTACAGCGTAAGCTGAAACCAGTAGACCAGTGCCTGCACTGAAACCATTGATGAAGAATATGGCTGCTCGTGCACCAACAACTCAATTAGCCGTTTCTAGTGTCCTCATCTGCCCAAAGCTTCTCCACCTCCTTCAAAACTCCATCCCCTGCATTCTGACCAGCCTGAGCTCTGTATTGTAAAATGGAGAGAGAGAGAGAGAGAGAGAGAGAGAGAGAGAGAGAGAGAGAGAGAGACACAGAGACTTCCAAAGAAACTTCCACATCCCTTTTTCCACCCAATTTGAGGAAATAATTTAAGTGACTGTTCGTTCTTCATTTTCATTGTCTTGAATGTTGTTTGTCTTGCCTGAAGAAGACAAAGAGGTTCAAATGCATCATGTTTTGTGTTATAATTTGTTTTGTCTCTTTTGTTTTTTTTCTCTTTTAATTTGTTTTAATTTCTGTCTGCAGTTACCTCACACAGAAACTTCCGTAGAGAGAGTGAAAGAGAAGGTGCGATGACCACGGATGTTCAAGAATACATGCAGGTGCAAGTGTTGTGAGTTACTGTATACTACAGAGAATGCTGAACTTTGAATGCGCTCATGTCTCCAGCAGTCCGCACAAAATCCTGCCACTTCGCCTACAGAAGCACTCTGATCCTGACAAGACACATAATTCAAATCCCCATCAACATTTCAACTCCTTGTCAAGAATCTAAACTGCACCTTAGCTGCTAATGTCTCTTTCGGTTGCACTCTATGCTCAGCAAAGTTTAAGATCTTTGGCAAATCGTCAAAGACACTCTTGGAATATACAGCAACATTCAAGGTTGTAAAAAAATCTTCCACAATGTTTGTACGTCTAACACTGGAATGTCGGCATTGTTTCATCTCCTCTGTGCTATTTGATGATCTGGCACTATCATAACAAAGGCAGCTAAAAAGAAAATAATTAATAAATAAATGTTTCCATAAACAAACATTTTCTGGCTATTATCACTGATAGTAAATGATTAATAATCAACATGACATCAGTTACTTGTGCATTGTGAAAACCTTTTAGATCATTTTTAAATACATGTCTTCCGTAATGTTAATTTTGTAAAATGGGAAACAAAAAAACTGTACATGCAAATACTACACACACACACACACACACACACACACACACACATACATACATACACACACACACACACACATACACACACACACACACACACACACACACATATATATATATATATATATATATATATATATAATATATAGGGTAGTACTGAGGATCAGCGTTATATTAAAAAGAGTGCTCGACCAGAGTGGGAGCGGCATCTGCTGTATTAAAAGCAAGTTAAAATCAAGCTTAAAACCTACAGATCTGTTTCGCGCTGTCAGTGCGGTCGTCAGGGTGTAGTGAGCTTGTATTGCCAGTGTTGTGTGTATATATAGCTTGCTGCTGTTTTCCCCCATGCTACATGTGTTTCAGGTGTTTTTGTTCACTGTTAGGAACTTCCATCTGTGTCTGCAATTGTTAACCATTTCTGTTCTGATATTTAAAGTTGCTAATTGTGGTTTACATAGTATGATGTATTTCTCTGTTAGGCATAGATTACATCTTTTTGAAGTGTTGTTGTATGGTGCTGCTCTTTTTAAGATTTTCCAAGATATGTTGTAGTCTGTGTTTTTGTCTTTAAGTTTCCAGATATATTTACTCAGTTCTGTTTGGTTTTTATATTTTTCTTTGTTGAATGATTGTTTATGGTTTGCGTATCTAGTTTTGAATTGGTTACCAGTGATACCTACATATGTTTCTTCTGCGTTCTCTGATGTTACAGTGGCTTGGTACACAATGTTGCTGTAAAGGCATTTGTTGCTTAGAGGGCACTGTTCTTTTTTGGTACAGTTACAAGATTTCTTTTTGTCACCCTCATTTTTCTCTGTGTTATTTTTCATTTTATTTGCCGAATCAATGGCATTTTTGAGATTCGGCATACATGAATATGATAATTTGATGTTATTTTTATTGAATATCTTAAATAATTTATGGTCTTTTGGGAAGGATGATGTCAAAATTTTAAAGAATTCTTTCCCTACATTTGTTTTGGCTCTTGCATCATATGGGGGGGTTGTACCATATGATGTTCCTTTTCCTGTTCTTTCTGCATCTTTTTGTATCGTTGTCTGGATCGTATTGTAGTTTATAATTGTAGCCACTTTTATGTAACGCCTCTTGGTACTCAGCTGTAGCATTGTTGAATACTGTTTCGTTACATGACAAATTAGACAGTCTTTTGTTTATGCTTTTGGGTATTGTTTTCAGTATGGAGGGTGGGTGATTGCTTTTGATGTTTACATAAACAGGCGTGTCATTTGGTTTCTTGTATGGTTTATATGTATGTTGGTTGAGGTCTAACGTTATGTCTAAATAGTTCACTATCTTTTTGTTTGCTTCTATGGTGATTTTTAAGTTTTGGTTGTGGAAAATTTTACACAATTCTTTTTTCTTATTTTCGATATTCCTAGGGTTGTCATTCAGAGCTGCAAGGCCGTCATCCCTGTACAGTCCAGTTTGTTTTCCAAGTTTTTTTTGAATATGGGATAACATGAATAGTCCTACAAGTTCGCAAGTTTCGGCACCATCATATGATCCCATCGTGACATCAAAAGTTGAATTCCTGTTTGTGTTTTTAATCCAGGTTTCATTTTTACTGTGCAGTAAAGTTTTTTTTGTATGGAAAATGATTTCCATTTCTGACCCTGATATTTCTGTGTACTTGTTGGCAAATCTTATAGCTTTAGTTAGTAGCTTTTCATCTATAGATGGGTAGAAATCTACTATGTCGAATGTTATAAAAACTGTATTTTCTTGTTTGTTGAGTTTTTTGAACCATTGTATGACTTCATATGTGTTTTTCCAGAGATTGAATTCAGTGTTTTCTTTTATGCTTTTTATGGTTTTCTCTAAGATTTTTTTACTAATTTTCCCTAGCTCAGATTTGGAAGGGTTTATCAATCTACATGTTGGATTGTTCAAGAAACTGGGTTTGTGGTCTTTAAGTGTAATAAAGGCTTCTCTAGCTGCTGTGATCTCTACTCTGTCATACAATGGTTCAAAAAACTCAACAAACAAGAAAATACAGTTTTTATAACATTCGACATAGTAGATTTCTACCCATCTATAGATGAAAAGCTACTAACTAAAGCTATAAGATTTGCCAACAAGTACACAGAAATATCAGGGTCAGAAATGGAAATCATTTTCCATACAAAAAAAACTTTACTGCACAGTAAAAATGAAACCTGGATTAAAAACACAAACAGGAATTCAACTTTTGATGTCACGATGGGATCATATGATGGTGCCGAAACTTGCGAACTTGTAGGGCTATTCATGTTATCCCATATTCAAAAAAAACTTGGAAAACAAACTGGACTGTACAGGGATGACGGCCTTGCAGCTCTGAATGACAACCCTAGGAATATCGAAAATAAGAAAAAAGAATTGTGTAAAATTTTCCACAACCAAAACTTAAAAATCACCATAGAAGCAAACAAAAAGATAGTGAACTATTTAGACATAACGTTAGACCTCAACCAACATACATATAAACCATACAAGAAACCAAATGACACGCCTGTTTATGTAAACATCAAAAGTAATCACCCACCCTCCATACTGAAAACAATACCCAAAAGCATAAACAAAAGACTGTCTAATTTGTCATGTAACGAAACAGTATTCAACAATGCTACAGCTGAGTACCAAGAGGCGTTACATAAAAGTGGCTACAATTATAAACTACAATACAATCCAGACAACGATACAAAAAGATGCAGAAAGAACAGGAAAAGGAACATCATATGGTACAACCCCCCCATATGATGCAAGAGCCAAAACAAATGTAGGGAAAGAATTCTTTAAAATTTTGACATCATCCTTCCCAAAAGACCATAAATTATTTAAGATATTCAATAAAAATAACATCAAATTATCATATTCATGTATGCCGAATCTCAAAAATGCCATTGATTCGGCAAATAAAATGAAAAATAACACAGAGAAAAATGAGGGTGACAAAAAGAAATCTTGTAACTGTACCAAAAAAGAACAGTGCTCTCTAAGCAACAAATGCCTTTACAGCAACATTGTGTACCAAGCCACTGTAACATCAGAGAACGCAGAAGAAACATGTAGGTATCACTGGTAACCAATTCAAAACTAGATACGCAAACCATAAACAATCATTCAACAAAGAAAAATATAAAAACCAAACAGAACTGAGTAAATATATCTGGAAACTTAAAGACAAAAACACAGACTACAACATATCTTGGAAAATCTTAAAAAGAGCAGCACCATACAACAACACTTCAAAAAAGATATAATCTATGCCTAACAGAGAAATACATCATACTATGTAAACCACAATTAGCAACTTTAAATATCAGAACAGAAATGGTTAACAATTGCAGACACAGATGGAAGTTCCTAACAGTGAACAAAAACACCTGAAACACATGTAGCACAGGGAAAAACAGCAGCAAGCTATATATACACACAACACTGGCAATACAAGCTCACTACACCCTGACGACCGCACTGACAGCGCGAAACAGATCTGTAGGTTTTAAGCTTGATTTTAACTTGCTTTTAATACAGCAAGTATATATATATATATATATATATATATATATATATACATAGGTCAAATTGTGTCCATTTTGTTTCTATGGTCATGGGACTGTTCTGGTTCAATGCGGACTTTCCACACACATGCACTTTCCCCTATCACACCCCCTATGACGGCAAGCAAAATGGGGCAATGGCACAATCACCCAGTATCATCTGAAATACCAGTTTCAAGCAACAACACATCTTCTATTACTCACATGATTCACCATACACCTGCAGTAGAAGCTGTATTTAGCACATTCTGCATAAAAACCCACCAACTGTTTTCGCTGATCAACGCATAAATATCCTTTTCTATCTAATTTGATATGATTCACTAATAACAAATCAAAGCTGCAAACCAACTCCTTTACAGAAAATGGACTGAATATGAAGAAAAAGGCAAAGACCATGGGAGGCTCAAATCCTCAATCTTAGCATAAGCCGACAATTACCGAACCACACAAACACTTTATTTCATGCACACACACACACTGATATCACTTTAAAAAGTGAAATGACACTTTACACACACTCATAAACACTTGAAATGAAAATGTCGAAGCAAAGATAACAAACAGACTCAGGCACACTTCAGACAAAACTAGTCATAGAAAAACGGCTGAATGCCAGTGGTGTTCCTGTATCTCGACAGTAAATTCAACGGTAGGAAAAAAACCAACACCTCAATGCTATGATGTGTCTGAGTTTGAAAAAAAAAAAAAGGAGCATGAAGGGGGGGAAAGGCGGAGGGGGGTTCATTGTCTCTGCTTATGATATACTGCAATCAGTGCTTAGCTGTGTTGTGTCTCTGGTTCTGCGGCAGTAACCAATCAAAAGAGGATCTCCCATACTGGATCCTACAACAGTAACATATGTTCTCTCTGATGCTGATGCGCTATGGTGTGGTGTCATGTGGGGTGGGGTTGGGTGAGGTGAGGTTGGGTGGAGACGGGGTGGGGAGGGGTAAGTGGGATGAAGTGGTGTGGTGTGATATGGTGTGGTGTCATGTGGGGTGGGGTTGGGTGAGGTGAGGTTGGGTGGAGACGGGGTGGGGAGGGGTAAGTGGGATGAAGTGGTGTGGTGTGATACGGTGTGCGCAATATGGCGTGGTGAGGTGAGGAGCAGTATAGTGCTGAAGTGAAACATACTGTGCAAAAACTATACTGCACTGTGCCGTACCCTACTGTGCATTTTGTGTCTTTTGTACAAAACTGCACTACACTGCACAAGTAAATCATGCACTGTACTCAATTGTACTTAACTGATCACATCGTTCATGTATTGTTATTATAAAAGTATGGAAGCATGGCATAATACTTCAACCTACATCACTCACATCGCAGCCTATTTCTCAACATGAAATTGGTTGAGTTTATATACCCCACCCAGCATCAAGTTTCCTCTTTTTTTTTCTCACTAAGTGCAAGTCTTTCTACCAAAACAAAACAGAGTTCTCCGCACAAAATTTTGCTCTGTGTGTTTGTGTGTGTGGTAAGTGCATGATATCCCAGTTGATCATTTCACAGGCAAAAACAAATGAAAAATGATTTTAAAAAATGAAGCTTATGTAACATTTGTTGAAAAATTCAGCGCAAGCTCTTTCGCCTTCAAGCTGGTGCGGAACGAACACTTCTCACACTGGTTTAATTTGATTTTCAAAAACATCTGATTTGGTTCTTTATGGCTTTACAATCAATGTCAAAATAAAACGAATGCTGCTCCGACACACCTCTGGAGCAGTTAAGTGCCGATGAAGGCTGTTTAGCATAACACAAGTCTAACATTTCCTCCACAGCAGAACGACAATGTCTCACCCTGCTGTTTCCGTCACGGCAGTTTGGAATGACCCTTGCACGAAACAGGTCCCTCCTTTCGCTGTTTCAGCACAACAACACACTGCTCTAGGCGTGGCTTGGGAATCGTTTCATCACCTCCCGAGTCTTGTAATAGTTTTATATTCTCAAGACTGCTGGGTTTTGTTTTTTTTTCTTTTTTCTTTTTTTAAAGATTTTTTTGTTCCCTGGCTGTCTGGAAAGAGCCAAAAGCCAGAGAAGTCACCTGCAGTTTATCACAAAGTTTTTCTTCTTTTGGTAGAGAAAACACTGTTTTCTCCTTCTTTCCCACCCAAATTTCCTGTGTGAACTCTCACAGGCATCCCTGGAAAAAAAAAAGAAAATACCATTACTTTTAGGGAGGGCAAGATAACGAATAACTGAGTGATACACTGGACAAACAAACAAACAAGCAAAACAAAAAAAATGTCTAAAAACTGTGTACTTGCAACCATACCAGTTTGTCTTCAAAGTTACCAAAACAAATAATGAATGAAAATAGAAAGACAGATAGACAGGGAGAGAGGGACACACACACACACACACACACACACACACACACACACACACACCCACACACATTATATATATATATATATATATATATATATATATATATATATACAGAGAGAGAGAGAGAGAGAATGTGTGTGTGTGTGTGTGTGTGTGTGTGTGTGTGTGTGTGTGTGTGTGTGTGTGTGTGTGTGTGTGTGTTTCTGTGTGTGTGTGTGCACGCATGGATGTGTTTTCATATGATGGTGTGTGTGTGTGTGTATGCATGTATGTATGTGTGCATGCGTGAGTGCGTGCGTGCGTGCGTGTGTGCGAGCGTGTGTGCATGTCTGTGTGTGTGTGTGTGTGTGTAAGTGTCAGTGTGTGTGTGTGTGTCTGTATCTGTGTGTGTGTGTGTGTGTGTGTGTGTGTGTGTGTGTGTGTGTGTGTGCATTTATGCGTACGTGCGTGTGTGCCTGCATGCATGTGTGGGTGTGGGTGTTGAAGCTCTCTACCTTTCAGGAGTGTCCTCAGAGATAATGGCCACGCTGGTTCCTGCTGAAGGCGGCCCAGCCAGACGGGTGAGGGCGGGGACCTCGCACTCTGGGCACACGCTCTAAGACATCTGTGCACATCACACACACTGTTACATATCCCATCTGTACACTTCGTGAATAGTCATATGCCCCTATACACACATCATATGCAGTCACACACTCCATGACATCTGCACACACGATATAGTCAAAATGCTTCAAGACACTGAGACACAAGATACATTACATAGTCGCATGCTGCACAAGATACATTACATAGTCACATGCTGCATAACATACATTACATAGTCACATGCTACACAACATACATTACATAGTCACATGCTACATAACATACATTACATAGTCACATGCTACACAACATACATTACATAGTCACATGCTACACAACATACATTACATAGTCACATGCTACACAACATACATTACATAGTCACATGCTCCAAGACGCCTGTACATGTTGCACAGTCATTATTTTCCAAGAAATCTGTACACATTAGACAGTCACCTGTTCCAAGACATCTGTACACGTTGTATGTACAGTCACATGCTCACAGACATCCGTACAACTTAGTCACATGCTCCGAAACATCTGTATTTATCATACGAAGTCACACGCTCCAAGACGTCAGTACAAGTCAGACACATTCACATGCTCTAGCACATCTTTACACATCACACACACCAACACTCTCTGAGACAACTGTATACAGTTGGCACACAACATACACACCAACACTCTCTGAGACAACTATACATAGTTGCACATTCCATCAGCATACAGCATACACACCAACACTGTCTGAGACGCTACACAGTTGCACTTTCCACTGGCACACAGCACACACAGCAACACTCTCGGAGACAACTATACAGAGTTGCATTTTCCATCGGCACACTGCATACACCATACACAGTTGCACTTTCCATCAGCACACAGCATACACACCATCATTCTCTGAGACAACTATACACAGTTGCACTTTCCATCAGCACACAGCATACACACCATCATTCTCTGAGACAACTATACACAGTTGCACTTTCCATCGGCATACAGCATACACAGCAACACTCTCGGAGACAACTACACACAGTTGCATTTTCCACTGGCACACAGCATACACAGCAACACTCTCGAAGACAACTATACACAGTTGCATTTCCCATCAGCACACAGCATACACCATACACAGTTGCACTTTCCATCGGCACACAGCATACACCATACACAGTTGCACTTTCCATCAGCACACAACATACACACCAACACTCTCTGAGACAACTATACACAGTTGCACTTTCCATCGGCACACACCAACACTCTCTGAGACAACTACATACAGTTGCACTTTCCATCGGCACAGAGCATACATACCAACACTCTCTGAGACAACTATACACAGTTGCACTTTCCATCAGCACACACCAACACTCTCTGAGACAAATATACACAGTTGCACTTTCCATCAGCCACAGCATACACACCAACACTCTCTGAGACAACTATACACAGTTGCACTTTCCATCGGCACACAGCATACACACCAACACTCTCTGAGACAACTACATACAGTTGCACATTCCATCGGGATACAGCATACACACCAACACTCTCCGAGACAACTATACACAGTTGCACTTTCCATCGGCACACAACATACACACCAACACTCAGACAACTATACACAGTTGCACTTTCCATCGGCACACAGCATACACACCAACACTCAGACAACTATACACAGTTGCACTTTCCATCGGCAAACAGCATACACCAACCAACACTCTCTGAGACAACTATACACAGTTGCACTTTCCATCGGCACACAGCATATACACCAACACTCTCTGAGACAACTATATACAGTTGCACATTCCATCGGCACACAGCATACACACCAACACTCTCTGAGACAACTATGTACAGTTGCACATTCCATTGGCACACAGCATACACAAGCAACACTGAGACAACTATACACAGTTGCACTTTCCACTGGCACACAGTATACACACCAACACTCTCTGAGACAACTATATACAGTTGCACTTTCCATCAGCACACAGTATACACACCAACACTTTCTGAGACAACTATACACAGTTGCACTTTCCATCGACACACAGCATACACACCAACACTCTCTGAGACAACTATACACAGCTGCACTTTCCATCGGCACACAGCATACACACCAACACTCTCTGAGACAACTACATACAGTTGCACATTCCATCGGCATACAGCATACACACCAACACTCTCTGAGACAACTATACACAGTTGCACTTTCCATCGGCACACAGCATACACACCAACACTCTCTGAGACAACTATACACAGTTGCACTTTCCACTGGCACACAACATACACACCAACACTCAGACAACTATACACAGTTGCACTTTCCATCGGCACACAGCATACACACCAACACTCAGACAACTATACACAGTTGCACTTTCCATCGGCACACAGCATACACCAACCAACATCTCTGAGACAACTATACACAGTTGCACTTTCCATCGGCACACAGCATATACACCAACACTCTCTGAGACAACTATATACAGTTGCACATTCCATCGGCACACAGCATACACACCAACACTCTCTGAGACAACTATGTACAGTTGCACATTCCATTGGCACACAGCATACACAAGCAACACTGACTGAGACAACTATACACAGTTGCACTTTCCACTGGCACATAGCATACACCATACACAGTTGCACTTTCCACTGGCACACAGCATACACAGCAACACTCAGACAACTATACACAGCTGCACTTTCCACTGGCACACAGCGTACACAGCAACGATCTCTGAGACAACTATACACAGCTGCACTTTCCATCTGCGCACAGCATACTCAGCCACATGCTCCAAGACATCTGTACACATCACACACTGTCACATGCCTGAAGAATCTGTACCCATGATATAGTCATATACTCCAAGATCTCTGCATATATTACACGGTCACGCATTTAAAAACGTCTGTACACCCCTCCGGAGGGAACACTCACTCACACCAGTGCTGCAACCAAGCAATTATTGTCATCAGCAGGGGACTTAGTAGGTGATGTCCTGCATATGTTGGATCAGAACAGGCACCACTGAACACCACCGAAGTGACTTGGCCGCAGTGCAGTGTCTCCTCCGATGAGTTGCCTCTTGACTTGAAACCGACTGCTCCCTGCGAATTGCCGGTGCTGGGGCTGTGGCAGGCCGGACTGGGCGGTGGTTGTGGACGTGGGGTTGGAATGTCAGAATGAGCAGTGTGGGTGCAATGCCTCTAAGGTAGTACAGAAGATAGGACAGCCAAAAAAAAAGAAAGTCTGTACACATCGCACAAAGATCATCAACACACACACACACACACACACACACACACACTCTCTCTCTCTCTCTCTCTCTCTCTCTCTCTCTGTCTCACGCACACACACACACACACACACACACA
The DNA here is from genome assembly GCA_033310375.1 of Conus canariensis. NCBI lineage: Eukaryota > Metazoa > Mollusca > Gastropoda > Neogastropoda > Conidae > Conus > Conus canariensis. The sequence goes on from CM065721.1 coordinate 73,745,721, forward strand.
CACACACACACACTCTCTCTCTCTCTCTCTCTCTCTCTCTCTCTCTCTCTGTCTCACATACAAAGCGAGTGGGGGGTGGGAAATAAAAGCGATTCCAACTCACATCTATCACGTCTGGCCTCAGCATCGTGACTGGGGCCCGGGGCTGCCCTCTGACCTTCTGCACACAGTCAACCAGACCAAAGAATCCATCAACAACACACAGCGGCAATCCAATCCCCTCCCACAATTCAATCCAGACACACAGCTGCAAAAGTCCAAAGACCAATCCACTCTCACTTTCCAATCCAATTCTGATATTCCAAGACAATCTCACAAATCAAAGCTCACCTTTTCTGTCCTGTTTGACATTCAAATGCAATCTAACAAATTAAAAATCTTGTGTTCCAGCCTATGCTGACATTCCAATACAAACTCCACTGTGCACTCGATCTTACAATTTAATATCACATGCTGACATTCCGATACGAACTCCGCTGTGCACTCAATGTTACAATTTAATATCACATTTCAACCCAGTCTTTCGTTAGTTACCTTTACTGGTCTGCAGCAAAATATGACTGCAAATGCAAAAACAATGAGAACCATGATTATGTGCAGACCAACAACAACAGGGGAAGTAAAATCAAATTAAACAAGTCAGAAAAGTTCAAATGAAAAGGAATGAAAAATGAAAATTTAAGAAACACACCTCACCCCTCCCTTCCCCCCTCCGTTCCTAAATCACTCTTTCTTTTTTTTTTTTGGTTTGTTTGTTTTCTAACTCATGTGTATAACAAAGTGAGCATATGTAATCACCCTGTTTGAAGTTGTGAGTGTGTGTGTGTGTGTGTGTGTGTGTGTGTGTGTGTGTGTGTGTGTGTGTGTGTGTGTGAGTGGTGTACACACACACACATGTGTGTGTGTGTGTGTGTGTGTGTGTGTGTGTGTGTGTTTGTGTGTGTGTGTATGCGCGCATGCATCTCTGTGTGCACGCGCTTGCATGCATGTGTGAGTGTTTGTACATAAAACAAGAGTTTTTGTGTGTGCATGGGTGTATGCATGCACATGTGTGTGTGTGTGTGTGTGTGTGTGTGTGTGTGTGTAACAGTGTGTGTGTGTGTGTGTGTGTGTGTGTGTGTGTGTGTGTAACAGTTGTGTGTGTGTGTGTGTGTGTGTGTGTGTGTGTGTACATGTACAAATATGAACGTTTGTACGACTAAACTTGGCAGTCAAATAAAAACCAATAAGATCTCTCCACCCATCTGCAGATATCACAGAAAGGTGAATATCATAAATTTATGATCAATATTTTTAACAACATTTTCAATATTGTGAAATCAATGTCTTCCTAGAAATTGTGATCAGTTATAATTATTGCTGTACACACTGATAAAAGATATTTTGCATTTTACTCAAATATTGCAACAAATATCACCTTACAAGATACTTTGTATTTTACTCAAATATTGCAACAAATATCACCATACATTTCATCCAGATGACAACTTCAACGCCATTTCTTCCCAGCAAAGGGACAGATATAAATCGTTTTGTTAAACACAGTCACAGATCGGCTAATTCCTACCAAATCTAGCAGCTAAATCTTGGAAAATGTAGCAAAGAAAAAGTTTGTTGTTTATTGTGAGTCAAGCATATAGAACCACACAAAAGTAGCAAATTAAAAAAAAAAAAAATCTTGTTTCAGTAAAAACAGTTACCAAATACTACCAAGACATAATAAACTTGACTTTGTTTCTGGAATCAAATAAATCTGATGGCAAGGATGAAACAAAAATGAGGAAATCCAAAATTGATGTATCAAACAAAACAACTGCTACATGTGACACAACAGCAATCTGATGATGAACACAAATCTGAGCTAAAACTTACATGGACAACATGCATATCACCCAAGAAAACCAGCTGCCTTCTTCTGAACTAGGTGGCTCTGAGCATAGATCTGCTCTTTTCAGCTGTGAGTGAAACCGAAAGTATGCAGTAGACAGCCCTCTCCTCCACTATCCTCTCCCACTTGCCATGCACTAACCCCCCTCCTCCCCCTTCCACCTCCTCTCCCAAACTTTGTCACATGCGTCACAGTTTTAACCACCAGCCAATCTCAAAGGTCAAAGGTGTTGAGCATAGGTCGGCTCTGCGCTGTCACTGGTTCAGTGGTGTAACCTGCTCAATGATGAAACTCGCAGTCACTCTATACCAGTTAAAACAGATTCTTTCTATTCAGACAGTGGCTAGAATAAGGGCATATTGCATGCGAGGCAAGGTATGTGAATTACCTCCCTTGTTTTGAGGTATTTCGCACATGCACGCACGCATGCACGCACGTGCGCACACGCGCGCACACACACACACACACACGCATACACACACACACATGAACGCTTCTCTCCCTCTCTCTCTCCCTCTCTCTCTCTCTCCACACACACACACTAACACATACATACTTCTGTTACACAACAACAAAACAAAATACTTTTTCAACTCATAAACATGTCAGTATGTGAACACATACTTTCCCTTTCAATCCTACAGTTTTCATTTTCTTTTCTCTTTTTCTTTTCTGTCTCATTCTCTGTCTTCTCTCGGTGGGATCGCTCCTTGGCAGCTCATCCTCCCCAGCCCCCACTCTCCACTCCTTTCCCCCTCCTCTCTCCCTAAGCACAACCCCATCCAGGCTCCTAGGCTCTTCCTGTGAAGGGTCATCAGGGAGCCATGCACCAAGCAAACCCTGCACTTGTGCTGACTCCCGTCGTCACTGCCAGTGCAGAAGTAAGATGTGCAAGACAGCATCTACAAAGCAAACGTCCTGATGAAGCCAGCAATCCTGATTTCACTTTTGGTCAGGTACATTTAGAAGCCTGTATCAATCCGTATGGGCAGCACCAAATGCAGAGTCGCAAAGTATATAATGCAATAGGACACATGCACAAACACAAAACATCATGTCACTTTTGATCAGCTATATTCAGAAGCATTTACCATCAGTATTGGTAGCACAGCACCAAATGCAGCATCATAAAGTATACAATGCAATCGGACGCATGGACACAACACAGAACAATGCCATGTTTCTGTTCACTGAAGAAAAGGAATAGAATGTCACTCCACATCCTCAGGTTAAGTGAATCATGCTGGTCAAAGTACACTTTACCCAAAACTTAAGCATTCACAATTTACTTTTAGAGTGAATTCTAAAAGGAATTTCTAGTAAATCTGCCCGATGACAGGGACAGACAAATTACAAGACAATTAGACAGAGCTCGACTTTGGGACTGATCAAATTTCCTGCTGAACCCTTATCCCCCTTTACCCTGCCTCCCCACCCCCCAGCCCCACAAATGCTGTGGGAACTTGTCAAGCAATGTTCGCCAAAATTTTTGTTTATCCACTGTTTTGGGGTTTTCTTCTTTTTTTTTTAGGTGGGAGAGGGGACACTGGGGGTGAGGGGCAGGAGTGAGGGGGAGTGTTCATCATTCTTTGGAGAGTGGTATGTCATGACTGTCAAACCAAGAAAGAGTTCACAAAGGCAGGTGTAATTCAAAACTGGATAAAAACACAACTATAAGTAAGTGGTAATGATGACGATGATAGCATTAGAATACTGATTGCGAGGGCAATGATGACAATAGTATTCACTATGCCAGCAATAGAAAAAAACTACAACAACAGCACCAATAATAACAATAATATTTCCAGAGCATTTCCCGACCACTGCTCTGAACAATTTTCTCCTTGTTCTGCTGAACTGTGGCAGGAGCTAAAGAAATTCCAAGTGGAAGATGACCAGTCCTTCGTGAATGGTGATGGTGAACAGAAGCTCCAACTGTTCAACCTCCACCTGGTGATAGGCCTGCTTGAGGTTCAGCTTGAAAACGACTTTCCCTCCAACCAATATAGAAAATGGATCAGCAGTAGGCTTGGGAAATGGATACTGATCATCATCCATCATGGAGTTAGTGGTAATTCTGTAGTCTCCACTGATCCTGACTCTGCTATTGTTCTTGGACTACAACAACTGGATATGCCCGTGCACTGTGTGCCACTTTGTGTATGACACCATCCTTCTCCAACACGTTCAGTTCCTTGGGGTGAAATGCTTTGCAGAACTTGGGTTTGTTCTGCCCATCTTTCAAATGGAGCGTGCCTTTGTCTACCTCATAGTGCCTAACTCCTCACTGAGGACTTCTGCATGCCTGTATTTGCAGCCAGTGTCACTGACAACTATTCGCTGACATGTGGTTTGCCTTTCTACCTGTACTGTTGATGGCCAATTCCAACACAACTGAAAGTCGACCAGTGACATCCCCTACCAGAAGTTCCCAGTCTGTACAGAACTGAAAGTCGACCAGTGACATCCCCTACCAGAAGTTCCCAGTCTGTACAGAACTGGAGGTCGACCAGTGACATCCCCTACCAGAAGTTCCCAGTCTGTACAGAACTGGAGGTCGACCAGTGACATCCCCTACCAGAAGTTCCCAGTCTGTACAGAACTGAAAGTCGACCAGTGACATCCCCTACCAGAAGTTCCCAGTCTGTACAGAACTGGAGGTCGACTGGTGACATCCCCTACCAGAAGTTCCCAGTCTGTACAGAACTGGAGGTCGACCGGTGACATCCCCTACCAGAAGTTCCCAGTCTGTACAGAACTGGAGGTCGACCAGTGACATCCCCTACCAGAAGTTCCCAGTCTGTACAGAACTGAAAGTCGACCAGTGACATCCCCTACCAGAAGTTTCCAGTCTGTACAGAACTGGAGGTCGACCAGTGACATCCCCTACCAGAAGTTCCCAGTCTGAACAGAACTGGAGGTCGACCAGTGACATCCCCTACCAGAAGTTCCCAGTCTGTACAGAACTGGAGGTCGACCAGTGACATCCCCTACCAGAAGTTCCCAGTCTGTACAGAACTGAAGGTCTACCAGTGACATCCCCTACCAGAAGTTCCCAGTCTGTCTTCTATTCTTTTAGCTCTTTAACAATCTCTGTGATGCACGATAATAGTAATTTTGTGCTGAACATTCTCTATGATACCCTGTAACAGAAATGTTGAGCCTGACTACATTGTCAGATTTACAGGCAGTTTTTTCAGTGACTTCTGGCTGAAATTCTCCCTGAAGGTATCTACACCTATGATGCTCTTCCCTGACCCTGTGTGAAGCTCTAAGGTAGGACTACCCATGTCTTCATTCATGGCAACTGTCTATGATTTCTCCCATTCCTGGTCATGATATGGACAAACATTTTATTTTCCACCTCCAACTCCATCAACATCATGCTCATATTCACTCTGACGTCCAAAAATGGTTAGGATTTTTGTGATGTTTTGGACATCCTGTGCGAATAACCTCTTGGTGGCTACGCATGTACTCATGTTATGAACTTGCATGTGGATGTATCATTTTGTTATCATCATCATCATCATCATCATCATCATCCTCCTCCTCCTTTAAACTACCATTATCATTATTATCATTAAGAGTACTTACATAGCACTTATCTCTGGTTAAAGACTAAGATCTGTGCGAAAAGGTTTTGTGTTGTGGGGTTATTTCAACAGCCTTGCTTAAAGATGTTATTCCTTCATATCTTGATTTTCCGACAGTCTGAGTGTTTCAGTCCTATGACATATAATAATTCCTGAGAGCTTCGTTCAGAAAATTCCCTAACTCAGTCTGAAACATATCTGTGACTGACTCCTCTTCTCTTTGCTGTCTTGAACATACTTTGGCCTGTCTTCAAATAACTGACTTTTATGACTGAATGAGCTCTTCACAACCATTTTTAGTTCATCAAGATTTTGAGGGAGGGAGGATGGGAGTAGATGCAAGTGCTAACCATGATTTCAGCAGTTGGTAGGTCTTCTGTCTAGCTACAATCATGAACATATAAAACTGTTGCATATTCACATACACTGTTTGCTATAAAAAAAAAAAATTAATATTCCAATACTTCAAAATGTGGATCTACAGCACAAGACATGGCATCATATCTTTCCAGCTTTCCAAGTGGACATACAGACAGATTTATTTTAAAAAAAAAAAAAAAGGCATCTGATGAAGAAACAACTAAAAAGGTCTCAGGATGCACATAGAGAAGAAAGGTTAACAAAAAAAAAGGCTTGACTGACCCGATCACTGCGGAGTCCCAGTCATTGCAAACTCCCAGTCATTGCAAACTCCCAGTCATTGCAAAGTCCCCGTCATTGCAAACTCCCAGCCATTGCAAAGTCCCAATCATTGCAAAGTCCCATCATTGCAAAGCCCAAGTCATTGCAAAGTCCAGTCATTGCAAAGTAACAGTGATTGCAAAGCCCAAGTCACTGCAAAGCCCCAGTCATTGCAAAGTCCCAGTCATTGCAAACTCCCAGTCATTGCAAACTCCCAGCCACTGCAAACTCCCAGTCAAAGACTTCACAACATTAAAAAAGGTAATGATAACCACCAATGTACCACAGGAAACCCACAGTTAAGAACACAGTTTTCCTGTAAATGCTACTTCTGTGCAGTGGAGACCACACACACTTCAAAAACCACTCTCTGTAAGCATCTCTGGAATTGTTCTGTCGTGGTGCACTTGGGCTTTTCTTGTTGTTAAAGAGAAAATTTCATTATTGTATCTTAGACGCAATAAAAAATTTTAAAAAAACAGCACACGCATCCTCATTAGCATTTCTGACATGTTTGTGGATGACTAACATTATCTTATTACGTAACCCACATACATCAGAACCTCCTGCAATACTGCTGAATTGATTCTCAAGGTTTTCTCTACAATAACTCGCGTTAAAAACAGAAGTGATATGCTGTGGTCTGTCTGAAAGCCAGTCCTAGTCTTTGTTCCCTTTATACGGCAGGAACCCCCCCCCCCCCCAATCCTCTTTTAATATGGGCCTTGCTATACATGTATGACACATTTCAGCATGCATCTTAGTCGTAGGATAGACACAGGCAATTTGATGGTCTTCAAATTTTAGATCTCATTAACAGTAAGTAACACAGCTCTTTCAAATTGTGATATGCAAGACCAGCATCCTGGAAAGAAAAGGATGCCATTCATAAGCATGAGGTCATCAACCGACACACATCATTTACATGCAAAACAGTCACCACAGAAACACTATTATATTCTGTCATCTATTAGCAAAAGCTGCAAACAGTAGCAGCCAAATGCATCATTCAGTTCACCCAATTTGCATGCAGCTCATCCAGTTTCACGCAAGCAACGCCCTCCAGGTGTTGAAAACACCACTGAGAGAAAGCTGCACGACCAATGACCAGGGAGGGGTGGGGAAGGAAGCAAGGAAGGAAGAAAGCGGAGGCATGATGGGAAGGGGCTAAGGAAGGAAAGGGAGGGAAGTCTGACCCTCATCAAGCAGGAAGGGTTAATGACATACACCTGAGTCAGCCAGGCATGGGAAAGGGAGACCACAGCACGCATTTCTGTTTACCTTTGCCTGCTCTTGTCAAGGTGAGAACCTTCTGCAATAAACCCTGCGCCGCCCCTGAGGAGTTTGCAAAGCACAGAGACGAGACAGTGGGAATAACAACCACATCAACAGCAACAATAACTCTGGGGTGGGGGTGGGGGGGGGGGGGCGGGGAATCCACATGAAACATAAGCACATATCCTTTCCGCGCTCATTTGCAGAGAGCACACAAATACTGCGAACAAAATCCAGCGAAAAAGGTCTAGGGGACAAAACAAATTTACAGTGCACTTGCTATCCCTACACCATTCCTCCTTCCCCCCACCCATCCCACATCCTCTGTCTTTTCCCCACCCTTGCTCCCTCCCCCTCATCCCTTCCTCCTCTTCCCTGTCCCTCCCCCCCCCCCTCTCTCTCTCTCTTCCCCATCCCCATTTCCAGTCCCTTCTTCCATTCCTCCAGTCTCTCCCTCCCCTCCCCACCTCAATACCCCTGTCCCCCATTCCCATCCTTCTATAAGTTGTCTTTTCCTTTCAATATCAATAACCTGCTTGTTGCATTCTCCACGCATTTTCCTTCAAGAAAGCTATACTTTTGTGAAACAAACTGAGCGTTCTTTCAATTTGTGTTGTTGTTGTTTTTTCTGAGATGGGCGATTTTCTGGCAAAAATCCTAACACTTTTGGAGTCAAAGGATTAAAAACCTAGACGCCTAAAAAGTTCCTCCTTGTCCTTCTTTAAACATGTCAAAATGCATCATGTGTCTTTGTCTCTCAAAGTGTTTCAAATGTTTTAGCTCCTCTGTTTGCATCTTCTGTCAGTCTCAATGTCTATTGTTCTGTTCCTTTCTGTCTCATTTTTTCATTGTCTCCGACTGTATATTCCACCTCTCTTCTCTCCTCTCCCCCCCCCCCCCCTTTCTCCCTCACAACCTTAACCCCCTCCTCTCAGCTCCCTTTCCCCACTCCCCTGATGTGGAGTAGAATCCATGGTTGGTGTGAACAGGACATGGAAACTGATTACCAAGCACATTTTTTCTAGATGCTTGAAACAGTTTGTTCATTTCTATCAATGATCTGCAGATTCACAACACAATGATCTGAATCAGTGTGGATAAGTCTGGTCCATCCGTGTTTAACTGAGGGTAAAAAAAAATTTTGGTCTGTTCAAGTCTACAAGCTGCTTCTTATGACAAACAAACATGTCTTAAAGTTCTGACGCAAATTATTGCACGTTAAGCAGGGTTCCTACAGACTCCCAAGAACAAAATTCAAGGAGTTTTCAAGGAGTTTTCAAGGAGCATTTATTTTAATTCAAGGCAAGAGGTGGCACGAAAATTAAACCATTATTCTTTTAAAACTTCTTCATTTTTTCTATTGTTTATGTTAAAAAAAAAACATGGAAAAAACATATTTGGACGATTTCAAAGCTGTTGCGTGATTTGGGGACTACAAATGGGTGCAAAATGATGAAAAATGAAAAAATAAGGTTAATGACAAGAACTGTATTTGTATCGTAGCAGACATGTTAGGCACTTGAAACATGACTTTTCTTGTTTTGCTGAGCTATAGTAATGCAATTACAAAAGGATTTTTATATATTGTTTTGCTGAGCTAAAGTAATGCAAATACAAAAGGATTTTTATATATCTTAACTGCTTTTTTCAATAATTTTTTTCCATATGGTGGCCATCAGGCTTCGTGTTTCATTGCTTTCGAATTATTCCAACAGAAATAGCAAATGATAAGTGCTGTTTTGACTTATAAATAAAATATAAATGCATGCAGAAATTATTTCTGATCAAAAGAAAAAAAAATTACCAAGCTAGCTTGTCTGGATCCAGATATATTGTACTCCTTGCACATCAACAGTTGTTGAAAAAAGTGATTTTGAGAAAACGGCGTTTGAAAATAAAGAAGTTAAGCAATTTTCACACACACACACCTCCTTCAAATAAAGTCATTTTATACTAAGAAAAATGTGAAAATAAACAAAATGAACAGCACAGATGGTTTCAACAGACTTTCTTGAGCACAAAAACACATAAAACACCAAACACAATTTTTGAAAGAAAATGGTCAAATTTTCGTGCCACCTCCCTACACTACTTGCATAAAAATTGAAAAAAGAAATGGCAGTTTGATTTTTGTGCATTCAGGTTGATGAAAAAAAATATTTTAAAACAAATTTTTACAAACATCATCGCGATCCTGGATCGTCAGCGAATTAACCAAGGGAGATAATTTGTAACTTTGTAATTTGTAAAAAATTGTTTTAAAATAGTTTTTCATTAACCTGAACTAAGAAAAATCAAACTGCCATTTCTTTTTGCCACATTAAAGATTTTTGGTGCTGATGGCTTGATTTTCAAAGGTTTTCAAGGAAGTTTGGTCAACAGAACCACATTTTATTGATTTTCAAAGGTTTTCAAGGTCTTGAAATTCCCTGTCAGAATTCAAGGAGTTTCACGGAGTTTCAAGGAGTGTATGAACCCTGTTAAGAATTTAGAACAGCTTTGACGCAAATTATTGCACGTTAAGAGTTAACAACAGCTTTGATGCAAATTACTGCACATAAAGAATTAAGAACAGCTTTGATGCAAATTATTGCACGTTAAGAGTTAAGAACAGCTCTGATGCAAACTATTGCATGTTAAGAGTTAAGTTAAGAACAACTTTGATGCAAATTATTACATGTTAAGAGTTAAAAACAGCTTCGACACAAATTATTGCACGTTAAGAGTTAAGAACAGCATTGACACAAATTATTGCATGTTAAGAGTTAAGAACAGCTTTGATGCAAATTATTGCACGATAAGAGTTAAGAACAGCTTTGTCGCAAATTATTGCACATTAAGAGTTAAGAACAGCTTTGACGCAAATTATTGCACGTTAAGAATTAAGAAAAGCCCTGACGCAAATGAATACACAATCATAAATTCAGACTCGAAATCTGTTTAACTTTTCCTTGATAACTGCAAACAGCGCACCCACACACACACACACACACACATACACACTCACACATGCATACACACACATGCACACACACACACAAAATCATATATGGCACAATGCATTTTTTTAGAGGCGGGTCAACAAACAAATGTATGTCCAATTAAAAAGCATCTCAAACAATGGGAACATAAACAAAACTACGACAACAAGCAGACGACAACATGTCTGTTAACCCTGTCACTGATGAACCAAACTCACAACAATTCACACACTCAGCTGAAGGACATTACATACACACTGTCCAAGAGACCCTGCCCTGTATGAAAGAAGCTCTGACAAACAGTCTTATCCGATGCCCCATTTCATTACACATATGTTACAGTCCCTCACCAACAAGCATACTCATTAACAGCAGACACGGGGTTAACACAATCACAAAAAAAGCACAAGCAGTGAAGAAGTCTTACTTTTGGCTAGCGGCAACGCAGACAAATTCTATAAACAACAATAAACAAATAATTCTAGCAGAAAACGCAAAAAAATGCTACGAACAACAACAAACAAACAAACCAATCTAGCAGAACAAAATGTACTCTACTGACAGGGACCACACCATGACAGAAACCAGAAACTCCCTGATACCTAGGACCAAACCAAAAAAAAAAAAAAAACTTTTTTGCATACCTGCCGAATGTCCACGAGGAGGCTCCCCGTGAGCGTGCGTGTGTAACCCGCTGAACACTCCCGGGAAATCCCGCTTGGCAGCCGCGGAGTGACTGGGGCTGCTCTCCATCCACCCTGGTCTTGGCTGGACCACGTTAGGCCTGGATACGGCTGTGGAAGGCAGTTGTCCTGCGTCTCGAGCTGATGATGAATCGGCAACAGCCTGACCTTGCCGTCTGGCTGCTCGGGGCGAAATCGCCTGAGACGCTCTCGGGGTGGACCTGGGTGACGGGGAGGATGGGGTTATGGGGATAGGTTGTTGCGTCCAATGCACATTCCCTTTGGGGAGTTTAGGGGAGGCCGCTGGGGAGGGGAGTCGGGCAACATGTTGTTGTAGCGATGCCGATGGGAGTCGGCGTGTGCCGACGGATTACTGCTGGCTTTGGCTGCGCTGGTTATTTCTGCAAAACATGTGTAGATGTGTATGACCCACTTACCCATATACATATGGAAATATGCGTTCATGTGCATCAAAGAAGAATGCGCACACATAAGTGGGTGTCTTTCACACATGCGTTTCGAAACACACAATCATGATATATCAGAGAAGAACACACACATGAACACGTATGTTCTCTTTCTCACTCACACACACACACTCACACATATATACATATATATATAGAGAGAGACGGACAGAAAGAGACAGACAGACACGAGACATACAGATACAGATATGAGAGAGAGAGAAAGAGAGGGACAGGCAGACAGAGAGAGAGAGAGAAAGAGAGAGACACACACACACACACACACACACACACACACACACACATATATATGCACGCATACTCACGCGCACGCACACACACATACAACCAAAGGTGGTGTCAAAATCATTTACAGACTGATTCACTCACTCACTTATGTCTTCATTAATTCATTTACTTATTTATAAACGACAATATTCTCTCTCTCTCTCTCTCTCTGTATGTGTGTGTGTCTGTGTGTTTGCTTATCTGTTTGTTGTTGTTGTTGTTTTTAATGTTTTTCCTTTTCAGTGTATGTAACTCTTTGGTAGACAATTATGTACTTGTGCACATGACTGCTGTATGGACTTAATGGGTTTGTGTGTGTGTGTGTGTGTGTGTGTGTGTGTGTGTGTGTGTGTGTTCATGTGTGTGCAATAAAACTCAATTTTTAAAAAAATTCTCACCTTCTGGCTTGTAATGTCTGGAAGGCAAAGCAGGAGCCCTGTGATCCTGAACACACAAGCGTATTCCCACACACTTCATCCTCAGAAACCAGTGAGCAATACTTAACAATACTCAAAGCATGACGGGTGAGCAACACACAACCCAACAGTACCCAAACATGGCCACATTAATTAAATCTACAAACATAGACAGCAACTCTGGACACACATGGCTAAGACTCACCTATAAAGAAATTAAACATTCCTCAGCAAGGAAGAGAAAAAGAAAAAAAAAAAAAAGAATTATGATCCAGACTTTGATTCATGACGTAAACTCACTAAGGGCGAATGTTGGAAGACATAGGAACTAAGGGCATGGTTACATCCCTGCTCTCCCTTTTTCTTTCCTTTTTGTACTCCCAGTTGTTATAGAACAGGGAGTACTTTACAATGGGAACAAAGAAATGCTGTCTGTGTGTCTGTGTGTCTGTCCATGGTCAAAATGTGTTTCACTCGCTCCAGACAAAACTTCTGGGCCGATCTTTCCAAAAATTTGTAAGTATGTTCATTATGGGTCACAGATGATGCCTGATGTTTTATTTTACCAGAATAGCTGTTACTAACAGCTATAATGGCCCAAAATGGTTTTTCTTCTTTATGGAATATCTCAGTGACGAAATACATTATGACGCATGTTTGATTGTGACGTTTTTCAGGAAGATAAACTGGGAGTACATTTATATGCTTTGCATCTTGTTTTATTTCATTATCTTTTTTTTTTATCCTGATATGTTGATGTTCCATAATAAGTAGGAGTAAGACATTCATCTCGATGAGCAAGTATGAGAGAAACAAAACTTCCCCACCCCCCCACCCCCCTCAAAACAAAACAAAAAATTCACATGTGTGCTGGTGAATGGGTGCCACAAACTTAGAATTTTCTGTCTTTGTTTCACAACAATCAAATGAAAATGCACTGGTTTATGATCTGCTGCTGATTTGTCCCTGGCTCATCAAAGATTTCTTTTCTTAGCTCTGCTGGTTTATTTATTCCACAGGCATCAAACTAAATGAGCAGTTTCACTTCTTTCAGCCTCATTTTACATGAATTTAATGACATCAGTTTAGTCCACAGACACAGCAAACATTCTTTTCACCTACAAGAAGAAACAAAACAAAACAGCACAAAACAACAACCCCCAAAACACCACACTGATCATTACTTTACGATAAAACCCTAACAGTATGAATGTTTAAAATGTGAAATATTCTGATACTTCAATCTTGAAAAGTCATGTGGCTTTGATCATCAGTTTGGCTATGAACAACATGAACTAAATCTTGAAAAAACTTTTTTTGTTGCTACAGTGTAGTATGAACACACAGACTCTAAGGCAAACATGCACAGATGAAAAAAACTTCATGCATACAGACGTAGCATGGTCAAACATGTAACACAGACACACACATACACCCACGCACTTACTCAACCACACACATGCACATTTAAAGGCACATAATTATGCAACATGTGTACATATACAAGCTGACTCAGATCTAAGTAGCATTCCACCCTGTTCCACTTGTCCACCATATAACACTGAACTACTGATCCATCTATTACCGCCCCACCTCCCCAACCCCACAGCCCTTTTGACTGATCCAATATCTTTTCTTTCCATACGGGACTTTGGGGCAGTTTTGAGTGTTAAGATGGGGCAGTTTTGAGTGTTAAGATGTACTGTTTGACGATAGCAGTGTTTGCCATATTTGCCGCGACTGTGAATGCATTTTGATTCATCTACACAAATAAAAACCAACAACAACAAAAACCGGCTCAAATCAGCAACAACAAAAACCAGCTCAAATCAGCAACAACAAAAACCGGCTCAAAGCAGCAGCAATGAGTGGCAATGAAAGGCAACTATCTTTTCGCCCATCAAACCATTAAAGCCAGTTATGGACGATCTAGCAGCCCAAGCTGAATGGAAAACAATCGCCCATCAAACCATTAAAGCCAGTTATGGACGATCTAGCAGCCCAAGCTGAATGGAAAACAATCGCCCATCAAACCATTAAAGCCAGTTATGGACGATCTAGCAGCCCATGCTGAATGG
>CM065721.1:73765073-73797573 GCA_033310375.1 Conus canariensis
ACACACACACACACTTGCGGGTGTGTGCACATGCACACATGCACCCACACATATGCATGTACAAAAACACACACACACATTCTAAATTCCATACATACACACACTGACACAGACTAACAGCCACCAAATGCTGACCTATCAGTCCTTATCCAGCTGTGTTCCCTGCTCATCAACACACACATGACACAGTTCAGGCCATGTCCACTCACCATCCCAGCATCGCAGTTCATCATTACAAACATTCACACCCCCACCCCCACAACACCCTTCTCTATCTCCACCACCTACCACCCAAACTGCCACCCATCCTCAAGCAGCCCTAGCATTTTCGGTGGCTTAACTACAACCACCACCCCAACAAGCATAGCAGGCAGCTGAACTACAACCACCACCACCACAAGCATAGCAGGCAGCTGAACTACAACAATCAACCACCACAAGCACTGTTGGCAGCTGAACTACAACAATCAACCACCACAAGCACTGTTGGCAGCTGAACTACAACAATCAACCACCACAAGCACTGTTGGCAGCTGAACTACAACAATCAACCACCAAAAGCACTGTTGGCAGCTGAACTACAACAATCAACCACCAAAAGCACTGTTGGCAGCTGAACTACAACAATTAACCACCAAAAGCACTGTTGGCAGCTGAACTACAACAATCAACCACCAAAAGCACTGTTGGCAGCTGAACTACAACAATTAACCACCAAAAGCACTGTTGGCAGCTGAACTACAACAATCAACCACCACAAGCACTGTTGGCAGCTGAACTACAACAATCAACCACCAAAAGCACTGTTGGCAGCTGAACTACAACAATTAACCACCAAAAGCACTGTTGGCAGCTGAACTACAACAATCAACCACCACAAGCACTGTTGGCAGCTGAACTACAACAATTAACCACCACAAGCACTGTTGGCAGGTGAACTACAACAATCAACCACCACAAGCACTGTTGGCAGGTGAACTACAACAATCAACCACCACAAGCACTGTTGGCAGGTGAACTACAACAATCAACCACCACAAGCACTGTTGGCAGGTGAACTACAACAATCAACCACCACAAGCACTGTTGGCAGGTGAACTACAACAATTAACCACCACAAGCACAGCCGTATGACAGCACTTAACCTGGAAGCAGTCCCCCGTTGTCAGGCGCCAAGCTATGGTTTTCATACAAAAGACGGTTTTCATACAAAGGTGCGTTCACTGCAAAAGCCAAAATCACAAAATAATAATAATAAGTGGTAAAACAAAAAAATAGTAGAAGGAAGACTTAAGATCTGCATCACTCAACAATGCTTTCTGCTGAATCGCATTTTCCGAAGAGCTGGACAAATTTGAATGAAATACAATGCCTGTCTTAAAGCTGTTCTGTTGTAAGGTGAGTCACTCAGTAAAATGTAGACAGCAAAACAGGGACTGTGTTGTGTTGGACTTTTCACTGGTGCACAAACTGAACCATCATGAGAATGAACTGCTGTAGGCCAAGCAGTTTCAGAACAAAGTGCTCAGAAATAAAACTTTTATCTCAAAAGTAAACATGAAATAAGGCAGGGAACAGTAAACAATAAACAACAAAGAAGTAGGGTACTCTGGCTCCCGGGGATGTTTCCTTGTTTGTTCTGTGCTGTCATATCTGCTACACAATTCGGTGTCGTAAGCAGCATTCCTTTGGAGTTATGGGTGTGCATTTGTTTTCTTGTGGGAGCAAGAGTTACCCTACTTGTTTATTGTTTAACTTTCATCTCGTTAAAATTTTCAAGAGGCCTATCCTGTTCTCGTCTACTGTCTGCTTTAAATCAAAGCAGGCACAGTCAGGCAGCACCACTGTTCATTGACTCATAATGCCAGTGTCACACAAATGTGTTTATCCAATCATTATCACATTCAAAATCTATTTCAGACACAAGAATATCACAGAGGAAACCCAAGATGCACTGTACAGCAACATCCATTTGGCACTAAACAGCCTCTGGCAACGCCTCAAAAGATAGGTGTAACACATAAAACACATGCAGAAACAACTAACCATTCCCTTTCACTACACAAGTGCGTTCAGCTTCACTGGCTCATTAGTACTCTACATGAGTAAAAGCGTCTTGGAAGCACCACTGATCCCAGCTAAGAACAGTTCACAAGGCAACCAAATGAAACAAAACAAGGAATTTGATCCGCCTCATTTCCGCCAAACAACCTGTTCGATCTGCAAATGAACTGAACAGGTTTTCATGTGAGTGAACCTGGTAAAAAAAAAAAAAAAGTACATATCTTACGGTTCATCTTTGTGTACAATGTTTGTCTCTGTGGCTACTTGAGAATGATAACCCTGGCATGAATTCATCGTGGACGTCGACGTGGGGAGGAAATGGACACTGAGATCACCACAAGAGTGAGGCATCATGAAGGGCCACACACTGACTTTTTTGGTTTCAATGATGTTGATCAGTTCTCCCATAATCTGAGCCCACAGAATAACACTGCGAAACACATACTGTGTGGCTGAGAATTCCTACAAATGTATGTTTCTGATGGTACTCGAATCCACGACCCCCAAACCTGCTATCTGTGACTAACTGCTGTGCCATGGCAACTGGTACATAGCCTGTAATGTGACCAGCAGTATATGACTTTCAACAGGAAACCTGCCCAATGTCAATTTTACCATGTGGATTCTTTTACTTTATTTCATGAAACTCTAAGATAAGCTTACATGCCTTTGTATGCATTTTCTCAAGCTGATGTTGGCAGGGGGGAAAAGACAGTCTCCACACAATTCAAAGATATAAGTATCATGTGAACTGCTAGCACTAAACGAAAACATTTTAAGTCTTGAATGAACTATCCATGTTGATTTCAATCCATGGAAAGAAAATCGTCATCTCTACCAGTGCTACCAGTGAGACAGAGTGCTGTAGCACCTATTCATGGAAGTATCCTGCACTCTAATGCTATTCCTCTGTATGAAAGTCCTTTCTTTGCTTGTCTAGAGGGGTGTTCTTGATGTACAAACAAAAAAATAGAAAGTCAACTAATATGCCCTAGAGTTTTCACTGATAATCATTTAGACTACACTATCATTTAATAAATATGAACACAGCATCAGAGAACACAACAAATTTGGTAGCTAATCATCAAAAGAGCATCCACACTAGTGTCTGTACTACCTATTACCGTTGTTTCTTTTCTTCTATATCAGCTTCTTCTTCTTCTTCTTCTTCCTCGTTCGCCATCCCGTTAGATGAGCAGCCCGGTGTCCTCGATGAAGGCTGCCGTCCGTCGCAGCTCCTCCAGGGTGCCATACAGCTTGGCTTCCACTGCTGTCGGTGTTGGCCAGTACTTTCTCCTGGATGCTGCATACGTCGTACAGACTTGAAGGATGTGGTCAGTTGTCATTGGTCCCTCACTACAAGGGCACTCTCCACTCTGTCCAATGCCAAATTTTGTGTGCATGTGGTGGAGCAGGCGATTGTGTCCAGTCCTCAGGCGGAAGATCTTGACCTGTTCCCGTCGTCCCAGCAAATGGTATGTGTCTTCTGGGTTGTATTTGGGATGCAGGAGGCGCCATTTTATTCCTTGTTGTGCCTTGATGATTGTCTTAATTTCATCGTATGACACCAGGTTGTTGGCCTGCTCCTTCTGTGCACCATCTTTTGCCAGAATGTCCACTTTTTCGTTGCCTCTGATGCCACAGTGTGCTGGAAGACGGAGGTATCGGGCCACTGGCGCAGCTTAAACCACGATACCACGCATATACGCTTCCATGATGATGAATCAGCTTCTTAATCCTGGTTGTTGCTGTACATACTGTATGCATTTATAGACAGGTCTGTTTTCACACATGCATACTCTGATGCATGCACCCATGCATGCACAGCTTCATGTGGGTGTGACAAGACGTACAAAACTTTCCATTTCCCTTGACAAACCAGGGGCAACAGACATCTGCAAAGCCATTGGAAATACAGTACCAAATGCAATAATGAACCAGAATCCCACATATATATACATATATACACTTTCTTTTTATTTTGTGGCTTCAATTCTGGTGGCACTTTCAAGACAATATACATATAATTTTGCATCAATTTTATTTACACACTGTCTTTACAACAGTTACACTTTTTTGCTACACATGAATAGGACAAGCCCCATGCAAAGCTGAGATGTATCACTGTCAGTCATGCTAACTTGAGGAAACACTTCCCATCCTCTAGCTCAAAATGTTTATATCCCTCACAAGTTGCACATAAATATCAAGCATTACAATCTTTATGATACACATGTTCGATCCAAAGATTTTCAAAGGAAAAGTGAAAATTATAGTACATGGCTGTTGATAGGAGTTGTAAGCTTGTGCTTTTTTTTTTTTTAACTGAAATTGGATACACGCAAGCAAAGCTTGCAGAATACCATCCCATCTTACTGGAAGAGGCAAAGCTCTGTCTGTGATTATACTGGTTACCTTTTGGTACCTTTGGTTAATGATATACTATACAGTAAAACATCAAGCCAGCTCTGAGACCAAATTTGATAAACAGATCCAGTGTCGAACAATTTTAATTACTAGCTCAGAAGCCACTTGTTGTATGTCATTTTTGTTTGTTTGTTTGTTTATTATTTTCCTTTTTTTTCTTTGGTTGTTTCCTTCTCTTCTGGTTATGCTTACAGTGTTAACTAAGTATGACTGTCATGAATTTAGGTGTCCTTGCAATCTGATGTAATGATGAAACTTTTGTTTCAATTACAGGATGCGCTCTCATTCTACAATTCAAAGCCCAAAGTAGAAAGCATTGAAAGCTTTCTCTTTCTTCCTTGGATCTATGCATTTCACCCAAACTATACATCTACAAAAAGCTAGCAGAAACACACTAAAGCAGAAACAGTGAGCAAGAAAAGAGGTAAGGAGAGATTCACTATCA
Organism: Conus canariensis; assembly: GCA_033310375.1. Lineage (NCBI taxonomy): Eukaryota > Metazoa > Mollusca > Gastropoda > Neogastropoda > Conidae > Conus > Conus canariensis. The sequence goes on from CM065721.1 coordinate 73,770,010, forward strand.
TCATGTGACGGGAGGAAGTGAGCAGGGTGAGGGGTGGTGCGCAGGGATTGTGATGGACTCTTGGGACCGTCAGAGAGATCCACAGACGTCTACCCTTGGTCACACATGATAAGGTAGTAGTGCTGAAACCAGTCCAGTTTTTTATGTTGTCGATCAAGAAGTCTGTCTGCTTTTGGGACATTTACACTCCACTGTGTTTAAAGAGGACTGGGCAAGAGGAAGGCCCGTTCTATGCAAACTACAGGCATCTGATCACAGCAAGCGGTTCTTGTCTGCCAGTGTTGATGTCGACCCACGGCCTGATAGTAATTTGTGTTATATTACATCAATAAGCCGCAGAAAATCTCTTTAAAATATTTCCTTCTCCAGTGCCTAATTTTTCACTCGATTTGCTGAAAGTCACCACCTCACATATACATATGGAAGGATGGATGTATCACAGTATTTCATTTAAAAACATTATCTGCATAAGGTGCAGAAATTCTCTCTAAAGTATTTCCTTTTCCAGCGCCCAATTTTTCACTCCAGATATGCTGACAGTGGCCATCTCTCACATATCCATATGGAAGGATGGATGCCTTTGGTGATTTGTGGCCTTATCCCCCTCGGAAAGCTAATAGATCTGTTCTTCAGACGACGCCCAGCCCTATCAAAGCAGACATGTCCAGAGCAAGTTCTATCTTCTTCTGTTCAGCTGCCATCCCTGCTCAGAACTGACTAAAGATGCTGTAAGTCGGACCATTCTTATAAGCTCAGAATAATGCTGATGGCTGCTTGTTGTCGGGAACTTTTTACAGATATCTGTGTTTTCACTGAACTAACGTTTTAAGAGAAAAGACAGGTGTGAATAACAGAGATCACATGTATCCGGGGAGTGCTCTTTTTAATCAATACTTTCAGAACTTAAAATGAGATAATCGTATTCCATCATATGTATCCGGGTTCCAATGAAATCAGCTCGTTCTGATTTCTTGAAATGCTGATTTTAAAAAATTCCATCTTTAACTCATTCTATACAAGCTATTACTTTCCCCAGAAACTGACAATTTCTCTATATATTTTCAAAACACCATAAAAAATAAATGAATAAACACAGACTTGAGATTTTTTCAAGTTATGTTTATAAATGATTGACAAACCACAAACAATATAGCAAAGTTATTTTTCTATTCATTTGGCAATACAGTATGCATGACAAAGAAAATAAGATTTTGCGTGTCATGTAAAAATAGGGGTGGTACACACCCTATGAACAAAAAATTTACATTAACTGGTTTTATGTCCTGAAATTATTCGACTGTTTGCAACCATTCAAGGGCTTCAGTCACATTGAAACGGCGATTTGTAATGTTTCTTTCACCACACATGCTTGACGGAGTAGCAGACGACGCCACATTGCCACGTCAAGCCAAACCGAGCTGATGATGGGGCATGAAAAGTGTCTCCTAGCGAGCATTCAGCTTGCAAAGCCTAAGTACCAGTACGCCTGCACTCTAATCAGTATGCAGGAGCTATCTGTAACAAGTAGTTTCGTACAAAAGGTTCGCTCACTTTGGAGAAAAATTCCAAAGCTTTGGACCGCATATGCGGTCCTTAGTATACAACGGTTGTAAACGTAAGGACTGGATATGTGGTCCTTAGTATAGAAAGAGTTAATTCTATGTTTCTCTTTCACTCTTCTCTCTTCCTACACTGTTTTGCACGGCCATGAAGGCAAAACAAAAGTCCAATGAACACACTGGTAAGTCTTCCATATATAGGCATGACAGCTCTGCCACTCTGATCTCGATCTCAATTACAACAAAATACAACAAAATAAATGTCCCATCCGACATGTGTGTAGTCAAAACCACACGTACATGCTTTCTCTCTCTCTCTCTTTCTTACTCTCTCTCTTTTCTAACTCATTCCTCTCCTTCTCTCTCTCCTGTTCATTTTTTTTTGTTAAATGGATTCTTTTCTTTTTTCAAATGTACTCCCTCATGTTCTGAATGTTGCGTGTTTTTTTTCTTTTACTATCATGTTTGGTTTTGTTTCTTACTACATATGTAATTGCGGTGTTGCCCTGAGGGCTGGATGTAAAAAAAAAAGGTTCACGCTTAATCCATTACCCTCTTAAAATAAAATTTGTTTGTTCGTTCTCCAATCATTCAGCCCTACTTAAATCAAATTTGTTTGATTGTTTGTTTGTTCGTTCGTTCGTTCTCCGTCCACTCAGCCACTTACCCACTGCGTTTGCCTTCTTGCTTTTATCCACAACCTCATACACCGCTCCTTCCTCAGCATCTCCATCCTTCTCTTGCCTTTCCACTCCATGCTGCCTTCTGACCTCCTGTGACCCTGCAGACATCTGCGCTGCCACTGGCCGCGTCTTCTGCCTCATGGCGGAGCGGCCTGTGGTGCCAGACTTGCCGATTTTGAGGAACTCGGAGTCTTCCTGAGCGAGAAAATTGTGCTGATCCCTGTGCCTGGGCTTGTCCTTGTCCTGCAGAGGAGGGGCACTGGACCCAGAAGTCGGGGAGGACATCTGTCGCGCTGCGACATGTCGGCCACCCTCACTGGGTGCCGATGGGTTGGCATACACGGCGCCCGCGGATGTTGTTTTCACGTTCTTCCAAGCTTGAGGTTTTGGTTTTATGTCCGGCCTTTGTGCCGATGTTTCAGGTTTGGATCGAGTTATTTCTGGTTTGGGGGATTTGATGTCAGGTTTTCTCCCAGCGACTGGTCTGGAACTTGGAACGGCGGCGCCACTTTCTGTGGAAGACCGCTTGCCAGCATTTAATGAGTCTGAATGGGAGTGGAAGTATCGGGTCAAGTTTTATATGTGTATGAAGAGTACTGAGAGGTATCTTCTGTGTGTGTGTGTGTGTGTGTGTGTGTGTGTGTGTGTGTGTGTGTGTGTGTGCACATGTGCACGTGTGCATGCCCATGCATGTATGCGTGCCTGCCTGTCTGCATGCATACATGCACATGCATACATGCATGTCCATGTGTGCATGTGTGCCTACATGCATAAGTGCCTGTGTATGTGTGTGTTGTGTGTGTGTGTGTGTGTGTGTGTGTGTGTGTGTGTTTGTTTATGTGTGTGTGTGTGTGTGTGTGTGTGTGTGTATGTGTGTGTGTGTGCGTGTGTGTGTGTGTGTGTGTGTGTGTGTGCGCGTGCGTGCGTGTGTGTGTGTGTGTGTGTGTGTGTGTGTGTGTGTGTTTATGTGTGTGTGTGTGCTGTGTGTGTGTGTGCCTGCACGTGGTGCATGCATGTATGTGTGAAAGGTGATACAAGGTGGGAATACTGTGCTTTCAAGCCCCTTTGAAGTCTCTCACAAAGTGAGCAGATACATGCTTACATAACTACTACAGTACAAATATATAATTAACAGTTTTAAGTATGCATAGTATGATAATATTTAAGATAACAATTGCAAATTATGATGCAAGCGGTGTTACCTAAGGTAATGATTGTGAATTATGATGAAAGCGATGTGACCTAAGATAATGATTGTGAATTATGATGAAAGCGGTGTGACCTAAGATAATGATTGTGAATTATGATGAAAGCGGTGTGACCTAAGATAATGATTGTAAATTATGATGAAAGCGGTGTGACCTAAGATAATGATTGTGAATTATGATGAAAGCGGTGTGACCTTCAGCACAAAAACATTAGCTGGTGACTGGTAACTGCCATGTATTAAAAAAAAAAAGTTAAAAAAAAAAAAAAAAATTAATAGAAGTCACACATCAATAACTGACCTCGGGCACTGCTTTTGTCCTGGTGGAATTCAACGTTGTAATAGGACTGTCGACAGAGACACAACATATGATAGGCATTAATACACAAATCACAAACAGTTTCTATCAAAAACCACTATGTATTTTGTCAATACAAAGAAATCTGACTGACCACCACAGTCCACTGACCACCACAGTCCACTGACCACAACAGTCCACTGACCACAACAGTCCACTGACCATCACAGTCCACTGACCACCACAGTCCACTGACCACCACAGTCCACTGACCACCACAGTCCAGTGATTGGCACTGCAGACTGGGGACTGGAAGATCTGGTCAAACTCATTTATTTGAGGGATTTTTTTCTTTATTCTCAGGCAGCTTGTATGCATTGAATGGGAAGACTGAGAACGAGAGAGATAATATTGCTTATAGCCCAGCCGACCACAAACAGCCGTATCAGGGCTGTTACCACGCTGAAGAAATGGGAAGACTGGAATCACACAATCACATTTTATCCACTTCATGGATGTGTCTCAGCGAGTGTTGCTGTCCAATTTCCTGAACATCGCTGCAGATATCTCTTATCTCTTGGGCCTGGTTGGTACCAGGACTATGTTCTGAAGGAAATGAAGAGTACAGCCCTGCGACATAGTCTCCAAACAGAATGGAAATCCACAGCATCATCTGAACTCGAACTGCTCACCAAGAAAAAAAAAAAAGATCTGAAATGACATGACCTTTCATGCCAAGCTTGTGCGGTGACCTCAGTGTCAATTTCCTCTCCGCATACATGCACACTGTGATGAGTTCATGTGAAAGTACTAAGCATCACCTAAGGAGTAAGCATCCGTGCTGGATGAACACTGAGGCGTCCTGTGGAACTGGATGCTCAATCACACTGGAGACTACGATTCACCAACTAGTGTTCAAAGTAAGGGAGTCAATAGATGGTGCCCTGCATAAGCTGGGTCAGAACATGCACAGAAGTGAAGTGACTTCGTGGCAGGGCAGTGACTCCGCTGGTGAGGGGCATCCTGGTGACCAGAGATTGATTGTTCTCTGTGGACTGCCGATGGTGGGACTGTGACAGACCTTACCTGGGTGCGGCTGTGTAAGGGTGGCTGGAAAGACAGACATGGGAGTAAAGCCACAGGCGGTATGGAGAATAAGACAGCAAAAAAAAAAAAGAAAAAAAAGAAAAAGAAAAAAGAAAGAAAAAGGACAGAAAAAAAGAAAAAAGTCTCTAGTAACTAATCCTAAGATGGAAAGTTAGTGGTACATTATTTTTCTGTGTGTGTGTGTGTGTGTGTGTGTGTGTGTGTGTGTGTGTGTGTGTGTGTGTGTGTGTGTTGTTTTAATTGGTAGTTTTCTGTTTCTTTTGATTTTGCTGAAAATTGGTGACACCATATCTAAATGTTTTTACTGAAAATCCATTGTTTCATATTCTTGTGCTTTTACCAGAAATGTAAATCACCATTTCAATGCATGCTTACTGAAAACTTTCACACTGTACTTATGAGTTTATGAAACTGAAAGCTAGAGACACATATTTCTGTGTGTGTGTGTGTGTGTGTCATTCATTTAACGTCTTTCCACTAAACGTGATATTTCTGTGTGTGTTTCTTTGATTGGTAGTTTCACCTTTCTTTGGTTTTGCTGACAACTGGGGACATCATATTCAAGTGCTTTTTCTGAAAATTGGTAGTTTCAAATTCTTGTGCTTTTACAAAAAACAAAAAAAAAATCAAAATATCATTCTTATGTATGTCTACTGAAAATTTTTAACATCATACTCATGTGTTTATGCCAAAACCTGGCAGTGCAAAGTCCACATTGCTATGTGCTTCCTTTAAGGTCACAACTTAATGTCATGGAGTTAAAGAAATCTTTAATTTAATTTTAAAACAGACCTGAACTGTATCTTCTTTCATTTTTTTAAAACCTAAATTTTCACAGGACTAAACAACACATTTTGTGTGTAATATGACTTATATACTGACTGCTTATCTTTTGAAAACACAAACTCACCTTGAATTGAAGCAAAAGGAAAAAAATAAATAAATAAATACATGTTTCTATCATAGACCTTCTACAAGTGGGAACATGAAGGTCTCGAAGCTCTCTGACCAAAATACTGTGCATTTATCCTTTCTTGTTATTGTTGTTGTTGTTGTTGTTGCTGCTGTTCTCATGAAAATAATGCAGTTTTTCACTAGGCTGTGTACACAGACATGAAGCAGTTTTTAACAGTATATAGCAAACAAGAAATAAGAGCAATACCATACCTCTTCTGGCTCTTCTGCCTGGTCCTGCCTGGCACCGCCAAGCATGACATTCTCGTAATCGTTTTTAGCAAAGGACACCAGCCATTCGTTACACAGGCTTTTCATCACCATGTGCGTATACTCATACTGATCCTGCCATTACATGAAAACGCAAGTTGATAAAAGACACGTTTCTGAATACTGGCATTCATAGGGTGCTTACGTAGCTCTACATCTCCGATACTATCTTCGACTTAAAAAGTGAAGCAGTTTGTCTAGGCAGTGCAAATTTTCAATATATTCAAACTTTTTCTTATGCTACAAAGCTGGACAGCGGGCCATGTTAGAAAACAAAGTTAAATGAAGTAAAAAAAAATATATACTAGAGCCAAGGTACATATGCATGTGCTCCAGTACTGTATAAAGCTCTCTGCAGTTTACATGATGTATCACACACACACACACACACACACACACACACACACACACACACTGAATTACAGTAACAAATGACATGAAAAAAATGCCTGGCACAGAAAAAGTATATTACCGGCGAAGATCTTCAAAAGGCAATAAGATTTCATGTGTTACAAAAAGATGGTTGTGGATTTCAGAGAGTTCCTACTCACAGCAGTACATCCATTCACCCACATCTCATACCACAAGCATTCATGCATGCATGCGCACACACATGTATACACAACACACACACACGCACACACATATGTACACACACATACATACACGCGCATACACACACACACACACACACACACACACACACACACATGCAAACACAAACACACACACACACATACAGACACATACACCTACACAAACACACACACACACATCTATACACACACGCATGCACGCACGCACGCACACACACACACACACACGCACACACACACACACACGCACACACACACACACAAAACATATACACACACACACAACACACACATGCAGGCACACACACACACACACACACACACACACACACACACACGCACATCTACACCTTCACACTCACACACACACATCTACACCTACACACCCACACACACTCCTTACACTTACCGGAGTCTGAACCATAGACATTCTCTGTTCTCTCAACGTTTTGATCACCTCAAACATGCTGAAGCCTTCACTCACCATCTGTTCAAGAAAAAAATAACACTTGTTGTAATAGAACCCTCTCTCTCTCTCTCTCTCTCTCTCTCTCTCTCACACACACACACACACACACACACACACACACACATATACACACACACACACACACACTACATACAAACAGACACATACACTCACACACATGCAACTTTGCCAATAACCGTGAAAGAACTCCCACACACAGCATGCAAAGGAACCAGCAAATAGTTTCAATCCAATTTTCAAAGAGAAATCATGATTAATCAGCCAGACTTGTTTGTCCCTATTGTCTGGCGAATCTTCTTCTTCTTCTTCTTCTTCTTCTTCTTCTGCGTACACAGGCTGATACTCCTGCGGACACTCACTATATGGACAGACAAGTATCAATCCCATCTACCCAACATAGGGAGTTGAGTTTTGTGTGCGTAACCATTTTTTATCCCGCCATTAAGGCAGCCATACTCCATCTTCGGGGAAGGTGCATGCTATGTGTAACATGTCATCCATACCAACGGCCAAACTGGCCTTCTCTCCGAAAGTTCGTGATGGGATTTTATGTTTGTGCAAGATGATATGCATGCGTTCACACACAGCACCTCGGTTTATAGTCTCATTCGAAGGACTGTATGGGAAATGGAGTCAGAACTAATGTTAACTCCGAGAGAAAAATCCCCCTGTACCGAAATGGCCCGGCGGAGATTCGAACCCGCAACCCTTGGATTACGAGTCCGGCGCTCTATCAAATGAGCTATTCCAAGCTGTCCGACAAATCAATTAGAGTTGCTCTTTTAAAATTTGTTTCAGTTTCTGCCTGCAGTCACCTCACTTTGAAACTAACCTTGCCTCAACCTGTTTTTTTTTTTTGCCAAATGAAAAGTTCTTCTCCTTCTTCTTGTTTTTCCTAAGCATTCCTGGCTGTGCTGTCTTGGTAGTCCAGTGTTGTGGGTGACATCAGCTGTCTGCCTCAGTGAGGCTGCCAGTCTCCACTACTCCCTCAGGTCCAGTGTACTGGTGCTACGCTTACTCTTGCAAGGAGTCAAAGGTTGGAAAGACTGGAGAATGTAGGTCAATGTGTGTGTGTGTGGATGTGTATGTGTAAGAGTGCCACATGGGCATTCACCTGTGTCATAGATCTTCAGCCTGTATTTATCCTTTCATCTTCAGGACAAGTAGCATGAGCTGGATCCAGTACCCAACTCAAAGTGGATCAAAACAAATGATACTAATTAATCTCACTGTGGCCGTATAAAATCAGAATGGAGGAAACTCACACACAAAAGACTGAGAAGTAAGCCTGACTAGCCAGTAACCTGGGGGAACCTGGCTTCCAGGCCAAAGTCCTCGCCAAAGATGTTGGAGCAACGGGTTTGTAGATTCATCAGCCCAAGATCTCATGAAACAGTTCTCAAATGCTGAAAAAAGGATGACCAAATCTTACAGGCAACGGCAAAGGCAATGGCAAAAGGCAAAGGCAAGCCAAAAAGTTCCAGCTAGATCAGGTCAAGGAGGACCAAAGTAAACATCATAAGGCTTAACCCTTGGCTGCCAGAGCATTGCAACTCTTTGGTTTTCCTGAACACATCACAACAGCTGATTTTCTGTTCAATCCCTCTGCTATGAGGACAGCTTAACAGGCAATGAAAACCAGGGGGCCGGGCGACACATGCCTATGCCAATTCTACATAAACGTTCAATGATCATGTCAGGCACCTGTCAACAGATGTGGCCTGGCTCTAAAAGAACCACTAGAACAGCCCCCGCTGCTGATGCAAGGTGGCAGACAGCTGTCATCAGACAACAGTTAACATGGAGGGGGGGGGGGGTGGGGGGGTGGGGGGGGAGGGTGGGGGGGCTCTATGAACTACAGAGACCATTCATGACCTGGATGTGGCTCAGCCCCATCAGGATGTAAGGAATTCAGGCCCAAACCACTTGTCTGAGGAGGTTCCCTTCTCCGAGGACCTTTGGCTGTCAAGCTGCCCAAAGAGTTTCTTTCTGCTTATTATCACAATCATTATCACTGTTCTTGTTATCATTATCATAATTATAGTCTCCAGCCTCCAAAACAACAGTTCCTTTCACAACGAAACATTTGTCTTCTTCTTTTTATTTGGGAGAGGGTGTGTGTGTGTAAAAAGTGGAATGCTTAGAACTGAATTCATTATTTGTAAAGGCTAATATTCACAGCTAAAGTTGTTACACCTCAAGGTTAAAATTTCCAGCTAAATAGTGGAATGCTTTGAACTAAAACCCATATTTCTAAGGCTAAAATTCCCAGCCAAAATTGTTATACCTCAAGGTTAATACTCCTCGCTAAAATTATCATTATGATCAACAATGCTCATTGTGGGTAACTGGGTGTGAAGAAGAGACAAGAAAAACTTTCCATCTCTACTCCCTCAGTCACAGGCACACAGTCTATGATACAGCAGGTGTTTGCCAACAGCAGGTGCTTCTTGGGCCCTAAGGCTCACTCACCCCTCTGTCTAGGAGCGTCCAGGCAAAGTCGATGGCACAGATGGTTCCTGTCCGGCCACACCCAGCGCTGACCACATGGCAATGATTAATGTCAGTTTCTTTTATTTCACATGCAAGCACATTAACAGGTGAATGTGTATGTGCACCTGAATGTCTACATACATCGACACTCACACATATCACCTGTGCACACACATATATACTCAGAGATATGCTGCATATGTGAACATCCATACTTACATACACACACACACACACACACACACACACACACACACACACACAAAGTATGGTATACATGCAAACACCTACATTCACTCTCTCTCATACACATACACACACACACACACACACACAAAAAGGTATGCAATACATACAAACACCTACACTCTCTCTCTCTCTCACACACACACACACACACACACACACACACACAGGTATGCAATACATACGAACACACACACACACACACACACACACACACACACACACACACACACACACAGGTATGCGATACATATGAACACATCACACACACACACGCACACACACACACACAGATATCACCCTACCAAAAAAACTGGAGAATCAAACCAAAAACTTCCCCACAAAACACAGCACTCATTCTGACCACTCATGCAGCTCCGCCACCCACCTGCAATGGACGACCATGGGGATGTCCAAGCGCTTGCGGTGGTTGCGGACATCTTCAATCATTCTGCGCAAAGCATCTGGGCTGGACGGAACGTTGTGGTCTGGCCAGCCCACGTACTGGAACTGAACCAGCCTGTGGACCGACCTTTTCTTCTTCACCCTCAACTGTCGCTTGATGAAGTGGTCCTGGATCTCTTCCTCCGATTCCTGCACAAGATCTGAATGTCACCATGTTTCATCGTTTCGCTCCTTTTGGGGACTGAAGGATGCCATAAAATAGAGGGACGAAGGACCACTGTCAAGATGCTTTATCGTTTCGCCCCTTTTAGGGACTGAAGGATGCCATAAAATAGAGGCACAAAGGACCACTGTCAGGATCTTTTAGCATTTCGCCCCTTTCGGGGACTGAAGGATGCCATAAAATAGAGGCATGAAGGACCACTGTCAAGATGTTTTCGCGTTTCACACCCCTTTTGGGGACTGAAAGATGCCATAAAATAGAGGCACGAAGGACCACTGTCAAGATGCTTTATCGTTTCGCCCCTTTTGGGGACTGAAGGATGCCATAAAATAGAGGCACCAAGGACCACTGTCAAGATGTTTAGCGTTTCGCCCCTTTTGGGGACTGAAAGATGCCATAAAATAGAGGCATGAAGGACCACTGTCAAGATGCTTTATCGTTTCGCCCCTTTTGGGGACTGAAGGATGCCATAGAATTGAGGCACAAAGGACCACTGTCAAGATGTTTTAGCGTTCACCCCCTTCTGGGGACTGAAGGATGCCATAAAATAGAGGGACGAAGGACCACTGTCAAGATCTTTTATCGTTTCGGCCCTTTTGGGGACTGAAGGATGCCATAAAATTGAGGCACAAAGGACCACTGTCAAGATCTTTTATCGTTTCGGCCCTTTTGGGGACTAAAGGATGCCATAAAATTGAGGCACGAAGGACCATTGTCAAGATTTATCACTTCGCCTCTTTTTAGGGTGTGAAGGATGCCCTAAAATAGACATATGGGGGAACCACTGCTTAGATGCAAACAAGTCAAAATGACATGATAACAATAAAGTTAACATATGAAACAAATACAAGTACAAAACCAAAGTCATCATTGACACTCTTGGCTAAAATCAAACAAATTTCAAGAAGAATTATTGGTAAGTCCGCCAAACAAAAGGGACAAACGAATACAAGACAAACCACAATACATTTTGATACTCCTCAGGTCTTCTTCAGGCAGGATCAATAACAATCACGACAATGACAATGATGAAAGTGCAATCACTTATCTTCTCAAATTTGACGCAAGATGCGTGTTGATTGCTCATTCTTTGTTTTCATTGTCCTGAGTGTTGTTCATCTTGCCTGAAGAAGACTTAAGAGGTCGAAACGCGTCGTGTTTTGTCTTGTAGTTTGTTTGTCCCTGTTGTTCGGCAGACTCACTGATAATTCTTTTTAAAATTTGTTTCAATTTCCGCCTGCAGTCACCTCACTTTGAAACTAAAATCATACAGCTTACCCACGTGTCATAACCTACACTAAACCTCAGTTCAATTATACAACCTTCCCACATTTTATAAATTCACTCGTAGCGCTTCCTTCCCAGCACCATATGAACGGCATAAATTCAACATCTGAAAGCATGATCAGTATTTTTTCTTTGAATCAGACTGTTTCAATGTATGGAATTTTTGTAACAATTCAAAACAAAATCAAAATCTGTCCCCAAACACACAACTCTGATGCTTCAATGATGTTTCCTCACACTCACGTCGAGTTCAGGTCATTAACTGAAGCATCAGTGAACTAATGACCTTTTTATGCAGTACCAGTGCCACTGGAGAAGAGGGGACACAGGGTAATATTAGGCATGACAGCAATGGGGAAGAACTCATCTGGGAAACCAAGCCCATCAGGTCTTCCCATTCAGTATAAAACTCTATTGGTCACCAACACTCTCTCTATCTCTCTCTCTCTCTCTGCTCCAAATTTTGTGTGTACTGTGTCATATTCATTTTATTGTCTGTTTAATACATGCTAATTGTTGTCCATTATAGCATTTCTGTATCCCCCCCCCCCCACACACACACACACACACACACAGACACACACACTCCTCTTCTTCCTCCTCCTATTTTTTTTTTCTTTGTTTTCTCTTTTCTTTTCATTTGATATTCCATTATCATTGCAGGACCCTTTTTTGTTTGTTTGTTTTTTTCTTGTTTGTTTGTTTGTTTTTGTTCAAACATAAGTTCATTTCACTGCATATTGTAGTCCCTTCTCAAGACGAGGACTGGATGTAAAAAAAAAGCGCATCACTGCTTATCTATTATCCTCGTAAATAAAAAATTTAACTTCATCTTTATCTTTATCCTCCTCTATGGATGTGCGAGTTGTGACAACAGATCTTAATACCAAAATCCAGACCTTCCAGACTGCTTGTGTCAGGAGGAAGTGTAAAAAAAAACAAAAAAAACTACAGAATGTGCCCTTGATCTGTCTTCAACAACAACAACATTCTGTTCTTTTTCTCCAGCAAACAACTGCTCACCGTATGAACTTCGATGTCACCAAACACCATACTCTCTCCTTTCTCAGCCCAGTACTTTTCACACTTGGCCTGAAAAACAAAAACAAAAAAAGGCAAATATAGTGAAGGAAAAGAACATCGATGCAAAATACAAAGACATCCTGAAAGGACAGACAACCAATGGACACATATCATCTTAATGATCTCAGGCAAAATAATAAAACAAACAAATGGACAAACAATGACTAACTGATTTAATAAACCAAAAGAAATCGCAAATGAAGTAGGGAGCTGAAAATAGTAAACAGCAAACAAAGAAGACAACTTTCATTCCCACAGTGAAACAAACACATGCCCATACGTGTATATATATATACAGGCAGAATTATCTACCACTGCAGATATGAATGCTTATCGCCCCCTATTTCTTCAATCTAAGACATAAGAGCAAGCTTTGTTTATAACTGAATATTTCTTGCAGTCATTGCAACACCAAGCTGCTCTGTAAGTTGCTGGAATGGTGCGGCACTTATCCTTGGAATTTATTAGTTTATTGTAATTTAGTCCCTTGCGGATTCATTCCAAGAACTGGCCCTCAGCACTTGTGTCTTAAGAGGTTATCTTTTTATATTTTCTATTTTTCACAAGAAAATGTAGCTTGTTTTGTTCCTTCATGTTTTCCTTTTGCTTCTTAGGTGGCACCTTTGGTTGGTTTTTGGAAAGCTCAAAAACATACTACGGTATTGCACACCAGCCTTTTCTGGGTAGCATTCTTCTTAAAACTGAAAAGGCAGATGAGTCAAATTACCACTTTCCGCGGTCACTGAGGAGAAACAATCAGGTTTCGAAATATCGGTATCTGACCAGGAGTTATACGTTAGTGAGTTTCCTCCCTATTGGAGATTGTCTCCCCCTTGGAGACTATAAGCTTGCTGAAGGCTCATTTTGAGAAGCTTTTATTTTATTTTATTTTTCCCCATTCACCCACTCAAGCACATACTGTTAGTTAGGCAGAATTATCTACCACTGCAAATATGAATGCTTATCTCCCCCTATTTCTTCAATCTAAGACATAAGAGCAAGAGATAAGATAAGATAATGTTGCTTATAGCCCAGCCGACCGCAAGGGGCCACATCAGGGCTGTACATAAGAGCAAGCTTTGTTTATAATTGAATATATATATATAGACACAGAGAGAGAGAGAGTTCATGCCACCTGCCACATCAATTTGCCTAATGCACAAACAGACACAAGGTACATAGATCAAACAAGTCAAAAGCCACCAAAACAGGGAATTTCCAAGCCCATATGCCTGAAGCTCAGGCAGGCTCACAGCATGAGCAGCCAGCAAGGAGCACCTGTTTTGGTCAATGTCACCCACAAAATAGCAGGTAAACTCAGGCAGGCTCACAGCATGAGCAGCCAGCAAGGAGCACCTGTTTTGGTCAATGTCACCCACAAAATAGCAGGTAAACTCAGGCAGGCTCACAGCATGAGCAGCCAGCAAGGAGCACCTGTTTTGGTCAATGTCACCCACAAAATAGCAGGTAAACTCAGGCAGGCTCACAGCATGAGCAGCCAGCAAGGAGCACCTGTTTTGGTCAATGTCACCCACAAAATAGCAGGTAAGCTCAGGCAGGCTCACAGCATGAGCAGCCAGCAAGGAGCACCTGTTTTGGTCAATGTCACCCACAAAATAGCAGGTAAACTCAGGCAGGCTCACAGCATGAGCAGCCAGCAAGGAGCACCTGTTTTGGTCAATGTCACCCACAAAATAGCAGGTAAGCTCAGGCAGGCTCACAGCATGAGCAGCCAGCAAGGAGCACCTGTTTTGGTCAATGTCACCCACAAAATAGCAGGTAAACTCAGGCAGGCTCACAGCATGAGCAGCCAGCAAGGAGCACCTGTTTTGGTCAATGTCACCCACAAAATAGCAGGTAAACTCAGGCAGGCTCACAGCATGAGCAGCCAGCAAGGAGCACCTGTTTTGGTCAATGTCACCCACAAAATAGCAGGTAAGCTCAGGCAGGCTCACAGCATGAGCAGCCAGCAAGGAGCACCTGTTTTGGTCAATGTCACCCACAAAATAGCAGTTAAGCTCAGGCAGGCTCACAGCATGAGCAGCCAGCAAGGAGCACCTGTTTTGGTCAATGTCACCCACAAAATAGCAGGTAAACTCAGGCAGGCTCACAGCATGAGCAGCCAGCAAGGAGCACCTGTTTTGGTCAATGTCACCCACAAAATAGCAGGTAAGCTCAGGCAGGCTCACAGCATGAGCAGCCAGCAAGGAGCACCTGTTTTGGTCAATGTCACCCACAAAATAGCAGGTAAACTCAGGCAGGCTCACAGCATGAGCAGCCAGCAAGGAGCACCTGTTTTGGTCAATGTCACCCACAAAATAGCAGGTAAACTCAGGCAGGCTCACAGCATGAGCAGCCAGCAAGGAGCACCTGTTTTGGTCAATGTCACCCACAAAATAGCAGGTAAACTCAGGCAGGCTCACAGCATGAGCAGCCAGCAAGGAGCACCTGTTTTGGTCAATGTCACCCACAAAATAGCAGGTAAACTCAGGCAGGCTCACAGCATGAGCAGCCAGCAAGGAGCACCTGTTTTGGTCAATGTCACCCACAAAATAGCAGGTAAACTCAGGCAGGCTCACAGCATGAGCAGCCAGCAAGGAGCACCTGTTTTGGTCAATGTCACCCACAAAATAGCAGGTAAACTCAGGCAGGCTCACAGCATGAGCAGCCAGCAAGGAGCACCTGTTTTGGTCAATGTCACCCACAAAATAGCAGGTAAACTCAGGCAGGCTCACAGCATGAGCAGCCAGCAAGGAGCACCTGTTTTGGTCAATGTCACCCACAAAATAGCAGGTAAACTCAGGCAGGCTCACAGCATGAGCAGCCAGCAAGGAGCACCTGTTTTGGTCAATGTCACCCACAAAATAGCAGGTAAACTCAGGCAGGCTCACAGCATGAGCAGCCAGCAAGGAGCACCTGTTTTGGTCAATGTCACCCACAAAATAGCAGGTAAACTCAGGCAGGCTCACAGCATGAGCAGCCAGCAAGGAGCACCTGTTTTGGTCAATGTCACCCACAAAATAGCAGGTAAACTCAGGCAGGCTCACAGCATGAGCAGCCAGCAAGGAGCACCTGTTTTGGTCAATGTCACCCACAAAATAGCAGGTAAACTCAGGCAGGCTCACAGCATGAGCAGCCAGGCAGGCTCACAGCATGAGCAGCCAGCAAGGAGCACCTGTTTTGGTCAATGTCACCCACAAAATAGCAGTAACCAGGCAGGCTCCAGCATGAGCAGCCAGCAAGGAGCACCTGTTTTGGTCAATGTCACCACAAAATAGCAGGTAAACTCAGGCAGGCTCACAGCATGAGCAGCCGCAAGGACACCTGTTTTGGTCAATGTCACCCACAAAATAGCAGGTAAACTCAGGCAGGCTCACAGCATGAGCAGCAGCAAGGAGCACCTGTTTTGGTCAATGTCACCCACAAAATAGCAGGTAAACTCAGCAGGCTCACAGCATGAGAGCCAGCAAGGAGCACCTGTTTTGGTCAATGTCACCCACAAAATAGCAGTAACTCAGCAGGCTCACAGCATGAGCACCAGCAAGGAGCACCTGTTTGGTCAATGTCACCCACAAAATAGCAGGTAAACTCAGGCAGGCTCACAGCATGAGCAGCCAGCAAGGAGCACCTGTTTTGGTCAATGTCACCCACAAAAAGCAGTAACTCAGGCAGGCTCACAGCATGAGCAGCCGCAAGGAGCACCTGTTTTGGTCAATGTCACCACAAAATAGCAGGTAACTCAGGCAGGCTCACAGCATGAGCAGCCAGCAAGAGCACCTGTTTTGTCAATGTCCACCCACAAAATAGCAGTAAACTCAGCAGGCTCACAGCATGACAGCCAGCAAGGACACCTGTTTTGGTCAATGTCACCCCAAAATAGCAGGTAAAACTCAGCGGCTCACAGCATAGCACAGCAAGAGCACCTGTTTTGGTCAATGTCACCCACAAAATAGCAGGTAAACTCAGCAGGCTCACAGCATGAGCAGCCACAAGGAGCACCTGTTTTGGTCAATGTCACCCACAAAATAGCAGGTAAACTCAGGCAGGCTCACAGCATGAGCAGCCAGCAAGGAGCACCTGTTTTGGTCAATGTCACCCACAAAATAGCAGGTAACTCAGGCAGGCTCACAGCATGAGCAGCCAGCAAGGAGCACCTGTTTTGGTCAATGTCACCCAAAATAGCAGGTAAACTCAGGCAGGCTCACAGCATGAGCAGCCAGCAAGGAGCACCTGTTTTGGTCAATGTCACCCACAAAATAGCAGGTAAACTCAGGCAGGCTCACAGCATGAGCAGCCAGCAAGGAGCACCTGTTTTGGTCAATGTCACCCACAAAATAGCAGGTAAACTCAGCAGCTCACAGCATGAGCAGCCAGCAAGGAGCACCTGTTTTGGTCAATGTCACCCACAAAATAGCAGGTAACTCAGGCAGGCTCACAGCATGAGCAGCCAGCAAGGAGCACCTGTTTTGGTCAATGTCACCCACAAAATAGCAGTAAACTCAGGCAGGCTCACAGCATGAGCAGCCAGCAAGGAGCACCTGTTTTGGTCAATGTCACCCACAAAATAGCAGGTAAACTCAGGCAGGCTCACAGCATGAGCAGCCAGCAAGGAGCACCTGTTTTGGTCAATGTCACCCACAAAATAGCAGGTAAACTCAGCAGGCTCACAGCATGAGCACCAGCAAGGAGCACCTTTTTGGTCAATGTCACCCACAAAATAGCAGGTAAACTCAGGCAGGCTCACAGCATGAGCAGCCAGCAAGGAGCACCTGTTTTGGTCAATGTCACCCACAAAATAGCAGGTAAACTCAGGCAGGCTCACAGCATGAGCAGCCAGCAAGGAGCACCTGTTTTGGTCAATGTCACCCACAAAATAGCAGTAAACTCAGGCAGGCTCACAGCATGAGCACCAGCAAGGAGCACCGTTTGGTCAATGTCACCCACAAAATAGCAGGTAAACTCAGCAGCTCACAGCATGAGCAGCCAGCAAGAGCACCTGTTTTGGTCAATGTCACCCACAAAATAGCAGGTAAACTCAGGCAGGCTCACAGCAGAGCAGCCAGCAAGGAGCACCTGTTTTGGTCAATGTCACCCACAAAATAGCAGGTAAACTCAGGCAGGCTCACAGCATGAGAGCAGCAAGGAGCACCTGTTTTGGTCAATGTCACCCACAAAATAGCAGGTAAACTCAGGCAGCTCACAGCATGAGCAGCCAGCAAGGAGCACCTGTTTTGGTCAATGTCACCCACAAAATAGCAGGTAAACTCAGCAGGCCACAGCATGAGCAGCCAGCAAGGAGCACCTGTTTTGGTCAAGTCACCCACAAAATAGCAGGTAAACTCAGGCAGGCTCACGCATAGCAGCCAGCAAGGAGCACCTGTTTTGGTCAATGTCACCCACAAAATAGCAGGTAAACTCAGGCAGGCTCACAGCATGAGCAGCCAGCAAGGAGCACCTGTTTGGTCAATGTCACCCACAAAATAGCAGGTAAACTCAGCAGGCTCACAGCATGAGCAGCCAGCAAGGAGCACCTGTTTTGGTCAATGTCACCCACAAAATAGCAGGTAAACTCAGGCAGGCTCACAGCATGAGCAGCCAGCAAGGAGCACCTGTTTTGGTCAATGTCACCCACAAAATAGCAGGTAAACTCAGGCAGGCTCACAGCATGAGCAGCCAGCAAGGAGCACCTGTTTTGGTCAATGTCACCCACAAAATAGCAGGTAAGCTCAGGCAGGCTCACAGCATGAGCAGCCAGCAAGGAGCACCTGTTTTGGTCAATGTCACCCACAAAATAGCAGGTAAACTCAGGCAGGCTCACAGCATGAGCAGCCAGCAAGGAGCACCTGTTTTGGTCAATGTCACCCACAAAATAGCAGGTAAACTCAGGCAGGCTCACAGCATGAGCAGCCAGCAAGGAGCACCTGTTTTGGTCAATGTCACCCACAAAATAGCAGGTAAACTCAGGCAGGCTCACAGCATGAGCAGCCAGCAAGGAGCACCTGTTTTGGTCAATGTCACCCACAAAATAGCAGGTAAACTCAGGCAGGCTCACAGCATGAGCAGCAAGCAAGGAGCACCTGTTTTGGCCAATGTCACCCACAAAATAGCAGGTTAGAGGAAAGAGATCAACTGTGTGGCTCAACTTCTTTCAACTTATAGTCCACCTCATCTTCAAGGTACAGAGGATAAACATTTTCCTTCTTTTCTATCAGAACAAGTATCCTGATAAACATTTTCCTTAAGAACTAAAGACTTGCACACACACACACACACACACACACACACACACAAAACCATTTCTAACAGCGGAAGTATCTTCTGATTGGTCCAAAGTTTTTTTCTGAAGCATTTCCACTCTCACCTTGACGTCTTCCTTCAGTCGACAGGCCATGAAAACGATCTCCGCTTTGTACTGCCACAGCATCCTCCAGAAGTCATTGACCGTGTGGGGCATGGGGCCCTGCGCCGCTATGTAGCCTCGACGCCCATCGACATCCTGCACAGGAAAACAAGACAAATAAAATGACAGGACAAAACACAGCTATACATATTCCTGTACATTCATCTAAACATATAGCTACACTATTTACGTCTGGCTGGCGTTCAATAACGAAAGCTTCCCAAGGGCTTCTCCACATCCAGCCCTGGGGAACGTAGGGCAGATGGCTGTGACAGGCAGCACGTCAATACCTTTGACAGCTGACATGAACTTCTTCTGGCAGGTATCAAAGGTCGTAAGGTTGCCTGGTATTGGCTTGTTTCTTGCTATGACTCCCTGCCCAAGGGTTCAGTTGAGAGGAGGGGGAGTGGGGGGGGGCTGTCCCAGAAGCAGATCCAAAGAATCCTTGATGGATCATATAAAGGACTGGACAGATTTCAATAACACCTATGCTCTGCTGCACACAACTGAAGACCGTCATCTTTGGAGATCCCTAATTGCCAAAGCGTCTGATGCTGCTGTGCCAAAAACCTGGTGTTAGGTCTGTATATTCAGCACAGGAATATCTACCGAGTATCTAACAGAGTCTTCTTTGTATCAAATGTTACAGCATAAGACACAGAATCACAGCAGCCCCCAGGGAAGTCACCTTTGCTCAATTCTCTGTCAGCACCCTAAGTTTCAGTTTCAGTTTCATCACTGCATGCGGACTAGTCCATACACAATACACCACGTCTGCTAAGTTTTGAGACCGCACTGCGCATGATTTAAAGCTTTAGGGGTGCTATTGGATTCTTTTTTGCACTCTTGGTGGTGAGAACACCACAGTATTATGGACTGTGGTGTGTCTCTATTTGACGCCAGGAGCGCAGACACAACCAGCCGTGTCTCCCTGATGAGTCCGACCCAGCAGACGAAAGGCCTTGGAGCAGGCAATACAAATATATCTGCCTTCTAAAGGGATTGCGATGGTTCCCTTATGCAGCTAGTGAAGAGTTTTCATATCTGTAACATATTTTCTTAATTTCATGTTCCCAGTTTCTCCATCTTTAAATTCCGCCCCCCCCCCCCCCCCCCCCCCCCCCCTTCCTTAAGTCCAAATCTTTGCCAAGTCATTACTATGAAGATAGTTCAGTTGTTGGCCTGCACTTGTTTTTTCCCCCACTATTAGATTGTTCGTCTATGTATTTGTCTGACTTTATTCAAGTTTAAAAGGCTGTGCCAGTCTTGAATAAAAGTTACTCTGTGTTAGGTTTTCTTATGGGAGCAAAAAATACCCAACTTGTTTACTGTTTAAAGCTGAAGGATAAATGAATTAATGACCAAGATGAGAGATTTTTAGAAGAGGGTCTCATGGCTACGACTTAGCAGATGTCTGACCTATGCGTTAGCCCAACACGCTGGTCAGACCTTGAGTACCTATCTAACATTGGTTGTGTCATTATTAACATCGCGTATGTGTGTGGTGACTGTACACATGTGTGTGTATGGGTGTGCGGGCATGGGCCTGTGTGTGTGTGCGAGCGCATGTGTGTGTGTGTGCATGATGCGCGTGTATGCGTATGCACCCTGAACAACACAGCATGGACATGTGTGCAGATTAACAGTCTGTCAGTCCAAGGACAATGCAATATTGCCTTTCATGGGGGCGCCTCAAGAAGCCTCCACAGTCCACTGACATTATGCAACAACTTTCTTCCACGTGAATTCGAATTCCGGTAGTCTACTGTACATGTTGGCCACCCCTTCCTGCTCACCTCCCTGCCCCCCACTCCCTATCCATATCTCTTCCACACCCACCCCCCACCCTTAACGTAGCCTCCTGACACAACCTTTACTATTATCTTTTCTGTGCTTACATTTGAGAATGCTGCATCATAAAAGACCAACAAAAACTTTTTTCCATTAACACTCAGAAGACTGATATAAAGTAATATATCCATCCACATGCTTCTGGTGCATTAAAATTCTTGACAGCTCCAAGCAGATTTCTGGAAATATAAATATACCATTTCTCAGTTGCTGGACTCAAACAGGACACTGGAAACACACAATTTCTTGGAAGCTGAACCTCAAACAGAATTGTGGTGATAAATCATTATTGGTACCTGAACCCCTGACAGAATTCTGGTAATACACCATTGATTGGCAGTTGAACCCCTGACAGAATTCTGGTAATGTACCATTGACTGGTAGTTGAACCCCTAACAGAATTCTGGTAATACACCATTGATTGGTAGTTGAACCCCTAACAGAATTTGGGTAACATACCATTCCTTGGTAGCTGAACCCCTCACAGAATTCTGGTAATATACCACAGATTGGTAGTTGAACCCCTAACAGAATTCTGGTAATATACCATTGATTGGTAGTTGAACCCCTAACAGAATTTGGGTAACATACCATTCCTTGGTAGCTGAACCCCTCACAGAATTCTGGTAATATACCCCTAACAGAATTCTGGTAATATACCATTCCTTGGTAGCTGAACCCCTAACAGAATTCTGGTAATATACCATTAATTGGTAGCTGAACCATTAACAGAATTCGGGTAACATACCATTCATTGGTAGCTGAACCACTAATAGAATTCTGGTAATATACCCCTAACAGAATTCGGGTAACATACCATTCCTTGGCAGCTGAACCCCTAACAGAATTCTGGTAATATACCCCTAACAGAATTCTGGTAATATACCCCTAACAGAATTCTGGTAATATACCCCTAACAGAATTTGGGTAATATACCCCTAACAGAGTTCGGGTAATATACCACTGATTGGTAGTTGAACACCTAACAGAATTCTGGTAATACACCATTGATTGGTAGTTGAACCCCTAACAGAATTCTGGTAATATACCATTGACTGGTAGTTAAACCCCTAACAGAATTTGGGTAACATACCATTCCTTGGTAGCTGAACCCCTAACAGAATTCTGGTAATATACCCCTAACAGAATTCTGGTAATATACCATTAATTGGTAGCTGAACCATTAACAGAATTCTGGTAATATACCATTCCTTGGTAGCTGAACCCCTAACAGAATTCTGGTAATATACTATTAATTGGTAGCTGAACCATTAACAGAATTCGGGTAACATACCATTCATTGGTAGCTGAACCACTAACAGAATTCTGGTAATAGTGACGGTGAGGAAAGACCCACTGACCACAGGGAAAGTCCTGTTGACAGTGGGAAAGACTACAACTTTGGATTCTCTCTTGAGGGCACGTAAGACCGTATGGCGAAAGCTTGGCTGTGTCTGGAGTGGCACTGTCTTCATCTGTCCGTGGGCAGGGGTGGTTGGGTCTGTGGGGTGTGCTCGGCAGCTGGAGGGTTTTTCGCCGGTGGGCTCTGCAGTCATGAAATACGGGCTGGTACACCCATGGGATGCTACTTTAAGGCTGTTAAGAGCTGCATCCTGTAGTCTGATTTACCTCTGTTCAGGAGCAGTTATGTCCCTTGATATCTTAATGGAGTGTTCTGCGCGTGCCTGTACCCATCGTCAACACAGCGCAGGCCTCCAAGGGTGGTACAGGACTGCTCTAAAGGCAGGTGAAGACAGTGCTTCTCTGGGTCCTCCCCAGCACCTTCGGGTGTTTCTTTTTCTTCTTTGCCTAAACTAGGCTGACCCTGGAGAAAGGTCCAGTGACGGTGAGGAAAGACCCACTGACCACAGGGAAAGTCCTGTTGACAGTGGGAAAGACTACAACTTTGGATTCTCTCTTGAGGGCACGTAAGACCGTATGGCGAAAGCTTGGCTGTGTCTGGAGTGGCACTGTCTTCATCTGTCCGTGGGCAGGGGTGGTTGGGTCTGTGGGGTGTGCTCGGCAGCTGGAGGGTTTTTCGCCGGTGGGCTCTGCAGTCATGAAATACGGGCTGGTACACCCATGGGGATGCTACTTTAAGGCTGTTAAGAGCTGCATCCTGTAGTCTGATTTACCTCTGTTCAGGAGCAGTTATGTCCCTTGATATCTTAATGGAGTGTTCTGCGCGTGCCTGTACCCATCGTCAACACAGCGCAGGCCTCCAAGGGTGGTACAGGACTGCTCTAAAGGCAGGTGAAGACAGTGCTTCTCTGGGTCCTCCCCAGCACCTTCGGGTGTTTCTTTTTCCCCTAACAGAATTCGGGTAACATACCATTCCTTCTTCGCCTGAAGAAGACCCAAGTGGTTGAAATGCATCGTGTCTTGTCATGTGCTTTGTTTGTCAATGTCATTGGCGGTAACTAACACCCTCTCTTTCTAAATTTCATTCCTTGGTAGCTGAACCCCTAATAGAATTCTGGTAATATACCCCTAACAGAATTCTGGTAATATACCCCTAACAGAATTCTGGTAATATACCCCTAACAGAATTCGGGTAACATACCATTCCTTGGTAGCTGAACCCCTAACATAATTTTGGAAACACATCATTTATTAGTAGCTGAAAACAGATGTCTGGTAACATATCATTCACTGGAAGCTGAACATCAAACAGGATTCTGGTATCACACCATTTTCTGTATCCCAGCCCAAAACAGAATATGAGTGACACACCATTAATGGCAGCGGAACCCCAAAAGGAATTCCGGTAAAACGATTTTTTTTTTTTTTTTTTTTATAGCTGAACCTAAAACAGAACAATAGAACTAAACCTCAACACGACACTTATAACATGCCATTTCTTGGAAACTGAACCTGAAACAGAACAGTGGTAACACACCACTTCTTGTTAAACCTCCAACATAGAACTGGTAGCAGAGGTTACATTATCACAGTAATACTATAGTCCCCCCCCCCTCTTCCCCCCCCCCCCTTGCCCCCCCCTCCCCCCCAAAATCCTGAACTGCTCTCACAGCTCATGACAACAAAATCTGATATTGTGACTGCTGAAAGGATATTCCTTTGGACAGAAACACATCCTGAATGATATTCCTTTGGACAGGAACACATCAGGGTGAATAATCAGGATTATCTATCACTAATGCAGTCCTACACAAGAGCCAGGTTACCTTGAAATTAAATGATTATTCCCATACATACATACATAAAAACACAAACATACTGTCCACAATTGCGTTCTTCCATAGAAAAATAATAAGCTTCCATACTGTTGTTACAGCACACACACACACACACACACACACACACACACACACACACATGCGCGCGTGTGCGTACACACACACCGACAAACACACACAAAACACACACACACACACACACACACACACACACACACGCACACACACACGTGTAGAAACACACACACACACACACACACACACACACACACACACACACACACACACACACACACACACAGAGTTTACAGTACCACCATCCCTCCCCCTGCCCCTCTCAACCATCCCCCTCATTGCTCTGTGCCTGATCAAAGCCCCGTTCATCAGACGCCTCACATCAATGAAAGAAGCGTTGATGTAATCTGAGCCTGCCTCCCCGGGGATCTCTTTCAACTTGACCCGTCTGTCGTCACCTGAGAAAGACACAGGAAAACTTCTGCTCACTTCACTTCTTCCATAGCCTTTTTTCCTTTATGACATGTGACAGACACACAGCGAGTGTGAGAGACAGACACACACACACACACACACACACACACACACACAGAGAAAGACAGACAGAGACAGACAGACAGTGAGAGTGCATGAGAGAGAGAGAGAGAGAGAGAGAGAGAGAGAGAGAGAGAGAGAGAGAGAGAGCATGAGGGGGAGAGAGAGAAAGAGAGAAAGACAGAGAAAGACAGAGAAAGAAAGTGTGCACGAATGTGTGTGTGTGTGTGTGTGTGTGTGTGTGTGTTGTGTGTGTGTGTGTGTGTGTGTGTGTGTGTGTGCATGTGTATGTATGTGTGTATATGTGCGCACATGTGTGTGTGTGTGTGTGTGTCTGTGTGTGTGCATGCATGTATGTGCACATGTAAAAGAAAGGTAAGGGGAAAAAAAAAAAAAAGAAAGGTAAGGGGCAGATGATAGGTGGAAAGCAAGAAAACAGCTGTTTGAATGGAGATGTTGAAGTGTGTATTGAACGTGTCGGAAGATGTTAAAGAAAACCTATTATCATCATTACTACAAGACAACGCAATTTTAACAAAGGCAACTTACCACCACATAACAGAAGACAATACACAACACAATATAAAACAACAAAAACATTACATATCAAGACAACACAACATAACACAACACACATTAGAACACACAACACAATACATGTTCGCATCAACACACATTAGAACATGCAACACAATACATGTTTGCATCAACACACATTAGAACACACAACACAATACATGTTTGTATCAACACACATTAGAACACACAACACAATACATCTTTGCATCAACACACATTAGAACACACAACACAATACATGTTTGCATCAACACACATTAGAACCCACAACACAATACATGTTTCCATCAACACACATTAGAACACACAACACAATACATCTTTGCATCAACACACATTAGAACACACAACACAATACATCTTTGCATCAACACACATTAGAACACACAACACAATACATCTTTGCATCAACACACATTAGAACACACAACACAATACATCTTTGCATCAACACACATTAGAACACACAACACAATACATCTTTGCATTTGGCAAAGTCAGAAATCATTGTCCCACAGCCTTCACAACACATCATCATGTACATGTTGGTATGTTTCATAAGTCCAACAGGGTTTGTACTCAAAACAGGGCATTAAATATATAAACTTTTATTACCCAATTCTTTTGAACACAATGAATTAAAAAAAACATTTGCTCAAAAGCTACACTAAAAACAAACATGTATCACCTCACCTTTATTTCAAAGAATGCGAGTAAGGGCTATCACCTACGATCAACAAGAGCAGAACTAATTCATTATTTTACTAATTTTGTAGCATCAAAATACCTAAATACCTTCAATCACCTAAAAAGTTTCAGTGGTTACTCTGAATCCATGACAGGAACCGAATTCATCAGTAACAACACAAAATAATCTTTCGTCCTCTCTGCAAGGCTGAAACTAATGCTGCAAACTCCGAGGGTATTCTGCGCATTTTGAAATTCTGAACATTTCCATCAAAAGTATTATGAAAGACATACAACTTCCAAGCAAACAATCATAATCAGAATACGAGAAACAGTGAGCAATAACATTCAATCTCTGGGTGTTTTATGTGCTGTACTTCTTTTCCAGTTCTGAAATCAGTTTCTCAACTTCTGTCTCCGCTCTCTTTCCCTAAATAACTGCCTCAGCGCAACTGACTGACGAACAGGATTAAAATCTCGCAAAACTTTTCTGTCAGTCTCTTCCGCTTTTTAGTTGGCTGCTTCCTCCAGCGACATGGCTTCAAAAAATATATCCTGACACACGTTCCACCTCTCTAACTTCTGAGGAAACATACCGCCTGTTTCTAAATGCCTTCCATGTGTGCGCTGTCAGTTTTACTCCAAACTATCAAATACAAATGAACAGAAAAGTAAACGATTCACAAATTGTAGAGATCATATTAGTCTGTCAGCATAAACGTGACGATATGGCAGGTGTATTGAAATACCATGACATGATTTTGACTGACTTGAATGAACTGACAATGAAAACGGAACTCTTTATTTGACTTTGATTTTGACCAACTTCATTGACTTGGCAATGAAAACAGAACTCTTCAAGTCACTGGTGCTACCACCCATCCCTCTCCATCATGGATGTGAGTGCTGGAGACCTGCAACAGATCTCCATGGTAACATCCAGAACATTCCGAGAACAAGCCCATCAGAAAGATCTTCTCCATCATATTCTCATGCACGCGGCACACATAAGACAAACGACTGTCAGGCAGGACGTCAAAGTTCAATGCCGGCAGACACGACCCTCTCCACACAATTACTAAGTGCGGTAACCTTTGCCCTGGGGAAGCAAACATCTGGCCATGACTCCAAATACCAAAGTGGGTTCAGCGAAGAGTGGAGTCAGGAGGAAGACTGGGCAAGAACTGAATGGACACTATGAAGGTTTGGTTATAGCACCTCAACTTGTTGCCCGTGACTGGACAGTGGGCTGTGGCTGTCTACCCCTACCCCTACCCCTAAACCCTCACCCAACCCCTTTCTCTGTCCTCAGCTCTTAGTCCAAATCTGTCACACAAGACTGGGATGGATTTTTGAAGTACTCTCAAGTCTGGAAATTGAAGATTGAAGTGTGCGCA
>CM065721.1:73800073-73802573 GCA_033310375.1 Conus canariensis
TACAACTGTACAGAGAACATGCATTCTACATGACCCCTTTCAAACTGCAGAGGACACGCATTCTACATGACCCCTCTAAAACTGTACAGAGGACACGCATTCTACATGACCCCTCTAAAACTGTACAGAGGACACGCATTCTACATGACCCCTTTACAACTGTACAGAGTACACGCATTCTACATGACCCCTTTAAAACTGTACAGAGCACACGCATTCTACATGACCCCTTTAAAACTGTACAGAGGACACGCATTCTACATGACCCCTCTAAAACTGTACAGAGGACATGCATTCTACATGACCCCTTTAAAACTGTACAGAGGACATGCATTCTACATGTTAAAACTGTACAGAAGACACGCATTCTACATGACCCCTTTACAACTGTACAGAGGACATGCATTCTACATGACCCCTTTCAAACTGCACAGAGGACATGCAATCTACATGACCCCTTTAAAACTGTACAGAGGCCATGCATTCCACATGACCCCTTTCAAACTGTGCAGAGCCCATGCATTTTACATGACCCCTTTAAAACTGTACAGAGGACATGCATTCTACATGACCCGTTTCAAACTGTACAGAGGACATGCATTCTACATGACCCCTTAAAACTGTACAGAGGACACGCATTCTACATGACCCCTTTAAAACTGTTCAGAGGACATGCATTCTACATGACCCCTTTAAAACTGTGCAGAGGACTTGCATTCTAGATATGAGTTTTGTGAGCTTCCATCTTAACATAAAATGGTCTGACATTAATAAGAAAGAAAAAAAGACAGTAAATGTGACTTTAAATTCTTTCATCTTTCACCATGCTGAGTTTGCAGCCAGGCAGCCTCTCCTACCTAGCCATAGTTTGAATGGAACTGTATGAACCGACCTGTTTGAACCGACCTGTATGAACGGACCTGTATAAACCGACCTGTATGAACCGACCTGTATGAACGGAAGGGCACGGCTCCCAATGACTCACACACTTTGTGCATATTTCACAAACTGGAGCTAAAAATAAAAATACAAATAAAAAAAATTAACTCCTTTCATTATCAATGTATGTGTGACATTCAGCTTTTTAAAAAAAATCCATATATGTATTGCGAGTTTGATCACAGTTTATAGGTGCATTAAGTGCGTTAAATTTTTTAAAAAAACAAACAAATGTACTGCAAAGTTGGAAGCGTGACCTGTCATTAACAGGAGAATTCTGATACTGCAAAGTACGAGTGAACAACCCAAACAGCTACGTGTAGGCTGTTACTTGGTTTTCGTGTGCAGCACCCAATTGGTTTCAGTTAGCCAAAACTAACTGCGCTTTCAACTACATTTTTGCTCTTTTTATTCACGGTCACCTACCAACATCTTGTCCACTTTAGTGCTTCTCAAAGAAACCATGTTGTTAATATTTCTCCAGAAATGACTCAATTGGAAAACAAACAAACAAACACACGTTGAAGAGGTGTTGAGTCATCCGTCAAGAGAAAAATAGCGGTCAGAAATAACAACAAGACAAAAGAACACCACTATGAGAGCCAGAACAGAGAAAATAAAAAAACCTCTCCCATATAGAGGTGAGAACGCAAGTTGAGATTTTGCGTTTATTTTCTTCAGATTTTCAGGCCATGCAAACGGTTATGAAGATAATCGCGTATGTCTGTTCAACTTTATTGATAGCTCATCAGTTTCATTTATAACGACCAAACACATGTACTTCAATAGACAGCACACTGATTAAAAGAGTAAGAGTCCACAATTTCCAAACAGAAAACAAATTCAGTAATTCCCATGAACATCATCAGAAGGAAAAGGCCTCCAATAAGTTTCATGAGGTTCAGCTTATCTCTACTGTCATACCTAGTTCTGGCCATTCACATGTGCATCATCCACAGACAAACTTATCTGGGTATGATTTAAAGAAAAAAGATGTGTGCCAGAACATGGA
Source organism: Conus canariensis (assembly GCA_033310375.1). Lineage (NCBI taxonomy): Eukaryota > Metazoa > Mollusca > Gastropoda > Neogastropoda > Conidae > Conus > Conus canariensis. The sequence goes on from CM065721.1 coordinate 73,802,025, forward strand.
TATCAGATCAAACAGCATGTCTACGCTCTTGGTGAACTCATGTCAATATCACTATTGGCAAGGTCATGGGGATGGCAAGGTCATGGGGATGGCAAGGACATGGGAATGACAAGGACATGGGGATGGCAAGGTCATGGGGATGGCAAGGTCATAGGGATGGCAAGGACATGGGAATGACAAGGACATGGGGATGGCAAGGTCATGGGGATGGCAAGGTCATAGGGATGGCAAGGACATGGGAATGGCAAGGTCATGGGGATGGCAAGGACATGGGAATGGCAAGGTCATAGGGATGGCAAGGACATGGGGATGGCAAGGTCATGGGGATGGCAAGGTCATGGGGACTGTCACTGGAAGTTGTGGTGCCCTTCAGAGTAATTCTTGTCACCTGTTGGGAGCTTAACAGTAGGTGGGGTCTTGCGTATGCTGGATCAAAACAGACACCTCTGGTCGGTTGCCTCATCACGACTTAACACTGACTGCTCCCTGAGCATTGCTTGTGCCGGGACTGCGATGGAACAAGCCAAGGTGTGTATGTGGACAGGGAGC
>CM065721.1:73805073-73825073 GCA_033310375.1 Conus canariensis
TTTCATTACAATGCTCTTCTAGTTATGATTCTTGGACTTCAATTTTGTTTGTCTACACAAGTTTCAAACTTATTAAATGGTAGCTCATTCAAAATACATTACTTTTACATTTTCACTTGAAATCTTCCTTAAAATCCTATCTAGATCTCCATATCATGCATCTTTGATGATTTGAAGTGGGGGGGGGGGGGGGGTTGTTTTTGTTTTTGTTTTTTTGTAACTATTTCATTGATTTTCACTTTTGTTTTTGTTTTCCTTACTTTCATGATACACAACAACAAAAAATTAAACCAAACCCGCAGACATATGTATACTGTCCACACCTACAATAATGGCGGATCTTGCTGACTTAACCTTGGCTGAAGGTCACAAGGTCAAAGAAACAACTCCACCCTTGACTGCGGCAGCAGATATTTGACACATGTACAGACGCAGCAGTCCTATAAAGTGTGACCTTCCCGTGTGACCTTGTCTGAAGGCTACACTTTGACACTGAAATCATCTCCTGACAAAGGCACTGATTTTCCACTTCCCATCTTCCATCGTGGACGACTTGTCACTTCTTGTTCTTTCGGTGTTCTTTTTGTCGGTCCTTGAATATTTTACATCAATGGGTATAAGATTTCCATTCAAGCAATATTGGAAGATGAACGCTTTAACAATGACTGTGAGAGTTTGTGTGAGTGCCAGTGTGTGTGTGTGTGTGTGTGTGTGTGTGTGTGTGTGTGTGTGTGTGTGTGTGTGTGTGTGTGTGTGGGCGCACGTGCGTGTGCGCATGTGGGTAAGTGGGGGCAGGTTTGTGTGTGGGGGGGGGGGGTGCATGCATGTGCATGCTCCTGTGTTTGCATGCTTCCATAATCAGCATGTGTGTACATGGGAACATGCTCATCTGCAATTCTCTTTTATCTGCACGCAACAAGCCATGTACCGGAAGACATGTAGTAATGCAAAACAACAGGACAAGAATTTCCAAAGGCACATTAAACAAAAATAGAAACTGAAAAGTTCAACCCATTCTGTTTTGTTTAGTCTTTGGAGCTATAAAGTAACTCTTTGGCTTAATGCAATCGCCTTTCATAACTCTGGAAGTTCTCACTCAGATCCACAGAGAGATGTGACCTGACTGCAATGAACAATACGACTATTACGAGTACATCCCGTAATGCTTCCTAGTCTACTTGGCACCAATCTATAACTCAAGCGTTTAATCATAATCTGGGCTCGAAAGATATTCCTGTTCTTTATTTTCAGGAAACATGGAGTTTGAGTGCAACACAGCCTCTGTATGTGCAACTCTGTGTGTGTGACTCTGTGTGTGTGTGTGTGTGTGTGTGTGTGTGTGTGTGTGTGTGTGTGTGTGTGTGTGTGTGTGTGTGTGTGCGTGTGTGTGTGCATGTACATGTGTTTGCTTGTTTGTTTGTTTGTTGTTGTTTTTTGCTTGTTTGTTTTTGCTTGGCTGGTTCGTTGGCTGATTGTTCGTGTTACTTCTGCAAGTTGTTTGTCAAATTTTGCACTTATGTATGCTTGCTTGCTCTCTCTTTCTTTCTCTCTCTCTCTCTCTCTCTCTCTGTCTTTTTGTTGCTCTGGCTCTAACACACACACACACACACACACACACACACACACACACACACACACACATACACACTCACACCACTTAGTCATTCATACACAGATGCTACACACACACACACACACACACACACACACACACACACACTCACACCACTTAGTCATTCATACACACACACACACACACAAACACACACACACACACACACACACACACACACACACACACACACACACGCACACTCACACGCATACACACACAATATACCAATACGGTAAGCTGCCATGCAGTGTGCTGTTCTGTGCAGTACTATTTACACACAGTTTCAAAGTGAGGTGACTGCAGGTGGATATTGAAACAAACTTAAAAGAACAAAAGAAACAACCAAATTACAAGACAAAACATGACATGTTTCAATCTATGTCTTCTTCTTCCGCCAAGACAAACAACACTGAAGACAATGAAAATCAAGTTCACCAATCAATCACTTGTCTTGTCAAATTGGGGTAAAATGCATGTCCATTGCACCCAATTTGAGGAGACAAGCCACTGTTCATTCTTCGTTTTCAATGTCTTGAATGTTGTTTGTCTTGGCTGAACAGGGTGAAATGTTTTCTCTTGTAATTTGTCTCTTTCATTCAGCTGTCCAGCAATTTTTGCTCTAACTTTGTGCAGTGCTACATCTGGCTGTCTTATCATTTGATGTCATACAGAACAGCACAGACAATTAAAGCGTTATCTGAGGGTCTTACGGGGCAGGATGTCCTTGTATCTGTTCTTCTTGATGTTTTCATCCTTCTTGCCTTCTGTCATGGGGAACCGCTCGTTGTTCTTGTCCTCAACTTGTTTCTCTCGAAGTATCTGAAAAAAAAAACCAAACAAACAAACAGAACAAAATAAGTGATTTTTTTTTTTCAAATTCTGATGTCTACACCAGTTTGATCTCTATAGGACACTGAGAGAGCGACAGCATGTATAAGAAGGAAGGCAGACAAAGAAGTTTACAAAGCTGCAGGTGAGTGGTAAGGCAAGGTGTTTCTTCATCGTCTTCTCATTGGCCTCACAATCCAGTCTCTGAGATGGACCTGCTTGCCCTCTGAAGCTCCTCGGTGCATCCCCACACCTTTCAATGCGTGGCTGCCTCCATCTCACACACTTCTGTCTCTCAGGTCAGCATGAATCGGGGGCAGACCTGTAGGGCACACTGTGCCGTCTGCTCCACCTGTCTGCACCTGCATGCTCCACCTCCTGTTCCACCTGTCTGCACCTGCATGCTCCACCTGCTCCACCTGCCTGCACCTGCATGCTCCATCTGTCTGCACCTGCATGCTCCACCTCCTGTTCAACCTGTCTACACCTGCATGCTCCACCTCCTAATCAACCTGTCTGCACCTGCATGCTCCACCTCCTGTTCCACCTGTCTGCACCTGCATGCTCCACCTGCTCCACCTGCCTGCACCTGCATGCTCCATCTGTCTGCACCTGCATGCTTCACCTCCTGTTCAACCTGTCTACACCTGCATGCTCCACCTCCTAATCAACCTGTCTGCACCTGCATGCTCCACCTGCTGTTCAACCTGTCTGTACCTGCATGCTCCACCTGCTGTTCAACCTGTCTGCACCTGCATGCTCCACCTGCTGTTCAACCTGTCTGCACCTGCATGCTCCACCTGCTGTTCAACCTGTCTGCACCTGCATGCTCCACCTGTTCAACCTGTCTGTACCTGCATGCTCCACCTCCTGTTTAACCTGTCTGCACCTGCATGCTCCACCTGTTCTACCTGTCTGCACCTGCATGCTCCACTTGTCTGCACCTGCATGTTCTACCTGTTGTTACACCTGTCTGCACCTGCATGCTCCACCTGTTCTACACGTCTGGACCTGCATGCTCCATTTGCTCCACCTGTCTGCACCTCCACGCTCAACTTGCTCCACCTGCCTGCACCTGCATGCTCCATTGTTCCACCTGTCTGCACTGACAGGTGCAATCTTCAGCTTTGCGGATCATACAGCAGTCAAGCCTTGCTTGTACAGCAGGAAGCCTGAAGACGATGACCTGGGCTGCTCTGCCCCGAAGATCCGGATGTTCTTGATAGGGTCTTGACCGCTCTTGAAGGGCTATAGGTATCTCTGTCCGGTCACCTGGTGGTCTTAGTTTGGCCAGGCATTTTGCGTGGCAAGTTGTGTAGCATTGTCCGATAAGAATCAGGAAGAAAATACCACACTATGATCAAGTCTTTTGGTTTCATTTTCATTCAATCTCAACATTGATTTATCACTGATTTCAGGTCCGTGAGGTAAAATACCTGACCCAGTATATGTTTACATGCAAACTGTCGATAATTCTGAACCTCTCACTAATGACAGAACAGTGTGCTAAAACTTTGTTATCTTATGAAACTATAAGTGGTCTCCCACCAACATGGCTATGTATGTACACATGTACCTGCTTTGGACATAAAAAGAAATTATGATGCAACATCTTCAAAACATTATCCAGTAACAACAATAACAACAACAACAAAATAAATAAACAAATCATCAAAAACAATACAAGTATCACTAATTCATGACACACACAAAAGAGAGAGACAGACAGACAGACAGGCAGACAGACAGACAGAGAAGCCATCAAATAAAATCACATTGTTCAGAGCGAAAGAACTTTAGCCTGATGTAGGATTTTTGTGTGATTGTTGGCATGTTGAGGTAAACAGAAAGCAACATAAATTTAAGTTTCTTGTACTGCACAATATTCTTTGCAAACTTTGTCATCTCTATGGATACCATTGAAATGCCATGAATTTTACAATACTTGACGTTTTTTTTCACCATTAACACTGCATGCGGCAGGATAGGGGTGGCATGGAAATGGAGGGAGGAGAGGGTGGACGCTGGGGGATGGGAGGGGAGTGGATTAAGCAAAATATGCCGTCTACTCTGATGGTTCTCTTTCTGTTCAGAATCGCAGTTCTCATGTGAATACAGTTATCACCTGTCACACAGCAATAAATTCAATAATTATCATGTTGAAAAGAAAACATGGAAAGGGGTAGATAAATTCATATCACACACACACACACACACACACACACACACACACACACACATAGTGCACCAAAAAAACTGAAAAGCCTCACAGGAAGAAAAGCAGTGCAGTGACAAAACATATACTGGGATTTTCGTTTGTTTGTGAGAGAAGAATTAGTCACAAAATGTTAGTTTGTCAGAGAAGAATGAAAGAACGAGTAACAATACCTTTTTTTTTTTTTTTTTTTTGGGGGGGGGGGATGTGGAGAGGGTATGGAGGCCTGTGGGAGGGTGGAGGGTGGGGGGATGTTTATAATAGTGTTCCTATTCAAAAACAGATTGGACAGGAATAGAGACACAGTAGGCATGGAGAGGACTAAATACACGGAACATTCTAAACTCAAACCAAAGAAATTGAACTCATCAACAACTGCTTCAATTTTATTAGACAGTCTGATGGCCCAGTTGGTCAATAGCAATGAAAAGCGAACCAGCTGCACAGGAAAAATTACGCATGGACGAATAACCACGTTCCTGCTCTGCTCACAGTCAGTTCTTTCACCTTTGCACACTCACACACACACACACACACACACACACACACACATATGCACACACACACAGGCATGCACGAACACAGACGCACACACACACACACACACACACACACACACACACACACACACACACATACACACACACACACATGCATGCACAAACACATGTGCATGCACACACACACAAACACACACAAAACACACACACACACACACACACACACACACACACACACACACACTCACACTTCTTTCAAAGGTGTTCAAGCGTAGACTGACATGAAAACAATCACTGCCTTGTTTGCACAACCCACATTATCCTCTAAAAAAAAAAAAAAAAAAATTAGCTACGCTGTGTTGTGTTCAGATCTGAAGAAAGCGAGTGTAGTACACACCATGACATGTTTAAACAAAAAAATTAAAATGTGCACACACGTGCGCACACACACACACAGAGAAAGTTTATATCCCTACTTATTTTGCACGAAAACCCCCCTTTTCACAAACAAATCTCGCCCATCTCATGCTACTTTTTGCTAAAATTAACACCTTTTTCTACAATCAAAATTAACATGCAAAACCTCCAAAATCGAAGTAATCGTTATTTTAAAATGGGGGGTTTCGTGCAAAACAAAAACGGGTGATTTAGAACTTAGATAATTTTTATCTCTCTCCATAGCATAAAATCTAATGGTTTACAGTACGCTCTTCTACTTCCAGCACTACTAACAAATCAGAACAAACAACCGGCCTTCCATCTTGGTTAGTTATTTTTACACACACTGAATTTATAGACCCCTCAACTAATTCTTTAAACCGGCTGTCTTCACCAAATGTGCTTAACTGATAATCGCAAAACCCCGCCTTAATTGATGGCAGTACCCCTAGAACTGTAGATGGATTGCCATCAAATAAATTAGTACTTGTTTTTAACTCCCGTAAATGAACATACAACATCGGGTTAACGAGAAAATCACATGGTTCATTACCTTCAAATTGATAGATGTTTTCTCTTGTACTAAATTTATAAGATCTGCTAGTACTGTGGAAACCCAAGATTCTAGCAAGGCCTTTAGGAAAAGTGTATTCTCTTTTTTCTTCTAGTGGAAAGTGCATCGTAATTCTGAGGTTTGCTTCGTTAATTTTTAGCAATATGCCTAATTCGATAAATACTTCTTTTAAAGAACAAAAGCTGTAATAGCCTTCTGGTATTTTTTCATGAGTTATTTGATTGCCCTCTTCATTACTAATATTAATCCAGTTATTCTGAGCTTCTTCAGATATATTAAACCACTTAACTTTAAAACCAATTTTTCTAAGAGCAACCCTACTATTACCGCGCCTATTGTTAGTTGGATACTTTAAGAACACACTTATGTTTTGTTTAGTTATATAAAGGAACATCCTTTTTAAATCCTTTTTTTAAAAAATCTATTTAAAAATGGAACCTTTTAAATATAATGAAAGTGCTACTTACGATGTAGGGGGGGTTTATGAGCCCAAATCTTTGGACTTTAGAAGCCTAACCATCGCAGTGGATGAATCATATGGCTTTCTAGTCAGGCTTGTAAACCCACTAACTAGATATTTAAATCCTCCAATAAAGAGTGATAGAGTGCCATCAGCATGGTCATCCAACCCTATGGCTTTTTACCAGAATCAGTTAAATTTTGCCACTTACTGCTCAACTACTGGCTGCGGTGTTTCATATGCAAACCATTTATACCACCCCAATCTCTTAGTAAGGTCAGTATATAACTTTCATGTTTATTATCAGTATAGACGCACACTAACTGAGCTACAAGTACCCCTCCCCAACGACAACGCGTTTAATCCATTTAACAGCCCAATGGACAAGAATGCATATGAAAGAATCTGCAACGAATTTAACATTAACCCTTCAAATAACTTTAGACAAAAGTTAGACCGCAATCACGGGTTGGGCACATTGTATTTGTGGGGTCAGCGTAGAGAATATAATTTTGACTACTGGCCCGGCCACACCTCTTTTAAGCCAAACTCCCAAGTTAGATTGGGATCAATAGAACAAAAACACCCCAATGCTTGGGCAACATTTATCTTAGATGAAAGTGAAGGCCTAACAATGCCAGGAGTGCAAAGACTTAATGACTCCATACGCACGTACGTTTGGTGCCTATTAGGAGCGCAAGCACAGACCAAGTCTAGCATAGTGGATCAATCTACAGGCTTTGACGCCAGAAAACAATTTCTAGCCAATTTAGAAGATGCTATTAACTCCGCTGTTGATTTGCCTTCCAGCATACAAAGGTACCAAAACGTTCTTTCACATGCTAGGTCAAAGGTTGACTTTGTTGTAGGTCATGGATTATACATGCTGCCCTCTGACCTTAGACTACAGATTGGCATGATACAGAATTATAATAATGAAATCCTCATAGCCGGAGACGACCAAAACTTAGGACACAATCAAGGCTTAAACACAAGGCCCGCGCCAGCCATTTTAAAAAAAGTATCTAGCCCAGAACCTGCAGAAAGCGACCCCCCACCAGTTATAAGCAGTCCAACACCGCCTGTTGATGTACCTCACCCCGACAGACACACTAGCGAAAAGACGGCCCTTGTTGTGTTTTTAACTTTTACTGGATTAGCCATACTTTATTTCACTAAAAATTAAACCAGCAGCCAGCACTCCTAACGTCCACAGATGGTCGGCCATATAACCAGCCACTTTGCCTATGGTAGACAAAACCCAACTAACAACACTGCCTATTATGCCAGGCAGAGCATCAAGCGCTTTGACAGCTAACTTCTTTAATAGGTTTGCCAGATGGTGCAATTGTTTTCTAATCCAACTTTTGCCGGGCTGAGGCGTTGGAGGAGCTACTGACCCTGTTGGCGCACTGCCGGTTAATGCATAAACCAGTGTAGAGATAGCAAACCCAACGGCTGTTAATATACTAACTATTGTAATCCCCTGCTCTCTGAACAGAGTCCTTATTCTTTCTGCTAGCGTAGTATTTTCATAAATCATTTTGTTTATAGTTTCTCTGATTCTGCTTATTTGGGTATCTATTTTTTCTCTGTTAATATACAACGCTGATAACCTGTTTTTTCTTTCTATCCTTAAATTCTGTATTTTCGCCTGTATTCTAGCCTTTTCTTCTAACCCTAAATTGTTATCATCTGCATCGGCCAGTTTATTTTCTTCTTCTTTTATCTCTCTCTCTCTCTAGTATATTAAATTTTGCCAAATTGTTTTTTAGTTCTTCGTTCATAGTTGTTAAAGTAGACCCAACAGACCTGAGATCGCGCAGTTCAGCTTCAAGATCCCTGTTTCTAGCTTCAAGATCCCCGATTCTAGCTTTAAGAACCCCGTGTTCGCTCTCAGACAATGGAGGTTCATCAATTGATTTTAAAGCTGTTTCTTCTTCAGGACTCAGCTCACCTTCTCTTTGCCTAGGCAATTGAGAACCGCCAATTGTTTCTTCATTAAAACTCGTCTCAATTTCTGCTATTAGATCATCTGCTGTTCAATTTAATTCTTGAAGAGGTATGTTTTGTATTTCAGATTGTGTTGGCAACCTTTGCTTCACGTTCTGTAAAGCACTAACAGCCTTAGACCTTAGAGCAGACTTCCTTGGATCTGCAATATTTAATCGCCTTCTGATCCGAATAGGAATCTCTCCAAGTGAGCCCGGAGTTAAAAACTCGGATGGGTCCCGGCTATCAGTAACTTGTTTACGCATTTGTTTATTGCCCTTCATATATTTTATAAACAAATGGCCTTCCTCGTCTCCGCCCCCTTCTCCCATCTCAAAATCGTTAGGATCGATCGCGTCTGGCAGCTCCCGCCCTATACTTCTATAGAATAATTCAATTCGTTGTCGCAATAGTTCTTGACGGGCTTTAGGGAGTGAAGAGCCTACTCCTAAAAGTTCTTGACGAGCTCTAAGGAGTACAGAGCCCGCTCCTACATCTTGAGGCCGTCTAGGGAGTAAAGAACTCGCTTCTTCAAGTTCATCTTGCAATGAAGGACTCGGCTCTTCATCATCTTCTTCTTCAATAGGACTAATCGCGTCATAATCGTCGCCTTCTGCCATATTTATATATTTATTATTTTTTGCTTTATAAAAAATGAATCCATACGGCTGCGACCTTGATCCGTTCAGAAAAGCGAAGGAACCCCATGGCATAAAAGGCATAAGACAGACTGTGCGCGTTGTAAATAATCCATCAACAATTGAGCCCAATGAAATGTTAACAGTAAGATTTAGTGACCTCGGGGCTGACGATGTTATAATGCCGGGCACTGCCAGGCTGTCATTCAAAATAGACATTGAGTCGGCGGATCCTAATGCCACTGTCGTTGCTAACCTGGGCAGAGCCATCATTAAAAATATGGTAATTAAACTGGAAGGTAGAGAAGTCTTCTCACTGAGTAGCGCAGACATTTTTAATCTCTATTCTGATCTGTGGCTACCCAGAACAGAAAGAAAAGACAAAATCTTTCAGGGAATCCAGAGCCCAAACGGCCTTAAGCACAGGCTTAATGCTGCAGATGCAAAGGAAGACGAGGGAGACCAGGCAATAGCGCGAGCATTTAAGAACAGATTTTGCATCCCTCTAGATTTTGAACTGTTAAAAACCCATCAGCCATATTACCAAGGCGCACTAAGAGACAAACTTACTTACGAACTGACATTCAATGACAGCGGGTCTGTTATTTTATCAGATGACCCTCAAGCCAGATACACTGTCAGTAACATCTCTCTTAATTTTGATGTTGTTACTAACCCTGAACTGGCTAGAACAATCTTAAACCAGTATAAAAGTAGGACGGTTGTTTACTTTGAAAGAGTTTTACACCACAGTCTAGCGATTAAAAACAAGCAAGACACCGTCTGGGAAATAGCTATAAGCAATTCTTTAAGGTCTCTAAAGGGGGTTCTCTTGCTATTTACTAAACCCTCAGCTCCTTTTCAGAGAGAATCTGAGGTGTTTTACAACCCAAAAATTGAGCAACTGTCTTGCACAGTAGATGGCAAGCCTTTTCAGTTGTATTCAGCTGGACTTTTACCTGACCAACACTTTGATGAAATAAGAAAATTGTTTGCTGGAGGCAGACAGACAAGCCCCACAGCCGATCATGTGTGTAAAAAACTTCACCTTCACGATGTAAGACTCGAAGATTATCTAACAGACAAATATGGACTATGGCTGGATTTTAGATCAACGTATGACAACAGACTGCACGGGAGTGGAAGAAGGGTAGGGTCAGATGGCATACTCATACAGATTAATAAGGAAGAGGAGGAGAATGGCCAGATACAAATGCATGTTTTTGTGGGTTTATGACGCCCAGCTGAACATTGAAGAAAATAGACTGAAAGAAATAGCCTATTAAAACAGATGGATAGTTTGAACTTTTTGCCTAAAGACCCACACTGTTCGCTTATTTGTGGGATTACTGGGTGTGGGAAAACTGTCTTCGTGCTTGATTTGTTACAAACAGTCTACAGATTTCATTACGAGTACATTGTTATATTCTGCACAACCATTAAGCACAACAAGTCTTATAAAGAAAGGCAGTTTGTTTGGACAGACGATAATATATTTTTAGTTGATCCTACTGACAAGCTAAGCGACTGTTTAGAACATTATTATAGGCTATTTGAGGGAACTGAAACGCTGTTTATTATTGATGACTGTTCAGCCGAACAAGACATTGTTAAAAAAAGAAGGACTCTGTCTAAGCTGGCCTTTAGCGGAAGACACGCATTAGTTTCTGTTTGGCTCTTAACTCAAAAATACAATGCTGTCTTAAAAGACTTTAGATCGCAGTTAAAATCAGTCATCTTATTCTATACTAAGGACAGGGATAGTTTTGAAGAATGTTTAAGTGAAAACTATATAATCAGGGACAAGGATGAACTAAAAAAAATAAAAGAGCAGCTAGAAAAATCTAAGCACGCTAAACTATGCTTACGGACTGACCCGCCAGTTCAATACGTTTGTTTATTATAGATTGCTCATTATAGATTATTTACTATAGATTACTCATTACAGATTGTTTAATAATAAATTGTTTATATTAAAAAGAATGTCTCGAGGGCCAGAATCAAAAGCAGAGTTAGCTCCTAAATGCGTTGCAGTAGAGCTAAAAGATCTAGCAGATACAACTGACTTTGATCTAATAGGAGTGGCAGGAAATGTTTATGGATTTGAGTACACCGACAATGGTGTTTACAAACGAACAGAAATTGAAGATAAAAAACGACAGCAATATCCTACCCTGGAAGAGATAAGAAATCTAAGAGCAAACGATTTTGGCAAACACGAATACAAACTTCATAAACGAGAGAATGCCTGGGCGTTACTTCCTGACATTAACTGGCATTTAAAGTTTGAACTACGAAGCCCCTATGTATACTTTGATAAGAAATACAATTTTAGAAAAGCTTTAAATGAAGGATGCCTTCTTGCTAGCCTAGTCCCAGGAACACAACAGAAAAAGCAGATTGAAATAACTAAGCAGGGCTCTGAATATATGCTGCGGAGAAAGAAGTCCTTAGCTGAAGTGGGGGGTGACACCGTCGGCTTAGAGTTTAACCCAAAACTAGAATCACTGCCTAGAAAAATGACGATGCTTTTTCGCTTATTTATTACTCCAAGGGAGTCTGATCCTAGTTTGCCAGAGCATACGTTAATCAGAGGCGTACAAATAAAGTCTGAAAACTTGGGCGGCCCTCTTAGGCTTGTTATTGTTATTACTAAAAACGGGGATGAAATAAACACTTCTGTATCATCTGACAAAGTCACTGTGATGGTTGACAATACTAAACTAACAGTACTCGATTTTATTTTCATTAAGTATGTTGATTTTATTGCGTTTTACTCTGTTGATGAAGTGCTGCCAGAAGGGTTAATAAGAAGATATGTACAAGATTAATCTTAATTAAAAAATTAATCTTAATTAAAAAATGGATGATCGGGCTCAAAAGTTTAGGTTAGAGCAAATAACTGAACTTCAAGAAGAAATAGAAAGTGACTTGGATAAGTATAGGGTTACTAGAAAGAAATATGCTAAAGTTTTAAATACTCTTTCTTATATAATCACCGGCTCATCAGCTGTAGCAAGCGTAAGTGCTGGGTCTAGCGTTGCTCTTTTAGCTACTGGGGCCGGAGCGCCAGCCTCTTTAGCATTAGGGAGCATTGGTTTGGGTTTAGGTGCTATGTCTATGATTGTGAGTGCTGTTTTAAAAAAATTAACGCCTAAACTACAAAAGCACACTGCTATTGTGGCCCTAGCATCAGCAAAACTTTGTTCATTAAGACTGAGAATAAGCAAAGCATTGCAGGACGAAAACATTACAGCTGAAGAATTTGAGCGTCTTATGGCTGATGGTGAGGATTACAGACGGCAAAAAACTGAACTTCAAAAGGAGTGGAGAAAGACTTTTACTTCGCAACAGGTAGACACTGAGACAATCAAACAGAACATTGAAAAGCAAGCAAACAATCAGTTAAACCCAAAATAGACTAAAAAAATAAGATGTGAACTAAAATAAATAAAATTATAAGTTTAACACAAAAAAATAAATAAATAAATCATAAGTTTAACAAAAAATAAATACTATTTTTTTAACTAATCGGCACTGTGTTTGGTGGGACAACTTGCAACTCTTCGCGAACAAACGATCTTTTAGGGGCAGGCTTTTTAGACGTAGTAGCACCGCTGGAAGATAAAGTCTCTCTTAAATAATACATGGGAGGGGTTGTTTTCATAATTCTTTCAACTTCATATACATCTACGCTCCATATAGGGTCTGTGGCTCTAATTCTAACATCTCCCTCTGCTTCTCCAGGAGCATACAAGTATCTTACTTTTAGTCCAAACGGCAAGAGTTTTTGACTGCCTTGGGCATCTTCAGTAATGCTAATTTTTTTTTAATTTGATTGCGTTCACCGGTTTAAGACCCGCTGCTTTAAATTCTTCATTGTTCATGGCGCGTAAGACTGCTGGCAATCTCCTGACCCATTCTGTGTTGCGTGTTTTGTCCATAAGGTCTCTGTGGTATTGATAGGTAAACAGCCGCTCAGCCAGATTCTTATTAAAGTTTTCTACTAGAGCCTGGGAGCGATGGTTGCCTGGAATCCCTCTCTTAACTGTAACCCGATGTCTTAAAAACAACTGGTTTACAGCTCCTTTAAACTCTTTCCCATCATCAACCTGGATCAACCTAGGATACTTTAATGGACCTCGCATGTATATTTGTTGTAAAGCCACAGCCACAGCAGTTGAGCTTTTATCCGTTAAAGGCTCAGCGTCTTTATACCTTGAAGCCATATCAACAACTGTAAGAGCATACTTAAACTTTTTTCTTCTAACTTTGTCATGTGGAAGGTACAACAAGTCCATCTGGTGGGTGTCATTAGGAACTGAGTTAACAAATCGAGGCCTTATTATTTTGGGGGAGGGCAGGCAGATATATTTGCCAGATCGCTTGTTTTGAAAGCCAGTCTTTCGCTTCTGATTCAGACACCCTAGCAGCTTTACTCAGTTTATCAATAGCGGCCTTTCCTTTCCAATACCCTCCAGGAGAATAATATATTTTGTACTTTGTATCGTCCATAAGAGACTGTTTTTTTATTACATTTTAACTATGTTTTTAGATTGAATATGCAAGAAGAAAGATTGCTCCCATAGCACCTATAATAAAGCCTATTTCTACCATTTTCTGATCCTCAGATGGTTCATAAAAGTCAGACAGTTCTGGCGGTGGCGATGTTAGAAACTTCTTTCCTGTCACTAAGTAATATTCATTCATTGCTTCATCAACGTCTGTAAATGTGTGCTCTGCATGTCCCTGTTCTCTTAACTTTTTATTAATAAAGTCTAAGTGAGCAATCCTCCTTTTCACGTAAGCGTCTCTTGCCTTAGCTAAATCTTCCATTGCTTTGTTATGGCGTTCTCTCTCTTCATCAGAACGCAATTTACTAAACATATAATTGCTACCAGAGAAAGCCAATGCATTAACAATAGCTCCCCCCACCATCAGAACTATTCCAGACATCTTTTTTATAAATGAATGAATTTTTTTATAAATCAATATTTTCTAGAATGAATCTTTTATAAATCAATCTGCCTAAATGCATTAATCTTTCTATGCATTAATCTTTTTTATAAATCAATATTTTCTAGAATCAATCTTTCTATGCATTGATGTTTTCTGGGATAATCCCCTGTGCAACAAGAAAGTCTTTTGAGGCAATCCCCGCCGTTATTACAGCTATAACCTTAACAACATCCTCAATGTCTAACCTTCCTAGATCAGCTGGTCTCATTTTAAACATGTTTTTTGCTAACGTGCTATATCCTATACTAAGGCCGCTGATTACAGCAGAGTGGTAAATCGTATTAATAATCTTTTTTTCGCTCATGTTTTTTATTAACTAAAAAAATAATCAAAATAATCATAATATGAAAGACTGTCTATGTGCTTTTTAATTAGATAATCTTTTGTTGCTAGAGCTAAAAATAAGGTTGTAACTAGTTTCGGCGAATCTTCTATCTTTCCCATGTTGGGCGGTTTTATTCTTAACAAACATTTTGCTAGGGTTGAATAAACTATAACACCGACAATGGGCACTGCATAATTAACCAGCGTTAAACTCATGGTTTTATTTTTTTATTTATTTAATTTTTAGATTTAAAAATGGCGGCCAAACACAGCGAATCTGATCTAATGATTTTAATAGAAAATTGTAATGAACTATTTGGCGAAACGATGAAAGTGTTAAACATTGATTTTAGTGAATCTGGGCTTGAGAATGATGTAAACAATTTAATAAAAAATTATAGTGAACTATTTGACGAAGCAATCAAAGAGTTAAACATTGACTGTAGTGATTCAGAAAAAGCTAAAGTATTGGCAGGCGTTCTTGTAAGATTAGGGTGTCTTGAAGTATTGCAACGCTTGGGTGAAGAATAAAAGAGCATTTACTTACTTTTACTTACTTTTATTTTTTTTAATTTACGTAAATATTGTGAGTTAAAAAATGAACCCTACAAGTGAGTCCGAGTTTGAAATACTACCTTCCAACAGTACGTTGTTGGGTAGTAACAAATCATTAGGCAATATGTTCATTGAATTAGACATGGACATCATTAACCCCGCAAACGTTCAGGAAAGTGTAACACATGCTATTTCTAAAATCCCAGGGTCTCTTCAAATTACCCCGCCAGCAAAAGTGTTGTTGGCCATTCTGATTGAATATATAACCCCCGATGATAGTAGTATGCAAGTCTGGGTTTCAACTAGGCAGAAAGAAGTAATCAGCTATCACGACTTTACACCTGGCTGGGCTGATTACATGCTTACACAGTTTAACCATGCAAGTGAAGAAGCAAAATTGCGCGGCTCTGGCTGGTCTGAAGGAACAGTCCTCGAAATCAAATTAAGACAAACCAAATACTCTCCTATAATCGGCAATTCTTACATTCCTCTCCCAAGAGAGCTAGTTTTAAAACGAGCAGTCTTAAACATACATAATTCAGATAACTTATGTTTCATGTGGTGTGTTTTGGCGCATTTACACCCTGTTAAAAAGAATGCAGAGAGAGTTTCTAATTATTGGCAGTATAAAGATAGCCTGAACTTTGATAACATAACCTTTCCAGTGAGTGTGGAAAGTATCGACCGGTTTGAAGAACAAAACAAACCAATAACTGTAAGTGTATACACCTGGAATTCAGTAGACAATCTAGTCCCTCTAAGAATTTCTCCCGAAGCCCCTACTTTAGGTGAATCACTTGAGAATCATGTAGACCTGATTCTGTTTGCAGACGGTTCCAAGAGCCATTATGTATTAATCAGAACAATGAGCAGACTTATGGCTTATACTACAACGGATACAGCTAAACAGGAGCTTTGTAGAAGGTGTTTGGTCAGGATCCCAACTATAGAGGCGGCTGTAAAACATAAGAAACATTGTAAAAGTTTTGTAGACTGCAAAATCGAACTTCTTACACCCAAACCAGGGTCTAAAGTTAGTTTTAAGAATGTACGCAAAATGCAAATGAGCCCATACGTAGTCTATGCCGACTTTGAATCAATCTTGCTACAGTACTACGGCCCTCAAGAACGGGCACAACAAAAAACAACCATATTATCCCGTCATCAGATCTGTTCTTATGCTTTCGTCGTTGTTAGGTCAGATGGCGGACACACACAGCCGGAGATTTACAGAGGTCCCAACGCGGCCGATCGATTTTTGGAGCAGATGAAACACCTTCGCAATCAATTCTCTAATCAGCTGAACCTTTCAGACATTAAGATGACCCCCGAAGATGAAGAACGTTATAAATCAGCCACCCACTGCTGGATATGCAAATGCAAGTTATTAGGTGACACTGTAAGAGACCACGATCACATTACTGGAAAATTCAGAGGGGCGGCACACAACGGCTGTAATCTTCAACTCAAGGTTGACCCCGAAAAATGGAAACTGCCAATCTTCTTTCATAACTTACGAGGCTACGATTCTCACTTTATCATGCAAGCAATAACTTCTGAATGTAAGAGGGTTAGCTGTATTGCACAATCATCAGAAAAGTACATGACCTTTACTGTAGACTGTTTATCCTTCTATGACTCTGCCCAGCATCTGATGAGCAGCTTAGATAAATTATCAGGATCTCTACAAGACTGTCCAATCACCAAACAATATTTTGACCCATCTTTAGTCCGTAAAGGCGTCTATCCTTATGAATACATGGACTCGTGGGAGAGGTTTGATGAAGACTCACTTCCTCCTAAAGGCGCTTTCTTTTCTAGTCTTAGAAGAAAGGACATATCTGACGCCGACTATGAATACGCACAGAAAGCCTGGACAGAATTACACTGTCAAACAATGGGCGACTATCACGATCAATATTTATTGGCCGACGTGTGTTCATTGGCAGATGTGTTTCAGAGTTATAGATCCACTTGCATGAAACACTACGGTCTAGATTCATCACAGTACATCTCTGCCCCGGGCCTTTCTTGGGATGCATTCTTGAAGTCTACAAACATTGAGATTGACTTAATATCGGATCTAGATACACTTCAGATGATCGAGGATGGGCTGAGAGGAGGCATTAGCATGGCCTGTCATCCTTACCGCAGGGCCAACAACAAGTATTTAGACGACTATGATCCAACTAAACCATCCAACTATCTAATGTACTTAGATGCCAACAATCTGTATGGGGGGCCATGAGTCAGGCACTGCCATTAAGAAACTTTAAAATGATAAATGGGCCTCATGAGGTTACTACCGTGTTGAGTATGCTATCACAGCTTACACCCGATAATCCAATAGGACTAATCTTAGAAGTAGACTTAGATTATCCCGCAGAGTTGCATGACCTTCATAACGATTTCCCCTTAGCCGCAGAAAGATTAAAGATGAGTCCCACAGAACCGCCTAAACTCGTGCCCAATCTTCGACACAAGAGAAAGTACGTTTGCCATTATCGACTGTTACAGTTTTACTTAAGGCACGGGTTAAAGCTGACAGCTGTTCACCGAATAATTACCTGTGACCAAGAGCCTTTCATGAAACCATACATCATGAAGAACACTGATCTTAGGACTGCGGCCACGGATGCATCAGAAAAAGACTTCTTTAAGTTGATGAACAACAGCTGTTTTGGCAAGACGATGGAGAACGTACACAATCGTAAAGATGTAAGATTAGTTACAAAAGAAAAACAAGCAATTAAGCTGGTCTCCAAACCTAATTATCAAGACTTTAGACGGTTTAGTGACAGCCTGGTTGGCGTTATGATGAAGAAACAGAATGTAAAGTTGGACAAGCCGGTGTTTATCGGGTTTACTGTGTTAGAGCTGTCAAAGTTATTGATGCTAGAATTTCTGTACGATTACTTTAAGCCGCTGTACCCAGAATCAAATGTCCTTTACACAGACACTGATAGTTTTATTCTAGACATCCCAACTGAAGACTTTTACAAAGACATGGAAATAGAAGTGGCCAAAGGAGCTGGTGGGTGGTACGACACATGCGACTATCCTAAAGATTCGCCTTTACATTCAACCGTGAACAAGAAAGTGATCGGAAAGATGAAGGATGAACTTAATGGGACGGTTATACAAGAATATGTTGGCCTACGGGCAAAGATGTATAGTGTTGCTACCCAGACTTCTGTAATGAAGAAAGCCAAGGGCATAGGTAAAGAAGTTGTCAAAAAAGAAATAAGTCACGACAACTACAAGCAGGCCCTCTTTGAACGCAAAGTATTTTATCACGCAAACGTTAATCT
The DNA here is from genome assembly GCA_033310375.1 of Conus canariensis. NCBI lineage: Eukaryota > Metazoa > Mollusca > Gastropoda > Neogastropoda > Conidae > Conus > Conus canariensis. The sequence goes on from CM065721.1 coordinate 73,823,543, forward strand.
GCGCTCTACTCTTCATCAAGTAAACACAACTGCTGTTAATAAAAAGTCACTAGACTCTAACAATAGCAAGCGAACTTACGTCAATCCTGAGTTTACATACGCTATAGACCACTGGAGAATCGACTTGACCGACTTAACTTAAGATCTTAACTAGTACTTAACTTAAGATCTTAACTAGTACTTAAGATCTTAACTAGTACTTAACTTAAGATCTTAACTAGTACTTAACTTAAGATCTTAACTAGTACTTAACATGACTTGCACTTAACTTGCACTTAACTTGCGCTTTACTTACACTTAACTTGTTATAACTGACTTAATCAGTACTTAGCTTGTACTTAGTCAGTACTTAACAACACATTAAAAAAACTAATTTATTAAAAATGGGTCTACAGCGGGAGGTTGTACTTTTTTTGCAGAAGCTGGTTCCTTTACTGTTTTTGTAGGGGGTTGTGACTTTGTTGCTAAGTATGGCTTTAGGCGCTTGTATGCTTAAAGCCCTCCACCAACAACAATACTCCCCAGTACATAATAATACATCTTATAGTTTGATTGTGTTGTTGTTGGCGGCGGTGGCGGTGCTGGTGCTGATGTTGTATTACTATCTAATAATTTTTGTTTTGCTGCTTGGTTTGCTTTTTGCAGTCTGTTCCATTCAGCTAGTTTACGACCGGCCTCAACACGGCCAGAATTTTTAGACTTAGTAACACTACTCACTTGCGGGACACTCACTTGCGGGACACTCACTTGTGGGACACTCGCCTGGGGGACACTCGCCTGTAAATTCACTTGTGGAGAATTCACTTGTGGGACATTCTTCTCCTGCTCGCTCATTTTTTTTAGTCTGATTAAAATTAATATGATTGAAATTAATATGATTGAAAGTAATTAATCCCATGATGAACGGGCATAACAACGTCCCAAATCTATAATACATGTCACATGCAAGAGATTCTAGAGACTTGGTTAAAACCGGATCTTGTGTTAAGTCATATTTTAAATCTTCTTCTGAATCAATCGGCGCTATCTTGCCTACTAACTTAGCATATAAACTAATCATTGTCTGTCCCACCGATCTAACCATTTTTGATCCTAGCTGTGCTTCGTACCTAGCGTAATACTTCTCAACGTCTGATGTAGACAATTGCTGAATCTGTTCGATACTTAGTTCAACGCCTAAATACTGCCTGGTTTTCCCACAAGCAGCCAGCGAGTATAATCTTTCTTTATGACAGAGGTCTGCTGCCTCCTCACACTTTAATAGCTCGTCGCAATCCATTTTTAAAAGCAATAAAAAAATAATTGTAAATTCAGCTGTTATTTATTACTCATAGTCTTTTACTAATCTTAAAAACTGTTTAGGTTTAAAGGTAACAGTTACTCCTTCAGGGTCAGTAGAAGCAGTCAGATCAAGATCTTCAGGAGCTATTTGATCAATTAAAATAGTAAACAACTTTACAACTGGATTGGGCCAAGAATGCGATAGTTTACTGATGGCGTTCCTTACGCTTTCTCGCATATCGGCGCGCTC
>CM065721.1:73830073-73832573 GCA_033310375.1 Conus canariensis
ACACTCACAGATGAACTACCTGCTTTGGAGGGAATCACCAGAAGTAGGACAGTCGGAGAGCATATCGCAAGTTTGCATGCTACAAGGAAAGCTTTCACAGAAGCAGAAAGCTCAGAGAAAATCAGAAGAGCCTTGAGGAAACAGGTTCGACCATGGTCAGGTCAGTACCAGATGGGAGACAGAGTGTACTACAAGCGACCTGATGGTCATGAATGGAAAGGACCGGGAACCGTCATTGGACAAGATAGGAGCGTGATCTTTGTGCGTCATGGTGGAACTTTGATTCGTGTTCACCAAAGCAGACTACAAAAGGTCAAAGGTGATCTAGAGCAGGAGAAGATGGCAAGGAAAGACCCTCAACTGGCGAGTGAGGCTGCACATGATTGTCAGCAACATCGAAGTGATACTGGATCTAAAAATGAAGAAATCTCGCACAGTGAAGAAAATATTCCTGAATCAACGTCAGATCTAGACACTGAATCAGAAATCTTGGAAGAAGATGAAGAACATCATCCACATGACACAGAGATGGCTACTAGAATTGATCCAGCAAGAATTGAACCAGGACAGATCATTGCATATGATCATGTGGACACTGGAACAAAAATATCAGCAAAGGTGCTGAGCAAAGCTGGAAAAGCAACAGGGAGAAATAAGAACTGGTACAATATTCAATGTTTGGAACCAGAAGAATATGAGGGTGAAAGAATGTCTGTGGATTTGACAAAAGTCAGTGGACTTGTACTGTCAAATACAGAACCTACACCAACTACAAATTCAGATGAAACTGTTATGATCATGGATGAAGTTTCTTTTGAAAATGCAAAGAAAGAAGAACTTGAAAGTTGGAAAAAGAATCACGTGTACACTGAAATAGAGGACAATGGACAAAGATGTGTTTCCACCAGATGGATCTGTACACTCAAAGAAACAAAGGACGGAGTAAAAACAAAGGCTAGACTTGTAGCAAGAGGGTTTGAAGAAATTGGAAATGAAGACATGCAGAAGGATTCGCCTACTTGCACAAGTGAATCATTGAAAGTGATCCTCTCTGTCTTTGCACAAAGAAAGTGGACTCCATGCTCTATGGACATCAAAACAGCCTTTCTCCAAGGAAAAGAAATAGACAGAGACATTTTTGTGAGACCACCAAATGAAGCGAATAGCAGAGGAAAGTTGTGGCATCTGCAAAAATGTGTATACGGACTGAATTATGCTTCTTTGCAATGGTACAAAAGAGTGAAAGATGTACTGCTGAAACTCAGAGGAAGAATGTCAAAAGTTGACCCAGCAGTCTTCTTCTGGATGAAAGGAAATGAAGTTACAGGTGTCTTAGCATGCCATGTAGACGACTTCATCTGGGGCGGAACAAAACACTTTGAAAAGACTGTTGCTGATGAAATCAGAAAAACGTTCAAGGTTGGAAAGGAACAAAACAAAGCTTTCCAGTACATTGGCTTTGGAACTGTCATCTGATGGAAACAAAGTCTCGCTACAGCAAACCAAGTATGCAGATATCTTGGAGCCAATCCCCATCAAAAAGAAAAGAACTCAACAAAAACAGGATGACATGACAGCACATGAGAAACAGGCTTACAGATCAAAAGTTGGACAGATTCTATGGACAGCTCGACAAAGTCGTCCTGATGTGTCATTCGATGCTTGTCGCTTGCTTCAAATATCAAAGATGGAAAAGTAGAACATCTGACAGAAGCAAATCAAGTCATCAAAAGGATCCAGTCAGAACATGTAGAGTTGAAGTTTCATCATTTGGGATCAGGACCATTGAAACTGATGGTATACACTGATGCTTCGCTTGGAAATCTCAATGACGGAGGAACTCAAGGTGGATTCATTATCTTCTTAGCAAACGAGGAAGGAGACATTATTCCAATTTGCTGGAGCTCAAAGAAAATTCACAGAGTAGTCAGAAGCACGTTGGCTGGAGAGACACTGGCGATGGCAGAAGGAATTGATGAAGCAATATTCATTACAACATTGTTCATGGAGATCACAACAGGAAAAGCAACCACGGATGGTCTACCTCTAGTCTGCATGACCGACTGCAAGTCTTTACATGATGCTCTGCAGTCAACAAAACATGTCACAGAAAAACGTCTGAGGCTGGAGATCAGTGGGATAAAAGACTTGATGGAGAAAGGCATTGTGAAAGAAGTGAAGTGGTCTGGCACTCATAGACAACTGGCAGACTGTCTCACCAAGAGAGGAGCTTCATCAACAGTACTGCTGAAAACTCTTCAAGAAGGAAAGATTCGAGAACGATTTGTTGGAAAATAAGTCATTTGTTAGACAATTAGTCATTTGTTAGACAATTAGTCATTTGTTAGACAATGAGTTATTTGTTAGACAATTAGTTGTTCAGACGTTTGAAATAATAGAAAGAGAGATGAGTTTGATAGATGTGTTGCTTCGATAGCGAGCCGGAAGTTATTACCAGAAACGATTGAGTGGAGGAAGAAACGGTGGGAGTAGTAGGCTT
>CM065721.1:73845073-73890073 GCA_033310375.1 Conus canariensis
GATTGTCGTTCTTACTTACTGTACTCGCACAGATTGTCGTTCTTACTTACTGTACTCATCTACCCATTCACGTGCTGCAAAAGGGCAGTATTCTCTTCTCGCAGGTCCAAATGTGCACTGATGGCAAGAACTTTGAGGCAAAGGCGCTTGAAATGCCATCCCTTTTCAAGACACGTAATTATCAACAAGTCATTGTTGTCATTCGAGCAAACTCTGTTTCCAGATTAGAAACCTTGGGGTAAAAAAAAAGAAAACTCAGTGCAGACAACAAAGACCGCATTCCTTTGATCCTCATCTACCATCCGCATAACATCCCTGTCAAAAAACAAACTCTTACGCCATTTCAAAATCTTAAAGCCTCACTCAAAGTTAAAATCCACCTTCCCTAAACCTCCCATCATCGCCTACGAGAGTAACAAAAATTTCTACGACCAGCAGATTCGAGACAAGTTCAGTCTTGATACCAACTACCCAGACGGAAACTACTCATACAATGAATTAGGATGTAAAACTTATCCACCGCATCACAGGCTCAAACGGAAAATTCAAAGTTTAAATCCCGTTTTACCTGCAAGTCAAGCAGCTTGGTGTAGGTACGGAGATGCGGCCTCTGCTCAGAGTTATATGTGGGAGAGACATTTCGCACCCTCACCGAATGCTTCGTAGAGCACCCTCTCTCTCTCTCTCTGTCTGTCTGTCTGTCTGTCTGTCTGTCTGTCTGTCTGTGCCCCCCCCCCCCCCCCCCCCCCCCCCCCCCCCCCCCCACTTTCTCTGTGTGCATCATCCACATTTTCATATATTTTTGATGATATGTGTGTTTGTTAAAAGTTTTGTAAGCTTTAATCGCTAGTCATGCTTAGTTAGTCCCTTAGCGGGACAAGGACCGGATGAACAATGAGCATGTGTTTGCTTACCTGCTACCCTTGGAAATAATGACTATCATCATCATCATCATCATCATCATCATCATCTGTGTGTGTGTGTGTGTGTGTGTGTGTGTGTGTGTGTGTGTGTGTGTGTGTGTGTGTGTGTGTGAGAGAGAGAGAGAGAGAGAGAGAGAGAGAGAGAGGGGGTGGGGGTGGGGGTGGGGTGGGGTGGGGGGTGGGAGTGGCGTGGAGAAGGAAGGGGAGAGAGAGAGGATACCAAAGTGGTTTCTGCAACGTAATGTCAATGATTTTACACATTAATTGATAATATCCAAAAATTGTAAAAAAAAAAAAAAAAAAGAAAAAAAGAAAAAGAAAAAGAAAACAACAACAACAACAACAAAACATGTAAATAAATACATGAATAAATAAAATAAAATTAAAAAGTAAAAATAAAAAAGAAAAAGATAACCATACAAAATAATGAAAAGAGTTCCCTGCACACTCTTGCTCAATCACTGGACTGCAGAAGCTAAGCTACAGCAATGCATTATATGCTACCTCCCGAACAGAAAAGACCATGTTGCGTAGCAATGTCAAGACATATAGGGAGGCCACACCTTTTCATGCGCATGAAAGATGCGTAACCTCCCCTGCCTGACTTACCTGTACATTGTGCCGCCATTTTAAAGCGGAAGTAATGCAGACAACTTCTCAGGTAAGTGTTCCGTTTAAATACTTACTTGAAAACTTTGTAAAGGAATAAAATCAATGGACTGCCGACTTTTGGGCTTCATTATGCATATGCTGCGTCCTTCATTGTTAGATCTATCATTTCCCCCCCTCAAATAGTATGTTCATCGACGGCGTCAGTGTCGACTAACTTGAATTCAAGAGTAGCTTCGATCGTCGATCATTTTGAGTTAGTCAGCTCGTGCCGTGTTATGAAATTATTTTCATATTCTTCAGCTTTTGTTTGTGATCACTGCCATGACCATAATGATCACGATCGTTAATGGAGCTGATTTTTTGTTACAAATTACGGGGTTTTTTTTTAAGCATGCAGTTTTGTGAATCATTGAATGGAATTTCACTGACACGGAAGGCTACAGAATACGGAAATTATACACAAAAGCTATGAGTGTTTATGAGAAATAACATTTAGGTGATATGGGAAGATGGGAGCCTAGTCGAGAGAGGGGGAGGGAGGAGGAGGGAGGGGACGGTTGGTATGATCTTTGTTCCAAGACCATCAGTGAGTGGAATTGCCTTCTTTCTGACTCCGACAAAGACTAAGAGGGCCATAAAGCTAAATGTGTCTTGTCCTGTGCTTTGTTTGCCAATGTCCTTGGTGGTAACTAACCCCCTCTCTTTCTAAATTTTGCTTCATAAAGCTATTGTCAGGGAAAGGCTTCAAATCTCAGATTTGATGCCATTCCATTTCTCTTTCACCTCTGCACTGTCCATAGCCCCAGTACATCAACCCCCAAGCCTCCCTACAACCCCATGATCTGTATCCCCCCCCCCTTCCCTCTGCCCTCTCTCCCATTCCCCAACTTGCTGATCCTCCATGCAGTCTATACCTATGTCCCATGCTTGGCATCATCAACTTACATACACGGTCACTGAGGACTGAAAGTTTGACAGCCCAAGGGCATTGTTTAATCACTCCCATATTATATATACGTAGTTTTGGCAAAGAATTAATGTAGGTATAGTTTTGGCAAAGAATTAATGTAGGTATACGTACCTGTTGTGTTGCAGATCACAAGTAATAGAAAGAGAATAGTTGAATCAATTACTAACAAAATTCCAGAGATCATTACAACTAAAGATACAAAACTGCTTGAACTTGGTGAAAGATGCTAGCTAGATAGATAGATAATGTTGCTTATAGCCCAGCCAACCACAAAGGGCCATATCAGGGCTGTCACCACGTTAAAATCAACTCACAAGTCGTCTTAAAAAATTAAAAAAAAACCCAACAACTTCACACATCTCTTTAAAATACATCTTCTAGAAATGTACCAGAAACTTCGTTAAAAATATTTCTTCCGTAAAATCTTAGATCAGATGAAAAACTCAGAAGATTGAAAACAACAACAACAACAACAACAACCACAACAACAACAACGGCTTTCAAGTTGTAGACTTTCAATAGATTCTAACTTTTCATTTCTAAATTTCTAACAAATAGTTTTGTTTTATTACTTTGTTGATCATGTCTTTGCTTTACTTTGGAATTTCAAAATGTTTTCTTTCAGTAGTTCAACATTTGATCTCAACAGCAAGATCTTGTCTTGTAGCTTTGTCTGAGTGTTGTAATGCATGATTCAACCTTTTTCAAGACGCCAAGAAGAACACATACTGGACTTTATCTACCCATATGTCTCATGTTTTTCTTCTCTGACTTTACAATAGAGAGTAGATTGGCAAATTAGTGATTAGTATGAAAGCGAGTTAAATGTGAGAGATCAAAAACATTTTTTTTTGTTTTATATATATATATATATATTCAGGTATCAGGTATCAGGTATGGGCCCTAAGCCTCGCGGCTTATTATGGGCTCCCTCACTTGCTTCCAGTCGTTGGCAAATGTGGTCTATTTTGTGCACCAATGTGTGCTTGAAAAAAATTTGTCTATTTTGCCTTTGAAATCATCCAAGCTGGTGCTCAGGACTATATCATCACTAAGCCTATTCCAGTCTTGAAAGACTCTTCTAGAGAAATGATACTTTCTACAATTTTTTATTCCATTTAATTTTCTTAACTTAAAGGTGTGTCCACGTGTTCTGTTACCTTTATTAAAGGTCACTAATTCGTTTATGTCAATGTTGTCCTTTCCCTTGATAAGTCTGTACATCTGAATCAGGTCCCCTCTTCTTCTTCGGTAGCTTAGTGAAAACAAATTCAAATGTCTCAGTCTGTCTTCATATGTTAAGTCCTTTATGTATGACACTAGTCTTGTCGCTCTTCTCTGTACTGCCTCTAGGGTTGTTATATGTTTCTTTAACCATGGTGCCCAGATTATTTGTGCATATTCCAGTATTGGTCTGACCAATGTTGCATATAATGTTCTAAACATATCCTCATCCATGTATGAAAAAGATCTTCTTATTAGTCCAATCATCATGTTTGCTTTTTGGGCAATGTTTTGTATATGGGTATCAAACTTTAAGTCCGAATTGAATGTCACACCGATGTCCTTTTCAGCATCAGTCTCTGTCACATCAACCAAGTCTCCTTTATTATCTCTCATATTATGTATCACTTTTGGGTTTTTACTTCCCATATGTAATACCTTACATTTTTGTGCATTAAAACTCATTTGCCACTTTTTTGACCATTCCACAGCTTTTCCAAGATCCTCCTGTAGTTCAATACCTGGTTTACCAAATATCTTTGTGTCATCGGCAAAAATTTTACAGTAACTTTTAATACTGTCCGGCAGATCATTTATAAAAATGATAAACAGCAACGGACCTAAGATACTACCTTGAGGTATGCCGCTCCTCACCTTTGCCCAGTCCGAGTATGCCCCCTCAACCCTTACCCTTTGTTGTCTGTCTGCTAAGAAATCCTTAATAAAATCAAGAAGTGGGCCACTGATTCCAGCTGCTTTTATTTTCATCATTAGCCTTTTATGTGGAACTTTATCAAAAGCCTTTTGAAAGTCAAGGTATAAAATATCTGTACTCTCTCCCATGTCCTCTCTACTGGATAAGATTTCTGTTACTTGTAGTAGTGTGTTACGCACGATCTACCTTTTCTAAAGCCATGCTGGCAATCATTGAAGTAATTCTTCTCTTCCAAGAAAGAGTATACATGTTCCTTAACAAAGCTTTCTGCCACTTTGCAAAGTACACATGTTAGACTTACAGGTCTATAGTTTCCCGGCTGGCTACGCTCCCCTTTTTTAAAGATACAAGTAATGTTTGCCTTCCTCCAGTCTTCTGGTACCTTTCCAGTACTAAAACATTTATTAAATAATATGCACAATGGGTGAGCTAATTCATTTGATAGCTCTTTAAGGACTCTTGGGTGTATATCATCGGGGCCTTTGGATTTATTCTGATTTAATTTTCCCAATTTTTGTTTCACAGCTTCTGGTGTAACTAGAATCTCATTTAAATATTCCCCTACAATCACGTCTTCTACGTTAGGGACATTTGTGCAGTCCTCCTGTGTAAATACTCCACAGAAGAAATCATTTAGGATCTGGGCTTTCTCTAAGTCCGTTTCTGCATAACCATCCTTGGATCTCAGTTTGCCAATTCCATCCCTAACTCCTGTTTTTGAACGGACGTATTTCCAAAAAGCCTTTGGATTTTCTTTGCTTTCCTGTGCTATACGTTTCTCAAAATTACGTTTCGTCTTTCTGATTTCACTATTTGTTTTATTTCGAATTTCTATATATCTTCTCTTATCATACTCCTTTTGTGTTTTTAAGTATTTCTTATACGCTCTATTTTTGTTCTTAATTTTTATAAGCAGTTCTGTTGTCATCCATCCTGGTTTTCTGATATCATGAATTGTTATTCTTTTTGGTACGAACTTTTCCACCCCTTCTAATATTTTTTCTTTTATTAGGCACCATGTTTCCTCGACCCCCTGGCTTTGAGTTTGCGACCAATCTATCTTTGCAAAGTGTTTTCGCATAGCATCATAATCCCCTTTGTTGTATATCACAGAATGAAGCACATTTTCCTCCCGTTTTCTTCCATTTATTGTAAAAGATAACACCTCATGGTCACTCTCTCCTAATGGTGGCAGGTGCGTAACATCTGATGTTAAGAATTTATCATTTACCAAGACCAGATCTGGTTGGGTGGGTCTTTGCCCATTCCTATAGCGAGTGGGCCCCTCTACCTTCTGCATCAAATAACAGTTTTTCAGAGTTTCCACAAATGCAGTACTCATAGGATTACCACCTTCCCATGTTGTCCAATTTATATCAGAGAAATTGAAATCTCCAACGATACATTTTAGTTCCGCAGGGTGATTTGAGATTGCCTCTAGCAGAGAGTTAAACATTTTGCATTTTCTAAGTCTCTCTTTGGTCTACGATATATACAACCAAACAGCAATTCTTCCCTTCCCTCCATGCTAAGACTTACTAAAACAGCCTCTTCAAAATTTACCAGATGCAACTGAGATGCTTGTAGGTTTCCTCTCACATAGACCAGAACACCCCTGCTGGGATTATCATTACTGAACTTATCATATCCCTCTATTGAGTATTCTACTGTATTTACTTTCTCTGTTGTATATTTTGGTAATGTTTCTGTTATAGCGATGATATCTGGTTTTAGCGTTATAACTGTCTGTAGTTCTGTAACCTTGTTTCTTAAGTTATCTGAATTTGTATACATGCAAACTATTTGTTTTCCTGTGCTGTCAGTGCAATCAGATTTAAAATAATCCACTTTATTTCCACAGGGTTTAAACGAAGTTTTAAAATTTTTCTCTTTATTTTCACAAAATTTTAAAATATTATCACACACCTTATGACTATTACTATTAGAAGAAGAATCAAAAGCTTCTAAAATAGTGGTATCACACACATTATTAAGACTAGAGTAAGAAACAGGAGCTTCTAAAATCTTGTTTTCACAAGAAGGGACGATACGTCCCTTGTTGAACTGTGCACTATGTACACTATGTACATCTCCCTGTTTAAGTCACTTTCTGGCTTTATCCCCTTCCCTTACACTGTCACTTGGTGAACATCCAGCAGCAGCAGCCGGACCTTTTTTCTCCTCTCTCACAACCTCTCCACCTCTAATTTTCCAGTTCCCTCTCTCCTTTCTCTTTTCCCTGAGTTCGTCTCTCAGTTGTTTTTCTTGCTCCCTTTGCCCTTTTGTGAGGTCTTTGTTTATGTATATTCTCTCTTTGGGTTCCCTGGTGTCAACATTGATGCGTTTTTGTCTTGTCAAAATCATCTGTTGAACTCTGTCATCAACCACAGTGAACCTGAGAGGTCTTGGTCTAGTCTGGTCAGTCTGTTTTGGCTTACCAAGTCTTTGTATCTCTGTGATCTTTTCCAGATCCTCGTTTGCCGCGTCTGTCAGTCTCAGGCAGTCTATCAGGGTCTGTCTGTCCTGTTCTTCCCTTTCCCTCTCGTCAGTTGCTGTGCTTTCTTTAATGTTTATGGCTATAAGATTCTCTCTCCTTTTCATTCTCTCTTCTCCATTCTCCACACTCATTTTGACCTCGTCTTTGACCATCTTTTTTATCATGTCCTGTAGGTCGTTGTGACGGTCCTTTTGAGCTTCCGCTTTTTGCATCCTGAGTGTCAGGTCCTCTAGAGTTTTGGTCATTTGGTCCAGTCTGGTGTGCAGCATCCTGAATGAGCTTTTCTCTTCTCTGCAATTTTCGCAGAAGAAGCCAATGCTGTCGTCAGTGTCTAGTAAAACTGTGTAATGAGTGTGCGATATGTTAGTGCATTTCCAATGTACCAATTGAAGACAGATGTCGCACTGTAGTGCTTCGTCATTTGTTGTTACCTCTCTTTTGCACTTTGCACATTCGTGTTCAGATTTGCATGAGCTTTCTCTTCTTTCTTCTGACTGCTTTTGTTTTCTCCTGTTATTCCTCTTGCTTGACATCTTGTACCAAAGGGAAAAAATGGAAAGAAGTTACTCACCAGCCTGGATGAAATATAAAATCCAAAAAGTCGTAAAAGCTTTCTCTTATAAAAGATAATACTAAAACTATCAACACTGTAGGTTGTCTTTTAAACAAATTATTCTTTATATCAGCCCACAGTACTTGGATGAAATCAATAAACGTTGTATAAAATCAATTTTAGTTGTAAAATTTCGGAGCTCAAGCAAACTTCGCCCACACCAACCGGAAGCAAGCACCAGATACAAATGCTTATCTCCCCCTATTTATTTTATTTTTCCCCATTCGCCCACTCAAGCACATACTGTTAGTTAGGCAGAATTATCTACCACTGCGGATATGAATGCGTATCTCCCCCTATTTCTTCAATCTAAGACATAAGAGCAAGCTTTGTTTATAATTGAATATTTCTTGCAGTCATTGCAACACCAAGCTGCTCTGTAAGTTGCTGGAATGGTGCTCGGTACTTGGAATTTATTAGTTTATTGTAATTTAGTTCCTTGCGGATTCATTCCAAGAACTGGCCCTTAGCACTTGTGTCTTAAGAGGTTATCTTTTTATATTTTCTGCTTTTCACAAGAAAATGTAGCTTGTTTTGTTTCTTCATGATTTCCTTTTGCTTCTTAGGTGGCACCTTTGGTTGGTTTTTTGAGCACTCAACAAACATACTACGGTATTGCACACCAGCCTTTTCTGGGATAGCATTCTTCTTAAAACCGAAAAGGCAGAGGAGTCAGATTACCACTTTCCGCGGTCACTGAGGAGAAACAATCAGGTTTCGAAATATCGGTATCTGACCAGGAGTTATATGTTAGTGAGTTTCCTCCCTATTGGAGATTGTCTCCCCCTTGGAGACTATAAGCTTGCTGAAGGCTCATTTTGAGAAGCATTTATTTTATTTTTCCCCATTCACCCACTCAAGCACATACTGTTAGTTAGGCAGAATTATCTACCATTGCGGATACGAATGCTTGCCCACTCAAGCACATACTGTTAGTTAGGCAGAATTATCTACCACTGCGGATACGAATGCTTATCTCCCCCTATTTCTTCAATCTAAGACATAAGAGCAAGCTTTGTTTATAATTGAATATTTCTTGCAGTCATTGCAACACCAAGCTGCTCTGTAAGTTGCTGGAATGGTGCTCGGTACTTATCCTTGGAATTTATTAGTTTATTGTATATATATATATATATATATATATATATTACTAAAACCACACCACACAGCACATCACTGCTACCATCACGTCCAACACCACTCTTCCCTTTAAACACATGTGTTCTCATATAGATGAATTTGATTTAGAGGGTATATATGCATTAAAGTAGTTTCAGCGAAGTGAAGGTTTTCAATCACTGGAGTTAGGAAAAACTACCAGTGTTTGTTCTTGATCATTTGTGAATTGTGTGACTGATTTTTTGTTTTGTTTTTTTTATTTAAGGAAATGCGAGGATGAAGTTGGGAATTCTGTTGCTGTTAGTGGGGGTGACGACCGTCCATTCACAATTGGTTTTCACAGGTAAGTTATGAACCTAGCATGTTTTTATGTAAGGTATCACTGTAAGTATTCTTTATTCCTGCATGTTTTCATATGAGTTATCAACATTTTTTTCCCTGCTGTGTTTTCCCCAGGTAAATGACGTACTCATCCTGTATCTTTTCACTGGTATGTTATTGTAGTCATTTGTCTTTCAGGCTTTCATATAAGCTGTCATGTTGAAACAGGCAGGTTTTTACTGAATATGATTTTCATAGGTGAGTTACCACTGTTGGTTATTGAGCATGTTTTGATAAGTATATTATTGTTCATCACATGCAGTGTGGTATGACGCGTAAGAATAACTTATTTGTTCAGCATTTGTTTTGCCCGGTAAGGTATCATTGCTGTACATTTTACTAGTTATCTCTGTTTCCAGCATTTTTGACAGAAAAGTTATCAGTCTTTAGTTGTTTTTTTCCTTAAATTAAAAAGAAAATTTTTTAAAGTTATCTTTAGTTGTCCAGAATGTTTCGCGGGCATTGCTTTTGTTTATCCAGCATGTTTTCTTACAGATTACCATTGCTATTTAACCAGCTTATAAGCAAGTCATGAAATAATTGTAATTCATCCAGCATATTGATGCAGCATGTTTTTACAGTGTTATGCATCCAGAATGTTTTCGCTGGTAAGTAAGCTCTGTTGTTCATCTGAAATGCTTCAGCTAGTAAGTTATCAATTGTTTTGATTCAAACTATTTACTGGCAAGTTATCACATATCTAGCATCATCTCACCCAGTCATTGGTTTAAGTTATCACTGATATTTATACTTCGTGCTTTAATAGGTTTTATCCAGTTTCACAGGTAAACAAACACTGGTATTTATCCAGGATTTTCACTGGTTATCACCGTGACTCACCTACAGAGTTTTCTCGGGTGAGTTATAACTGATGCATATATCCATTTTGTATTGATAGGAGACACAAATTTGGTTCTACTGATAGTTCAGGTATGTCTCTGCATGACATTGTGCCTACACCAGTCAGAGATATGGCACTTACGACACTCATCAGATTGTACAAATAGCATAGTGAACAGACTTTTTATTTTGAAAAAAAAAATATGGGCATGTGTTGCAGCATTCCCCAACTAATTGTCTACTTCATATCCAGACAGGCACCTGTGGGGATGGATGGTCTGATACCACTACCAGTTTTCATAATTCACAAGTTTCTGCATTGTGTATGTGTCTTGACTACCTGTCTTGGGTGGTAGTCACTGGTGTTGTATTATAGCTACTTGACATTATTACATTTTTGTTGCAAAGGTTTTTTGTTTTTTTTAATTCAGACTGTGTTGCTGGCTGGGTGAAACATCAAGAGAACTGCTACAAGTTTGTCAGTTACCCAAGATACCAACGTGACAATGCCTCCGCACATTGCCAGGTTAGTTTTGAGTGTGTGTGTATGTGTGTGTGTGTGTGTGTGTGTGTGTGTGTGTGTGTGTGTGTGTGCGTGTGTGCACGCACGTGTGTGTGTGTGTGTGTGTGTGTGTGTGTGTGTGTGTGAGCGCGCACGTGCATATGAACACTGAACAACGATGTGGAAGCCTTGTTGTGAGAGCATCCATTTCAGAACTAAAAAGTGAGAATTTCTGGAAAGACAGGGAGGAAGGGAGAGAGAGAGAGAAGGAGAGAGAGAGAGAGAGGATAAGGAGGAAGGGGGATGGTGGAGTGTGCTCAGCATGGGGCAGTCCCATATCTGAACACATTTACTCCCTTCCCATCCTTTTCCCTTTTGTTCTTCTGGTATGTTCCACAGTTTTGGTTGACCCAAGAGCAAACTTTCTTTTGAGATTAAAACCCCCCCCCCAAATTATTGTTCACTTATCTTTCCTTTTTTTCAGTGTTAATTCTACTTGTTTACCAGATGTGAAAATGACCAGTAGGCCAAAAAGCGTTGTCCGTGTTTTTTAACTTCTTCGCTCAATTTTGTTTGGTAGTCTGCTGACTTTACTTCTGCTCTCTTGCTTCAGATATCACCTAGAGTTATCCTACTTTGAATCTAAAACTGTTTAGTTCAGAGGGAATTTTTTTCCTTCGGGGGGACTTTATTGGGAAGTTTTAGCGTACAAAGTCTCCAGTTGCCTTTGAGGATGCACAGTGCCACTTTTTAACAGTCGCCAACAAAATCCTTACAACTTGAGTCTGTGGAAGATGGGAGTCTTTTACTGAGAGGAAATTGAACAAAATGTATAAAGACAGAAATGCTCCAGGAAAACAGTATTTAACCGGGACAGGCTTTTTTTTTTTTTTTTTTTAAAGGGTTTTCATTAGGTGTTTTTTTACTATGGAAGTAAGAATGTAGCAAACCTTTGACTGAAATCAGGTGGGAAATTGGTAGTCATCATTGTTAATTTGTCGTCAACAGACCGACGGAGCTTCACTGGTCAGTATCAATGACATACAGGAACATGCCTTCATGATGGACTGGCTGGAAAAATATGACAGCAACAGGTAAGAGATGTTAGTCTTAGGTGATTTTAGATGATGATGATGATGATGATGATCATGCTAATAGTGTAAGATTCATGTGGTTTGATGATAATCATGCTAATGGTGTAAGATTCATGTGATTTAATTATATTCATGCTAATGGTGAAAAATACTTGTGGTTCAATGATAATCATGCTCATAGTGTAAGATTCATGTGGTTCGATGATGATTATGCTGATAGTGTAAGATTCATGTGGTTCCTAAAGGTCATTGAATACCCCTAAGATTTGAACCCAACATTTTTAGGTGTTGAAAGTCCTGTCACATGCAGGCATGCACACATACTTACACCCCCCCCCCCCCACACACACACACACACACACACAGACACACAGACAGACAGACAGACACACACACACACACACACACACCACACACACACACACACACACACACACACACACACACACACACTCATGCTCACATACATGCACACAGACATAAGCATGCACACACACACACACAAACAGACACACTACACACACACACACACACACACACACACACACACACACACACACACACACACACACACACACAAGCATGCACATCTATCTCCCCAGAGTTCCTATCTCTCACCTCTCTCTCTCTCTCTCTCTCTCTCTCTCTCTTTGTCGGTCTCTCTTTGTCTCTCTCTTAATGTGTCGTTTTTATCTTTATTCTTTTTCTTTACCCCAAGAGGGGGAAGAAAAAAGCAGGAGATAATACCAGGCACCACGTCTTTGAAGCAGACAGTCTGTGTCGCAAAGCCTGAGTGCAAAACTGGATTGGCCCAACATTCCTAAAGCCACATAGACAGCAAAAAGGAAATAGATCAACTGGCCACTGATATTTAACCAAAGTAGAGAGAGAACTCGACAGTCTGTGTCGCAAAGCCTGAGTGCAAAACTGGATTGGCCCAACATTCCTAAAGCCACATAGACAGCAAAAAGGAAATAGATCAACTGGCCACTGATATTTAACCAAAGTAGAGAGAGAACGTCACAAACTTGGCTAAAAATCAACTGGCCACTGATAAAACCAAAGTAGAGAGAGATTGTCAGAAACTTGGCTAAAAACAAGACATTGACAGGAAAAAAAAACATCTAATGTGAGGAAATACTAAAATTTAAGTGTGCTAACGCTGTTCGATATCAACATATGGAAACTGGTCTTCCTTTTGAAATTGTGAAGTGTCCTTTAAATGACCTCACTGGCATTACGAATAATCCTTTGGAACCCTGCTGTGTGAAAGAGACTAACAATACTTCGCATAGTAGACTTTAAAGGTAATTAACTTGCTTCACTTGAATAAGCTGTCATGTATGAAGTGCACATAAGGCATGTAGTGGTGTATGATATGCTGACAAGGCTGCCATATCTATTTAAAAGGATGCTACATTCTGTCGCAGACATTTGATAATATACTCAACTTGTCACAAGCAGTAGCAGTAAAGAGCTAAACAAGGCTTGTGTGTGTGTGTGTGTGTGTGTGTGTGTGTGTGTGTGTGTGTGTGTGTGTGTGTGATCCTTTTTGTATGTGTGTTTTTAAGTGTTTTGGCATATTTCAGCAAATGACTCGTATTATGCCAAGTGCGTGTTATGCTAAGTGCTCGTGGCAGTTTGTCTTTTTTTTTTTTTTTTTTTTTTTTTTACACTTTTTTAACGAAAGAAGTGCTAGATTTGTTAAAGTTCATGAACATTTTTGCGAAACTGGACAATAATGCATGTGTCAGATCGTAAAAGTTTATGGAGTGCTTATTCTAAATAATCATTGATTTTTACTGAAGAAATAACTGCTTGTATATTTTTCTTTAACAGGACATGCAAAGTACAAAATGCCCTCAGTTTATGTTACTGTAAAGTTGTAATGTTCCATGAAAATGTAAGCAAGGAAAACTGAAGTGAATGGTTCACATCCAGATGAGGTCTGCTTTGCAAGGGAGATTATTCTGGTATCCAAGTACTTGGGGATCGGATCAGCTCCCTTCGCTCATATTAAAAAAGTTCGGGTTACTGATTTAGTAGGATGTGGTTCATGCCAAGTAAGAATAACGCATGTTGGGCAGGAAAGTATGATAAGAGCAAATTGTCCCTATTTCAGTATTTGTGTCATGGGGAAAGTATTTATTCCATGACAGTGTATTACTTCATAGACAGTTATAAATTTATGATAACATTTTGAAGGTGACAGAGACTTGGGGAGCATTATTTTTGTGTGCGTTTTTGATGGCTATTGTTACATCTGAGAAATGCATATGTCAAAAATAAACAGATTTTTTTTTGTATTTTGCACCTTGGTTTTTTTGTGTTTATTTGTATTTTGGCTTGTTAAGTAACATTACAATGTTTATAGTCATTTGAAAATTTGTAATAATCTGTTGTTTGAACTGGATATGTGCTGCCGACCAGCACCAGAACACAACAGGTTCATCTGTGGGCCATATTTCACCTCTCCACCAAGCTTTGTTAACATCATTTCAACAGTTTTTTTCTTTTTCTTCTTTTTTTTTTTTTGATGAAATTTGTCAAATCTTGTTGAACAATCCTGGATCGGCTGTTGGATTCAGATCTTCTTCAGGGATTTACACCAAAGTTTTATGAGGTTCTTTGCGGAGCCATATGCCATGGTTTGATAGAGTTTGATTCACTTTATGACTTGCCATGTTGTTCGCATTTTTTTCCCTACTTTTTGTATGTGACGTGAACCAGTGGAATGTGCACAGAGACACCTGGCTGACCAGCGGCATCGTCTCCAAAACACCACCACCTGGGATAGTGTGGCTGGGAGACAACGACAAGAACAATTTCAACTTTTGGATCGAAGGAGATATCAGTGACAAACTAGAGGGCGATATTGTCATCTACAACTTCTCACGTGAGTCGTCAGTCCTCATAAAGCTTACTAGTTGTGCTTTTGAGTCCTTGATAGCTCTGGTCTCTACATGAATGGATTATTCACAGGCCACCTTTCCACTGAGTGTGTGTGTGTGTCTGTGCGCAAACGTTGTGTGTGTGTGTGTGTGTGTGTGTGTGTGTGTGTGTGTGTGTGCATGTTTGCGTGAGTGTGCATTTATGTGGGAGAGAGAGAGCATATATGAATGCACATGAGCACATTGTACAATTTTAATTTGGCTTGATTTTACTATTGACTGGAATTAATACATATATGAACAATTTTTTAAATTTAGAAAATTGTTTATTACAGAGACACACAACATTCCTAACTTATAACTCGTTATTATCATTCTGTGCTGATCAAGTTTTTCTGGCCTTGGTCAGGTTTGTTGGCTGTACGGAAGGCTCTTACTCTAGAATAAGCTGGAAATCTGAAACAGAAAATTTTGATTAAATTACTTGGGTCACTGGGTTTGGGTATTTTCAGGATAATCAAGATTTTCTTGAGGTCCTTTTTCGTTTCGAGACATTTGGTAAAAACAAGATTGTGGTTGTTAGTGATCTTCTTTTTTGATTTATTTGGTGCAGAGCGATTGAAACTGAAATAGATATCCAGAAAAGAAATAGTGATTTCTGTGTTATGCAGTGTATAAGTTTTGCTTCAGATTTGTAAAACCATTGTCACGATTACCTGAAACTGTTCAGTTGGGGAGTGACAAGAAGTTTTGATAAATGACTGTAAAGCCATGGTCGGCAGTATTAACACAGTAATGGAATGAAGGAGAGACAGAGAGAGTAAGAGAGAGACAGAGAGAGAAAGAGAGAGAGAGAGAGAGAAAGAGACAGAGAGAGAAAGAGAGCAATGAAGTACTTGACAAAAAGAATGATGTTGATTCAGCTAGTCTGGAAAAACTCTGGGATGACGGACTGCACACAAACAGTGTGCCAGAACTGGAGAATCAACATTGCCATTGTGTGCTGTTGGCGCTGTGTGGTCGGTCGAACATTGAAACAGAGCTTCAGTGGGAAAAGAAACCGTTGTCATGATGAATTGTAACAGCACAGAACAGAAAGACCATCAACATCAAGAATCTTAAAACATGATTTCTTTCTTGGCTTATCTTACTCTTTTATTAGGTCTATTATTATTTTGTTTTCCTTTTGGTTGTTTTTTTTTGTTATATTTTGTGCATGTTATCCATAGGTTTATATTTTTCCTACATTTTTTTTTTTTTCGGTTAGCAGTCACTTTGGCTAGTAAGCAGAGACTCTGACGCAGATAACTTAGTCTCCAAGCATGAGATTCTTGAAACGAAGAAGTTTGAGAAAATGAAAAGAACATCAGCTCCCAGAAAAAACAATTTTGATTTAGTCTTCTTTGTTTGAGAACATTTTTGCCTGTACTAGATTTCCTTTGAATAAAGACTTTTTTTAAAAGCTAAATTTTTTAAACGTTTAAGTGCACTTTTCTTGTACGAGCAGATGCAGTTATTATTACAGCTGAGTTGTTCCATATGAAGAGGGATGTGCCTTCGTGTTTGTGCAGTGACACAGTATGGATTTGACGCAGGAGACCCAGGCAAGAAATCCTCTTTCATCTGTGAGATCAAACTGAACGATGTTTACAAAATTGTGGAGAAGAAGAGAGATTTTGGTATGTACAAATGACTTCCAGTTGTTGGGGTTGACTTTGGCATGTGGTAATTGTTACGGATGGAAATGCGTGTGTGTGGAAGTCTGACTCACTCAGAATTACGGATACATGCACGACTTTTTCTAATTCACATACACACACCCACTCATCCGAACATGGACAGCCAGGCAACAAAATAACTCTTTTTTTTTTATGCCGCCCGAGCCATCAAACAAACACACAATTAAACATAGGTTGGTACACCCACCATTAGTGTGTACATATACAACAAGTCAGTACAATTTTAATTATCAACTGCCGGGTCCAGCGCTGATGACGACGACGGCAGCGACGAGGCAAGTCTGACACAGTCTCTTCCAAGTTGTGGTTCTCAATGAAGAAGGAGGGAAAGAAAAACTAACACGTTCGTGGCGTCTCTGTCAGCAACACGGTGACAGTCTCACCCACGAGCTGTGGCTCAAACACCTAAGAGCTGTGGCTCAACACCAACCAAGAACTGTGGCACACGCACCACCTGTGGCTCAACACCAACCAAGAGCTGTGGCACACACACCACACACACAGTGACGGCCTCGGACGCAGGTCGCTGGCACAAAAGAAGGGGCGACGTCCTGGCTCACCAGCAGCGACGTCTCCAACCCACTGGCCCAACAGTGGTCGGTCTCGGGCGCAGTGGCAGGTAGGGCAATTGTCGGCGCTCAGGCTGGCCTCTCAACACCGGCAGCAAACAGGTGGAGAACGGGGCGTCAACACAGCTATGGCCCCGGCCCTAACCCGGTAGCAGCCAGTCCCCGTCAGTCCAGGGAACACTATCAACCTGGGGGCAACTGACTGCTACTTGCAAACGGCTGAGTCCCTCTTCGGCCTTCTGTGACTCGTATTGCCGGAATCACTGCAGAGACTGCCTAACCGGTGCAACTCACCCGGCTTATAGCAATGCACCGGTGAGTAGCAGTCAGCTAAATTTTGCAACCGGCTTCCGGACAACTACCTTCCGGTAAGCACGGTCGCACATGAAACTTTGTGACCGGATGAAAAACGGTCCGTCACAGTAATCACTTGAGATAGATAGATTTACTTTGGTTTGTGGAAACGACATTAAAGGTGGGATTTTCGCTCGTTGGAAAATGATGTCTGGTTGACAGGATCAACTTGACTTTAGAAATTTGGAACAACCTAATTGGTTGGACTGACTTTGGTAGGTGGAATTTTATTTTGATAGTTGGAAACTGCCATGGGAAGTGGGAATGACTTATGGCTGATGGGACTGACAAAAGTTGGTGTAGTTCTGTTGATGACTTTTGGATGGTGGAAATGATGATGGATGCATATGGAACTGTAGAATGTACAGATATGTAAATCCTGCTGCCAGGCATTCATGAATTCACTCACACGCACACCAGCATACAACAAGACATGCATGCACACACACACACACACACACACACACACACACACACACACACACACACACACACACACACACACGCGTACGCACACACCCTTGAGTCCAAACATGTTAAGCCATGGCCAGTTTTGGACTTAAATAAAATGTGTGTTTGACAACCAGAATAAAATCAAAGCTTCAATGAAAATTATCATTTGGTGACTTAGTAAATATTGAATATATTTACTTTAAGATTAATGTCAAATTAATTTCAGTTACTTTACTCAGGACTACACATGATAGATTTAGAGAAATATAAAGTAACAAAGATTTTCCTCACACACAAGTCTTAACATTTAAGGTATGATTGGTCATGGTAAAACAGAGAGAGCCACTAGTCTTAAATCAGTTCAGTGTGAATCCCATAAGTAGTACTCTTTTTCTTTCCTTGCAGATTATGGTCTGGAAATTGACAACCCCAGTCTTGCGCCACAAGGCCCACGTTTTGTGGAGGAACCTGTTCACACAACAATTCTCTCGGCCACTAGCGCAGCCTTTTTGCAGTGCTTGGCCTCTGGCAATCCCAAACCCACATACCAATGGTACTACGGTGATGGTAAGAAGATGGACCCCTTGGCAACGGGATTCGACTCACCAAATAAGAGATTTGTAATGATTGGTGGACGGCTGGCCATTGAGAATCCACGTGATGTTGATGAAGGCACCTACCAGTGTCATGCGACAAATGAGTTTGGAACAATCCTGAGCCGTCCG
Source organism: Conus canariensis (assembly GCA_033310375.1). Classification (NCBI taxonomy): domain Eukaryota; kingdom Metazoa; phylum Mollusca; class Gastropoda; order Neogastropoda; family Conidae; genus Conus; species Conus canariensis. The sequence goes on from CM065721.1 coordinate 73,863,295, forward strand.
GCAGAATTATCCTTTGGAAGTAAGTCGTGACAAATGCTGACTCTTTGAGTTGATAATCTCAAAACATTTGGGTGAGGATGCATCATAGACTGTTATCAGAGGTTTTAAATTCGGACTCCAGTGAATGATTGATAAATACAAAAGATCAGGAGATAAGAAGTTAAATTTGATGTAGACCTGTGTAAAAGGCAATAAAAAGAACAACCGAAGAGCTCCAACATATCTGCATGTGAAGAGCAGAAATGAATAGATTTGAATTATATTTTAAAAAAAGATATTAAAAAAAAATTGTTACATCATCCATTTCTGACTTAAGGTTTTTTTGGAACTGGCATGTCTGCACAACTTGCCATTTCCAAATTCCCATTCGCTTCATGTTATTCACACACTATGTTTTAACCAGGTGGATGCACCCGCCCCAAACATCATTTCAACCCCTGTGAACACGTGTAATCTACAAACTGGCTTCAGTTTCTTAGCAGCAGTTGTGTGAGAATCATTATGAGTGTCCCTGCAAAAAAATCATTGTCAAAAAATGTTTCATCCCCAATATAAAACTGATTGCTACTAAAATTAGAAATATGTTTAAAAACACATCTTACAAAAATATTGTACCTTCAACAGGCGCTTGATGCATCTCAATGCAATGCAGTATGAAAAACAGTGACTCGCACTCTTTTATATGCAAAGGGATTTTTTAACACTGAAAATGTATTATGTTAGATTTCTGATTGCCCAAAGGACGTTCCTGTTTTCTGCAGTTCACTGTCACATAAGTAAAGTTGGTAAAGTTTTCACTGAGATACTAGCCCACTGTACTTGTGGTATAGTCATGCACATTGGAGGCTGTGGTAGAGGTGAAATGTTGAAGCTGTAACTTAACCAGTTCACAGTCCATCATGATGTTATCTGCAGACAAAATGTATTTTACAATTGTAGCAAAAGTTATGAGTGACCTTGTACGACAATTGATTTTTCACAAAAGCTCAGTAATTCAAAAAGCATTTAGTTTAACATAAAAAATGTCTGGGGATCTGTCTTGAAATCTTAAAGAATGGTAAAATTCCAAGTTAAGGAGATGCTACTTACACACACACACACACACACACACACACACACACACACACACACACAGAAATTCCAAGTTAAGGGGATCTGTCTTGAAATCTTAAAGAATGGTAAAATTCCAAGTTAAGGAGATGCTACTTACACACACACACACACACACACACACACACACACACACACACACACACACACACACACACACAATTCCAAGTTAAGGAGATGCTCCTTACACACACACACACACACACACACACACACACACACACACACACAAACACAAATTCCAAGTTAAGGAGATGCTCCTTACACACACACACACACACACACACACACACACACACACACACACACACACACACACACACAGTAACCGAGTAATCAAAAAAGTCAAGGAGCAATATTGGTCAAATTTCTGTGAAAATGAAGTACATAACCACAAAGATCTTCAGAAAACATGGAAAAAATGAAAAGACATAAAAAATGGAATCAGTCTTCCTGAATATCCCATAACATTAGAAAATAATGAGTTTCCTTCAAAATTTGAAAAGGCTGAAGCATTTGCAAATATTTTTGCAAAAATAGCAACAGGGAGGGCCTGACAGAAAAAACAAAAGATATACAGAGAGAAAATGGAGGATAAGGAAACGCATGAAAAAAGTCCCAATAACAGTCACTATATAAACGCTCCCCTTACATTTCAAGAAGTAAAGGATGCAATTTTCTCTGTTGGTTCGAAAAGAAAATCAGTGGGACCAGATGCGATTTCCAATGAAATGATAAAGCATTTGCCAGTTAATTTCACAATGTTTCTGAACTTATTTTTTCAGAAATGTTGGTCTGAAGGGCTTCAACTATCTTTGTGGAAAAAATCAATTGTAACCCGTATCCCTAAAGAGGGCAAGTCAAAATCAGACAAAAATAACTACAGGCCAATTGCTCTCACTTCACATGTGGGAAAACTTATGGAAAAAATTATTCTAAAAAGACTTGAACATCATTGTGAAAAAAATGGTATAATACCAACACAACAGGCTGGTTTTAGAAAGGGTAGTTCTACAGTTGACCGTCTTGTAAAAATTACAACACAGGTTAAACATCAGTTTGCACGTAGAAAAATGTACTTGCCATGTTTTTTGACATTAGAAAGGCATATAACCAAGTCTGGCATTCAAAACTTCTGAACAAATTGAAGTTAATAGGTCTCTCAGGGTGTATGTACAATTACTTAAAAACCTTTTTAAGTGATAGAACAATACAGACGAAGGTAGGAAATGTATATTCTAATGAAAGACATATCCAGATGGGAATCCCTCAAGGAGCTGTGATAGCTCCTATCCTGTTTAATATTTTGATCCATGATCTTCCTAAATCATTATAAAAAAATATTGAACTAGCACAATATGCAGATGATATCTGTATATGGATGAAAGGTACTTTAAAACATCACAGACCAGTTAGATCAATCAACTATATTAAAAAGATAATCAAAATGAACTGGATAAAATTAGTAAGTACATGACCGAAAATGGATTGGCCCTTTCAGCTGAAAAATCGCATATGGTTCTGTTCAATACTGGTTATGATCCTAATCCTCTGCCTTCATTTCAAAAAGATGGATTGTGCCTTGAATATAAAAAAGTTGTAAAATTTTTAGGAGTAAATTTAACTTCTAAATTGAGCTGGAATTATCACGTACAAACTATTCTAACAAAAGCTAAGAAAACTTTAAATTTCTTGAAAATGGTGAGTCAACAATCATGGGGTAAAGACAGTAAAGTATTAACACATTTAGCTACTGCGCTTGTACGATCAAAATTATCCTATGCCCAGGAGACTTTTTTTTCAGCCACAAAATATTGAATTAAAAAGTTGCAGAGTATCGATAGTAAAGCTTACAAGATAGCTCTTGGTGTCCCGGTTCATACATCAACTTTAAGAACTTATATGGAGATCGGATTATTGCCTTTTGAAGAAAAAATGAAACTTGCATCTGCAAAATATATTTTAAGAAGTCATACACTACAAAATCTTAATACCAGTGAAACTGAATTAAAATCAGAAATAAATTTTCCTAAACGGGCACAAAAAATTGATTCTCTAAAATCGATAGCCTCATACACAGCTGACTTATTTACAAAAGCAGGCACTGGACCTCAAAACTTAGCTCCTCGGGTGTCTTTTAGCACTATCCCAGACTGGGAACTTAGTAGAGCAAATTATGACATAGACTATACAAGTTTAACAAAAAGTGATGGACCCTTGCCGCCAAGGTATGTTCAGTCACATATAAATGAAACTTATGTAAATCACCTTAAAATCTATACAGATGGTTCTGTACTAGACAATCATTTGTCTGGTTCAGCATTCATAATTCCATCCTTAAAAATAGAGAAGGGTTACCACCTTGGTAAGAATATTTCCATATTTACTGCGGGACTTGTTGCCATTATTATGGCATTAAACTTTCTTCTTGATTTTCGATTTCCTGCATTTCAAATACTACTTTGTGTTGATTCAAAATCAGTCCTACAAGCTCTAAAATTTTCGAATACAAGTGTGAGAGCAGAACTCATATCAGAAGTCTACCATTTAATTCATTTTTTGCATTTACGTGGTTCTTATGTCGATTTTTGTTGGGTTCCATCTCACTGTGGATTATCTGCGAATGAAAGGGTAGACCAATTAGCCAAAAAGGCAGCTATCACTGAAACTAATTTAACAAAGATATGCATTCCTTTATCCTTACATGAGAGTTTTTTTTTTTTTTTTTTTTTTTTTTTTTTTTTTTTTTCTTTTTTTTTGAGATCAGAATTTTCAACTGTTTCCTACCAAGAGGAAGAGCAGTTGACGGGAATCTTTTTTCTTTACTTTGTATTGCTAATTTCTATTATTAATGGACATAAGTTACGCATGCATTAATATGAGCTCGCTCTCTCTCTCTCTCTCTCTCTCTCTCTCTCTCTCTCTAAGAGTGTTCATCGTCGTCGGTGTGTCTTGACTGTCTTCCTTTCTGTTCACTTCTGACTTTCTGTCGGCGGAGGTCTTCATTCTTCAGTACGGCGTTCTCTTCAGTAACAAGTTGAACCCATAGTGGTGTGGGTTCGTGTCTTGGAAGGTCGAGTTCTCTCTTGTTTCCATCAAAGGCAAGGGATGTTCTGTGTTGTGGCTGCGCTCGCGTCAGCACCATGTACATTGGTTTTCTTCGGCTTCATGGTTGCCGTTTCGCTCACTTCCACTTTTCGTTCGCCTGGTGTTCCCAGCTGTAGCCGTTCGCTGTGCTTCTCCGTGGCCAAGTTTTATTTTCGTTAAATCATTCATTCGTCATCTTGTTAGTCTGTATTCTATGTACCTATTATAATTTGATTCCCTTTTTCATCATCTCTCCTTTTTTTTTTTCCTTCTTTTCTTTTCTTTCTTTTTTTTTTTTTCCGCATGCACATGTCCCCAATATATGACACATCATTAGGTTCATGCATTACTCTCTCTCTCTCTCTCTCTCTCTCTCTCTCTCTCTCTCTCTCTTTGTTTTCGTTTTGTTTTATTTTGTTTTGTTTCTTTATTCTTGAATATTCAACTTGCGGTTTTTCATATATTTCGTAAAATTAGTTCAGTCTCAAATATCAGTTCCAGATTTTTACACTTGCCATATTTAAACTTTGAAATAGAAAGTTTTGCAATTAATAGAACTATGTTCACTTGTTTTCTTGATTTATCTGTGAATACATCTGTTTTGGTAACGCCAAACAGAGCTGTTGTTACATTCATAGGGATCTGTATGTTGTAGCGTGTGAGAATATACTGTTTTACTTGGTTCCAGAATGTGGATAACTTAGGGCAGGAATAGAAGGCATGCTCAATGTAATCTATTTCTTTGCACCAGTGGCATTTATTTGTTTCCACTACACCCATTTTTTGTAACAATATGTTGGTGGGGTAAATGTTGTGAAGGAATTTAAAATGAAGGAGTCTCAGTCTAGATTCCTTTGTACATTCATAGGCTACGTTAAAGTAGTCTTCAATGTTGATGTTTAATTTACGCTTCCAAAAGTGTGTCGCGCATATTTCATGGTTTTGCTTTAGGGCAAAAACCTTTCTGATTTGTTTATTTGATAGAGCTGTGAGGTTTCCTTCGTCTGTTGCAACATCAGTAGGGGGTTCGTCTTTGTGATCAATGTTAGCAAGTTGTTGCTTCCATGTGGATGGGATTGCGTTTGCCAGCGCATTGTATTCGAATGGAAGGTTTGGGGAAGTGCCTAGTTTTTCTTCTATTTCTCTAAAGGTCATTATACGTCCATTTCGCCAAAGATCTTGAACGAGAAGGATACCTGCTTTATACCATTTTGTAAACTGCAATGTATTTCCTTTGTATTTTATATTTCGGTTGTTCCACAGAGGTTCTGTTTTAACATTCTCTATTGGTCGGTCTTTGTTAAAGGTGGTGACTGCAATTATTACGTCTTTCCAAAAGACTGAGGTAACTTTTTCTAATCCTTGAATTTCTTTAGGATCAACATTACAGTTAAAAACGCAGTAGCTGTTCTGGAAAGGTGACATATTATTTCGCGCGAGGATGCTCCAGTGAGCTTTGGTTTGTTTGAGGAGTCTTGCTGCCCATTTGACTAGGAGCATTTGTTGGTGATGTTCGATGTTAATCATACTTAGGCCGCCTTTTTCCTTTTCTAGGCTAAGGACACCTCTTTTTATCTTTTCAAATGCTTTTTTATTGTTGAACTTTTTTTTCCATAGGAACCTATAAATCAGTGAATTAATAGTGTGGAGGGTTTGTTTTGGTATGGATGCTGCTTGCAATACGTGTGAGAATTGTGACAGCAGAAATGTTTTAGTAACAATAACTTTACCATAGAGGGATGGGTTTCTGTTTTCCCATTGCTTGATGATTTTGGTAATCTTATCTACTCTGGCTTTCCAGTTTTCTTCGATCTCAGAGATTTCTTTGTCTGCCGAGAAGTAAATGCCTAAAACTTTGAGTTTACCAGATTTCATAGGAATATTATTAACAGTGCCCGTTTCACACTTACGTGATCCTAACCATATACCTTCCGACTTACTTTTATTTAGCTTTAGGCCGGAGAAATCCTCGAATTTTACAACTATGTTTGTGGCTTCCTGAATATCTTGTTCATCTTTAAGGGTCAGTGTTGTATCATCCGCAAATTGTTTTATTTTAGTACAGCTGGACGCGTTTCTTTCGTCAGGGTTTTGTGTTAACTTAATTCCTTGGATATCTTTACTGTTCCTTATTCGGATAGCTAGTGTTTCAACAGTTATCACAAAGAGGAGAGGACTGAGTGGGCAACCTTGCCTAATGCCTCTTTCTGTTGGGAACCAGTCAGATAACCAGCCACCATTGTGAATACAGCTTTGTGTGTTTTCCATAACGGTTAAAACAGATTTTTTAAATCGTGGGCCGAAATTGAACAAATCAAGCGTTTCTAGGATACAGTCTTTAGACAGGGTGTCGAACGCTTTAGAGAAGTCTAGTGCAAGTAGGGCCCCTGGTTGGTTCGTTCTGTTGAGGTATGTAGTGAGATCATCAAAGAATCTCAAATGGAAGGCTATGTTTCTGCCTTTTATAAATCCTACTTGGTCTTCGCTAACGATTGATGTTATTATGTTCTGCAGTCTCAAGGCTAGTGCCTTTGTGAATATTTTGTAGTCTGTATTTGTGAGTGTAATTGGCCTGTAATTAGCGAGGTTATGTTTGTCTAGATCGTTGCCTTTGTGTATTAATGTTATGATTCCTTTTTTCATAGAAAAGGATAGTTCACCTTGCTCAAGTGAAGCGGTAATACAATTCAGTAAGTGTTGTCTTAATTTATCCCAGAATTTCTTATAGAAGAGTGGTGTGAGACCATCACTCCCTGGTGCAGACTCATTTTTTAAATGATTAAGGGCTTGCGTGAGCTCGTCTGATGTAATTTCTTTGTCGCAGAATTTTTTTTCTTCATCTGTGAGTGTGGGGAAGGCATCATCAGCTAGGAAATCGTCTTTTATCGTCTCTCCATGTTTAAGTAGTGTGTCTTTTTTATATAGCTGTGTGTAGTATTGCTTAATTTCATCTAGTATTGTTTGGGGATTGTCTGTTAATGACTGATTTACACACAGTGATGCAATAGTCTTTGCTGCTCCTTGTGTCTTTTCTAAGCGCAGAAAATATTTAGTGTTCTTCTCACCCTCTTCGATCCATTTGACTCTTGATCGAATTTGAGCGCCGCGTGCGTCTTTTAATTCTTGCAGTTCTATTTCTTTTTTAAGTTGATGTGCTTTTGTTGCTAGGCCTTTATCCAAGGGTTGTACGACAGTTTTTGTTCAATTTCTTCCAGTTGTTTGACTTTGGTTTGTTTCTGCCGAGGCCAAATTTTAGTGCCCTTTGAAAAGTTTATACAGAATGATTTATATCTTACTTTAAACATTTCCCATGCCTTTTGTGGGTCTTCCTTGTCATACTGAATAAAGTGGGCATCAATGAAGTCAGTCGTTTCATTGAGAAACTCTTCCTTTGACAGCAATGAGCTGTTAAATTTCCAGTATCCTGGACCTCTTTGGAATTTATTCGTATTATATTCAACTTTCACAAGTTTGTGGTCTGAGTGTGGGAATATTTCAATGTTTGTTCCTCGTATGGATGTGTATGAAAAAGCATCACAAAATATGTAATCAATTCTTCTTGCAATAAACGGGTAGATTTGGACCAAGTGTAATCTCTGGCATCAGGATGGAATGTTCGCCATGTATCTTTTAAGTCATAGGATGTTAATAAATCCGAAAGAGCTTCTCTTTCTTGTAGTGGGTGAGATTTTCCTGAAATGTTGTCAATGGGGTGTACTGCTGTATTAAAATCTCCCATGACCCAAAGATGATCATAGTCTTGTCCTTGTAGTATTCTATTAAGCTGATTTAGAAATGTTAGTTTATCACTTGTTGAGTTAGGGGCATAGCAGTTAGCTATGACATTAGTTTTATTTTCTAATACAACCTTTATTAACAGTATTCGATCTGTTGCTTGGATGAGTTCTGTTTTCATTTGTTTATCATTTATGAGAATGATGAGTCCATTACTTCTGTTTGTGCCTGGACTGTAATAGGCGTTTCCTGTCCATTGTGCATTGATTTCTTGTATAATATCTTTTGTTACGTATGTTTCTTGTAGACATAAGATGTCTATGTTTTGTTTCCTCATGAAATTAAATGTTGTTCTTCTTTTTAGCTTATTTCTAAAGCCACGTACATTAAGTGTACCAAAACATATGCTGTTATTCTTCATAGGAAAAGGCATTAATAAATCAGAATACCATAATCGTTAGTCCGTTACTCAAAACTGTAGGTCGAAAGGGTGAGGTCAGTCCGTCTGCCGTGTGCACACATCAGGTTCCGCTTTCGTCTGCTAGCCCTGACTCTTCACTTTCCCCCTGTTGACGCTCAGGCATCTTTGTTGGGCGTTTCGCTTCGAGCTCGTCCGTAGGCGATTCGCTTCTCTCTCTTTTTTCCTTTCTTCCTGATGCGCCACTCTCCGCAGTGCCGCGTGGCGTGGTGTTGTCTGCTTTCTCCCCCTCTTTTCGTGTGTTGTGTTCCGTGTTAGGTCTACCGAAACACGCCGGCCCCGCCTTGTGCGGCTGCGGTGGTACCGTTAGGCCTACGTTTGTATTCCCCACTACCTCCGTGCGGGTGTGTTGTCCGGCGGGTACTTCGGCACTGGCCTGGTCGCTCGGTTCATTTGCTTCTGGCATATCTTTCGGACAGTCAATCCTCTTGTGCCCTGGCTGTAGGCAGTTTTTACAGACAACCTGATTTTCACAGTTCGCTGCCACGTGGTTCTCTTGCAGGCACTTGCCACATCTGAGTTTTTGTTTCATCTCCCTATAGAAGATGCCTGCAGTGAACACACCAACTTTTAAAACTGGCAGCAGAGGTGTGCGTGGTAGTGTAATGTACACAAATCTGCGGCCAGTTTCGAACTGTGTCAACTGTCCCCCTGGGGTTCGTGCCAGTTCGTTTCGCACTGCACAGCGTAGCTCCACACCAATTTTTTTAAGCGCGTCTTCAATGTCTTTGTTTTGGATGTGCAGTGGAACATTATCCACCCACAGTTTCGTGGAAGGTTTCTCCTCCCCCTGTCCTCTAACACTGAAGGGGTTCGTGTCTAATAGAGCCACTCGTGCCCCCCTGAAAAGAAAACCTTCCAACAATAGTGTGTCTCTGTCTTTCTTTTGTTTGGGATAAATTTGCCACAGTCCTCTAATTCGCTGTGCTCCCCGAATCGTTCCCCTTCCTGACACCGCTTCTGCTGCTACACAGATGTCGTAGGTTGTTGGAAGGGACTCATACTGCGGCAAAGCACGCGCGGTCACATACACTGGGTCCACTGACGGGGCCGCACCGGCCACCGCCATTTTGCCCCGGGCCCTACACTGGTTCACTGGCCTTGTTTTTCCTCCGGGCTTCGATCGAGACGTTGTTGTCACGGAAATAGACAAATAAATACCTACCACTGAGCACAGCAAAACTCTGTACTATATTTGGAGCATCCACTCTCTCCTATACACACCTCTCTCTCAAAACACTCAGAGCGCTGGAAACCTGTGGCCTGCTGACATCAGAGGCCGGCCGGAAGTGTACATGAGAGTTATAGTCTTTTAAAAGACGTATCCTGGTATCTTAAATAAGGGAAAAGGCACCAAAAACAAAAATGGGATATTATTTGACAAGATATCAGACAATACTCCTTGTCGTGGTGTGGGAGCTTGTGAACCTCTATGACCCAGAGAGCTATGCCAGTGGGAGCTGTATGCTCCTGGTAGGGCCACCCAAGCTGGACAGGTCGAAGGGTAGAGGTCAGACTAATGTAGACCAACTCACCCGGAGGTTAAAAGGGTTTGTGTGGGGCTAACACCCCTTCTTGGGTAGATGGGGCTCATTAGTCTGGGAAGACAGCCCACCTAAGAGAAGGAAAACTCTGATTTCAAACCTCCGCTGCCTTGTGGCTATACCCATTCTTAGGAAAGGCTTCGGGAGTCAACCCTGAGGAAAAATCCGGAGTCGGAGTCCCCAAGGCAGCCCGAGGCTGTATACAGCAACGTTCTGGCAACTCCTGCGACGGCACTGGAACCATGTGTATCGGCATTTGCCTTGCCAATGGACCATTCCAGCGACGTGGAGAGGGGGGTCTGCTGCATGGGTAACAGCTTGCCCTCCATACTTCCTTACCCAGGCTTTGCGCTCTGGAGAGGTCACTCCAGCTTCGCTTTGCAGCGTCGACAAAACACGGGAAGTAGCAGTCTACCGGTTATAAGTCTACGTACTCAATTGGCATAGAGTCAGACGCCAGGGGCTGCTTCTGACGGTGGGAGAGGTCATCGCATCTCACTGGACAGCTACCGCCCGCCTTAAGCTGGGCAGTCCCCAGCCAGTAAGGTGCTGCCCCGCCACGGTCCGTTAGCCTCACTGGGTGGGTAGGGTTTAGTGTGAAAACCGACAAGCGGATCGATAACTGTGCACCAGGCAACAGAAAAATGAAAACTTCTGCCCTAAAATTGGGTACGTGGAACGTAAGGACAATGACTCCAGGCTTTTCTGATGATCTGCAGGAAGTAAACGATGCTCGCAAGACAGCCGTCATCGACAGAGAACTGAGCAGACTGCAGATGGACATTGTCGCCCTTCAAGAAACCAGGCTCCCAGAAACAGGATCTGTGAGGGAGAGAGACTTCACCCTGTTCTGGCAGGGCAAACCATCAGACGAGGTCAGAGAACACGGCCTGGGATTCGCAGTTAGAAACAGATTATTGGAGTCCATAACCCCACCAGTAGAAGGAACAGAACGAATCCTGTCTCTCCGACTCCAAACATCATCGGGACCAGTCAGTCTAATTAGTGCCTACGCACCAACTTTGGCATCCACAGCAGAAGCAAAAGACAAATTTTATGACGACCTCAGTGCTGCTATAAGGAGAATTCCCGACAGAGAATTACTTTTCATCGCAGGTGATTTCAACGCCAGAGTAGGTGTCGATCACAACTCCTGGCCCACCTGCTTGGGTCAGTTGGCACTGGGAAAATGAACGAGAACGGCCAGCGCCTGCTAGAGCTCTGCTGTCATCATGGGTTGTGCATCAGTAACACCTTCTTCAACACGAAGCCTCAGCATCGAGTCTCCTGGAGACACCCTCGATCCAAACACTGGCATCAGCTCGATCTGATCCTCACCAGATGTGTCAACCTTTCCAGCATCAAGATCACTCGCAGCTACCAGAGCGCTGATTGTGACACTGACCACTCTTTGGTGTGCAGCAAACACTCTTTGGTGTGCAGCAAAGTGAAGTTCCGCGCGAAGAGACTGCACAGTACAAGAAAGGAGGGCCGGCCTTGCATCAACACCAGCAAAACACGCGATCAAAGAAAAGTGGAGGAGTTCGCACGCGTGTTGGAGGATTCTGTCCCTGGCCCACCCACTGCAAATGCCCAAGACCGATGGGAACACTTCAGAGATGCTGTCTACAACGCCGCCTTGTCCACCTTTGGCAAAAAGACCAGCAAGTCAGCTGATTGGTTCGAAGCCCATTTAGAAGAAATGACACCAGTCATCGAGGCCAAGAGAAATGCCCTGACAGCATACAAAACCAATCCCAGTGAGCAGAACCTCCAGGTTCTCCGTGCTGCTCGCAGCAAAGTCCAGCAGTGTGCCAGGCAATGCGCCAACGATTATTGGCTTCAGCTCTGCTCCCAGATTCAGATCGCAGCTGACACAGGCAACATTAAGGCGATGTATGACGGCATCAAGCAGGCATTGGCCCAACGCAAAAGAAAACTGCCCCTTTGAGATCAGCTACAGGGGAGGTGATTCAGGACAGAGAACAACAGATGGAGCGCTGGGTAGAACACTACACTGAGCTATAAGCAAGGGAAAATGTAGTCACAGAAGATTCCCTGAATGCCATAGAGCACCTACCAGAACTGGAAGAGCTTGACAGAGAACCAACCATAGACGAACTCAACGAAGCCCTGGACGCTCTTGCCTCTGGCAAGGCACCAGGGAAAGACGGTATTCCCACTGAAGTACTGAAGTGCTGCAAAGAGACACTCATCACCAACTTGCATGAAATCCTCTGCCTCTGTTGGAGTGAAGGTGAAGTACCACAAGACATGAGGGATGCTAACGTCGTCACACTGTACAAAAACAAAGGTGACAGAAGCGATTGCAATAATTATCATGGCATATCCCTCCTTAGTATCGTTGGGAAAGTCTTTGCACAAGTAGTACTGAAGAGGCTCCAAGTACTTGCAGAGCAAGTTTATCCTGAATCACAGTGCGGTTTCTGTGCCAACAGATCCACTATAGATATGATCTTCTCCCTTAAACAACTTCAGGAGAAATGTAGGGAACAAAGGCAGCCACTCTTCATTGCCTTCATAGATCTCACAAAGGCTTTCGATCTGGTCAGCAGGGATGGCCTCTCTAAGATCCTCCCCAAGATTGGATGTCCACCCAAATTTCTCAGCATCATCAGATCCTTCCACGAAGACATGAAAGGCACTGTCGTCTTTGACAGCTCAACATCAGCTGCCTTCAACATACGGAGCGGAGTGAAACAGGGTTGCGTCCTGGCTCCCACCCTGTTTGGAATCTTCTTTGCTGTGATGCTGAAACATGCATTTGGTCCTGCAGCTGAAGGTATCTACCTCCGAACCAGGACAGACGGAAAGCTCTTCAACCTCTCCAGACTAAGAGCCAAGACAAAAGTCAAGCTGAGGTGCCTGCGTGACTTCCTCTTTGCAGACGACGCAGCAGTAACCGCCCACTCAGCCGAGGACCTACAGCAGCTCATGACTTGCTTCAGCGATGCCTGCCAAGGCTTGGGGCTTACCATTAGCTTGAAAAAAACACAGGTCATGGGACAGGATGTTGACTCTCCCCAGTCATCAGCATCAATGACCATGAACTGGATGTCATCCATGACTTTGTTTATCTGGGCTCAACTATCTCAGACACCCTCTCACTTGACGCAGAGCTCAACAGGCGCATCGGCAAGGCAGCTACCACCATGACCAGACTGACAAAGAAAGCATGGAACAACAGCAAGCTGACTGAGCACACAAAGATCCAGATCTACAGAGTCTGCGTCGTGAGCTCCCTCCTGTATGGCAGCGAGTCTTGGACTTTGCATGCCTGACAAGAGCGAAAGCTCAATGCTTTTCATATGCGTAGCCTCCGATGCGTCGTGAGCACCCTCCTGTATGGCAGCGAGTCTTGGACTTTGCGTGCCCGACAAGAGCGAAAGCTCAATGCTTTTCATATGCATAGCCTCTGACGCATTCTGAACATCACCTGGCAGGACAAGGTCCCAAACAACACTGTCCTGGAAAGAGCCGGATGCACCAGCATGTACACGCTGCTGAAACAGAGACATATGTGCTGGCTCGGCTATGTCGTGCGCATGGATGACAGACGGATCCCTAAAGACCTCCTCTACGGAGAACTTGTGCAGGGAAAACGTCCCACAGGCAGACCACAGCTGCGATTCAAAGACGTGTGCAAGAGGGACCTAAAGGCCTTGAACATCGACCAGAACAACTGGGAAGCAACAGCCCTCGAACGGTCAGCCTGGAGACAGACTGTGCAGAAAGGTCTCTCCAAGTTCGAAGAGACACTCGCTCAGCAGCACGGGGAAAAGAGAATGAGAGGAAAGGCTGCAGCCCAGGCAGACAGACCAGCGTCAGACTTCATCTGTGCCCTCAGCCACACGGACTGTCATTCCCGCGTCGGACTGGCCATCCACACCCGTCGCTGTACCAGAATAGACACCTAGAGCGCAACTCCATAGTCTTCCGAGACTGAAGGATGCCTACTATAATATCAGACAATAAAACAGGTATCAAGAATCTCTACCAAGAGTGGATTTTAAAAAGTTTGATTTTTAGATTTAGGCTTAATGCCTTTAAAACCAAATTCTGTAAACATGTGACTTGTATTTGTGGCCAGCAAATCCCTCCGTTCCATCTACTTTTTTTGTGTGATAGAATGAAACCCTATTTACCTGCTTGGTTGAACACTGAACCGTCGATGTCAGTCTTTGAAGACTTCATCTCTAACGAATCAAACATTTTTGAAGTTATTCAAGGACTGATTAAGAGTCCAATATTGGACATTTACTTTAACGTCTATGTTATTTTCCCCATCTTGGTGTTCGTTGCTTATTTAGTGTTTCTTTTAAAGTTTTGGATTCAGTTATGTGATGGTTTGTTTGTTTTTTTTCTTTTTTTATCTAGGCCTAATTGCATTATACATACCTATGTACGCCCAAAATCAACACCAACTGTTCGCATGCATCCACCCAAAAACACCACATGCACACACACACACACATAACACTTACATACTGTCAAAGATCACTGTTAGGTGGATAGACGTTAAATTAAAGAACTAACACACACACACACACACACACACACACACACACACACACACACACACACACACACACAGAAATTCCAAGTTAAGGAGATGCTACTTATACACACACACACACACACACACACACACACACACACATACACACACACACACACACACACACACACACACACACACACACACACACACACACACACACATACAGGAGGTGAACTTCCTCTTCAAAGTCTGAGAATATTGCAACGTTTGCAGTACTCCAGACACTTGTTTCAAGGAAGTACCTTAACATGATGGCCTGATAGGTTTGGTAACAGCCTCCTTGTTTAATAATGACTTTGAAATTGAAAATGCTTGCCTTGCCGTCTTTTTTTTCTTCTTCTTGTTATTGTACAAAAGAACGAATTCCCATGTAATAGCTTTGTTCATTACTGATGATGCATACAATGGAAAACTCATAAGTTGCAGTGTGTCATAACTCTAGCCAGAACAGTGAATTATAAACTGAATATTCCTGATTCTAGTATAGGTGCAACCGCTTGTATCAACCTGTCAACATGAACATTGATGTAATACATCAACATACCTACCAGTCTATTTTTTTTTTTTTTTTTTTTGCATGTTTCTACCCTCATTCTCAAATTTTGAAGCATGTTTGACCATTTCATTGCTTGTATGATGTACAGATGCTCTGAATGGGGAGTGTTGGTTTGCAAACTCAAAAAAAAAAAAGAAACCCTAACTTTTTCACGTCATTTAAACAAGAACATCGGTTGTCAACACTTGTATGCTTGAGCATCTTAGGAACTACTCTTGCCTCTTTTAACCAATCATGCTGGTTGTTTGTGAGTGACAGTGTTCATTTCCAGTGCCTAATGATGGTCATTTCCATGGCATAAAAAGAAAACTCAATCTGTGCCGTATTGTTTACACAAGAAATATCAAACCAGTTATAGTAGTTGTGAAAACTGTAACCAGTGTGATGATAAAAAAATGAAATAATCTTATTTCAGCGCTGGGCCAGTTCTCCAATGTTGGAACGTCAAACGTGCGAGGAGAACTTTCAAACGGAGCCGTCATTGTATGCCCAGACATACCGGCCAAACCAGGTTTGTATTATCGAGTTTCTTTTTCTCATACTTACCTGTCCACACAAGTGGTTTATTCTACTTCCAAATTTTTTAGGGACATACTGATTGAACATGACAATGTTATTGCTGAGTGGGAATAAGGCGCTTGTTTGGGCAGGTAAGTACGTCTGAAATATGCTTTGAATCAGGAAATTACTCTTTTTCAACATCATTTATTTGGGAATTACTGGGTTTTTTGTTTTGTGCTCACTGGTGAGTGTGTGTGTGTGCTGGGTGCGTGCGTGTGTGCGTGCGCATGCGTGTGTATAGGGTGGGAGGGGGGCACCAAGAGATAAAGAGAAATGGGGTCTCTGCGGCAGACTGTGGACTTTTCCCTACTAACCGGATTGAGGATATAACATGGCCAGGAACACGAAAGAAAGGAAAAAAGAACTGTTCAGCCCTCAGAGGGTCTGTGACATTGGATCAGAGGGCTCAGAGTTGAAGGTTCTGTGACATTGGATCACAGGGTTCAGTGCTGCAGGTTCGGCAGGTTAGGGTAGCGGTTGTAATGTGGAGAAGACTTTGGAATGTGTTGCTGGCAAGGGGGCCGCAGATCTGACGCAGTTGGTCATACGGCCTGCAAGAGAAGAAGACGGGGACTTCTAGATCAGAAGCATGGAAGATTAGCGGGATGGAATCCTGAAATAATGTTGCTTCACAGTACAATAACATGAATAGTTATAATGTTAGCTGGAACGAATCCTGAAATAACGTTGCTTCACAATACAGTAACATGAATAGTTATAATGTTAGCAGGAATGAATCCTGAAATAACGTTGCTTCACAATACAATAACGTGAATAATTGTGATGTTGGCCTCAGAGTCCAGCTTGTATTGAAGTGCTGGCAAAGCCTGAGGCACAAGGCCACAACTACACACAAAATTTGCTTTTTGAATTTGTTGTTTCTTGGATGTAGCCTTGAGGCACTAGACTCAGCTGGTCCAAAGTATAAGTGTGACGGGGATGAACACAGAGAAAAAGATCAGCAGAAATTTGGGTTATTTGGGTTATCTGCTTTGATTATGCCAGGCAAGGTATACCAGTGGCACAAGAAGGAATACCCGGACGCCAATGATGTGATTTTCATCCGACCGGAGGTTCAGACCCACACCTTCATCTCCAACAGCGGCAAGTTGTACTTTTCGGAGTTGGCGCCGACTGATGCGGGTTACTACTACTGTACTGTGTCCCTGTCCAGTCGGGGAGCCAAGGGGGACTACCTTGGATCATCACAAGGCCAGTTTGCGCTCAGCAAGGGCTTCCAACTGACTGTCAGCGAGGGAGGTGAGAGGAAGAACACTTTTAAGGTTTTTTGTTTTGTTTTGTTTTGTTTTTAAACTACCATTTGTCTGTGTATTGTCCAAAATGCACTGAGTCAGATGCGCCCATCGAGATAACAGGGGCTCCTTTAGTGTAAATTGTACCCCTGCCTTTGTGAGATTCTGTTACTAATAATTTCCACTTTTCTGTTAAGTTCACAGACCATGGTGCCAGGTGAGCAGAAGTAGGGTTTTTTTTCTTGTGGCTCACAACATTTTTCATGATATTGCTGCAGAGGGTGAGCTGGCTGCTCATGAAATTAGAGCACCACTGTTGGAGACATCTCTATATCTTAGGTGGCTGTAACTCAACTTTGTGGTGCTGATCAGCCTAAGCAGTACATTGTACAAAAATGATTTTGTTGCAGTCTTACTCTGAGAGAGAGGTTTGTGTTTCTTTTTACTTTTTGAATGTACGTTAAATGATTAATGCAAATATGGATATGCATGTGGATATACACATGTGTGTATATTCAAATATATATATATATGTGTGTGTGTGTGTGTGTGTGTGTGTGTGTGTGTGTGGTGTAATGCCATTACGAAAAAAAACAAGAAAGAAAGAAAAGAAACTACGTGACGTGGACTTTAGGGACGAACTTCTTTTCCAGGCTGAGGTAAAGGATCTCACAAAGTACCCGTGAATTGTTATTGTGCAAAATGTTCAAAGTTAACGTGAAATCCACTGAACAATTTCAGTTGCTTGTGTTTGGGGAGGCAGGCTTATTGTGGTCGTGATCAACTTGCATCCTCATGGTAATGTCAAGATGAGGACTTTCATCATATGGTTGAACTGTGGTTCTAATCGTGCTGGAATGGAAATGATCTTCTGATACTACGAGTTCAACTGTGGAGTGCAAAGAGCTTCCACACTACAGCATTTTTGTTGAAAATACTTGACCAACCAATTTCAGGTGCATGGCTTATCAGAGTAGTTCCATACCCTGCTGCAGTGATGTTGTGTATTGCATTTGTTCATTCAGGTTTGACAATGACGAGGTGTAAAGAAAGAAGAACTTAAGGTCTTTGTGGTGTACTACCGTTTTTGTTTCAAGTTTGAGATCATTGCAAAAACTACTGTTCAGATGACATGAAGTTGTTAAATTTGGTCGGTTTTGCTTGTTTCTGTGATTTTTGCTTCATTTCTTGTAGCAGGGAAGGAGGGTAGGATGCTATGTTTCCACGTGTTTACTTGTTTATCACGCCTTCTTTATTTCTATTTTTCTTTTTTCTTTCTTTTTCTTTTTTTTTTTTAAATAAAAGGCGAATCATTTTTGTGCCAACTTTTAGTTGCCTTAGATCTTAAAATTTTGTGTGTGTGTGTGTGTGTGTGTGTGTGTGTGTGTGTGTGTGTGTGTGTGTGTGTGTGTTGTGTTTCTGCATGTGTGTGTGAGTGTGAGTGTGTGTGTGTGTGTGTGTGTGTGTGTGTGCAGTGAGCAGCAACTACATGCCAGTGATTCAGGACGACTTCGTCAAGGTTTACCCTGGTAATCCTAAACGAGGACAGACCATTGAGGTGGAATGCTTTGCCTATGGAACGTAAGTTGTTGAAGAAGGAAGAAAAAAGCAAATGTTCTTGTTTGCATATCTGTGTGTGTGTGTGTGTGCGTGTGTGTGTGTGTGTGTGTGTGTGTGTGTGTGTGTGTGGTGAGAGAGAGAGAGAGAGAGAGACAAAGAGAGGGAGAGAGAGTGTGTGCGTGGGTGTGTGTGTGTGTGTGCGTGTGTGTGTGTGTGTGTGCTTGCATGTGTGTGTGTGTGTGTGTGTGTCTGCACGTGTGTTTGCATGTGTGTGTGTGTGTGTGTGTGTGTAAGTGAGTGTGTGTGTGTGCGTTGTGTGTGTGTGTGTGTGTGTGTGTGTGTGTGTGTGTGTGTGTGTGTGTGTGAGTGAGTGAGTGTGTGTGTGTGTGTGTGTGTGTGTATGTATGTGTGTGTGTGTGTGTGTGTGTGCGCTTGCATGCGCGCGCGCGTGTGTTTGTTCATGTAAGCCAAAGCATGTGGATAGACTTGTCATGCTTGCAGGCATACAATTTTGTTGGTTGTAAGAAACACTTTAATACATTTTTGGAGTTAGCTATATACTTTTAGAATCATCGTTACCAGCCTCGTCACAATAATTGTTCTCCTGATAATTAAAACTTGTGAGCCTTTTTGCAAGTTCATATTGAGGAAATGAAGTTGGTTCTCTGCATGTGAAACTGTATTTCCTTAGCCATTTGTGAGAGCATAAACTGCCTGGTATGATGGTTTATATTGTCACAACAGTATAAACGTCCATACCTTTTTCAAATGATCTTTGAGTCTGCTAGGATCAAACTTAATTTTTTATTCTGTTAGGATCAGACTTTAGCCAAAGCCACATGTGTTTTTTGTTGTTGAGATTTTATTGTAAGAGGCTGTTAACCATTTCTTCTGTGGTGACATTTTTGTGCTTGTATTGTAAGAGAATAGCCTGTTGACTATTTCTTCTATGGTGACATTATTGCACTTTTATTGTAAGAGAATACACTATTAGCGTTTTTTCTTGTGGCATTTTTGTGCTTTTATTGTAAGAATATAGACTGTTAACCATTTCTTGTATGGAGACATTTTTTGTGGTTTTATTATAAGAGAATAGGCTGTTCATTAACCCTTTTTTATGGTGACATTTTTGTGCTTTTATTGTAAGAGAATAGACTGTGAACCATTTCTTCAGTGGCGACATTTTTTGTGGTTTTATTGTAAGAGAATAGATTATCTATTGACCGTTTCTTCTATGATGACATTTCAACGCCCATCTTGCACCAAATTTGAGAAGATAAGTGATTGCTTGTTCTTCATTTTCGTTGTCCTGAGTGTTGTTTATCGTACCTACAGAAGACCTAAGAGGTTGAAATGCGTCGTGTTTTGTCTTGTGATTCATTTGTCCATGTTAACTGGCAGGGTTATTTCAAATACCTCATACAATTTTGTTTGAATTTCTGCTTGCAGTCGCCTCACTTGGCAAAACTGAATTTTTTGTTGCCAGGGCCCCTTTGATCTACACCTGGTACAGGTACAACGGAGACATACCAAGGAGAGCCACCTTCTCTGACACTCGCCGTGTGATGACCATCCCTGATGTCCAGTTGGAGGATGGTGGCCAGTATGGTTGTCGTGTTGACAGCATTAAGACCTCTCAGCATGACATCAAGAATTACACTCTGAATATACAGGGTAAGAGGAAAGAAATGTGCACACACACACACACACACACACACACACACACACACACACACACACACACAGAACCTTGTTTGTTTAATGAAACATGTACCAAACTATCCTATTCATTTTCTAGAGCTCCAGGCTGCTATGAAATGGGGGGGGGGGGGGGGGGGCACTGTTTTGAAAAAAAAAAGAAATGAACAAAAACAGACCACTAACCAAACGCATCTCTGCAAGCTCAGATCGCTCCAAGTTTTGTGTAAGAATCTAATCGTGAATCTAGTGTTATGTGCATGGGCCAGGTTTTGTGTTGTTGGTGTTTGTAACTGACCATGATGCCTTTGGAGATTTTTTTTTCATCACTGTGAAGGTCCAAATATTGATCTATGCATTGACACTGATTGACCACATCCAGGTTACTGAAGTCATGGACGTCGAAGTTTGAATCAGTTCCAAATGCATTTGTATAATCTGTGACGTCTCCTCCTTGTTGTTTTAGCAGCACATGCGCCAAAAAAAATGGCTCACAATCATGTTAACTCTTTCATTCCTACTTTTCTATGAATCATTACTTCCTCTTGTTCCTAGATTCTTATAATACGAGTATTCCCTTCATTCCTGGATTTAGAGAGAGAAAAAAAAGAAGTGTAAAGTGAGAACTGCCATGTATGCAGTAGCAAACCGGCCAGAATAGAGCGGCGACCACTTTCCCACGCTGTATGGGCCGTCTGGCATCCATTCCATTCATGAACACTGTTGGCGAGCGACATGGTCATGATGTGTACTGATGACACGACTCTCGCGAAGTTCAAAGCGCTTACCGCGAGAACCGATTTTCTGGGCTGCAGGAAGGAAAGGAGGAATTTTGCACTGCCCGGTTTTCCGGGCTGCAGGAAAGAAGGGTAGGATTTCTGCAAACAGGAAAATCGGGTTGTAGGGATGAAAGAGTTAAAGGGGCTGTCCATAATGCTGTCACTTAATGTTTCAGCCACCCACTTGATAAATGGTGAAAGAAACAAGCAAGCAAACAAACAAACAAAAACAAAACATTTTGGTTAGTTTTGAAGGATTTTACTTTTGGGAGCTCATATGCTGCCATCTTAAAAATCATGCCTTAAACAGGCATGGGAATTGGCCGCGGATTCGCGGATTTCAGCTGAAAAAAAAATTCTGTCCGCTGAAAAAAAAAATCTGTCCGCGGAAAAAAAAAATCCGCCGAGTAGGTTTTTCGCGCGGGGGGAAAAATCCTGTGCACCGTCTCGCGCATGCCCGGAGGCGACTGGAACATTGTGTGTTCAGCTTACTCTGCTTTCCGCTTCCGCTCGAGAAGAGAGAACAATGGCGACGCGTATCATTGAACGAGGCAATAAATTCGACGACTCTTCGTGTGCAAACGCCTGGAGGTGGGAGTGGGTGGCAGTTGTGCACGAAGTACAATGGAAAGGAGAGTTGAGGAAAGAACGTGTCGGCACGCGATTCTGTAAAGTGGACTTGCCAGGCGAGGCACGATGCGTCAGTTGCAACAAGCATGTCCAGTATGGAAGTCGTGGATTGGTAGCACTGACGGACCATCTGGCCGGCAAATGACACTTGGAGAAGAGTGCTACTCTTGCAAACAACCAACGCTTACCAGGTAATTTTGACAATAGACAGATGGAAATTACTGGAAAGTATTGTGAAATGAAGTGTTCAATTGCAACCTGCAGCAAAAAAACCCAAAAAACAAAACAAAACAAAAAATATATTAATTTTTTTTTTGGTGCTTCATCTTTTTTAAACATGTAGTGTATACATTTATGAATTTTTTTGTTTGCATGTTTTTTTTTGTTTTTTTTTGCTTTTTTTTTTTGCTGTTTAAAATTAAAGGAATTATGTGCACAGAATGCACAGATTTTACCATAAATTTCAATTTTTTTCTGGGGGAGCATGCCCCCGGACCCCCCTAGTTTCAGCTGATTTTGAATTTTCCAATTCCCATGCCTGCTTAAAGCTGAACACTTCACAAATATAAACTGCATGAAAAATGGTAGGGGAGCCAGTTGGTGGTGAACGGGGCAATCGGATTATTATGTAGCATCTGTGCTTCGTTCATAGGATGGGTGTTGGGATGAAGTGAAGTGAATGTCTGAAGTGGAGGATGTAATTGAGGTGGAAGAAAACCACAAGAAAGTGAGAAGCTCACAATTAATGAAAGGAAATCTTATTTCAATCAAATCGAGGCTACCTGTATTTATTACTGCACATCTGTGTAGTTGTCTGACTATATTCAAGATGGAAAATTCTGTGCCAGTCTGGAATAAATGTTAATTTGTATTTGTTCATTTCTCCAGTTGTTGTTGCAGTGTAGATGCGTCCAGAACGGGGTATATAGGCAAGCTTGGGACATCCTTTTTTGCATGATGTTTCCTCATGTGTTCTGTGTGCATTGCTCGGTCCTGCTCGGCTCTGCTCGGCTCTGCTCGGCTGTGCTAGGCGATTCGGTGTCGTAAGCAGCATACACTTGGAGTTATGGACGTGTGTTTATTGCATCATGGCAGCAAGAGTTACTCTACCTGTTTGTTATTCACAGAAAATGGGCGAGTCACAGAAGAAATATTGCCTTGGGAAAAGTGGTTATCAAAAACTCTTCATAACAGGGCACTGTGAGATGTCCAAAACACACAGAAAGAGTGAAACCTGAAAGTAGATGTGGAGATGTACACTTTCAACATCTGTGAGATTTTAAACTTAGTGTTTTGTCATAGAATTTAGAAAGAGAATGGGTTAGTTACTGCCAAGGACATAGAAAAAACAAAGTACAGGACGAGACGCAATGCATTTCGACCTCTTGGGTCTTCTTCAGGCAAAAACAAATAACATTTAGGATAGTGAAAACAAAGAACGAGATACCACTTATCTTATATTCGGCACACGACCAAAATGGCTGTGTCATAGCATCCAGAGCCCATGTTTGTTTGTTTGTTTGTTTTTTTCCTGGCATGGCATTGGTTTTTTTGTTTATACATTTGTGTTTATGTTGCAGCCGAGCCCTACTTCTCCTACCCATTGACCAATCAGCATGTGGATGTTGGGAGCCGACTGGCATGGCATTGCGAGGCGCGAGGCAAACCTCCACCTACCTACACCTGGTATAAAGATGGAGAACATCTGACCGACTCCGCAGGTGACTTGTCTTCTCCTGTGTGACTGTAATGTGAATCAAGACAGTTTCTCAGCTCGTTGTATTGTTCTACTGTATAACTGTACAGTAAACATTCTTCACGGGTTTTACAGAATAACAGTAGTATGGTTGAGTTCTGTTTTCTAAATTCTATCTCTGAACAATACACATGGTGTTTGTATAGAGTCATGATTGAAAACGCACCACTTTAAGTGGAGTTTGCTTAATGCAAGTTTCAGGGTCAAGAGAGATTTGCAAGTGTCAACCAATAGTTATACTAAACAATCCAATCAGAGTTGGAACAAATGGTGAGTGAATGTGAGAAAGGTGACAAAGTAAGATCACAGTCGGATGCTCTTAACTTACCCATTTTTTAAACCACAGTGTCCATAGTGACACAATGTCAGATTACGAGAGAAAGGAGGAATATAAATGAAATTTAAGTGATAGTGTTTATTTCTGTTTACTACAGAACCTAAGGAAATGGGTACCAAAATCTGTTCACGGAATGGTCAGGTACAGATAGAGAGATGCGGACTCCTCTTTCCATAATTCTCTTCACGGAATGGTGAGGTGACAGATAGAGAGATGCGGACTCCTCTTTCCATAATTCTCTTCACGGAATGGTGAGGTGACAGGTAGAGAGATGCGGACTCCTCTTTCCATAATTCTCTTCACGGAATGGTCAGGTACAGGTAGAGAGATGCGGACTCCTCTTTCCATAATTCTCTTCACGGAATGGTGAGGTGACAGGTAGAGAGATGCGGACTCCTCTTTCCATAATTCTCTTCACGGAATGGTGAGGTGACAGGTAGAGAGATGCGGACTCCTCTTTCCATAATTCTCTTCACGGAATGGTGAGGTGACAGGTAGAGAGATGCGGACTCCTCTTTCCATAATTCTCTTCACGGAATGGTGAGGTGACAGGTAGAGAGATGCGGACTCCTCTTTCCATAATTCTCTTCACGGAATGGTGAGGTGACAGGTAGAGAGATGCGGACTCCTCTTTCCATAATTCTCTTCACGGAATGGTGAGGTGACAGGTAGAGAGATGCGGACTCCTCTTTCCATAATTCTCTTCACGGAATGGTGAGGTGACAGATAGAGAGATGTGGACCCCTCTTTCCATAATTCTATGCCTTAACCATGGTGAACCGCTGAAAGCTGACATCCTCTACAGTCATTAGGATATAAGGCTTTCATTTTTATTCTGTGTGTATTTTGATATGAAAAATGTATGTAGATAGTTGAGTGTACATGTGTATTCACACACATACACAGATATTACAGTTCTGCTGTACTGACTCCCCCCCACCCCTTCCTGCCCCTCGCCTCCCTCCCCCAAGAAAGTGAGTGTGTTTGTGGGTGTGGATGTGCATGTGCATGTCTTAACACCCAAATCCAGTGGTCTTAACACCGTAATCTAATAGGTAATTCAGAACCAGCAGTTCACATGGAGTAGAGCACTGTAGCCCCAGTGGCGACGTTCAATTCCAGTGCTGTGGTGTGCGTTGCAGGAGTGACGATTGTCGGCAACACCCTGGTCATCGACAGCCTGCAGAAGGAACGAGACAACGGCATGTACCAGTGCATGGCCACCAACCTGTATGGAACCACCTTCAGCTCCGCACAGATCCGAGTACTAGGTCAGTGTGCTGTGGGAATGGAAGTGGTGTTACAGATCAGCACTAAGTCAGAGTGCAGTGGGAGTGGAAGTGGTGTTACAGATCAGCACTAAGTCAGAGTGCAGTGGGAGTGGAAGTGGTGTCACAGATCAGTACTAGGTCAGTGTGTTGTGGGAATGGAAGTGGTGTTACAGATCAGCACTAGGTCAGTGTGCTGTGGGAATGGAAGTGGTGTTACAGATCAGTACTAGGTCAGTGTGTTGTGGGAATGGAAGTGGTGTTACAGATCAGCACTAGGTCAGTGTGCTGTGGGAATGGAAGTGGTGTTACAGATCAGTACTAGATCAGTGTGCTGTGGGAATGGAAGTGGTGTTGCAGATCAGTACTAGGTCAGTGTATTGTGGGAATGGAAGTGGTGTTGCAGATCAGTACTAGGTCAGTGTATTGTGGGAATGGAAGTGATGTGTTAAGATCAGTACTAGGTTAGTGTATTGTGGGAATGGAAGTGATGTGTTACAGATCAGTACTAGATCAGTGTGCTGTGGGAATGGAAGTGGTGTTACAGATCAATACTAGGTCAGTGTGCTGTGGGAATGGAAGTGGTGTTACAGATCAGTACTAGGTCAGTGTGTTGTGGGAATGGAAGTGGTGTTACAGATCAGCACTAGGTCAGTGTGCTGTGGGAATGGAAGTGGTGTTACAGATCAGCACTAGGTCAGTGTGTTGTGGGAATGGAAGTGGTGTTACAGATCAGCACTAGGTCAGTGTGCTGTGGGAATGGAAGTGGTGTTACAGATCAGTACTAGATCAGTGTGCTGTGGGAATGGAAGTGGTGTTGCAGATCAGTACTAGGTCAGTGTGCTGTGGGAATGGAAGTGATGTGTTACAGATCAGTACTAGGTCAGTGTGTTGTGAAAATGGAAGTGATGTGTTACAGATCAGTACTAGGTCAGTGTGCTGTGGGAATGGAAGTGATGTGTTACAGATCAGTACTAGGTCAGAGTGCTGTGGGAATGGAAGTGATGTGTTACAGATCAGTACTAGGTCAGTGTGCTGTGGGAATGGAAGTGATGTGTTACAGATCAGTACTAGGTCAGAGTGTTGTGGACATCAAAGTGGTGTGTTACAGATCAGTTCTAGGTCAATGCATTGTGGACATCCAAGTGGTGTGTTACAGATCAGTACTAGGTCAGTGCGTTGTGGACATCAAAGTGGTGTGTTACAGATCAGTACTAGGTCAGTGTTGTGGACATCAAAGTGGTGTGTTTCAGATCAGTTCTAGGTCAATGCATTGTGGACATCCAAGTGGTGTGTTACAGATCAGTACTAGGTCAATGCATTGTGGACATCAAAGTGGTGTGTTACAGATCAGTACTAGGTCAGTGCGTTGTGGACATCCAAGTGGTGTGTTACAGATCAGTACATAGGTCAGTGTGCTGTGGTCATCAAGGTGGTGTGTTTCAGATCAGTACTAGGTCAGTGCGTTGTGGACATCAAAGTGGTGTGTTTCAGATCAGTACTAGGTCAGTGCGTTGTGGACATCAAAGTGGTGTGTTTCAGATCAGTACTAGGTCAGTGCATTGTGGACATCAAAGTGGTGTGTTTCAGATCAGTACTAGGTCAGTGCGTTGTGGACATCAAAGTGGTGTGTTTCAGATCAGTACTAGGTCAGTGCGTTGTGGACATCAAAGTGGTGTGTTTCAGATCAGTACTAGGTCAGTGCGTTGTGGACATCAAAGTGGTGTGTTTCAGATCAGTACTAGGTCAGTGCGTTGTGGACATTAAGGTGGTGTGTTTCAGATCAGTACTAGGTCAGTGCGTTGTGGTCATCAAGGTGGTGTGTTTCAGATCAGTACTAGGTCA
>CM065721.1:73895073-73952573 GCA_033310375.1 Conus canariensis
TTGTGATTGTTTAAAATTATGTATGAAGGTAACGTCAGTTGTGACGAATATGATTTTCAGCGTAATGATGAAAAATTGATGTTTGTAAACATGTTCTTGGTAGTTCTTAGAATATTATGATGCCATGTTTGTTGCTGAAAACTACCATTTATTCTTTGAAGTTTATCTCTGTATATCTTCTTTTTTTTGTTTCAGCTTAAATGAACTGAATCATACTGCAGTGTTACTGAGTATAAAGCAAGATATAAGGAAATACACGAAACCATTTGCAAAGTGATGCTGATTTAATATACAATACGAAACATTTTTTTTTTCAAATTATGAATTCATGTGATTAAGATGTGATGCAGATGTTTGTTTGAAGTTGGCAAATACGTTGATGGTTTAGAGTGGCTTTTCTTGACTCTGTTCAGATGCTGAATAATGAAGAAAAATATTCTATAATGACAGTAATGATAATGATGGATATATATGTATTGCCCCGATTTATAGAAACTCTAAGTTCTTACAGAGACTTTAGTTTGCTTGTGCACACACACACACACACACACACACACACACACACACACACACACACACACACGCATGCACACAGACACACACACAAAACACACACACACATCACACACACACACCACACACACACACACACACACACACACACACACACACACACACACACACACATACATACGCATATTGTTCTCCAATTTTCTTCTGTAGATTATAGAATGAAATGCATTTCCAGGTAAAACTGGAGAACCCCAGCTCCACTCCCTTTCAGTTACAGAAACAAATCATCCTCGTCCCTGCCTCTCTCCACCCCCTGTGTAAATTTAAGAACAAAAAAAAAAAAGTGAGTGATCCTGTGAATGTGAGAACTGGAAGTAAGAACGCTGCTGACAAAACAAAAGACCTCAGTATAGAAGACCTCAGTATAGAAGATCTCAGTATAGAAGACCTCAGTATAGAAGCTGTCAACTCCGAAAACATTCTGCCTGCTTTCATCAGAAATTTGGCCTTGAGAAGGGGAGGGAAGCAAAGTTAACACCTCATATTAAAAGGTAAAGTGAAGGCCAAGGATTGACTTCTTCTACTTAAAAAAAAAAAAAGAAAGTGCAAAGCTGGAGCAGACAAGGTGTGTTTGTCCCCTTGCCAAGGAAAGGAAAAGAACTGAGGTCAAAACTCATTGAGGAGCGACATATAGTCAAGGGACTGATCAAGATCATATTTAGGCATGTTGTGGATCTGAAATTATCTCCATTTTCACTTGTTTTTGAGGGGGTTTAGGTGTCAATGCAGGGGGGGGGGGGGAGGTGGCTGTTGGAGTGTCCAGATTGTCAAGGACATTTCTCATGCCAAATTAGAATAAGGTTTATGTATGAATAGTTTGAGTAGGAGAAAAATACCAGCCACCGTGGCAAAGTGGTTAGCGTCGCGGACTCCTGGCTGGGAGGTCGTCGGTTCGAATCCCATCAGAGTCATGTGGGTTTTTCTGCCCCGACCGGCTCCTACCCAGAGTTGAGTTTGCTGCGGACTCAGTTGGGAAGACTGGGACCACACAGTCGAGTTTCATCCACTTAATGGATGCGTTTCTGAGAATGTTGCTCAAATTTCTTGACCAACACTGCAGGTGCCTGTATCTCTCGGGCCTGGTTGACGCCGGGATATATTATGAAAGGAAGCGCAGAGAACAGCCCTGTCATGTAGTCTCAGACCGAAATGGAAATCCGTAGCATCATCTTAATCATCCTCATTCTCATTGATCAGCATAAAAACTTAATCATCCTCATTCTCATTGATCAGCATTAAAAAAATGTCTCAAATTCTGTGGCCCTTCATGCTCTGCTCTCATGGTGACCTCAATTTCGATGTCCTCTCCACGTCTGTGGCCTTGGTTTGGTTCCGTCGGGGTCACCGGTATCGGGGACAGTCCATGGGGGCTGTCGTTGGATGGACATGGTGGCGCCCTCCGGAGGAAGAGCTCACTCACGCCGGCTCCGCGACTAAGCAATTACTGTCATCAGTAGAGGGCGTAACAGGTGGTGTCCTACGTATGTTAGATCAGAACAGGCGCCACTGAACACCACTGAAGTGACTCGGCAGTGGTGCAGTGTCTCCTCTGGTGGGTTGCCTCTTGACGACTTGACATTGACTGCTCCCTGTGGATTGCCGGTGCCGGGGCTGCAGGCGGGGCCGACTGGGCTGTGGCTGTGGACAGGGTGTTGGAATGAGCGGCATGGGTGCACTGCCTCTGAGGTGGCGCAGAGGTGGGACAGCAAAAAAAAAAAAAAAAAAAAAAAAAGGAGAAAAATGAGGAAAAGAAAACACTCGCCCCCCCCCCCCCCCCCCCCAAAAAAAAATTAAAGAAACAAGAACATTGCCTCATAAATCAGACAAGAAGAAAGCGTTTGCCTGTTCATCATAAAAAGAGAAAACGTTCCCTGTAACGTGGAAAAGAATGCAGCGTTTGTCTGTGTGTTATGAAAAGAAAACATTCCCTGGCAAGTGAGGTAAAGAAAATCTGCCCAAACAAATGAGAGGAATAAAACAATCACCATTGAATAAGGGAAAGAAAACTCCCCACCCCCTCCATCCTCTACCTCCTCCCCCACCTCAGCTCCCCGTCCGCTGTCCCCTCCAAGCTCTCCCTCTCCCACCTTTTTGAGAAAGAAAAATTCATCTGAGGTTCAGAAAAAGAGAAACGAAACATTCTTCTGTAAACTACAGAAGGAAAACATCTGATAGTATTTTAGAACAGAAAAAAAATTACTAATGACCAGAACAATTAATCATGATATAGAATATGTTGTGATAAGTTACAGAGGATAGAATCTGACCCACCAACGCATGCACTTGCACACACGCATCTACACACAGTTGCACGGATAAACAGATGCACGCACATAAACACCAAGACAGATGTGAAGACACAGATATGCACACAAACATGCATGCAAAAACACACACACACACACACGCACACTATCCAATCATACTCTTCCATACATCACACTTCACAACACACAAACACATTCACACACACGCGCGCATGCATGCATGCACACTCCCTTCCAGGGCCCCCCTTTCCCCCCGAAACCTCCCAACCCACTCCCACACCTATTGTTTAAGGTATGAAAACTAATGTGTTCATTTTTTTTGTCTTTTCCTACAGGCTATATTCAGGTGCCGGGAGCAGCACCTATTGTGGCACCTTGGGGAATCTCAGGTGGAGGGGGCAAAGTGGGGAATCTGGTCATCAAGTGGGATGTAGGTGCATTGTGTGTGTGTGTGTGTGTGTGTGGGTGTGTGTGTGTGTGTGTGTGTGTGCGTTTGTGTGCGTGTGTGTGTGTGTGGCAGAGAGAGAGAGAGAGAGAGATTGTACCAATTTTACACAATGTCAGTAAAAATTTGTATGTCATATGAAAATGTGCATGCTCATATGTTTGCATATATATGTGTGTGTGTCTGTGCATCCGAAACTCATGCAGAATAATCATCTCCAATCAATTTAAGGGACAGATGTGGAATGTAGTAGGTTGAAGGCCATGCACAACCTCAATGTAGATGAAGATTTGTTCAAAGGGAGAGCAAGTCTGACTTTTCATACAGGACAGTGTAATGCGTTCAGAAACGAGAATGCCACCTGTTGCTACACTTTTGTGCTGTGTGGTATGCTTCAGTTGAACGCAGTATATGACATACTGCACTGACTGGTACATAACTGCCCTGTACACTGATCCACATGTACAACACAGCGGTCAAGTACTGTACAGTGCATTCATTACTTGACTCCCTGCACTGAATACTACACCACTATTCAGTACACCGCTCTACTCAGCAGTCAGGTACAGTATACTGCTGTGCAATACATGACATACTGTACAGAGTACTGCATAACTGCTGTGCGTCTGCACTACCGTACACAGCAGTCAAGTAGCATACAGTATAGTGCAACAGTAAAGTACAACAGTATAGTGTAATAGTACGGCACAGTACATGACGCTCTGTACTGAATTCTACATTCACTCACTTCACTCATTCCCCTGATCGCTGGGGTCGTTTGGGGGATGTGATGAGGCAGCCGCCGTTTCTGTCCAGGCTGTTCTGTTGGTGGCTGTCGTGAGGAGATCCGGCATGGTCATTTTGGTCCAGTCCTTTATGTTTTCAGACTGCTCTTTCTCTGCCGTTCTACATTACTCTCCTTTGGACGGCACCTCAGCATAATGTAGCCAGTAATATACAGAGCAGTACAGGACAATTTGTGTTCAGTGCAGTGCCCGGTTCCTCAAGCAAGAGGCTATTTATAGTTTGCATGTGCAACACTTCCCGTGGGTGGATTGTATATTGTACCACAAATGTTCAAGGAGGGGTGATTGGTGCTACACGTGTCTTCTCCCAACTATCTTGTTGCATTTTGTGTGTAGTTTTTTGCGTCGCCCAAATGCACTGAACGCAGACTCTGGTTTAGAGGATAATGTGTACTAGAACTTTATTTGTTTTTCCCCACAGATATCCGATTGCTCGCTGTTCCCTGCACTGAGCAGAAAATGCACAGAGTGTAAAGCTTCCCCCACTTGTGCAAAATAGGAGAGCAAAGGGAACAACCTGGACTTGCTTACTTAAAAAAAAAAATATAGACATAGAGTGGTCACATACTTACTCTGTCTCTCTCATGCTCTCTCTGTGTCTGTCTCTCTCTCATTGTTGGTGCTATGGTCTCTCCCTTCCTTTCCTCACCTGATCGCATCTGGTGTCTTTGTGGCAGGTCTCTCTGAGGGCTTGCCTCAACTCTGGCAGTGGCCCGCTGCTGTCAATTTTTTCTTCTTTTTCTCCCTTTCTCAGGTTCTTTTTTTTTTTCCTGGTCAGTCTTGTGCTGACAGTCTGAATAGTATGCTTACACGGTGTTCAAGTGCTTGGGCATACCTGAATGTTGCCACTGACTGGTGCCGTTGTCGAGTCTCAAACACTCCTTGTACATACCACATGCACCAGCAATGCACCATGTGCTGTATTCATGGTGGAAAGGGGATCACTTAGATTACACAGTTCATTTTGCTTTTATTCTGTCCGACAGCCTTTGCCCAAAGAGGATCACAACGGCCCCAACTTGAAGTACATTGTGTACTGGCGACGGAAACCAACCACTCAGATCGACGACTCCAGGTGGGAGGAGGTATGTATAGGTGGTTGAGGTTCATGTCTTCGAAGGTTGGAAACGTAACTCTTCAGAAAAAAAGATACAGACATTTCTGGCTTTGCAAAATGTTGCTTGATTTAACCCCTTGACTGCCGCTATTTTGTATCAGTTTTGTACTTCCGTGTGCCGGAGCAAAATTTGACTTTTTGCGGTAGGTTCACTAATTTGATCCATGCTCATTTATTTGTGGAGATATCTCTTAGATTTTTGGCATGTTTTCTTCTTATACCCAGGGCTATAACATCTGCAAATAATATTTGATTTTGTTCATTCTGAGTATAATAAATAATCTTATAATTCAACTTTAAAAAAAAAAGAAATATTTTGCAAGCATACAAAACCCCACAGCAGCAAAACAAAAAACATACAAACCCAGCAAAAAGTGGTTTTAGTGTTTACTGAACACCTGTGTAAATATTTGGTAGTGAATTTACAACCCACAATTGTTGTTTTATTTGATAAATTTATGCATTTCCGGGGTACAGTACAATCCAGGTATCAAGGGACACAATTTTGTTTTCTTAGGTAGGTTCACTGATATGCCCACTGCTCTTTCAATTCTTGACTTATATCTTAGATACTTGGGAAATTTTCTTGTTATATCCTTGGCTACAGCCAGATATCACAATAGTTTGATTTTGTTTGTAATGAGTAGACCAAAAATATACATATTGATGAATGTTTTGTTTGAAAAACAGACACTTTCAGAACATAAACAAAACTATAGCACTAAAATCACAATGAAATACCACAAAAACTGGTGTTAGTATCCTTTGAACTTCAGGACAAACATCTGTATTCACAATAAAGCTTGACAATGTATAAAATGTTTAGCAACCCATATCATAGGGGGCACTCCAGCCCAGGTAACGCGGGAAAGAAGATGGGAATTGCACATTATCCACAGCATCAGTCTGCACATCTTGCAAGCCTCTTGGGAATTGATCTTGTTTAGCAGAGATGAACTAACAATAACAACACTAAGTGTAACTTCCAATTATTCTGTCAGTTTTTTTTTCACACATGTGGTTTGGTTCACTCATGAACTAAGTGTGATTGATAAAAAGCCATCACCACTGAAGGTAATAAATAAAACATTGCAAAACCAACCACACCAAAAAAAAAAAGAGACTGCTAAAGATGGGACTGAGCTACAAAAGGCCACACCACAGATGATGAAAGCACACTAACAACTGAAAAATACACCGGTGTCGCAGAGAATACACCACACCACAGGACCTATAGACAAAAGGATCAGAATCCCATACTATTGCCAGTAAATGCCAGTTATAGTTAGTTGACTGACACACATTTGGGTACACACACACACACACACACACACACACACACACACAGACACACACACACAGCACCACGTGCAAAAGCACCACACACACACCATGACAAACACTACAAACACACACACACACACACACACACACACACACACACACACACACACACACACACACAATGTATACCCACACCATGCACAAGCACTGCTCTCTCTCTCTC
This sequence comes from Conus canariensis, assembly GCA_033310375.1. Taxonomy (NCBI): domain Eukaryota; kingdom Metazoa; phylum Mollusca; class Gastropoda; order Neogastropoda; family Conidae; genus Conus; species Conus canariensis. Next base: position 73,901,789 of record CM065721.1, read on the forward strand.
TCTCTCTCTCTCTCTCTGTGTCTCTCTCTCTCTCTCTCTCTCTCTCACACACACACACACACACACACCATCCACAAACACACACACACACACACACACACACACAACACACACACACACACACACACACACACACACACACACACACACACACACACACACATACATCACAAAAACAACTCCATGAAATCCATAGGCTTGAAATTGTCAGTGTTCACCTTGATACCTGGATCACCCGTGAAAGAAAGGTCGAGATTTGGGCGATCAGCACTGGCCTCTGTCCATTCTGAAACAAGTTCTGACTGACGAGTGCCACACCCTCTTCCTCTGCCATGCCCCCTCACACTGGGCCCTCGCCATTGTCCTAAACCCCTTCCCCTTCCTCGACTCTCCTCCTGACCTCTCACGAAAGGAGGAAGGGGGCAGTTGGCGTTGACGGAATCGGCTCGTCACTCTCCGATTCGGGCCCACTTGCGCCGGTATCGCTCGGTTTGAAGTCGGGGATCAGCTTCGTCATCAGTACCAATCTCCGATAGCAAAGGGTGGTGTTGATTGTGATCGCTTTATTCCTCCTCCGAATCGCTTCGTTCCACTCCTCTGAAGTCTTCGTCATCGCTTTCACAGTCTCGGATAACTTCTTGATGCACTTCAAGAGCATTAGATCGTTTGAAAACGGCATGCGCCTGATCGAACTGCCTGCTCGACTCGCCATCTTGAACCGAGAATGACTCAGCTGAACCTTGCTGAAGTTATCGTCTGAACGGACGTGAGCCGGTCAGTCAGCGACCCGCGAAAGGGAAAAAACCGTCCTTTAGGGTCCCTACAACCGTTTAAACCATTTTTTTGTCCTTGCCTTCCTTCTTTAAATCACCGAATTTTGATGATGAAATTATCCCGAACGCCGTTCGTGCAAGGGCACACAGCTTTCCCAAAACCATCACGAACGCCGTTTGTGCAAGGGCAGTCAACGGATTAAGAATGAATGAGGTATTTAGAAAAACAGAGTAAAAGAATGAAGCCCCCCCCCTCTTCCCCCAATTGTGTGTATGTGTGTGTCTGTGTATGTGTGTGTCTGTGTATGTGTGTGTCTGTGTATGTGTGTGTCTGTGTATGTGTGTGTGTGTGAATGTGTGTGTGTGTGTATGTGTGTTGTGTATGTGTGTGTCTGTGTATGTGTATGTCTGTGTATGTGTGTGTCTGTGTATGTGTATGTCTGTGTATATGTGTGTCTGTGTATGTGTGTGTGTGTATTTTCTTTTATTCACAGCACCATTGTCCAGCATACAAATAATAAGTTTTCTCTCTTTCTCTTTTTCTCTCAATCTTTCTGTATCTTTATGTATACACAGACACACACAAGCACCAACGCATGCATGAAATAACTGTAAATAATGAACAAGTATGATAACTCTTGCTCTCAGTGTAAAATGATTACATACCTATGACTCATAACGAATGCTGCCTTTGACACAGTGTCAGCAGTATCATGTAAACAGCATTCATTTGATGTTATGGGTGTGTAATTGATTCATGATGGCAGCAATGGTTACCTTGTTTGATTGTTAGTTTCTTTATATATATATTTCCTGCCTCATTTAAGATTTCCTTTCTTATAAATAAATGTCAAGTTTCCTACTTATTCATTGTTTTTTTTTTTTTTAATGGTGTCATTTTGTTTGTTCAGTATTTCAGTTTATGTTTATTATTTGGGTGGCATTTCTCAGATCCTTGACTGCCAGTGATATTTTATATTCATTGTGAAGGAGTGCGACCCACATGAATTGCAGGCAGGTCATGTCATAGGTACGACTGTTCGCTATGATCTCGTTCACATAGAAAACAGCCTCACTGTATACAGATGAACCAGTGACACTTTTTTATGCACCCAGTGAAGTGTTTATCATTTACACTTCTTCAGATCCATGTGTTTGTTAATGTAATGTACAAAAGCCGGTACATCACTCTTCAAAGCAGGAACTAGAATAAGGGGCTAGGGAGTAATGGGTCAATGAGACAGCATGGAACAGGAGACAGCCACAGCAGTTTAGTAGTTAGTTGCAAAGTGAGACGACTGAAGGAATCTGAACAGATCTTAAAAAGTATATATAGTAACTCCTCCAGACATGAACAAATGAATCACAAAGCAAAACATGACGCATTTCGACCTCCTAGGTCTTTTTCAGGCAAGGTAAACAATGAAAATGAAAAACGAGCAATCACGATGTGACAAGGTAAGTGACTGCTTGTTCTTCATTTTCCTTGTCCTGAGTGTTGTTTTTCTTGCCTGAAGAAGACCCAAGAGGTCGAAACGTGTCGTGTTTTGTCTTGTGATTCGTTTGTTCATGTTTGGCGGAGTTATTACATACACATTTTAAGAGCAGTTTAGTAGTCAAGGAGTTAGCAGTGAAGAGGGAGACTGGCTCCTGCACATGTTGATGGTTCTTTGGGGATGTTTTGGAGAACAGAAGATGGTGACTCCGAAAGAGGCATGTGGGGACATTGCGGACATCCGGAGGGGACGCATCACCATCTGCTCCTATGTGACCACAGTGGGTGACGAATTCTATTACATGCCCTACGAGACTCGCATCCGTGCCCACAATGATTACGGAGACGGTGTCCTGTCAGATATTTATACCATCATGTCCGCAGAAGAGAGTGAGTAATAAGCATGCGCTTTTTTTTTCAATGTGTTCCTGATGAGAGTGAATGTGCATTATTGGTGTGTAGACAGTGATGGAATACAGGCAGGTAAAAAGCTGTCTAATCCATCAAGACTTTGGAGTTCCACCTGCATGCAGGTTACTTACTGGCCACACCTTCCGTGCACACTTATCTCCTTCACAGGGTGTACAAACTTCCTAGGTCATACTGTGTGATGATCCATCAAGTGAACAAATGTCTTAAGGTGTGGATCCTGAAGGTGATGAGTGTGGTGTGGTTACTACAGCTGTTCTAAAGAAATTGTCACAGAAACATCCATCAGCAGTGACTGTACCTAATACATGTATTAAGGAACCTCTTCCTCCCCGTCTTACCCTCATCTTCCACTGTCATCACATTTTTTTTTGTTAGCGTACTTGATTTGGTGAATAAGTTCTGCCCCCACCTCTTCACCCGTCCTGGTGCTGCACAAAGTGGTTTGCATTTGATCATCACATGGAATGCTGAGATTTGTACAACATTAGACACTGGCCGTTCACGGCAGGCTCCATGGACCTTGTTAACTGATGTCCACTGTATTTTAGTTTGATTTTTGAAAGGGAATATGTGTTTTTTAATTCGATCTGATCAACTTGGGGACAGGTAGGTTTGAATAAGATGAGATTGTTGTTTTTTGATTGTTGCCTATTACCTGTTGTTGGTCTAGGTGCAAAGTTGTGGTTCATGCCTCTAGCCCCGTGGTTAGCAGAACATTAAAAAAAATGACAGGCAGTTGCAAGTGTATTTAGCTATGAACATGGATGTATACATGTGTTTGAATTTATATTGCTGATCTCTGTTTTAATTCCTCAAAAGTGGATCATTTAAGTAACTCTGCCACTAACATCAACAAACAAATTACATGACAAAACACGATGCAAGATGCGCAGAATTTGAGAAGATAAGCGATTGCTTGTTCTTCATTTTCATTGTCCTGAATGTTGTTTATCTTGCCTGAAGAAGACCTAAGAAGTCGAAATGCGTCGTGTTTTGTCTTGTAGTTTGTTTGTCCATGTTCACTGGTGGAGTCACTTAAGATTCCTTTTGAAATTTGTTTCAGTTTCCGCTTGCACTCACCTCACTTTGAAACTTACTTCCATAGAGTTGAATCATTTCTGTTAGTTTCAAAACGAGGTGACTGAAGGCGGAAGTTGAAGCAGACTTTAAAAAGAAAGGTCATTAGTTCCACACGACAATACAGACAAACAGATTACAGGACAAAACACGATGCATTTCGACCCCTTGGGTCTTCTTCAGGCGAAACAAACAACATTTAGGACAATGACAATGAAAAACGAGCAATCACTTCTCATATTCGCCACAAAATGGGTATTGAATTTCTGTCAGGCTAGCACTGAGTGTGTGAGGTGGTGTGTGTCTGATGGCAGTGCCGCGAGCCACGCCCCGGCAGGTGTACTCTGTGAGCTTCAACGCCACAGGTCTGGAGGTGTTCTGGACCTCGGTCAAAAACACGCGCGAAGAGCTTCGCGGCAAGCTGCTGGGTTACAGGGTATGTGTGTTGTGTCCAACATTGTGTTGGGAATCTGCGTGTAGACAGTGTGACCTGTTATGTGTGTTGTGTTCAGCATTGTGTTGGGAATCTGTGTGTAGACAGTGTGACTTGTTATTGTAGTTGTGTTCAGCATTGTGTTGGGAATCTGTGTGTAGACAGTGTGACTTGTTATGTGTGTTGTGTTCAGCATTTTTGTTGGGAATCTGTGTGTAGGCAGTAGTGACTTGTTATGTGTATTGTGTTCAGCATTGTGTTGGGAATCTGCTGTAGGCAGTATGACTTGTTATGTGTGTTGTGTTCAGCATTTTGTCTGGAATCTGTGTGTAGGCAGTATGACCTGTTATGTGTGTTGTGTTCAGCATTGTGTTGGGAATCTGTGCATAGGCAGTATGACTTGTTATGTTGTTGTGTTCAGCATTGTGTTGGGAATCTGTGTGCTAGGCAGTGTGACTTGTTATGTGTGTTGTGTTCAGCATTGTGTTGGGAATCTGTGCATGGCAGTATGACTTGTTATGTATGTTGTGTTCAGCATTGTGTTGGGAATCTGTGTGCAGGCAGTATGACTTGTTATGTGTGTTGTGTTCAGCATTGTGTTGGGAATCTGTGATAGGCAGTATGACTTGTTATGTGTGTTGTGTTCAGCATTGTGTAGGAATCTGTGGTAGGCAGTATGACTTGTTATGTGTGTTGTGTTCAGCATTGTGTTGGGAATCTGTGTGCAGGCAGTTGACTTTTAGTGTGTGTTGTGTTCAGCAATGTGTTGGGAATTCTGTGTGTAGACAGTGTGACTTGTTATGTGTGTTGTGTTCAGCATTGTGTCGGGAATCTGCGTGTAGGCAGTATGAATCTGCCTGTAGGCAGTAAGACTTGTTCAGGACGTTTAGAAAAGAATAGGTGATTTGTCTGATGGATTGATAAGGTGCACAGAAAAGATTTGTTCACATTTTGTATAAGTCTTATGGTGCGATAAAAGCAGTATATGGAACGGCTTTCAAAAAAAATATTCAGACATTTGTTTGTGTATGTGCTTCTCCTCAGCCTCAGTCACTGTTCCTCTGACCTAGCATGACATGTTGCGACAGTAGCGTACATTTTGCAAAGTAATTGTAACCATTGCGTTAACGGAGACATGTGCACGCTTTCATGCTCCCCCTCCTCCTCTCCTCCTCTCCCCCTCAGATGAAAAGGGGTTAGTTTGGGAGAAATATTGAGGCTGTTCCCCTATCTCCTGGTTCTTCTGTTTGTTGGTGATACACAGAGTCAGGAATGCAAAGGTGTCTCGATTTCAGGGTGTGAGGAGTCCATGATTGTGGAGGACTCAAGTAGTTGTTTTTATGAACCTTCTGAGTCTCTGGAGTGGCAGAGTTTGTCCTTTTTTATTTTGTCTGAATGGGTTCTGGTGTACAGACACATTGATTTCACAGTCTGCCTGCTAGTTCTGGCATGGATCTCCAGCAGATGTCATCCGGAATGACAACAGTGCGCTAGTAGAATGATTTTGTTGTGATCTTTGTGCAAAAGCATAATATGTCTTGAGACAGTGCAAGGATTGGCATGATAAACTTACAAAATCTGCATTTGGTAATTAAATTGTGAATGCACGATGAAATTTCTTAAACTCAGGAGAAGGTCTCAATTTGATTGTTAGGGAGACAATATAAATGCACAACTGATGATGACAAATGTGATGTAGAGGCCCCCCTGAGCCCCCCCCCCCCCCCCCCCCCCCCCGGCAGTTTTTCTATACACCACTTGCTTGAAATAAGTCATGGTCGGAGCTGGACATTTGAAAGTTTGTTTCCGTTTTTGCTTGTTTGTTTGTTTTTAGATTTTGCGCCCCTGTGCATAGTGTTGAAACAGATCAGTACAGTTAAGCTGATGTCACACTGTGCATAGTGTTGAAACAGATCAGTACAGTTAAGCTGATGTCACCAGGCGCCATCTTTTTTCTGTTATCTCCCTTTAGCCTTATTCCTGAGCCTGTTCTTTGGAAAACAAAACAAAAACAAAAAACATAGCTGTTGTATTTTCAGCACAAAGTCTCAGCCATGAACTAACACTTCATTAAGCGCTTGCAGGCCACATTTTCAGTTGGTTAAATTGTCATCTTTTCAGCACAAAGTCTCAGCCATGAACTAACACTTCATTAAGTGCTTGCAGGCCACATTTTCAGTTGGTTAAATTGTCATCTTTTCAGCACAAAGTCTTGGCCTTCAACCAAATAAAAATGTGGCGTGCAAGCGATGAAGTGGAGACAGAAAGTGACAACTAAAAACCGGAAAACACACAAAACGAGAGTAACAAATCAGTTTTTGCAGAACAAGTATTACGACCGTTGTCATTGATGTTTTAAAGAAATTCACGACTATCTTTGCAACCTTCAAGTAAAAGTGAAAGTTGTGACCATCATGCTTTGAAAACTCGTGACTGTGTCTGGGACCTCCTGGTGAGAGCAAAGAGCAAAAACAAGTCGGAAACTGAGGGTCAGAGCCTTGTTGAATTTGATCCCTTTTGTCAGAGAGCACCTTGATAGGAAATGGGGGGAATTAACTGCTGTCCTATTTTTGACCAAACAGTATCTGCTAGGGAGACGTTGGTTTGATGTATGCTTGTCACGCTGTTTGCATATAACAAAGAGAATGTCTTCGCACGTCTCCAGATCAACTACTGGGACAAGGACCTTGAAATCGAGGAGCAGGCACGCTTCAACATCATTTCCTTGCCGGAAGGGGAGGACAACATCGACCACGGGGTGATCATTGGCCTGGTGCCGGGGCACTGGTACGTCTCCAATGTGCAGGTTGTCACCTCAGCTGGCTACGGCCCCAAGAGCGAGGACTACCCTCAGGAGACCGCCAACTATGGTGAGGATTAAGGAGGGGGGAAGGGTGGGTGTGTGTGTGTGTGTGTGTGTTGTGTGTGTGTGTGGTGTGTGTGTGTGAGTGAGTGTGTGTGTGTGTGTGGTGGAGTGTTTGTGTCTGTGCGTGTGTGTGTGCGTGTGTACATGCGTGTATGTTTGTGATTGGGGGGGGGGGGGTCAGGGGGTGTATGTTTGTGAGAGTGTGAGTGTGTTTGTGTGTGTGTGTGTGTGTGAGTGTGTTTGTGTGTGTGTGTGTGTGTGTGTGAGTGTGTGTTTGTGCGCGCGTGTGTGTGCGTGTGTATGTGCGTGTATGTTTGTGATTTGGGGGGGAGGGGGGGGTATGTTTGTGAGGTGTGTGTGTGTGTGTGCGTGAGTGTGTATATGTGTTAGTGTGTGTGTGTGCGTGAGTGTGTGTATGTGTGTGTGTTTTTGTGTGTGTGTTTGTGCAGTGGAAGGGGATGAAGAGGTGGAGGGGAGAGTGTTGTCAGTGTGGTGTTCATCATAAATGTTGCATTATGGCGGTTTTTTTGATGGTGGAAGGAGTAAGTGCAAGTATGCTGCCCTGGGTATGTGTAACTAGCTTCCCAATGAATAAGATGGTTTTAGAAATTAGGCTTTTTCGGTCCTTTTCTCTGTGTGTGTGTGTGTTTTGTTTTTTGCTTTGTTTGTTAGACCTGCGTGAAGGCAAAAGCATAGTGTGTGCAGTAATGCTATTTACTTACTGAAAAAACATGGAGAGACAGACAGACTGAGAGAAGTGGATCGAGAGAGACATCATGCATTTTCTGTAGTTCTGTCAACTTTTCTTGTCAATTCTTCTGCATTGATTGAATTGCTTAAAGCGAATTACTGTGAGTGAATTATTAATTGGCGTCTACATCTTTTTTTTTACAGAATGCTTGACCTTAAGGTATTTTCCAAGTGTTATAGGCAATAAGAAAAATGTATAACATTTTATTTTTTGGTGCTAAATCCCCCCCCCCCCCTCCCCCACCCCTCTTTATTTTCAAGAAGTCTTGGAGTGAGGTGATTTTTCCTGTAGATATATTCATTACTGTTAAGTCTTTTATTACATGAATAAAAAAAAATGGTTTCTTTACCTAGTGTTCTTGATTATTGTTTTTGACTGATTATCATTTACTGGTATCATTACTGATTCACACTGATGTACCATCTGTTTCTTCCCCTTGGCAGCTCCTGCTCTGTATCCAACGGAGGTGCATGTGTACTCAGTTGAGGGGATCGGAGTGCGCGTGAACTTCCGTGGAATCAGCACCAATGTTGGCGAGGAACCGCTGATGGGATACATGGTCAGTCTGCTGTCTGTGATGCGTTGTTAGTCTGCTGTTTGTGATACGTTGTTAGTCTGCTGTTTGTGATGCGTTGTTAGTCTGCTGTTTGTGATGTGTTGTTAGTCTGCTGTTTGTGGTGGTTGTTAGTCTGCTGTTTGTGATGTGTTGTTAGTCTGCTGTTTGTGATGTGTTGTTAGTCTGCTGTTTGTGACGTGTTGTTAGTCTGCTGTTTGTGGGTGTTGTTAGTCTGCTGTTTGTGATGTGTTGTTAGTCTGCTGTTTGTGTGTGTTGTTAGTCTGCTGTTTGTGATGTGTTGTTAGTCTGCTGTTTGTGATGTGTTGTTAGTCTGCTGTTGTGACGTGTTGTTAGTCTGCTGTCTGTGATATGTTGTCAGTCTGCTGTCTGTGATACGTTGTTAGTCTGCTGTTTGTGATGTGTTGTTAGTCTGCTGTTTGTGATGTGTTGTTAGTCTGCTGTCTGTCATGTGTTGTTAGTCTACTGTCTGTCATGTGTTGTTAGTCTACTGTCTGTCATGTGTTGTTAGTCTGCTGTCTGTCATGTGTTGTTAGTCTGCTGTCTGTCATGTGTTGTTAGTCTGCTGTCTGAATGTGTTGTTAGTCTGCTGTTGTGGTGTGGTGTTAGTCTGCTGTTTGTGATGTTGTTAGTCTGCTGTTTGTGATACATTTTTAGTCTGCTGTTTGTGGTGTGTGTGTTAGTCTGCTGTTTGTGAGTGTTGTTAGTCTGCTGTTTGTGGTGTGTTGTTAGTCTGCTGTTTCTGATGTGTTGTTAGTGTGCTGTTTGTGATGTGTTGTTAGTGTGCTGTTTGTGATGTGTTGTTAGTCTGCTGTCTGTCATGTGTTGTTAGTCTACTGTCTGTCATGTGTTTGTTAGTCTGCTGTCTGTGATACGTTGTTAGTCTGCTGTCTTTGATGTGTTGTTAGTCTGCTGTTTGTGGTGTGTTGTTAGTCTGCTGTTTGTGATGTGTTGTTAGTCTGCTGTCTGTGATACATTGTTAGTCTGCTGTTTGTGATTTGTTGTTAGTCTGCTGTCTGTCATGTGTTGTTAGTCTGCTGTCTGTCATTGTTGTTAGTCTGCTGTCTGTCATGTGTTGTTAGTCTGCTGTCTGTGATATGTTGTTAGTCTGCTGTCTGTGACGTGTTGTTAGTCTGCTGTTTGTGATGTGTTGTTAGTCTGCTGTTTGTGATTGTTGTTAGTGTGCTGTTTGTGATACTGTTAGTCTGCTGTTTGTGATGTGTTGTTAGTCTGCTGTCTGTGATATGTTGTTAGTCTGCTGTCTGTGTATGTTTGTTAGTCTGCTGTTTGTGGTTGTTGTTAGTCTGCTGTTTGTGATGTGTTGTTTAGTCTGCTGTCTGTGATTGTTGTTAGTCTGCTTGTCTGTGATATGTTGTGTTAGTCTGCTTTTGTGACTGTTGTTAGTCTGCTGTTTGTGATGTTTGTTAGTCTGCTGTTGTGCGATGTGTTGTTAGTCTGCTGTTTGTGTGATTTTGTTGTTAGTCTGCTGTTTGTACTATTGTTAGTCTGCTGTTTGTGAGTGTGTTGTTAGTCTGGTGTTTGTGAATGTTTGTTAGTCTGCTGTTTTGTGATGTTGTTAGTCTGCTGTTTGTGACTGTTGTTAGTCTGCTGTTTGTGATGTGTTGTTAGTCTGCTGTTTGTGATGTGTTGTTAGTCTGCTGTCTGTGATGTTGTTAGTCTGTGTTTGTGTGTGTTGTTTAGTCTGCTGTTTGGTTGTTTGTCTGTGTTGTCTGTGTCTGTTTGTTGATACGTTGTTAGTCTGCTGTTTGTGATACGTTTGTTAGTCTGCTGTCTGTCATGTGTTGTTAGTCTGCTGTTGTCATGTGTTGTTAGTCTGCTGTCTTGGATGTGTTGTTAGTCTGCTGTTTGTGATGTGTTGTTAGTCTGCTGTTTGTGATACCGTTGTTAGTCTGCTGTTTGTGATGTGTTGTTAGTCTGCTGTTTGTGATGTGTTGTTAGTCTGCTGTTTGTGAGTGTGTTGTTAGTCTGCTGTTTGTGATGTGTTGTTAGTCTGCTGTTTGTGATGTGTTGTTAGTCTGCTGTTTGTGATGTGTTGTTAGTCTGCTGTTTGTGATGTGTTGTTAGTCTGCTGTTTGTGAGTGTTGTTAGTCTGCTGTTTGTGATGTGTTGTTAGTCTGCTGTTTGTGATGTGTTGTTAGTCTGCTGTTTGTGATACGTTGTTAGTCTGCTGTCTGTGATACGTTGTTAGTCTTGTGCATGTTTTGTGTGTGTGTGTTAGTCTGCTGTTTGTGATGTGTTGTTAGTCTGCTGTTTGTGATGTGTTGTTAGTCTGCTGTTTGTGATACGTTGTTAGTCTGCTGTCTGTGATACGTTGTTAGTCTGCTGTTTGTGATGTGTTGTTAGTCTGCTGTTGTACGTGTTTGTTAGTCTGCTGTCTGTGATCGTGTTGTTAGTCTGCTGTCTGTGATAGTGTTGTTAGTCTGCTGTCTTGTGATACGTTGTTAGTCTGCTGTTTGTGATGTGTTGTTAGTCTGCTGTTTGTGATGTGTTGTTAGTCTGCTGTCTGTGATACGTTGTTAGTCTGCTGTTTGTGATTTGTTGTTAGTCTGCTGTTTGTGATGTGTTGTGAGTCTGCTGTCTCGTGATACGTTGTTAGTCTGCTGTTTGTGATACGTGTTGTAGTCTGCTGTCGTGATGTTTGTAGTCTGCTGTTTGTGATACGTTGTTAGTCTGCTGTTTGTGATACGTTGTTAGTCTGCTGTTTGTGATACGTTGTTAGTCTGCTATTTGTGACGTGTTGTTAGTCTGCTGTCTGTGATACCTTGTTAGTCTGCTGTCTGTGAGTGTGACGTGTTGTTAGTCTGCTGTTTGTGACGTGTTGTTAGTCTGCTGTCTGTGATACGTTGTTAGTCTGCTGTTTGTGATACGTTTGTTAGTCTGCTGTTTTGTGATGTGTTGTTAGTCTGCTGTTCTGTGATACGTTGTTAGTCTGCTGTCTGTGATACATTGTCATGTCTGCTGTTTGTGATTTGTTGTTTAGTCTGCTGTCTGTGATACAGTTGTTAGTCTGCTGTTGTGATACGTTGTTAGTCTGCTGTCTGTGATACATTGTTCAGTCTGCTGTTTGTGATTTGTTGTTAGTCTGCTGTCTGTGATACATTAGTCTAGTCTGCTGTCTGTGATACGTTGTTAGTCTGCTGTCTGTGATACATTGTTAGTCTGCTGTTTGTGTGATTTGTTGTTAGTCTGCTGTTTGTGACATGTTGTTTAGTGTCTGCTGCTGTTGTGACATTGTTGTTAGTCTGCTGTTTGTGATTATGTTCAGTCTGCTGTTGGTACATGTTGTTAGTCTGCTGTTTGTGACGTGTTGTTAGTCTGCTGTTTGTGATACATTGTTCGTCTGCTGTTTGTGATACTTGTTCATGTTGGTCGTTAGCTGCTGTTTGTGATATGTTGGCTGGTCTGTATGTCTGGCCCACATGAACTTTTGAACTCATCAGTCTTTTAATGTTGCTTCTTCTTCTGTGGTTTACTTACAAAGTGAAAGAATGTGTGACAGTTAATTTCAGGGAAAAATAAAAAAGTAGAGAAATAAAAAAGCTTGATATTTTATGGTTTGAGAGCTTTTGGTGGCTATTAGCTGTGAGCAGGAGCCACTTGAGTTTGAAAGAACGATGGACATAGCATGATGTTAAGATAATCATAGGTCATTGTTCATGGTGTTTATGAATAATAGTGTGATAAAATGCCTTTGGGCCATTTAGTTACCAGGACATATACCGCCTTGAAAAAATTAAGTTTTTCTATGGTAGTTACTCTTCATAACATGTGTGTTTATATGCACATGGGCATGTCTTGTCTCTGTGTGTGCAAGCACATAATATCTGAGTTTGATTTTATTGGTATAAAAGTAAGCCATTTGATCAGTTATCTGGTGCCATGTGGTTAGCACAAAAATATCTTTAGCAGAAGTTTTTAACCTTAGCACGCATCCATATTCCATCTTGGTGGTCACGCCTCTTCTTAAGGCTGTGTCAGACCAATTGATATAGGCTAGATCAAAATGTTGTTATGCTCTGCATAGTTATGCAGGGATTGTCTTCAGTCATTACAAGCTCCTAGCATAACACTATCAGTCTCCAAAATCCCCCGAAGTCAGAGTGTGGCTGCCCACGTGGCAGGGTAATCAAAAACGGTCATACATTTAATGTTCTCATCCCTAGCTGATGCATTTGTACCATAATGTTCAAGTGCTTTGGCTGTTCAGATGATCCCTGGAGTCTTTTAGCCAGGGTATGACAACAACAACAACAACAACATCTTGGTGTCTGGCTGTAGAAAAAGCCTACAAAATCGTGGATATCAAAACAGTCATGAGTTTGTTTTATCATTCGTCATCAGTGTACTGTACCACCTATCATTACAGATGGTTCCTCTTACTGCTGAAGATCATGTACTGAAATTTGAGCTTAGTGGTAGAAACACCTGCGGCTTTTCTGTTTTGATTCCCAATGTATGAAGGCTTGCAGCAGTTGTGCTCAGAGGTAAGAGAATAAGAGTTAGAACTGCTCACAGATTGATAAGAGTGTCCCTTTTGTACAAATTATCAGCAAAAGGAAAGTGAATCAGATTTGTTTTTTGTACCTGGTTATGTGCATGTGGGTATGTCTTGCCTTGCACATGGGACGCTGTCTTGGTACACTTGGAGCTCTCATACTACTCATTCCTGTATCCGTATACATGAGTTAGCAGACTACTCATCACTGTACTCATATCAAAAAAGAGATATGAATACTCAATACTTTTTCAGTTTTTGAGACCGGAGATGTGATACCTCCATACAGTATGTTGAACACTTCTTATAGGTGAACAGCTTTCATACTGTTGCCTTTTTGTTAGCAGCTGTTTATCATGCGAGCTTTCTGTACAGTTATGTACTAAGAATTATGTTGCTTTGGTTGACAAAAATAGAAGAAACTAAAGAAATAGAACTATAGCTCTTATTTGAGAAATTGTTTGTAAGCGTATTTAGATTTTTTCCCCTCACACACTCACTCCTTAGACATGCATATTCATTGTCCAGGAGAATTCATACAGCTGTCAAGGGCCACACTCGTCTCCATTGAAATAAACAGAACAAGATGATTTACATGGGCTCAGGCGGATTCGAATTCATGTGCACAAAAGGAACATAGATAGTTTGTTACTTACATAGTCTACCAATGGATTCATATTCAAAGAAATATAGACAGTTTGTTAGGACTTTGGAAAAAGTGCACTTCTCTTCACTATTTGTCAAGAGGACTTTGGAAAAAGTGCGCTTCTCTTCACTATTTGTCAAGAGGACTTTGGAAAAAGTGCACTTCTCTTCACTATTTGTCAAGAGGACTTTGGAAAAAGTGCACTTCTCTTCACTATTTGTCAAGAGGACTTTGGAAAAAGTGCGCTTCTCTTCACTATTTATAAATGAAAGCATCACTGAAGTGTGACACCCAGTGTATTTTTTCTCATCCTTGAATTGTTACTGCTTCAGTCCTCATTGCTCCATTTTCTCCTTGCTGCCTCTTGCCCCACCACCAGGCACACCTGTACATTTCTGCCTTACTCTTCTTTTCTCTCTCAGTCTCATACAGCCAGTCATCACTGGGTGACACTTTGCCTGGTTCAACAGCACAACTATATCACGATACACGATACAAGATATTTTCGTTTGTCCTCATAGAATACAAAGAAAATTTGTTTGTGGTGCCATCATCAAAATTCACATATTACAACAAATTATAAACATGTATATCATTAAAAATATTCCACTCTTTCCACTGTGCTCAGTCATTCCTTATCTCTTTTTCACATAACAGAAGAAAAAAAAAAGAGTTAACTCACAAAAGATTTACACAGGTGAATGCTGAAACTTTAGCGCCCACAAGAATAGAGACCTCAGCGGAATGTTGTTATTTCTTTACACAGTTGCAGTACTGGCCAAGCGGGGAGAACATTCGCAAGGCACGTACCAAGGACGTGGGCCGGAATAACTACGGCACCATCACCAACTTAACGGAGTCCATTCTGTATCAGCTTAGGGTGTACGGCTACAGTCGTGGGGGTCAGGGCGAGAGGAGCTCTCCAGCAGTGTACTTCACTGTGGGAGGTAGGTTTGAGGAGGTGTCTGTGGCAGTGTTCTTCTTCAGTAGATTTATGCAAACGTTATCAAGTATGACTGTGTCTTTCTGGTGTTTTTTACAGTATTTTTGCTCACACTTGTGTATGGTCTCTCCCTCTGTCTTTCTCTCTTTCTCACACACACACACATGCACACATAAATGCTCACACAGACCGACAGACATGCACACATACACAGACAGACATACATGTATGCATAAAGCATGTAACATGTAACACACACTACACACACACACACACACACACACACACACACACACACACACCACACCATACATACACACACACACACACAAACACACAAAGTCAGACAGACACATTCACACATTTGAAAATGCCATGTCATTAATGTAAGCACTTGGGATGTTATGAGAATGAATTACTTGCAAACCTCTCTATCTTGTCTTTTTCTTGCTCTACAGTGTGTTAGTTAAGCATATTGACAGTGTGTATGGGATCATGTGTTTTGTGTGTGTGTGTGTGTGTGTGTGTGTGTGTGTGTGTGTGTGTGTGTGTGTGTGTGTGTGCATGTGTTTGTATATGCTTGGGTGTGTGTCAGTATGCGCCTTTGTTTGTAGATGCATGGTACTTATTGCAATATTCATCTGCTTATTGGTTTCATTTATGTTTACTTCAACCTTTATGTATTTGTAAATGCTTAGGCCTTATGATGTTAGATTAAGCGCCATAAATAATCATCATTATTATTATATTGAAAAACATATCTATGACATGCACATACACGTTTTCTTTCATTACCTCTGCGTCTTAACTCTTTCTCACATTCCGGAACATTACAGGTTTCTGTTTTTAGTCCAGTTCTAAGACAGATCCGTGTAGATTTCCCCGACTGATTCTGTATGCGTGCATTGTGTTTCAGACGGCCAGGTGCCGTCCAATCCAGAGACGACGGAGGTGATGGCTGGAGGTTCCCTTCTACAGTCCTCCGTCCTCACCCTCCTCCTGCCCTGCTGCTGTCGGTGCTCCTCTCCCACTTACACTTCCCTCACCTCATCGGTGCATCGTAACACTCTCACTGACTGACTGCAGCGATTTGAATGATCATCTGTACACTTTCTCATTGTGCGCGATCAACGTAAAGATTTGGTAGGTTACTTAACTTCAGAAAAGCCACATTTGTTTCCATATTTGGAAGACTGCGGAACACGTGTAGGAGATATTGGAGAAGAAAAAAAACGAACCCCTCCAGTCTTCCTTTCTTCCCTGTGATTCCCACCTTTTTTTCTTTTGGTTTGTAACAAACTGGGATAACGATGAATCTCTTTATCTTTTCAGCTGCACAAAAATGTAGATGATCCATCAGGAATTGATGATTTAGTACGTATGTCTTGTTTTCCTGTGCCTTAGCTGTCGTCGCAGCTTGTTGTTGATCTGAACTCCTAGCTGGCAGAAAATCAGGAAGCAGAAAGCAAACAATGGTGTACTGATCTGAAAAGTCACTTCTTGAACAGTTGAGGTGATCATCAATTATTATGAAAAATGAAAGGTTTACATGCATTAGGGTCTGGTAGTTGTGATTTCTAACAGATTTAACTATTCTGTATGAAAGGTTGGTGATCTACAGTTTCTTAAAGTGTGGTTGTCTTGTGTGTTAGTTCCTTTGTATGTGTGTGTTTGAGGTGTGTACGTGTCAGCATGTTTTGAAAAGGTCAATGGAAGACAAAGTTGATTTTAGAAGTGTTATACCCAGAACATATCATTAGCTGTTATGCAAGATGATGAATGAGTAATTTGATGCCAGTATCATCAAATAATTGCAAATTGTTGTATGGGATGTACAGACATGAAAAAGAGTTTTTTTTTTTTTTTTTTTTTTTTTTAAACAGTGTGTCCCTGATTGCTGATGATCTGTTGAAAATATGACTTCATGCCTTGATTTTATTGCTGCACTTCGAAATGTATACATATTTTCCTTAATGTTTAAAGCTTTGTCATTGGCTTGTTGTATCTTGCTTTGCACTTGTTTACCTATTAACAAGAAGAGATAAATGTCTACACAGTTGAAATGCTGTCCTTTTTTAAACTTAGACAACTCCTTTTTGCATAAGCGATGGCTTTGTGTAATTTCGTTCGTAATGTTAAACATAATTGTTTCAGCGTTTGTCTGGTTTTCTTTCTGCAGTGTGTAATTTGCGGAAGGCTGGGCATTTCAAGTTCTTAAACATTTTTGCAAGATAAACATATTTCTGCTTGCATATATGGTTGATGGTGTTAGCATCTTGGCTTTGAGAGAAAAAAAGTTTTAGTTTGCATAGGTTTTGGTAATTAGACACTTGGAAATGGGGAAGGATATGTACTGGCAGCATGATTGATGAGGGGTAGTGTATGCTGCTAAAGACCTTTTTTGTTTCTTTTTTATTATCAATATTATTTGTGTTATGGTTGTGATTATGATAATCATTTTTCTATTCTGATGCTGAAGCTTTCTGTTCTGAAGTGAAAGAATCTTTTGTGAAACTGTGTGCAGCGAAAATTTTTGGAAATTTCAAACAATTTATAAGCAATGAAAAGAGAGCAGAGGAAGCAGGAGATTTTTTATGGTCTGGGGAGGTGAGGCAGCTTATTGATTTTAAAATGTTTACCATGTCCAGTTTCTTCCTTTTCCAATAGAAATGTCTACACAGTAGTCACAACTTTGCACTGATCTCCTGGTAGTCTTCAGGGTAGAATCTTAACTTTGTCTACGAGTATGATACAGGAAAGAGTGTACCTTGTCCAAGTCTGCTTTATTTTTTTGCTAGTCTCTGCCCATGCACACTCTGTCTCTGTGCTTCATATTGCCTTGATCGATTTCATAACTAGTATAACTTGCCTGAAGGAGGGTGATTTTTCTTCCGACAGGAAAAATTTTGTTTTGTTTTGAAATTCCAATTTTTGTTTGTTGCAATTGTTCACATCTCACTGCCATGTTTCTCATCTATATCTCATCTGTTTTCCCTCTGTTTGCTGTGTTCATTTGCTTCCTTCATTGTAGCATTGTATTGTTTCATATGGATATACTACTAGAGAAAGTGTAGTTGATTCATATGGATAATACTACTAGAGAAAGTGTAGTTGATTCATATGGATAATACTACTAGAGAAAGTGTAGTTGATTCATATGGATAATACTACTAGAGAAAGTGTAGTTGATTCATATGGATAATACTACTAGAGAAAGTGTAGTTGATTCATATGGATAATACTACTAGAGAAAGTGTAGTTGATTCATATGGATAATACTACTAGAGAAATGTGTTGTTTTACACTATGTGTCCTTTGTATGTGCGTTGTGTGTTGTGTGTGTGTGTGTGTGTATGTGTGTGTTGGGGGTAGGGGGGGGGGGGGGGGGGGAGGACAGGTCATTTATGTGCTGAGAAGAGTAGGAAAGAGCAAGAGAGTAAACATGCATCATAGATCCAATTAACTATTTGATTCAAATGTATTCATTAGAAAGTAATTTAGATTTTGTTTCGAATTGAAGAAATGAAAGAAATCTTGTTGTAGTGCAATGTCAGACCACTGTCCCATTTAGATATCAATGTTTTCACAGATTTAGGTGTTTCCCAGCATCTGGTCAGTCTGCTGAAAGAGACTACGTTCACCTTGATTTTGTTTCTATCAAAGCCTTTTTCTGAATGTGCAGGCAGCTTTCACTGGCCTTTTCTTTGTATTGAATTTGAAAGAAATGTCATCAGTTTGTCTGTAATAATGTATTAACTTCGGGCTTAGTTCACATTTTTGTTTTCTTGTTACTTTTCAAACACGATGAAAAGTTTGCTTTTTCACTCAAAATTTGAAATACGGTATACTCAGAATGTCTGTTCATGTAAGGAACATCTGTGGCAGGCTTAGATTGAAAACATTGTTCTCACATTACATTGAATGCTCAGATATCTTATCTGCGAATTGTTTCATATTGTATGTAAAATATTGAGTTACCAGAACTGATTTGAGTTGCCATCTTCCTTCTTTATTAATCTCAATTTACAAGCATAATAATGAGGTTAATTGAGATTCTGAATACTGTCTATTCAGCTGGTATACTTTGACATTTCTACCACAATTTTGATTATTGGTGATGATGATCTGGTACATTTCTTTTCTTCTGGTTTGTTTGTTTTCCATTTTTACTTGGTCTGAAATCTCAAATTGTTCTTTTGTTTTGAAATCAACTTATCCATTGGAGGAGATTCTTTTATAAGTGGATGAAGAATGGGAATTGAATCAAGAAAGATGAAAGTTTTGTGTATGAGTTTTGTTTGTTTGAATGTTTGGATAGTAGATCTTTCACTACAAAAGCATTAACCATGTGGCATACAGAGTATGATTTGTTTATCCTTTATCTTTCTGCTTATCCCTTCCGTGCAATTTTTAAAGCATCAGTTTTCATTCAGAGTTCTTTGGTTTCTTTCGATACATTTTTCTTTCCACTGGGGGTTTGAATGATTTCATGTTCAAACTATCAAGTATTGAAGCATAGTTCTTGCATGAATGGACACAAAATTCAGAATATTCTCTGAATTGTATTGAATTGAATACAAGTTGTTTGTGATTGTTTGTCAGAAAAAAATAATCATATGGAGGAAAGTTTGAGTAAACATGGAAGAAACATGAAATGGGGATTAACAATTAAACTGAACTGCTGAGAACTTCTAGGATATTTCTGGACAGATGTATGCCAGTCTGGCTTGCACCTAATCAAAATTGTTTGAAAAGTCCAGTAAGTTTAAAACTCTTTTGGTCATTGAAAGAAAAAAAAAAAAAAGCTCATTTCATTAAATTCCCAACTGCAACTGAAGTGTTGATAATAGAAGAAATAAGGGTGATTTTTTCAGGCTGAAAATGCAAAAGTGACGAACGTCATCAAGGAATTAAAGTTATTTACATGCTTGACTGTTTTGTACGCTTTTTTTTCCCCCCTCCCTTTTTTTTGGTGCTTGTATCCAGTAATTTCGCTCACTAGTTTTGTATCCACCAATCCTTTGACTTTAGCATCCAGAGAATTCCTTCGTTGCTCTTGACTTCCACGCCTCTTGGCTTTCTTTTCGCTTCATTGTGGCTGTGTATTCTAGTGTGAACAGCGTTATGAGTTTTCATTCCAGATTATTTTTAATGTATGTTTGCTGTCATATACTGTCCAACACTTGCAAGCTACAGCTGGTAGATCATCAGCAAATATTTCCTAACACAGTAAACAGAACGCCCTTTTCCCATCTTCTGCCTCTACCTGACAGCAAGTTTTCAGAATTCCTTTGTCACTCTTGATTTCCAGACCTCTTGTCTTTCTGTTTGCTTTATTGTAGATGTATATTCCAGTGTGAATATGGTTGTGAGTTCCGATTCCAGGTTTTTTTTAAATGTATTTTTGATTGTAAGATCAAATGTAAACATATCACATGAACAGATGATTTTTGTACTATATCTTTTGGCAATAATAACCATTTTACAATGTATGATGGACTCGTTATTTGGATTGCGTGTATGTAAGTCTATTTGTGTGTGTGTGTGTGTGTGTGTGTGTGTGTGTGTGTGTGTGAGAGAGAGAGAGAGGGAGACCAGCCACCGTGGCGAAGTGGTTAGCGTGCGGACTCCCGGCTGGGAGGTTGTGGGTTCAAATCCCATCAGAGTCATGTGGGTTTTTCTGCCCCGACCGGCTCCTACCCAGAGTTGAGTTTGCTGCGGACTCAGTTGGGAAGACTGGGACCACACAGTCGAGTTTCATCCACTTAATGGATGCGTTTCTGAGAATGTTGCTCAAATTTCCTGACCAACACTGCAGGTGCCTGTATCTCTCGGCCTGGTTGACGCCGGGATATATTATGAAAGGAAGCGTAGAGTACAGCCCTGTCATGTAGTCTCAGACCGAAATGGAAATCCGTAGCATCTTAATCATCCTCATTTAATCGATTAGCATAAAAAAAAGAATGTCTCAAATTCTGTGGCCCTTCATGCCCTGCCTCATGGTGACCTCAATTTCAATGTCCTCTCCACATCTGTGGCCTTGGTTTGGTTCCGTCGGGGTCACTGGTATCAGCGAGTCCATGGGGGCTGTCGTTGGACGGACGTGGTGGCGCCCTCTGGAGGGAGAGCTCACTCACGTTGGCTCCGCGACTAAGCAATTATTGTCGTCAGTAGGGGGCTTAGTAGGTGGTGTCCTGCGTATGTTAGATCAGAACGGGCAGTGACTCGGCAGCAGTGCAGTGTCTCCTCCGGTGGGTTGCCTCTTGACGACTTGATATTGACTGCTCCCTGTGGATTGCCTGTGCTGGGGCTGCAGCGGGGCTGACCGGGCTGTGGCTGTGGACGGGGTTCGGAATGAGCGGTGTGGGTGCACTGCCTCTGACGTGGCGCAGAGGTTGGGACAGCAACAAAAAAAAGAGAGAGAGATTAAGTAAGTGCACCAAGTCTCACTTTGCTTCTTCTGAAAGACTAAAGGCTCGAGTGTGTATGTCAATGTGTAGGAGAGAAACTTGAGTGTGTATGTCAATGTGTAGGAGAGAAACTTGAGTGTGTATGTCAATGTGTAGGAGAGAAACTTGAGTGTGTATGTCAATGTGTAGGAGAGAAACTTGAGTGTGTATGTCTGTGTGTAGGAGAGAAACTTGAGTGTGTATGTCAATGTGTAGGAGAGAAACTTGAGTGTGTATGTCTGTGTGTAGGAGAGAAACTTGAGTGTGTATGTCAATGTGTAGGAGAGAAACTTGAGTGTGTATGTCAGTGTATAGGAGAGAAACTTGAGTGTGTATGTCAGTGTGTAGGAGAGAAACTTGAGTGTGTATGTCAATGTGTAGAGAGAAACTTGAGTGTGTATGTCTGTGTGTAGGAGAGAAACTGAGTGTGTATGTCAGTGTGTAGGAGAGAAACTTGAGTGTGTATGTCCATGTGTAGGAGAGAAACTTGAGTGTGTATGTCAATGTGTAGGAGAGAAACTTGAGTGTGTATGTCAAATTGGTGTATAGTGTAGAGAAACTTGAGTGTGTATGTCAATGTGTAGGAGAGAAACTCGAGTGTGTATGTCAGTGTGTAGGAGAGAAACTCGAGTGTGTATGTCTGAGTGTAGGAGAGAAACTTGAGTGTGTATGTCAATGTGTAGGAGAGAAACTTGAGTGTGTATGTCAGTGTGTAGAGAGAGAAACTTGAGTGTGTATGTCAGTGTGTAGGAGAGAAACTTGAGTGTGTATGTCATGTGTAGGAGAGAAACTTGAGTGTGTATGTCAGTGTGTAGGAGAGAAATTTGAGTGTGTATGTCAGTGTGTAGGAGAGAAACTTGAGTGTGTATGTCAATGTGTAGGAGAGAAACTTGAGTGTGTATGTCGGTGTGTAGGAGAGAAACTTGAGTGTATGTCGGTGTGTAGGAGAGAAACGAAGTATGCTTGTGTGGCCAAGTTCTTCATCATGAAAACAGAAGAAAAAAGGTCACATTTATGTTTTCATGCCTTCCATCTGGTTTTTTTCTCTTTCTGTGTCTGTCTTGATTTCACCTTCTCTCTGTTCTCCCTACAATCTCTGCATGCATGTATGTGGATGTGTGTGCATATGCCCAGGTATGTATTTCACGATATTTATCTTTAGCACAGACATGACTATCCATTCATTGTAATGGCCTATTGCCTGCTTTTATTCATGTTCTTCCATCTACAAGAACATCTAGGTCGGGCACTAGGGACATACCACACAAATCCTATGTTCTCCTGACAAAGTACACTGAAAGTTCGTCTGAGCTGATTTAAGGCACGTTTTCTTTCTAGTCAGTCAGTGTTTTCCTATATCATCATCATTATCATCATCATCACCATCAAGAACAACAAAACGAAGCAGAAACTGAAGAAAGCAGTTTATTGCCCGATCAACCTTTGGCTGTATGGAAACGGTTTGCATAGTGGTCTCCCTTCCTTTGCCCCCTCCCCCCCCCCCCCTCCCTTCAAAAACAAACAAACAAACAAAACCCAAACAAACAATGTTTATTCTCTTCCAAAAGCAAACCAAGAAGAGTTTTTTGAAAATGAAGTACGATAAAACGAAACAAACTGTAAAATGAAAAGAAAGGAAGAAGAAAGGAAACAAAACGCTGCAGACAGAAATGATACAGATTTTAATGTATCGCCATCTTGGTTCCTTTTTATCCCCCTTGATAGAAAGCTCCAAGCCTCTGGGACTTTGTATATTCTGACCCCAAAGCATTTCTTCAGTATATGCACATGGATGTTGTGTAACACCTTTCGGGAGGTGGAGAATAGATGTTAACAATGTGAACAATGACGCAGAGAGGGAATTTACAAAGAAACATTTAGTATAGTGTGCGTGTGTGTGTGTGTGTGTGTGTGTGTGTGTGCTGACTGAAGAGGGGGAATGTGAAAGAAAGACACGCACGCACTTCGATTATTTACATACATATCACAATCACTTCGGGGTGAATTCTCATTGTCATCGCCATCAAATGAGTGAAAAACGAGGTACAATAAAATAACTCGCATATTATATTGACCAATTTCTTTAAACAGCAAATGCTCAGGGACCAAGTTCTCAAAACAGAAAACGCTCACAACGAAAAAGCATGGTCTCCGCACAAAGCTTTCAGGTGAGACTGATCAAGATATGTTGTGCTTCCACTGTGAACAGTTATCCTCTTGTGAGGCCAAGAATCATCATAAATGAAACTTGAACCTGCAGTGCATATTGTCAGCAACTCTTAAAGCGAATGATGAAAAAAATATATGTATATAAAATGTTCAAAATGGAGTCATGGATCACTTTTTAATGAGTGACCAAGAAACATCTTGCATGGAAGGATGAGAGGACAGGATCAAGGGGGGGGGGGGGGGGGGGGTCTGGGGATCCTCCCCCAGTGGGGATGTTGGGGCAACGTTCTGGAAATGCAATTTTGTCCAGGTGGGGAAGGTTGGGGGGGGGGGGGTGCAGAAACCTGGGACACACCCTCGTTCGACCCTGCTTTGTAGAAGAATAAGAAAAACGAAGAAAAGAGAATGGAAATATGCTTAAATTGCAGTTGTCAATAGTATACAAACAAACTCTCATTCAAATCATTACTCGTTTCTCCAGCCTTCCTTCTTTTAACCTTCAACCGTAAACAAGTGCAGACGCAAGCAGTTAATCGCTCTTCCATTCCAGCTGAATGAACGAAGTGCGCCAACGAATGGATTGGATTCTGTACTTCAGCTAATGTGCGTCAACCATCCTGTCAATAAATAAATAAACACTGGATTAGGTTGTGTACTCTTCTGATAGGCACTAATCATCCTTTCCAATTTTCCCCCTCCCTCCCCTCTCAACTCTACGCCCTCCTCCCCAACCGCCTCCCACACCATTGCCCAGTTCTCCGTACGAAATCATGTTGTTTCAAACTCAGCAGAAGGGTATGAAGCAAGGACTTCAGTCTCGTCTCGTCTCTCCGGGCTAATCGTTTGGCAGCGGGGGCAGACCTGAAAGAAAGAGTCACGTCACGCTGTGGGCTTACGATGCATCTTTACACGATCCCCAAATTAGTCAGTGCATTTCAGTTAGTTATTGACTTGGCAAGGCGTGGTAAAGTAACGGTCTTCGTGATGGTGGTAGTGGCGATGATATTCATTGATGATGATGATTAGCAGTTTTGTTTGGTGGCGATGACTGATGAAGGAGACAAACAATGACGTATCTTGTCAATCAAAAGTGACAATTCCTGAGTGGGTTCATATCTATTGTGTCATATCTACGCATAGTTATTTCATATTTCATGAGGAGATACAAATGCCGATTTAAAATACCATTCAGGGACACACTGGAAAATGCCATTCAGCAACATACTGGAAAATGCCATGCAGTGACACACAGGATAATGCCATTCAGTGACATACCAGAAAATGGCATTCAGCGACATACTGGAAAATGGCATTCAGAGACATATGGGACATCGCCATTCAGCGCACTGGAAAATGCCATTCAACGACACACTGGAAAATACCATTCGGCGACATACAGGAAAATTCCATTCAGCAACATACTGGAAAATGACATTCAGCGACATACTGGAAAACGACATTCAGCGACATACTGGAAAATAGCATTCAGCGATATACTGGAAAATTACATTCAACGACACACACTGGAAAATGTAATTCAGCGACACACTGGAAAATTACATTCAACGACACACTGGAAAATGCCATTCAGCAACACACTGGAAAATACCACGAATTCAGCTATATAACCAGCGTGTCCAACTGTGTGAGAAATGGTCATTAAAAGCTTCTGAAGAAATGCACGGAGCAGGACGAAGCCACCGTGAATAAAAACGAACAGTATCGCCAACTAATGCAAGAGCTTTGATACGAATTTATTGTATTTGACATAACTTTCATATAAATCAGAAAAGAAAAAAAAAGAAGGAGGGGGAAGGAAGAAGGTTGAGGATGAGGAGAGTGAAGAGAAAAAAGGATCCAGAAGAAGAAAAGAAATAAGGAAAGGAGAAGGAGAAGAGGAAGAAGAAGACAGAGGAAGAAAAACAGTTCAGCAGCAGGAAAAAGAAAATGTGAGGGAAAATGGAGAAAGGTGGAAGAGGAAACAGAAGAGGAGGAGGAGGAGGACAAACAACAAGAACAGGAAGAACAAGAAGAAAAGGAGAGAGAGGAGGAACCAGCTCAATATAAAACATAGAGTATGCTATGAAAAAAAACAACTGAAGAATAAACAACAACAACAACAACAAAAATTATGTCGTTAGATTGAAATTAGAAATCGTACATACAATACTAATAAACTGCGCACATTGGGTTGCACGCGCACGCGCGCATATGCGCTCGCGCGCAATCACACACACACACACACACACACACACACACACACACACACACACACACACACACACACACACACAATCTCTCTCTCTCTCTCTCCTCTCTCTCTCTCACTTTGTTTGAAATTATTGTGCAATTACCCCCATTCATTTCGGGCAATGGCCTAAGTATTAACAAAACATCTGAGTCTCTCTCTCTCTCTCTCTCTCTCTCTCTCTCTCTCTCTCTCTCTCTCTCTCTTTCCTTCCCCCACCTTCTACCCACGCGCTGCTATCCACCCAGCCACCCACACAGACAGACAGACACACACACACACACACACACACACACCAACTTACGACTCGGAAAGTTTCTGGTTGTGATGGTATTCCTATTCGGGGCAGATTCGGGCCAGCTCTGGCCGAAACCGGGCTGATTCGTGGTTGCAGTTGTGGCAGGCCCTCGAGACGGCGGAGCTGCAGAAGCAGCAGAAGTGGATGAACTCCCTGCCTGCGGCTCTGATGGAGTAGCGGTGGGATTAGTAGATCCGCTGCCAGACCATCCATGACCCTGCCCGTATCCATACTGCTGCGGAGCTGAAGTGGAAGTGGAAGATGGAGGAACAGAGTTCGAATAAGGCGGAGGGTCTGCTGCTGCTCCCATGGGTCTCGTCCCGTAAGGGTATGCTTGTGTACCAGCATGGCCGCCAGGGTACTGGTTTGAGGCTGTGCCCATACCGGGATGAGCGCCAGCGGGCATCTCCGCGTAGGGTGGGGGAGAGTCGTGGCGCTTGTAGGGCGGGGGCATGGGCATGTGGCTGGCTGTCGGGTAGTGCCCGCTCGCACCTGACCACAGGAAACCAGAAAGCATGTCATTCTCACTCCATACGTTCGATCACCCAGGCTTCATCCACCTGTGACTATGCTCCTCTTTCCAGCCATGCCCTGCTGGTACATGACTTTGGCGTTGTCTCCTGCCCCCCCCCCCCCCCCTTCCCCAACTCCACTTCCAATTTACTGGTAACGTGTCCACCCATTCACATTCTAGAAAACCCTTTTCGGATCTGGATCGCCATATAATAATTATATGATGTTGGTCGGTCGGCCAGTGGGAGATTAACGTCCTATTGGCCGGAGGCCCTTATGGACAGTTGTTGTTGTCGTTGGCGATACTGGGTCTGGTTCTGTGTGGGGGCCGTCGTCTGTCACTCTCTCAGCTCTGGTTCCCTGTGAACTTGGGTTCACATTCAGTTGTTGGTCGGCTGATGATGGCGTCGGTTTACTTCACCTCTTCCCCCCCCCCCCCCCCCCCCCCCCCACTAAAAGGCTTGTCTTCAGGGCCACCAGGCAGCCTTCATCATGCTCGGGTGGCAATGGTCCTGTGCCGCGTCTGGCCTCCTCAAAGAGGGAGCAGGACGACAGTCGCTGGAGCGCTGCTCAAGTCCCTTTTATTCTATGGTCCACGCAGGCCTACGGCTGAGAGAGGAATCATTCAGACATACCCGGCTGGAAAGTATAGTTTCCCAGGCCACGGTAATCGTAGTCAGGCAGAGCTCCATCGCCGATCGCCCCACATGTCCAGGAGTCGTCCCCCGGCGACACAGACTAGACCCGCCGTCACCCATACCGCTGGAAGGTTCGCTGCGCCGCCTGACACTGACCTCTCACATTAGTGTCCCTCACAGGAGAGCTGCCACCTCTCCCTTGGTGTTACTTGCCATGCCACCTCGCAGGGAACTGCATGCACTGATGCTGATTCAGTTGGCGATCAATTATAGGAGCCACAATGGCCACCACAACTGATTTTGGCTGGCATAGGCTACACAGCACTAGGCCTAATATACTTTACAAGATGGTTGACAGGTAGGATAAAGACGATGGCGAGAGGGGTAGGGGTAAGATCGGGGGGGAGGGGGTCAGTGATGACAGGTGACAGTCCAGAGTCTGCCGAAGCGGAGAAGATGCCGGCAGTATCATGCTGCAGAACGATGTCGTCATCATCATCCAGGCAGCTCCATTCTCTGGGTGTTTCTCATGAAGATGGAACCCCTGCACTGTTCAATTTCTGCTGGTGGAAGCGTGGACTCTCGACAAGCTGTTGTTTAGTGCCTGTCTTTAAGGAGGGTTCGCCCAGCTGGCCCTACATCGATCCATGTCTCCACTCCCAACCTGTGCTGTATGACCGCTAAGGCGCCCTTCTCCCATCCCAACTCCACATCCAGTCTTCTGCAGTACGCCCTGTCGTGCTCTTCCTTCACTTCCCAACTCCACATCCAGTCTTCTGCAGTACGCCCTGTCGTGCTCTTCCTTCACTTCCCAACTCCACATCCAGTCTTCTGCAGTGCCCTGTCGTGCTCTCTTCACTTCTCAACTCACATCCAGTCTCTGCAGTCGTCTGTCTCTCTCCTTCACTTCCCAACTCCACATCCTGTCTTCTGCAGTACGCCCTGTCGTGTTCCTCCTTCACTTCCCAGCTCCACATCCTGTCTTCTGCAGTACGCCCTGTCGTGCTCTTCCTTCACTTCCCAACTCCACATCCTGTCTTCTGCAGTACGCCCTGTTGTGTTCCTCCTTCACTTCCCAACTCCACATCCAGTCTTCTGCAGTACGCCCTGTCGTGCTCTTCCTTCACTTCCCAGCTCCACATCCTGTCTTCTGCAGTACGCCCTGTCGTGCTCTTCCTTCACTTCCCAGCTCCACATCCTGTCTTCTGCAGTACGCCCTGTCGTGCTCTTCCTTCACTTCCCAGCTCCACATCCAGTCTTCTGCAGTACGCCCTGTCGTGTTCCTCCTTCACTTCCCACGACACTCTTATACGTCCACCTACTACGCCCGTCTCTGCCCACTCAGTTTCATTTTCACTCCATACTTCATACACAAACACATGCTATCGTGTGCACCACAGAGCTTCTAAACACACACGCACGCACGCACGCTCGCACAAACGTACACACACACACACAACACACACACACACACACACAAACACACACACACACAGAGACACACACACACACACACACACACACACACACACACACACACACACACACACACACACACACTTATTTATTTTGTTTTCTGCGCAATCCATACCAGAATTCAACGTCGCACTGTCTTGTTGACATACCTGAAGATCTCAAAGTACCACTGCTATCCTACTGTCATCACCATAATTACATAGGATAAGATGTCAAAGCCTCATAAAAAAAAAGTCCCAGGTGCTCGGAGTGCCGTCTTCCGGATAAAAAGTGTTTGCAACTCTTCGTATTGTGAGGACCCGATACCCTGTAAGGACCCGATCCGGAATGAAGTCTTGGCTAAGATAAGTACCCCCCCCCCCCACACACACACAATACATGTGCACGCACATACACACACACACACACACACACACACACACACACATAAGCGCGTGCGCTCTCACACACACAGAGGCACACACGATCTTTATTCATTCATTTATTGATTGATTGATTTACTTACTCAATTAAACAAATTATAAATGTAATTAATAGCGAACCACCAAGAAAACGTAGACAAACGAATCACAAGAGAAATACGATGCGTTTCGACCTCTTAGGTCTTCTTCAGGCAAGATGTCTTGTTTTGTCTTGTGATTCGTTTGTCTACGTTTTCTTGGCGGTTGGCTATTAATTACATTTAGAATTTGTTTAGATTTCTGCCTGCAGTCGCCTCACTTTGCAACTAAATTTTAGTCATTTACTTTTTTTTTATTTACTTATTTATCTTGTTGTTCATTAATTCATTTATTTATTTGCTTGCTTATTTCCTTTATTCATTTTTTGTGCATTCCTAATGGGGATTCAGTCTCACACTTTCTATCTTATGATCACTTGAAAGTGCAATTGTCCTACTTTCGTCACAATGTAGGATAAGATGCCAAACCCTCGAATTTTTTCCCCCGTACAATCCCCTCCCCCTCCCCCCCCCCCCCCCCCCCCTCCCAGATTCTTGGAGTGTGTCGTAGGGATAAAAAGTGTCTTCTAAGGACCCGATACCCTGTGAAGACCCGGTTTGTTTAACGGAAAGAAACCCTGGCTAAGATAAGCCTTCACACACACACACACACACACACACACACACACACACCACACACACACACACACACACACACACACCTGTGAAGACGATGGTGTTGGAGGCGGTGGGTTGGACGGGACGTATGACTCGCCCTGGCTTCTGCTTCTTCTTCAGGCAGTAGGCACAGACGAACACCACCAGGCAGATGACCACGATGCCGCCCAACACGATGCCAGCCATGGCTGCCGAGCTGCAGGGAGGGCAGTGTGATTTGGCATGTATGGAGTATGAGTATTTGAGTTTCTTCGTTCTAGCATCGGCAGTGAAGGTAGAGAGAAACACACACGCACGCACACACGCGCGCGCGCGCGCACACACACACACACACACGACACACACACACACACACACACACACACACGCACGCACGCAGGCACGCAGGCACGCACGCTTGCACCCATACACACACGCGCACACACACACATAGAGAGAGAGAGAGAGAGAGAGAGAGAGAGAGAGAGAGAGAGAGGAGGAATTACGTATGTTCGAATTATTCTATGGATAAGTATGAATTTTTTGTCTGTTCGTTTGTTTGGGTGGATAGGGAGAGGGTAGTTGGATGAGTGTGATGTGGGGTGGAAGGGAGGTGGGTGGGGATCGTGTTCGTTTTGTAAGTGTTTCTTTCAAAGCGCTAATATAGGTCTACAAAATGATGGCATTGTATACAAATGCTTTATCACTGAAATCATTGCTGTTGCTTTGTTGTTTAATATCATTAGTACGTTATTTTGATTAACGTTATCATCACTATAATCGTCATCATTGCGAGTTATCATTGCCATTATCCTTACTGTTACTACTATCTATTAATATGATTATCAATAATAGTAATGCTGCTGACGATGATGATGCGGATGAAGATGATGATGATCATCATGATGTTGTTGCTGCTGCTGATGGTGATCATGATAACACTGAAACAAGAAGAAGAAGAAGAAGGAGAAGAAGAAGAAGGACGACGACGACGACGACGACGACGACGACGACGACGACGACGAGATGATGATGATGATTGATGATGATCACGACGACGACGATGACGACAACGATGATGATAATGATAATAACAATAATAATAATATATATATATAATATAGATATAGAGAGAGAGAGAGAGAGAGAGAGAGAGAGAGAGAGAGAGAGATCCTTTTAGTCAGATGATTGCTCTACGATCATCATCATGATCATCACCATCATCTTCATCATTGTCCTCCTCCTCTCCTCATCGTGATTCATCGTCGTCATTTCTACGTGACCTCTCACACTGTGCATTGTTTGCGTGTAGCCATCTAGTCAGCCAAGTAACCAAGAACCATCACTCTCTCAGCTTAATTAACACTGCATGGCGGACTCCATGACTACACCACTCTACCTGAGATCGCAGCAGTAGTAGTTGGGGTGGCGACCGCAACATCCATTGCCACAGGTTTGGTAGCCCACGAAGATATTGTTGGAGTACACTGGACAGGTCTCACTCACTGCCTCTGATCGAATAAATGAATGAATAAACCAATCAATCGATCGGTCAGTTAATTACTCGTTCATTCGCCTGTTCGCTTACTCACCTACCCACTAACTCAACTCGTCCATTGTCTGTTTACAAATCAACCAATCATCTTCAATTCATCAGTCCGTCGATCAATGAATGAATCAATCAATCCATCAATCAATCGATCAATCAATCGTACACATCCACGGGCTGATTTTTCAATCATGAACCATCCATGAGCCAATCAATCAATCAATCAATGAACGAAGAGACCAACCAACCAACCAACCAATCAACCAACCAACCAAAAACCTACCCACCCATCTATCCCTCAATGCCTCTCATCCCTTCACTCCCCCCTCCCCACTTTCACTTACTCAACCATTCAGTCACTCATTCGTGTTTGGTCAGCAACTCAGTTAGTCAGTCAAATAGTCATTCATTCCTTCATTCAGTCCATCAGTCATCCAACACAATATGCTGAAGGGTTTGATCACTTCTGTGTTAATATGAAATGCGTTCCTGCTTTGTGACGTCATCTAGTCAATTACTTCGGTGTCAATATGAAGTATGCTCCTGCTTTGTGACGTCACCTCGTTGTGACATCATCTAGTCAATTACTTCTGTGTCAATATGAAGTACGCATCATCTAGTCAATTACTTCTGTGTCAATATGAAGTACGCTCCTGCTTTGTGACATCATCTAGTCAATTATTTCTGTGTCAGTATGAAGTACGTTTCTGCTTTGTGACATCATCTAGTCAATTATTTCTGTGTCAATATGAAGTACGTTTCTGCTTTGTGACGCCATCTAGTCAATTACCTATGTGTCAATAAGTTCTGCTTTGTGACATCATCTAGTCAATTACTTCTGTTTTAATAACAAAGTACGTTCCGCCTTTGTGACGTCATCTAGTCAATTACTTCCGTTTTAACAACAAAGTACGTTCCAGCTTTATGACGTCATCTAGTCCATGAACAATTCCGGCGAAATGGGGCTGGGGATTGAAAAATGGCGATGAACTGGGTGAAGGGCTCTTCGAGAACTACACGTGGATAAAGGACGGGACAAAAAAGATCACAACACGCACACACACGAAAAAAGAAAAAAAAAAAAAAGATGTAGAAACAGAACAAATCAGCAAATCTAGCTGCACTTAACGCAGCAGCAGCGGCGGAGGCAGCACGAGCAGCAGCAGCAGGAAGAGTAGCAGTAGTAGTAATGGTGGTGGTGGTGGTGGTGGTGGTTGTAGCAGTAGTAGTAGTGGTGGTGCTGGTGGTGGTGGTGGTGGTGGTTGTGGTAGTAGTAGTAGTGGTGGTGGAGGTGGTGGTGGTGGTGGTAGAAGTAGTAGTAGCAGTAGCGGTAGTAGTAGTGGTGGAGGTGGTGATGGTGGTGGTAGCAGTAGTAGTAGTAGTAGTAGTAGTAGCAGCAGCAGCAGCAGCAGCAGCAGCAGTAGTAGTAGTAGTAGAAGTAGTAGTAGTAGAAGTTGTAGAAGTCGTGAAAAGCATACTGGCAGTTAACATTAGCAGCAACATTCGCAGTAGTTATAGCAGAAACAATAGAAGCAGCAGCAGCAGCAGTAATAGCAGCAGCAGCAGCAGTATAAGTAGCAGCAGCAGTAGTACGCAGAGGAGGCATACCAACAGCATCAGCAGCAACACTCATAGTAGTAGAAGTAGTAGTAGTAGTTGTAGTAGCAGTAGCAGCAACAGGAATAGTAGCAGCAGCAGTAGTAACAGTAGCAGTGAGAGCAGCAGCAGAAGTAGCAGCAGCAGTATAATGGTAATAAGAGCAGCAGCAATAGTAGTCGTCGTCGTTGAGATCGTAGTCGTAGCAGTAATTGTAGTATTAGAAATAGCATCATCTTTATCATCATCAGCAGCAGTAGTAGTACGCATGTTAACGCTTAACATGAACAGCAATACTCGTAGCGGTGGTAGCAGCAGCAGCAGCAGCAGCAGCAGTAGTAATAGACATGGTAGTAGGCTACTAGTAGAAGGAAGAGAAGGAGGAAATACACGTGCAGTTAGGGTCATCAGTAACACTAGTAATAGTAGCAGCAGCATAGCAGCACGAACAGCAGTACCAGTAACAGCATTAGTAGTATATGTGGGTAGAGGAGGGGGAAAGGAAATTAGGACACATACACACGCGCGCGCGCGCGCGCGCGCCACACAACACACACACACACACACACACACCACACACACACATATATATATATATATATATATAACATGTGCGCGTGCAAGCGTCAGAGAGAGAAGGAGAGAGAGAGAGAGAGAGAGAGACAGAGAGACAGACAGACAGACAGACAGACAGACAGAGAGCACGCGCACCTGTAATCAGTACCATCACCAACACAGCCGTCACTTCGAAAATCCGTGACGTCAAACCAGCCATGGCCGTCAAGATGGCGTCACCATTAATGCACAAGCAGTTTTATCTTGTCGCGTGCTATCCACTGGTTAGAAACAAAACAGTCACAAAATCAGTCATGATTTGCAAGAGACATAGGTTGAAACAATTCTCTCTCTCTGTCACTCAAACACACACACACACACACACACACACACACACACACACACATACACGCACACATACACGCACGCACGTACGTACGCACGCACGCACACACAAACACACACACTCACACGCGCGCGCGCGCGCATGCACACACACAGAAACGCGCGCAGACCTACACACACACACACACACACACACACACACACACACACACACACACACACACACACACTAACATTCACTTCCACACACGCGTCAGGTGTGCGCGTACACATACACACACGCGCGCGCGCATGTGCGCACGCACGCAGCCGCAGGCACGCACGCGCACGCGCGCACACACACGCACACACACACACAAACGCACCCAGAATTGTTTATTTTGTAATCCGTTTTGGGACATGGTCATAATAAACAAAGCACAGTTTTGATACTACGTTGTCAAAATGAACACAGACTGACAGGCAAAATTAACAATTTAACGACATTACAGTTATATAAATGTATTCAGATTTAACATTTTGAAACCACCACAAACCACCAGAGAATAATCTGCTTATATTCTAGATATTAAGTGTCCCCTTAAATCTGCACATTTGGGGCATTGTATGATTTAACATTACTCAAACCACCAGACAATAATCTGCATATATTCCAGGTATTAAGTGTCCTCTTAAATCTGCATATTTGGGGCATTGTATGATTCAACATTACTCAGACCACCAGAGAATAATCTGCATATATTCCAGGTAGTAACTGTCCCCTTAAATCTGCATATTTGGAGCATTGCACGATAAAATGATACTGATCTCTAATCTCCCGTTGATCACATGCTCTGGAAAAGCGTTCTTCCAGCTCCCAAAGTCAAATCTTTCGTCCGATCTCAGTCATAAATTTCTGCTGTCTGCCGATTATCACATTCTTTACAAAGGCGTTCTTCGTGTTTAGGTCCAAACTTTCGTCCGACCGCAATCATAAGTGCATGACTGCTGCACCGAAATTTCATCAATGATTAGTGATCTGGAAGCTCTCTCTCTCTCTCTCTCTCCTCCACTCACCACACACACACACACACACACACACACACACACACACACACACACACACACACACACACACACACACATAGGCACACACACACACACACACACACACACACACACACACACACACACACACACACACACACACACACACCTCTGAAACTAGCAACATCATCTGATTTCTTTTTCTCTTGCCATGGACGAAAACACAAGATTTATTCTGATCACGTTATAGTTACTTGAAGAATCTTTCCATTGACTCCTACAGTGAATTGAAGAATCTTTCCGTTAAGTCCTCGCTTAATGAGCTGCTGCCACGTCACAGCCGCCACACGGGAATCAAATGCAGAACGCAGCTGTTTGTTTCAACAGCAAAAATATTAACAAGAGTTGCTGTTTTTGTTTCAAACAGCAAAAATTTTAACAAAAATTACTTGTTTGTTTCACAGCAAAAATATTAACAAGAATTACTGTTTGTTTACCAGCAAAAATATTAACAAGAATTACTGTTTGTTTGACCAGCAAAAATATTAACAAGAATTACTGTTTGTTTGACCAGCAAAAATATTAACAAGAATTACTGTTTGTTTGACCAGCAAAAATATTAACAAGAGTTGCTGTTTTTTTTCGAAAGGAAAAAAATATTAACAAGAGTTTTCAACAGAAACACATGATCCAATGTTGAATGACAGCGTCGAAGCCCCGCCTAATTTTCTGTAATAATCTTACTGCTTTCCAGAAAATCAGTCGATTATTCACTACTGTTGTATGCAGCTTTCCGACACAACTCAGCAATGAAAAACCCCGTTAATTTGATTTTTGCTGCCTTTGCCCTTATACTGTGGCAAAACGAGTCCTACTACCCATTCTTCTGAAATGCCTCCCGTGTTAGGGACTTTACTAAAACGTTTACAATACGTTGTTGTCAGTAAGGGTACTTGTTTTTTTAACATATTCGTTGCGAATCATAACGACCATAGAAGCATTTCCATTTCTGTGTCCTGCCAGTTCAGTGTCTTTATTAGTGTCTGGTTCAACATCGAGACGATAGTCCATAATTTGTCCCACTGTATCACTGTCATCTAACCAAGGATTACACATTTGAAGATGTTCAAACAGCTCATGTACACCGATATCATATGAAATGTCAGTTTTCCTTTCAATCTTTGCACAGTAGCCTTCGGGCGTACTCGCATTTAAATTCCGGAGTTCATGGTGCCTTTTTATGTATTATATTTCTCCTCCGAAAACCTTTCTTATTATTGTCAATCTTAATCAAGAAGGTCACACCATTACCTGCTGAAAAAACATATCGAATCTCATTTTCAGCTGTAATATAAACCACCCTTTTCTGTTTACATTTAGCATTAAACCAATTTATTTTTGATATGAAAGTTTATCTGGCGGATTTACTGTAAATTTCTTTTAAAGTTTTTTAATTCAACCTGCAGTCACCTCACTTTGAAATTAACTTCTATTCTCGGTTTAACCCGACGATTGTCTTTGTGGATTTAAGGTTTGCCGCGCCTTTTGTAAAATTTTATCTTTTAAGTTAGAGTTTGCAAACTGTTCGAACATGTGCCCAAGAAGCTGTGAAGAGGTTAAAGCTGTGTTTGAAGTTGGCACGGCCATTGTAACTGGTTCAGTCTAGACTCCCACATTTGAAATTTATGTGAAGGAATCATTATAAAACTGAGAGGTGGGTTGACCAAATAACAATAAATTTGCTATCTGAAAACACTAAGGAATGGAAACAAAATAAAAATAAAAGAGTTATAGAACGAAGACACCCCAAAACATTGAAATCAGTAGAGCATTCGCATAACTGTAGCTTCACTGTTTGCATTCAACCCCCCCCCCCCCCCCCCTCCCACAACAAACTCACACCAGCGCGCGCGCGCTGCGCACAACTCACACCACACCACAACCACACAACATCACTAACACAACACACACCATCAACACACTACACACACACACTATAGTACACACTAACATGCACACATGCACATACACTTGAATGAAAGTCCTTTTAAACCTTTCGGATGAATGGAGGATTATAAATATATCGATCAGGATACAATAACAGAAATATTTGGCTGTGTCAAACGCTTATGATATCGACAAAAAAAGGTAAATTACTTAGAAAGATCATGAAGGATTCGACAGCAAAACTTATCGATCAAGAATTGAACGGGAATGTCTGAATGGTGCTAATTTTTTTCCGTGAGTAGGCCTATACTGGTGAATTCATCAATAATCAGGCGATCGATTATTTAAAAGAGATGTAAACAATTTGCCAGTGCAAAAATAGTAAATTATCGTGACTTATTATCAAAAGTCTATCGCGACTTTCTAAAGGAATACAATAATCCACCAATCTACTTTTCAGGTAGAGATCCCACGGTCAAACCTTATTAACAAGCTTGAGATGTACACCAATAGGCCTATATTACAGGATTGCTGTCTTCACATAATCATTTTGTATAACATCAGTTGCAGTTGCTTTGTCGTTGTTAATAAATTTTTTAGCACTTTGATTATTCATAGTTGAGAGTGGGACATTTCGAAAGCAAGATCATAATCAATTTTATTCACTTTATATACGGCAGAACAGGCCTCGTCATCAACATTGTTAAGACGGAACATCGAGTGAATCCTATTATCAAATCTATTTGACAATTCTAGTTATATTTTTCACATTATGGTTTTCCAATATCCTTAGTATGTCTTTCTAAGATTCTGTAGATTATTTGCATTTTTAAGATGCTCCGTTCACCATTGTCTTAAAGACTTCTATATTCTTTGCGACATTTCTGTTAAAAGGTTCTTCAGTTTCAGCTCTATAAACCTCGAGATATTCTCTAGCTATTTGTGGTAACTAGCTCGCTTTTATTCAATAAATGTTAAACAGCCTGTTAATATTCTTCTGTGTTTATTATTATTATTATATTTTATTGTTGTGGTTGTTGTTGTTGGTAATAGTACATCATTATATTATCTTTATTTACTACATGTCATCATCTTCACATCATTATTCCTATTACTATTACTATCATTGTTAATTTGAATATTATACTATTCTTCTTTTCTTCTTCTTCATTTTCTTCTGCTTCTTCTTCTTACTATCATCATTATTATTACCATCATCATCATCATTATTTTGTTTTCAATTCTTATTATCTTAATTAAAGCGGTCTGAAGTTAGTCACTTCCAGTGACGATCTGTCTCTGTATTAGTAAGCCTAATTATGCATGTCAATTCTTTCATAATATTATTGACTAAAGCGCTTTCGCAACCCAACATGTATCTTTGCTAATACCACTCGTTGCCCAAGTATGTTCGAATCGACAGGCTCTGACCCCGCTTTTTAATCACAACTGGCATCTTTTCGTAATATAGAAAAACAATTTTCATTCATTTTTTTCAAACGCAAGAAGTTGGAATGCCGACAATTCTTTCAGTATGAATTATGTCTGCCGGAAATTATATGCTGAAAATGTCCACTTTTCTGTCATTTTCTTTGAGTCTACTTTGATTTTTTTTTTTTTTGTTTTTTGTGGGGGGGGGGGGGGGGGGGGGGGGGGGGGGGGGGATGTCTTCTCTTTGTTCATCGTTGTTCGTCGTTTGGTTGCTTTTGTGGCCAATTCAGCTGTCTTGGTTCTACAGACTCTCATGCTTCTATATTGTAATAGTTTTTGTTTCGTTTGTTTGTTTGTTTTTTGTAATATGGTGAGATGGTGGTGAGAGCTCACCGAATGGAATGGACACAAAGTGTACATTCTGCAATACTGTTTGTTGACAGGGCATTTGAACGTTTTTTTCGTTGTATTGAAATCTCTCCTCTCTCTCTCTCTCTCTCCTCTCCTGTGTGTGTGTGTGTGTGTGTGTGTGTGTGTGTGTGTGTGTGTGTAAATCATCTGCTTTTCCCCACTTTTGTGCACTGTGTGTCACAAATGAAGCGAAAAAGTTGTCATTCTTAGCACGATCTAGTCTTACATATCGGCCAACAAGATATCAACAATTAAACTGTTAAATTACCGGCTGAAGAACAAATTGTAATTGTTTTCTATGTAGACGGGAGTCCCCCCCCCCCCCCCCCCCCCCCACCACCACCTTCCCCAGTATTTGATGACAGCCTTGAATGGACTCTATGTGGTCGTCTGGCTTAAGACAACGAATATCACGCCTCCCTTTGTACATTCAAAGTGTTTGCGTTTGGGCTTATAGACGTACTACATATTGCGTTGTATAAGGAAGATATTTACGTAAGTTGAGATTCAGAACTGTTGAATTTCACGTGACAATCTTGCTAAATACGATGAAATCAGCATTCGAGAGGACAGTTGCTAAGAATAGAGGTTTGAGTCCAACAATCTGCTATACATAGCATGACGCAGTAATGGCCCTACCTGAAACCTCATGCAGTCCTACCGCTTATCATAATGAGAGATGAGAAACAGTCACCATGGAAGATCTTGAACAGATGAACAACACGA
The DNA here is from genome assembly GCA_033310375.1 of Conus canariensis. Lineage (NCBI taxonomy): Eukaryota > Metazoa > Mollusca > Gastropoda > Neogastropoda > Conidae > Conus > Conus canariensis. The sequence continues at coordinate 73,940,768 of CM065721.1, forward strand.
CACCACACCAACATTTTTCAGTAATCCACAACAACAACAACAACAACAACAACACGAAATTGAAGCCAAGTTGAACCTGGGATATGAAAAAAAAACGTTGGTTCCCTCTCGCTCAGTCGAACAACTCTTGACTCACAGGACCCAGCACATTCATTACACTGCTGGTTGTTCCAGTCCCCCAACCCCACCCGCTGGTGGTACACACGGCAGAGAAAGGTATTACACGTATGTTCTTTGAGCGCGCGGCTTATAATCCCAATGGTCAAGAAGCTGGCCAACGTCCAGCGCGGTGTGCTATTATCCGCTTCTGGCATATTGCTCTTGTCCCGTGTCGGCTTAAACAAACAAAAAAAAAAAAAAGGAGAAGAAGAAAAACTGGTGTGGAATAGCGTAGAAGGAGTGAGTGGTGAAGGGGAGGGGTGGACACGAGCGTGAGGGTAGGGGAGAAGGTGGGTAGGATTGGTGGTGATGGTGGTGGTGGTAGTGGTTGTGTAAGCGGTTCAACGACTCGCAACCAGAGGTGTTGAATCCCTTAGAACTGGGGAGGCGATCTTGCTTGTAGCGTGGGGCTTTGGAGTACAGTTTTGTTTGGGTGGAGCTGGGTTGTGGTGTGGTGTCGTGTGTATGTTTGTGTTGGATCGTGTGTGGTGTGTGTGTGTGTGGTGTGTGTTGTGTGTGTGTGTGTGTGTGTGTGTGTGTGTGTGTTTATTCTGGATTGAGGTGTAGTGGTGTGCTGTGTTCTCTCAATCTGTGTGTGTGTGTGTGTGTGTGTGTGTGTGTGTGTGTGTGTGTGTGTGTGTGTGTGTGTGTTTATGTTAAACTGTGGTTTGCTCAATCTTGTAGCTTTTTTCCCAGAAGATGAACGGAGAAAAAATGGTTTCGTTTTTTTTTTTTCTTTCCTTGCTTTCTTTCTTTTTTTTTTTGTTTTGTTTAACTATTCTTTAAATTTCGTGATATCGTCTTTCCTACACTCCGGTGACATAATTCTCACAACGCTCATTTTCAATCCGTCTCAGTCCGAACACCGGCAGCCTACAGGAAGCCATCAATGTCAAGTCGACGAGAGGCAACCCACAAGAGGAGACCCCGCACTGCTGCCTAATCATTTCGATGGTATTCCCTGCTACTTGTTCTGATTCAGCATACGCCGAGACACCATCTACTAAGCATAATTCTGACGACAGTGTTTGCTTCTGTCGCGGTGTCAGAGTGAATGAGCTTTCCCCTCAAGAGGGCGCCACCGCGTCCCTCAGACAAGTGTTTCGGCGCTGAACTCCTTACACTCTAAGGGGGGCGGGCCGCATCCAGGTCATGACTCCCAGATGCCCTTCTACTGCCAACTTTCTTTTTTTTATCTGGCGCTGCCGGGATTCGAACCCGCAACTTTTGGATGGGTGGGCGTCTCAAGGTGTGCCTTTTTTCTTTAAAGACGGGTGTCTTACCCCACAGCTGACGGGACACCTGTTCTAAGTTGAGAAATTTAAGACCTTGTGAAGTCCACTTTCGTTCCTCATCGACCAGATCCAGCTGGAACTCTATTCGGCTGCCTCTGCCATTGCCTTAAGGGTTCTGGTCCTCTTCTTACCTGAAATCCCGAGCTATTTTATAAGGTCATGAGCTGATGAACCCACAAATCCCCGGGTGTAAAGAGGAAATCGAAAACGAGGTCACCAAAAGAGCAGGGCAGGATGGCACATAGAAGTTGATTCCGAAAATGAATTATGTTTAGCATGTAAACAGAAATGTAGAAGAGCGCTTTGGGACAGTTTGATCACAATGGCGAGGGTAGCTATCGTGTTCTGGCAACGATATTTAACAGGAAACCAGTTGAGTACGATTCGAGACGATTTCATACGATACTAAACAACACAACAACACAATGCAAAGCAATGCAGAACAATAGCACATAATTTCACTGTCACACAATACTAGACAATGTGGTATGTCCCAGACCATGCTGCATTACAGTGCGAACCAAAGCAGTTCTTAATGCCTTCTCACCATCCTTCTACGCCCTTCTCCCGACCCTTCAAAAGATGAAACAAAATGTATCAAATGTCTCTTCTCTCTGATTGCAGACCGTGTCCGTTGGTACAGAGGTCATGGCATACATGGTCAGACTGACGTGACCGTAGAATAACTGGCAAGACACTCTTCATACTTTGTTGTTGCTGTTCTTCTTGTTGTTGTTTATTGTTACTCATTCATTTTTCTATTCTTGATTTTTTTAATTAACCAACCAACCAACCAACCAACCATCAGCCTACCAACACCAACCAACCAACCAACCAACCAACAAGCAAACAAACCAGCCAACCAATCAACAACCAACCAACAAACCAGCCAACCAACCAATCAGCCAACTAACCAACCAATCAACCAGCCAGCCAGTCAGTCAACCAACACACAACCAACTAGTTAGTTAGCTAGTTAGTTATTTACTTTGTTATTAATCGATCAATCAGTCAGTCAATCAATCAATCAATCCATCCATCAATTCATTCATATTTATGCTTTATTTTCGTTGCCGCGCCACTATTCACACACCCACTTGAAAATATCAACCGCTCCAATAAGTAAGACCCACCACACACGTCACGGCTGGCGGGCGAGATCGGAAAGCTCCAAGCCTGCTTACTATATACTCTACAGTCCAGGAATTAGCTTCACCGTCCAATCGTTTTCATGAAGCAGACAAGGCTATGCAGACCGCTTGACCATGGTTTGGCCCGGTTCCAGAGGCAGCCAGGTGTGTTGATTGGCAGCGATCGGCCAATGTGCTGTGACCAAGGTCAATGCAGGCAGGCAGATTGTCCGGGTATTACTGTGGATTATGTGCCATGCAAATGCTGTATAATTCAAACAGTGACAACAGGCATACTGTGCCCTAAAACCACCACTTGACACGAGGTAATTAAAGGGGTCCTCACCCATAAATAGTATGTTTGGGTTGTTCAAAAGTATGATCGAGCGTGTTTCGATGTACGTGTTACTTTTCTTCTGGAACTCACTTCTATCCGTGTTTCGGGTCGTGCAAGTAGCCAAATCGTGACTCGCCACGGAGATTGCCGAGCACAGTACGGAAAGAGACGAGAGTCGGGGATTCCGCAAGTGACGTATAAATGCCAAGACTACCGTGAATGAAAGACATGTCCCTAAAAGCTTTCGCTATGAGGACGTAAAACTCAACTATTTTCCGGCAATAATGGCAGGTGCTCCCAGCTACGAGTCAAGTTCCAACGAAGAGGACATCGAACGTGAAATTTTCACTTAAGTGTATGGAGTTCAGCCGTACCAGTTTGAACCTATAGCTCCTTGTACAGTACCACCTCCCTCGCCATCAGACGCTTGTGTTTCTTTCCAGGCAGTTCGACATTTTACAGGTTGACCATATTATGTACATGTACACACATACGCACGACACAGATAGTACATGATATAAACATGCACATACATACATCTGTTCACACACACACACATTACCGTAGTATGTAAATAACTTTAAAATGATTATGTGATAAACCACATTTTCCTTCAGTTGTTTAGATCTATCAGATAATGCCTTGTCCTTTGAACAGGAGTTTGTCAGCTACTGCATCATCACACTAATTCTCTTCCCTGCTGTAGAAATCTTTTCAATAGCTGTTCACTTTCAGCCCCCCCCCCCCCCCCCACACACACACACACACACCCACACCCTTTTTTACATTCCTCATTTTCAATCTCACTCTCTCCACTTAAATTCTGAAGTTCCACAATGACAATTAGTATCTAAGGGGTCTTTTACAATATATTGCAGTCAAAGATTCTGGCTGTTATTGTAAAAACTGATACGTGACGTGCCGTACATCAGATCTAAGCTGCAGATCTAAGCTCATTATTCTCTTACTCACCAGGGCAGTTTATGGCACACAGACATACCACACTTGCATATATCTTAAAATGCACACTAAGTCACCATCCTGTATCCAAATAATTCACTTACTAAAGCATATGGTTGTTGGGCGGAAACTTGAACTTGCAGGGGTGCTTGATGTTCAGCAATGTCCTGAAAAATAAAAACCCAAACTATTATTCACTGGAGTCCAACAAGCTGTTATTTGTGGACATGGACACTTTCTTGTTAATAAGAATCGTGACTTCAGTTTTGTTGGAAACAGTAACAGCAGGGAAAAAAAATCAATCACAAACATGCAACAGTTTCAGTGGCAGCAGGCAGTGTGACTGACTGACTGCCACTATGACAGTAACAATGTATGTTTCAGTTTGATGCCAATACTCAACAAAAACCAACAACTATCTTTACAACCAACCATACACTGAGAATGATATGAAACACAAAAAGATCAACCACCCATTCCACAAACCTTACCTTTTTTACGTCTCGATCTGAGTTTGGCTCTCTTGCTCCTGACATAATCCGTGTCACTGTTGCGTTTGAGGCTTGCACTTGCAGCTGGCGAATGAACAGAGAGTGCTTTAATACATTTTTCTGTTATAATAGTTGGCACAGCATCCTCTTTCAGCTGTCTTCGGACCCGAATTCCAGCTTCCACTTTTACCTTCCAGGTGTGTTGGTCTTGGAAACTGCTCTTCGAAGTGACGACCGCAAATGCCATGATAACTGTCCCGAAGAACAAAATCTTTCCTCGTTGTGGTGACAAACTTTATCTACAATCGCCTAAACTGGCTGGAAGCACCTGGAAAAGCATGAACGCTTACTCTTTGCTTATTTCCTGATGAAATTCCGCAACCAGACACAGCACACATTCGCCCCATCTGACTTCATCCGAACACGAAGAGCGACTTGGCTTTTCGACGTCATCAATCGGGAAACCCCCCTTTTATCGAAATCGAGGCTCTCGTTCCTGTTTCAGCCTCTCGCTTTCCCAATCCGCAGGAAATGCTGCTCTCACTGCAAGATGAGACCACAGGCGGCTGATTCGGGGCTGGGTTTCGCAATACGACCACATACCAAAACCGTGTATTTGGTCTAAATAGATTTGTAAAAATGGGTGAGAACCCCTTTAAGTGCTCCAGTCGGTTTAATGTTGGGGACATTGACAACAAACAGAAGCAAATGTTGATCGGTATAGACAAGAAGCACAGCATTGCTTTGGGGTTATTCGTTGAATATCACATTCGTTAATTTCGTGAAGAGAGAGAGAGGAGAGAGAGAGAGAGAGAGAGAGAGAGAGAGAGAGAGAGAGAGAGAGAGAGAGAGGTTTAGACGCTTTGTCAACACGCACACGCGTTGTGTGTGTGTGTGTGTGTGTGTGTGTGTGTGTGTGTGTGTGTGTGTGTGTGTGTGTGTGTGCGGCGCGCGCGCGCGCGTGCGTGCGTGCGTGCGTGCGTGCGTGGAGGGCCTTCACCATACAGAAGCCCTTGCCAGTAACCTCCACCATTCCTGCCTAAGGAACGGAGAAGAATCTCTTCCTACACTACCGTTGATCTCATATGATCATCACCCATCAGTGACTGATTAATGATAATAATTTTTACCCTTGTGGTGTGTGTGTGTGTGTGTGTGTGTGTGTGTGGTGTGTGTGTGTGTGTGTGTGTGTGTGTGAATATGTGTGTGAAAACTTTCCACAGTTAGTCTCATTATGATCACATGATCTTAACTCACCCAGAACATTGTTTACATGTGGTCCCCCCCCCCCCCCTGTGTGTGTGTGTGTGTGTGTGTGTGTGTGTGTGTGTGTGTGTGTGTGTGTGTGTGTGTGTGCAACACATGATACCCTGTTTTTCATTGATCACTGCTATCTTCTCTCAACAAACAGCAGCATATTGATGCCAACACATTATTTCACCTGTTACAATGAACATCATCCCACAGCACTGTTTACTTTTTTAAACAACACTATTAATATGAACCTCCCAACCTCCCACCCCCCACCCCCACCCCCCCACCCCATAGTGGATGAAGAGATATGAGCTCTCCTTCTCTTGCCGCCCTTCCATTCCCCCCCCCCCCTCCCACACACACACACACACACAAACACATTACCCTCCTCCTCTTTTTTTTTTCCTCAACCCCCCCCTCCCTCCTCCCCCCTCCCAATCATACCTTATCACCCATTTATCTTCCATCCCCTTCCCTCCCTTATTAATATTACCCACACACCTTTCACAACTACCCACGCATAACTACCACCACCTCTTCCATCACCTAGCGAAATCATTTATTTTATTCACCTAAACGTTCTTCTTCTTCTTCTTCTTCTTCTTCTTCTTCTTCTTCTTCTTCTTCTTTTTTAAACAGTTTCTTCTGTTCATGTACTTATTTACCCCTTCTATATATAATTTTTTTAAAATTTTTTTTCCAGTTTCCCTTCCCCCCCCCCCCCCCCCTCGCCCTTACCATTATTATCAATCCACCATTACCACAACCGTCACAAAGATATCACACCACCCCACTAAACTAGACACACAACCCTATCGTATCACACAACCCCCCCCCCCCACCTCCCCCCACGCAACCCCCCCCCCTCCTTTTCCTCTCCCATAATCCCCCTTGTCATTTCCGCCTAGCGGCTATTCTCCCCACCACATGGACAACAACAGATGAGTCATTTTCGTTCTTTGTTTGTACTGTCTTAAATGTTAAATGTGATTTATTTTTTCGCCTGAAGAAGACCCAAGAGGTTGAAATGCATCGTCTCTTGTCATGTGCTTTGTTTGTCAATGTCATTGGCGGTAACTAACACCCTCTCTTTCTAATTTTTTTTATGAGACTGGTTTCCTTTCTGTTTTGCTGGTTATCTCCCAACACCAGTGGTAGCTGATTGTCACTTAAATTATCTGATTTCAACATTAAAAAAAAAAAAAAAAAAAAAAAAACCCACAGAGAATAAAAACATACTGACACCAACACTTTTAAGCAAAGAAGATGAGCACCCCATTAACATTCATGACCAGAATGTGTAGAAATGCGTAAAATGCAGACAGAAACGTTTTGACTTCGAAATTCATAGCCGGTGAGCTTAGAGGAACTGGTCGACGTATGCAATGGAATCATGAACTGACAGCAACACCGCAGAGAGATATCTAAGCAATGGCGATGAACTGCTTCTGAAGACCGCTCGCCACTCCCTATACTGTTAGCTATCACTTATCCCGGGGCCTTGAAGACCGTTCGGGCGCCACAGAAGACTTTGCAACCAGCTTCCTCCACTCCTCCCGGTTCTCAGACGCTCTTAGGCAGTTGCTGAGAGTGAGACCAGTCCATGGACTGATGTTATCCTCTCATCTCTTTCTCTGTCTTCCTTTCCTTCTGCCTCCTCGCACTGTTCCTTGTAGAATGATTTTGGCAAGTCTTGTAGATCTTGATACATGACCATACCATCTCATTTTCTTTCTTTTCATTGTGGACAACAAGTCTTCGTATGGCTTGCCTTACTCTGGTCTGGACCTCCATGTTGGTCATGTGGTCTAGATGCCAAGGATCTTGCGGAAGCATCTCATCTCTATACTGAGCACGTCACAAATGACGAAGTCCGCAGACTATGGGTGGAGACTAAACTGGGTCAGGACACATTATTGGTTGGAACATTCTACAGGCCTCCTGATGTTAATGTAGCTTACTGGGGCTTAATCGACCAATCAATCCAACTTGCAGGCAAAACTCCTCATAAATATATTGTTCTTGGAGATTTTAATGCTGACTGTGCAAATCAACTCCCATATCATCTCCAGATTATAATGATTACAAATAGTTTATTTCAACTGGTTAAGAAACCAACCCGTATTACTGAACAATCTTCAACATTACTAGACCTTATACTTACACCATGTCCTGATATGATCCAAACCACGGACGTAATGCCACCGATCTGTAGTGACCATTCACCACCATATGCTGTCTTGAAAAATCATCATAGGCCCAACACATGCTACAGACGCACAATTTGTAATTACTCGAAGTTAGATGTTGCAAAATTGATTACCGAATTATCAAATACTAATTGGAATGCAATTCTGTCTTTAGAATCAATTGATGATGCTGCTGAAAAAATGTCAGAAGTACTCATGAACACGGCAAAACTTTGTATGCCAGTTAAAGAAATTACAGACAATGAACGTGATGCTCCATGGATAACTATTGAAATAAAAAAGACTATAAAAAAGAAAAATGCCATTCACAGATTAGCCAAATCCTTAAATTTCGGTTGGACATGGGCATTATTTCGTCGAATCCGTAACGACCTTACAGAAAAAATCAGATTAAGAAAGGCTGAGTACGCACTTGAACTTGATAGTCGTATTTCTTCTCCTTGCAGTTTTGGATCAAAGGACTGGTGGAAACTAGTAAAAACATCCATTTCAACCAAAGGTATGCCTCAAGACGATATTCCCCCAATAGAAGAAAATGGTGTAGTTTACTACTCCATGAAAGATAAAGCAACTGTATTCAATACATACTTTGCTGCGCAGTGTTCGGTGGATGGTGGAGCTGAGATTCCTGGATTAAATGAATTCAACGGGTCCATAGATCAACTGACTCTTTCTACAAATATAGTATTGGAAATATTGAAAAGTCTTGACTGCAAAAAAGCAGTAGGGCCTGATTTAGTCCATAACAAAGTGTTAGTAGCTGCTGCAGATGTTGTCTGTGAACCATTGACTTTTTTGTTTAACCGTTCATTAACAGAATGTAGGTTTCCATCCATATGGAAACTAGCCCATGTAACTCCAATATTCAAAAAAGGGGACAGAAACAAGTGTGGAAATTACCGCCCCATTTCGCTCTTGAGCTGTGTAGGCAAAGTGCTGGAGAAATGTGTTCAAAAACATGTTTTCAAATACCTCACAGATAACAATCTTTTAGCAACCGCTCAGTCTGGGTTTATTCCACATGACTCGACTGTCTTTCAACTTTTGAGTATATAGGATGACTTTTGCAAATTTTTAGAAGCTAAAACAACTGCACAAGCAATTTTTTTTTGACATATCTAAAGCCTTCGATAAAGTGTGGCACCAAGAATTATTACATAAACTGTCTGCTTTGGGAATCCGTGGACAACTTCTCGAATGGTTTACTGACTATCTAAGAGATCGGTCCCAGGCTGTTGTTCTAAAAGGGAGTAAATCGTCCTACCTTCCAATATCAGCAGGTGTTCCGCAAGGTTATGTTCTTGGACCACTTCTATTCCTTGTCTACATAAATGATATTGCACTTGATATTGAATCGATTATCAAATTATTTGCAGATGATACTAACATATATCTGGCGTTAGATAACACCCAACTCAGGACAGAAGTTTTAAACTCAGATCTTGACAAGATAAGAAAGTGGGCTTCTGCTTGGAAAGTAGAATTCAACCAATCCAAAACTAAATTATTAACCATTTCCAGTCACACAGTACCCCAAACACAGCCCTTGAAATTTAGTGATGTGATATTACAGGAATCAGACTCCCATAAGCATCTAGATGTAATGATACAAAACAACTGTAAATGGGACCTCCATATTAAATCTATTTTATCCAAGTGCCGTGTCTTTATTGCATGTCTTCGGACATACAAGTACAGACTGAGTCGTAAATCTCTTCTTACTTTGTATAAATCATTTATTCTACCTCATTTTGACTTCTCAGATGTTATTTGGGACAACTGTACGAATAAACAAAGCCAAGATCTTGAAAACCTCAATTTGGATGCTATTAGGACAATCACTGGTTCAGTTCGTGGTAATAATCATCAAAAACTATACAATGAATCAGGACTAACGTCCCTTAAAGAAAGACGTCGTCGTCATAAACTCATATTGTATTTCAAAATTGTAAATGGCACTGTGCCATTGTATTTAGTTGAACGTCTTTCTCCTCTAGTTGCTTCAATCAATCCTTATCACAGACGAAATCCCCAGGAAAGACAAGTACCAAGGTGCAGACTGGAACTGTATAAATTATCATTCTTTATTTCCACTACTATTCTTTGGAACAGTCTTCCTGGTAACATTAAGCAGTTTGATTCTCTTAGTTTTGTTAAGCGTTACCTTAGTAATACAGATACAGTTGTTCCTTCTTATTATTATTTGCAAGACAGACAATCTGAAATAATAATTTGCAAACTGAGACTGGAAATGAGTGACTTGAACAGTGACTTATTTAAACGACACCTGTCAAACAGTGCAGCATGTAACTGTGGTTATCCTGTTGAAGACGCCAATCACTTTTTGTTGCACTGCCCACTCTTCCAGTTAGCTCGAACTCAGACAATAGCGTTACTGCGTAATGACATAAAAGTAGATGCTAAAATTTTGTTATGTGGTGACCAAGACAAAACCTGCACTGAAAACTCTGCAATATTAATTACAATTGGTGATTTTATTCGCATGTCTAACAGATTTATCCGCTAATAAATTTCCTTCATCTTATTAATGATGTGACTTTTTCACCATATGTTCAGCATTCTTTCTCCTTCATCTGCTGCACTAGTGTATAGTCTGCTTCCAATGAGCTTACCTACTGTAGTGACTTAAAATCTCAAATATATTACAATCTTAAAAGAGGTCTTTGGCCTACAGCCTGCCCTGGTACAGATAGTTTGTTCTAATTGAATGTTTTGCCTCGGTGTTTGATTTTCCTTTTCCTTGCTTTGCTGTTCCCTCCCTAAAAACTTGTTTTAGGTTATTATTTGTTTTCAGACGTGGTGGCCACAGGGAGACAAGGAAGGCACACGTGGTGTGGAGAGGCGACAAGGTCAAGCGGGCTGAAATTTTAACACCATTCTGCAAGGAACAGCGTGGGGAAAGAGGAAGGCAGGGCGGACACAGGAACAGCGTGGGGAAAGAGGAAGGCAGGGCGGACACAGGAACAGCGTGGGGAAAGAGGAAGGCAGGGCGGACACAGGAACAGCGTGGGGAAAGAGGAAGGCAGGGCGGACACAGGAACAGCGTGGGGAAAGAGGAAGGCAGGGCGGACACAGGAACAGCGTGGGGAAAGAGGAAGGCAGGGCGGACACAGGAACAGCGTGGGGAAAGAGGAAGGCAGGGCAGACACAGGAACAGCGTGGGGAAAGAGGAAGGCAGGGCGGACACAGGAACAGCGTGGAAAAGAGGAAGGCAGGGCGGACACAGGAACAGCGTGGGGAAAGAGGAAGGCAGGGCGGACACAGGAACAGCGTGGGGAAAGAGGAAGGCAGGGCGGACACAGGAACAGCGTGGGGAAAGAGGAAGGCAGGGCGGACACAGGAACAGCGTGGGGAAAGAGGAAGGCAGGGCGGACACAGGAACAGCGTGGGGAAAGAGGAAGGCAGGGCGGACACAGGAACAGCGTGGGGAAAGAGGAAGGCAGGGCGGACACAGGAACAGCGTGGGGAAAGAGGAAGGCAGGGCGGACACAGGAACAGCGTGGGGAAAGAGGAAGGCAGGGCGGACACAGGAACAGCGTGGGAAAGAGGAAGGCAGGGCGGACACAGGAACAGCGTGGGGAAAGAGGAGGCAGGGCGGACACAGGAACAGCGTGGGGAAAGAGGAAGGCAGGGCGGACACAGCGTGGAACAGGGGGAAGGAATGGAAAGAGGAAGGCAGGGCGGACACAGGAACAGCGTGGGGAAAGAGGAAGGCAGGGCGGACACAGGAACAGCGTGGAAAAAGAGGAAGGCAGGGCGGACACAGGAACAGCGTGGGAAGAAAGAGGAAAGGCAGGGCGGACACAGGAACAGCGTGGGGAAAGAGGAAGACAGGGCGGACACAGGAAGAGGTAGGCAGAGCTAAGATGGCTGAGCGGACCAGAAAGAGCTTTGCCGCCGTCAACCGGGCACTTTCTCACCACCTTCAGAAGTAGAGAGACAAACTTGG
>CM065721.1:73960073-73977573 GCA_033310375.1 Conus canariensis
TCTTACAGTGTAAACAGTGTTGATTGAATCAAAGAAAATTTTGGTATCTTACAGTGTAAACAGTGTTGACTGAATCAAACAAAATTTTGGTATCTTACAGTGTAAACAGTGTTGACTGAATCAAACAAAATTTTGGTATCTTACAGTGTAAACAGTGTTGACTGAATCAAACAAATTTTTCGTATCTTACAGTATAAACAGTGTTGATTGAATCAAAGAAAATTTTGGTATCTTACAGTGTAAACAGTGTTGATTGAATCAAAGAAAATTTTGGTATCTTACAGTGTAAACAGTGTTGACTGAATCAAACAAATTTTTGGTATCTTACATGTAAGGGGAAAAAATATAAAACAGTGTTGATTGAATCAAAGAAAATTTTGGTATCTTACAGTGTAAACAGTGTTGATTGAATCAAACAAAATTTTGGTATCTTACAGTGTAAACAGTGTTGATTGAATCAAACAAAATTTTGGTATCTTACAGTGTAAACAGTGTTGATTGAATCAAACAAATTTTTGGTATCTTACGGTGTTGGACATTTTCTTCTTAAACGTTTGGACTCATCTTCGAACACCTTTTGTTTGAAATAATGGCGTGTGGCCTGCCTCAATGGTTCTCACCTGTGACCTCTTCAGTGAAGAACCTGTCCAAAGCCTGGGCCCCTCCATCGCCTCCGAACTCATCAGAAGGCGAGACCAAGGACACGAGGACGTCGTTGAAGTTCTCAAACAGCGGTGACACTCGATTAAAAAGGTCTCGTAGGAGCCTGCGCCTGCAACAAAGCAATGTTTTCTCTCTCTCTCTCTCTCTCTCCTCTCTCTCTCTCTCTCTCTCTCTCTCTCTCTCTCTCTCTCTCTCTCTCTCTTCTTTTACGCATGTCGCTAGTTCTATGCTCTTGCACACGTACATAGATCTTTCTTTTTTTCTTTTACTTTTTTGTGTATGACAAATATGAATGAAAAAAAAAACCCCACTAGCTTCGGCAGCAAAAATACGTGGAAGCAGTGTTTTAATGTTTGTTGAATTAACTACAACGACAATTTCTCCTTTTCTTTCTTTTACCTTTTCTTGTCTTCGTTTTGTTAGCCCATTTTCAGGGTCCCTTCAAGAGGCAATACTCAGCCACGTCACCTACTCTGAGTCTTCCGTGATGTGCCTCAATTCACTTGTGGCCAGTCCCACTAGTTTGTGCTCTTCAAGCTGGCGCAAAGATTGGGTCACGGGTGAGAGCGAAGGCCAGAAATGTGTGTCAGATAAGGGGGAGAGACATGAATTCGAAGACTGTTTGTGATATCATCGGTGAAGATTCCCCCAAAACAAGGAAAATGATTGGTGGGGAGTTGCTCTTTTCATCAAGTATCGGTTCAATAGTAGAAAGAAACTCGTGGAGAGCGTGGCAGCAGAGAGTCCTCAGAAGAGAAGCCCCCTTCAAGCAAGTGTTTCGGCCCTTATCTCCTGACACTCTAGGGGGGTTGGGCCACACCCGGTTCATGACTCCGGATGTCCCTCTGCTGCCCCTTTTTCTTTTTTTTTTCCCCATCTTGGGACGAGCCATGGCTGGGATTCGAACCCATGACCCTCTGGACATGCTCATTTTCCACTTAATGACTCGCGCTTTAACCACTGAGCCACAGGGACACCTGATATTTGTAGGGAAATTAAGCCTTATGAAGTTCACTTTTGTTCCTCCTTGACCAGATCCAGCTTGAACACCTCTCTGCCGCTTCTGCCATTGCTTTCAGGGCTCTGGTTTTTTCCTTCCCTGCAACTGAGAGCTGTTTCATGAGGCTGTATGCAGACGTTCCTACAAACCCCCTAGCTCCAATTTCTGCAGTGAGGACTTTGACCTGATAGCCTTCTCTCCTCAGGCTGTTTGCCAGATCAGCATACTTTTCAGTCTTGTAGATTTGAGCTGCCTCCATTCTGTTCTCATATGGCACCGTGAGCTCGATCATGATCAGCTGCTTGGTTGACTTAGAGTGGACTACTATGTCTGGTCTCATGCCACTCTTGCTGATGATCTCTGGGTGACTCTTCCATTCTGGGAGGTCTGCAGTGCACTCCCAGTCATCTGCCCGTCCAGCAGACTCTGCCTGCATGTTTCGAGTGGCACTGTTGTTCTTGGCCATGATTTGCTGCCTCCTGCCGTGAAGAATGTTGCGGGTGCTTTTGGAGTCCTGATTTTCCCTTTTGTGGTGTTGGTACTAGCCCAGACTACTTGTACAATTTCTTTGAGCACTTGGTTGTGCCTCCATGTGTACCTTCCTTGAGCCAGGGCTACTTTACATGAGCTTAGGACATGCTCCACTGTTTGTTTTTCATGGCAGAGGGGGCATGCAGGATCGTCTGTTTTCCCCCACTTCACCAGGTTTGCATTTGAGGGCAGAAGGTCATATGCAGATCTGAGAATGAAGCTGATCCTGAGAGGGGCCATGTGCCAAATGTCATTCCAAGTGAGACTTCTTTGGAGTGCATTCTCCCACGTTGTCCATTGCCCTTGCTGGCTCTGCTGGACTGCTTTTTGGAGTCTTTTTTGGTCTTCTTCTTTTCTCATCTCCTGAATCATCATGTCTCTTTTGGCTTTTCCTTTGGCCTTTGACCACCATTCAGTTTTGGTCACCCCCAGTCCCTGTCTGTTGGTCTGTGTGTGTCCTGTTATTTCTCTGATCTTGAGACTTTCTTTTGCAGAATCCATCGCCTCTTGAACTTTCCATTTTCTGCCTGTCTTCAGCTGGGGCTTAATTGCTTCTACCACCTTGTCTCCTGAGTCCTCCAGCATGCTTTGAAGTCTGATCTTCCCTGCTTTGTATTCCTCCAGGATGGATTTCAGGGGTAGTTTCAGCTTTGCTTGGCGACAGTACAGCGCTATGTCAGTCAGACAGGGTGGGACACCAAGCCATTTCCTTGTGAACTTGTTGATTTTGGCTTCCATTGCCTCCACTATGCTGGTGCAGATGTCGTATATCATCAGAGGCCATAGCAGCTTTGGTATCAGCATGAACTGCAGACACCAGACCTTGTATTTGCCAGGGAGCCCACACTGGTCAATGGTCTCCAAGCCTTCCTCCGCCATCTGCTTGGTTTCTTTTGCTCTTTGTGTGTCTTTCAGCGTATCATCATACCATCTTCCAAGGCTCTTGACTGGTTCTTCTGTGACTGTTGGAATGGCCTGGTTGGCAACACTGAAGACCACAGATCCGGCCACTTTTCCTTTCCTCAGTGAGAGACTCCGTGATTTCTTTGGCTTGAACTTCATTCTGGATGAGGCAACTATGTCGTCCAGCCTCTCCAGCACATGACGTGTCTCGTCTTCTCTGGATGAAATCACTGTAGTGTCATCCATGAAGGCCTTGAGAGGAGGCATCTTGTATCCATCGCCAAGGTCTGTTTGTCTCGCGTTGTTTGTTGCTGCTTTCAAGATGAGTTCCATTGCCAGCACGAACAGTATTGGGGAAATTGCACAGCCCATTGCAATACCCACTTCCAAGTTGATCCAGTCTGTTGTGTACTCCTTGGTAGAGAACCGCATTGAGAAGCCATTGAAGTACTTCTTGAGCATGTCGCGGATGTTCTTTGGCACATGGTACATCTCAAGAGCCAACTGTATCATCTCATGGGGCACAGATCCATATGCGTTTGCCAGATCAAGCCACACTACGTCCAGGTCTCTCTTTTCTGTTTTTGCTTTTTGGATTGCGTCCCAGATCATTGTGGCGTGTTCTACACAGCCCGCCACGCCTGGGATGCCACCTTTCTGGACTGACACATCCAAGTACTTGTTTTCCATCAGGTGCTTGGTCAGCCTTGCTGCCATGACAGAGAAGAAGATTTTCCCTTCGACGTTCAGTAGTGATATTGGCCTGAACTGGCTGATGTCACTTGAGTTTTGCTCTTTGGGGATGTACACACCATCTGCCGTCATCCACTGGCCGCTGATCTTCTGGTTTCTCCAAGCCGATCGCAGCAGCCTGTGGAGCCACTCCAGCACCTTGGGACATTTCTTGTAAAGCTGGTAAGGTATTCCGTTTGGACCTGGTGATGATTTGGCTCTGGCTTTGTCGACCACCTTCTTGATTTCCGCCAACGTTGGAGGCTTGCCATTGAACTGTTCCTCAGGGTTGGTTGGCCACACCAGACCTTGAATGTCGAGTGGTGCTTTGCTCTGTGGGTCAGAGTATGTTTTCCTCAGATGCTGCTCAAGAACTCCTTTGTCCACACTTAGGGTCCCAGATTTTGGCTGCTCAAACAGTGTTCTGGCAAACTGGAAGGGGTCTCTGAAGAAGCGCTCTTGTGTCTTCTTCTTTTTGCTCTTCCTCTTCCTCGCAGATTCCGCTTTGCTGAGGGCGCTGTGTTTTTCTTTCAGGTCTTTCCACAGTTTTTCCAAGCCTTGTTTTTCAGCTGGCAATGCGGTCTTCATTTGCATCTTGAGGTTTTTCTTTTGGACCCTGATCTTGTCCATCTTTTCTTGGCGTCTGGATTTCTTTGGAGGTGTTTTCTCTTTGGGTAGTTTTGCTCCATAGGCGTCTCTACATGTGGCATACACAATGTCCCCATATGTGGCTAGTTTGTGTTCCAGGGTGCTTTTCCCTATCAGTGCATCGAGTCTTTGGACGATTTTTGCATCCAGTTTCTCCCAATCTTCAGTTTCGTTTGCTCGTGGCAGGTTGAGTTTCAGGCGCCTGGCTTCGAGGGCCTGTGCAAATTCCTCATCCGAACCAACAGCGTGGATGTCCTTGGCACTGTGGTTTAAATCCTGGCCTTGGTCTTCCGACGTCTTATCTGCTGATGCAGTGCGCTGCTGCTCATTCAGATGAGTCTTCACACATCCCATCTTTGTTCTGTGGATCAACATTTAAATGCCGGCTCTAATTTATGGTTGGCCTCAAAACGCTGGCATGGATTATAAAGTTTTTGTGTGTGTGTGTTGTGTGTGTGTAAAATCCTAATTGTGGCATGTGGCCACATGGAGCTACGACACTTTCTGAGCAGGGGGAAGCGGGAGGAAATAGAGGGCCAAGAACCCGTGGAAATAATGGAACGGTTGACTCTCACTAGCTGGAAGAAAATCCAAGCTTTGGATCATAATACCAATACAAGATTATGGCAACGGGGCTGGGCACTTACCTGTTGCCAATGACGAAGGCGTCAGGAATCAGAGAGTGACCAAACCGGAAGGCCGCCGTGGAGAAGGCGTTGGCGATCCGTGGGTCAAGGCTGGGTATGTACTCTGTCCTGAAGCCGGGCAGCAGTCGGTATCTGGAAGCCGCTCTTCGCCCCATGATCAGCGGAAGCCACTCTCCGTAGTGAACATTCTGAACGATGGCCACTAAAATCTTGCGGGCGATCTGGAAGAGTTCCTCTTGCGAGTCTCTGGGTCTGACCCTTCTCAGCCCGTCCACGATGTCGTTGTGGATTCGCACGAACACGGTGTGGATGGCCATGAGGCCCGGGTGCTCATTGACCCGCGTGTCGCCTGTGACGGAACAGAAATCAGCTGTTAGTTGAAGGCAGAGCTGTCGCCTGTGACGGAACAGAAATCAGCTGTTAGTTGAATGCAGAGCTGTCGCCTGTGACGGAACAGAAATCAGCTGTTAGTTGAAGGCAGAGCTGTTGCCTGTGACAGAACAGAAATCAGCTGTTAGTTGAAGGCAGAGCTGTCGCTTGTGACGGAACAGAAATCAGCCGTTAGTTGAATGCAGAGCTGTCACCTGTGACGGAACAGAAATCAGCTGTTAGTTGAATGCAGAGCTGTCAACTGTGACGGAACAAAAATCAGCCGTTAGTTGAAGGCAGAGCTGTCGCCTGTGACGGAACAGAAATCAGCCGTTAGTTGAAGGCAGAGCTGTCGCCTGTGATGGAACAGAAATCTGCTGTTAGTTGAATGCAGAGCTGTCGCTTGTGACGGAACAGAAATCAGCTGTTAGTTGAATGCAGAGCTGTCGCCTGTGACGGAACAGACATCAGCCGTTAGTTGAAGGCAGAGCTGTCGCCTGTGATGGAACAGAAATCAGCTGTTAGTTGAATGCAGAGCTGTCGCCTGTGACGGAACAGAAATCAGCTGCTAGTTGAAGGCAGAGCTGTCACCTGTGACGGAACAGAAATCAGCTCTTAGTTGAAGGCAGAGCTGTCGCCATTGACGAAACAGAAATCAGCTGTTAGTTGAAGGCAGAGCTGTCACCTGTGACGGAACAGAAATCAGCTGTTAGTTGAAGGCAGAGCTGTCGCCTGTGACGGAACAGAAATCAGCTGTTAGTTGAATGCAGAGCTGTCACCTGTGACAGAACAGAAATCAGCCGTTAGTTGAAGGCAGAGCTGTCGCCTGTGACGGAACAGAAATCAGCTGTTAGTTGAATGCAGAGCTGTCGCCTGTGACGGAACAGAAATCAGCTGTTAGCTGAATGCAGAGCTGTCGCCTGTGACGGAACAGAAATCAGAGCTGTCGCCTGTGATGGAACAGAATTCAGCTGTTAGGTGAAGGCAGAGCTGTCGCCTGTAACGGAACAGAAATCAGCTGTTAGGTGAAGGCAGAGCTGTCGCCTGTGACGGAACAGAAATCAGCTGTTAGTTGAAGGCAGACCTGTCACCTGTGACGGAACAGAAATCAGCCGTTAGTTGAACGCAGACCTGTCGCCTGTGACGGAACAGAAATCAGCCGTTAGTTGAACGCAGAGCTGTCGCTTGTGACGGAACAGAAATCAGCCGTTAGTTGAACGCAGAGCTGTCGCCTGTGACGGAACAGAAATGACGGAACAGAAATCAGCCGTTAGGTGAACGCAGAGCTGTCGCCTGTGACGGAACAGAAATCAGCCGTTAGCTGAATGCAGAGCGGCAGGCGGCTTTGATGTTGATATCAATGGTACGGAGAGGGGCACAGGGAGAGCGCAGACTTTCACCATTCTCGAAAGAACGTTGGAAACGCCGTTCAAGTCAGTTCATGAATGAAAAGGTTATTTTCTGCCAGGGAAGTAACAATGGGTCCGGACTGAAGAAATTACTTCCCGTGTATTTGCCTACACCGGACTTGAAAAACAAAACAAAAAACAATACAAAACAAAAAACAAAACAAAAAAAAAAAAAAAAAGGAACCCCCCCCCCCCCCCCAAAATCAACGTTTATGGCAATAGCAGCTAATAAAATATCATAAAAATGTTACTTTGTAGATATTTATCAGTTCATCACAGAAGCTACACAGTATCCATGATCAGGGGGAAATTTGTATCAAACTGATCGATAATGTACACAGGTCCTTATTCTTGTCATTCAAATCTGAATTAGCGCTTAAGATCGGTACCAGACTCCGATGGATTCGTCCTTGTGCTACGTACAATCTTCCCATTTGGTTTCGTAAAAACTGAATCACATGATGTTTGCATACTCGGAAAAAGAAGACAGCAATCTTGCTAACAAAAAAAATTCACGATTCCCCCATTTTGTTTTGATCCACGCCAAATTTTAGTGGCTTCGTGTGTGGGTCTTATTCCGTGTTTTTGCCGTAGTTTGATGGGAACAGAATTCATATTCATTTGAGTAATTCTGCTGACAAAACAACTGTTGAACAAACAACCATGCGTAAGCGTTACGTTCTTGGCAGAAATAACAGTAGTAATAGCAGTACCAGGAGGAGCAGCTACAGAAGTAGTAGTAGCAGTAGTAGTAGTAGCAGTAGTAGTAGCAGTAGTAGTAGTAGTAGCAGTAGTAGTAGTAGTAGTACAGCTGTGGCAGCAGCAGTGGTGCTGGTAGTAGTTATAGTAGCATTACCAGTAGAAACAACAGCGACAGAAGAAGCGTAGCTGTATAGTTGTAGTAGCAACAGCAACAGCAGTATCAGTGCTAGAAGTGTTGGTAGTGGCAAACGAAACGACAAAAGGAGCAGCAATAATATAATTGTGACAGCAGCAGCGAAGCTAGAAGTAGTAGCAATAATAGTAGAGTAGCTACTGCAGGAGTAGTAAATATAGCAGGTGTCTGTGATAGTGTACCCAGTGGCCGTAGCAGAAACAGATGCAACAATAAGATAGTTGTAGTAGTAGCAGCAGCGGTGCTCGCATAGCAATAGCAAATAGCAAAGTTGTATTTGCAACAGCAGCGGTGCTAGTGCAGCAGTAGTACGAATAGCAGCAGCAGCAGCAACAGAAGTAATAGAAGTAGTAGTATAATTGTAGCAGAAGCAGCGGCAAGAATGCCAGTAGTAGTGATGGTAGAAGGAGTATCAAACAGCAGCAATAGCCGTAGCATAACACACACACACACACACACACACACACACACACACACACACACAACATATACATACAGAGAGAGAGAGAGAGAGAGAGAGAGAGAGAGAGAGAGAGAGAGAGAGAGAGAGAAAGAGAGAGAGAGAGTACTACCATTAGTTGCAGCATTAACAAAAGTAGTACTAGTAGTATAGTTATGGTAACAGTAGCAGCAGCGATGCCAGTAGTAGTCGTAGTAGCAGTAGTTGTAGTAGCAGTGGTAGTTGTAGTAGCAGCACTAGTTGTGGTACCAGTGGTAGTAGCAGTACCACCAGCAGCAGCCACGATAGTAATGATAATAGTACAACAGTAGTAGTAAAGTTGTAGCAGCAACAGCAACAGAAGCGGTAGTGGTATGGTTTGTATAGTACCAACAGTAGTAGCAGTGGTGGTAGTAGCGATAGCCATAGCAGCAGCAGCAGCATTAGCTGGTCAGTAAGTAGTACGAGGAGAAGAAGGAGGAGCAAGAAGAGGTAGGGGAGAGGGATGCAGCAGCAGCAGCTGTAGCAGCAACAGGAGTCCCTAACTCACAACATGATTCAAACGAAGCCAGCCGACGGTGCCAGGAGGGAGGGAGCGAAGCACCCACTCACTCACTCACCAGCCTTGAAGCAGAACTCGTGAGGTCCGTGAATGCACTCGGCGTCCGGGTTCTCGGGCAGGAGGTCGAGGCCCTGAGTCACGTTCAACTTGGCCAGAGGCTTGCCCCTGAACTGCACCCTCAGCTCGTTCTGCAGCTCCTGGCTGCTGCCGTAGATCATGGAGCCGTCGATGAACGAGGTCACCGCGTTGATCTGCTCCCGAGGCACTGCACAGGCGGAGGTGGTGGGGGTGGGGGTAAGGGGACAGGACAAGACAAGACAAATAATTTAATGAACCGGGCCATCTGCCCATGTCAAAGGGAACAGTGGGGCGGGGATGAAGTCAAAAGAAAATTTCATGTGTGTCTAAATAAAATACGAAGCACTGACACGGAAAGTCGAAGGAGGGGGAGGGGGAGTAGGGAGAGGGTGAAAAGCGTGAGGGTGGCTTACGGTAATATAAATCACGTAATATCTTGTGACTCAAACACGTGGATCAACAGCAAACAATTACATTCTATTACTTAAGGTAACTCGACCTCAGCTGAAGTGCCTTATTTATGTAAGAAGCGACTGCGAATGAGTGACTAGGACTTGACAGCAGCAACGCTAGTCTGAACATAGAGGGATGATTGTAGAATTTTCGCGGTATATACTGCTCTCTGAGTGTTTGATATACTGGGCAAATCAACATGAAATGTATTTCAGATTCATATGCATTTTGACAGTTCGGGCAGTCAAAGCAGTCACGCGTTGCTTCACAAAAACGATTTGCGTGGCACTTTAACGGTGAAACACCAAGTCTCATTCGCGTTAAATATTTTCTTAAGGTACTACTTTTTATAACAAGTAAATAATCACTGAGGCAATGGTTTTGTTTCAATAAAGAATAAAACGAATCGCGCTCTTTCGTATTAATCTTACTGTTCCAGCCTTGGACATAACAGTCAATCAAACGTTGTCTAAATTCAGCCAGAAATATGTTCTCATTACCAACTCCTTGGTGTTCCCACGCAAATCCGAAACCATGGCGATACAAAGTGAAACAAATAGTAGATACCCAGTTATTCTTATTATTGTAATGAAGATTACAGAGCATATTATAACATTTTCGAGGAAGGCGATCCTCACACATTTTCTGTTAGAGATAACCAGTATTTAATATTTCGAACATAAATATTTATAAATAATGGAAACCTCCACGTTTCACCATACACAAGCACATTTGGTGTCTTCACACTGACGTTTAACAGTCTCTTAATCGCAAATAAATGTACCTGTTCAATGATTGAATAATCAGCGCTAAGACCCCATACTTCTGAACCGTATGCAAGTATGGGTTGTATCTGACAGTCAAAAAGCTTGAAGAACAGTTGAGGAGATTGATTACCGAAGGACCGAAGTAGTCGTAAAATACCAATTACACCTTTCTTTGCTCTGTCAGCCATGTCCCTTAACGCATACGAAAAGGACACACCTGTTGAAAAAATTACACCCAAATATTTGTACTGGTTAACAATCTCTAATACTGTCCATCGTAAAGCCATTTTTCACGAGCGGCAAGATGGCCACCTTTTCTAAAGACAACCACTTTAGATTTATCCATATTTACTATCAGTCCAAGTCTTTTCGCAGTGTTACATAAAATATTTAGTTGCTGCTGCAAACCAATTACAGTATACGACAACAAAATTACATCGTCAGCAAAAAGCAGAATCAGTATTTGTGTTTGTTCAGGTGTAAGTGTTATGCTATGTTTTCCTTTTTGATTATGTCATTTGCCAACTCATTAATAAACAGGGAAAATAAAACAGGGCTACAAATATCTCCTTGTTTTAATCCCTTGAGGCACATGAAAACATCTGTAAGTTCACTACCAGCACGAACTTTTGCTTTGACAATGTTATACATACTTTGAATAGCTTTATACATTTTGCCTCCAATGCCGTTTTTTCTTAGAATGGACCATAAACAGCATCTATCAACAAAATCAAATGCTTTTTTGAAATCAATAAATGCACAATATAACTTTCCATGACTGCCAAACTGTTTTTGAATTAATGATAAGAGGCTAAATACGTGATCAATTGTGCTATATTTGTGTCTAAATCCAGCTTGGGCCTCGTTTAACAATTTGTTATCTTCTATCCAAGAAGTTAAACGCTTATTCAGAATATAACTGTAAAGCTTTCCACAGACGTTCAATAAGGAAATACCTCTAATTATCCGGTGAATTTATGTCACCTTTCTTATACACTGGCTGTATGATGGCTTCTGACCACCCGAGTGGAAAAGTACCTGAATCAAATAATGTATTGAAGTACTTCTTTAAAAATAGTCCAACCTCTGGGTCTGCATATTTATAAAATTCTCCCGAAAACCCGTCTGGACCAGCTGCTTTGTTGTTTTTTAGTGCAGAAATTGCATCAAGAACTTCCTGGTGTGAGATCTCCTCATTTAGTACATTACAGTCAGTATCCACGCTAGAACATGCATCCAAATGGTAACAATTAGACAACGTCTCGTTAATGTTAATACTGGGGCAATCTTGGTTAAATACCTCTGAGAAGTGAGTAAACCATTCAGCAGCAGCAATAAAATTCTGGTTTATCGGTCTGCCTATATAGTTTTTCAGAGTACTCCAGAACTTCTGGGGATTGCTCGCATTATCTTCCAATAATCTAATTGTCTGCTTTTTATTATCCATCTTCTTTTGTTGCAGTAAACTTTTATAATCACTCCGTTTGCTCGTGTACGTTATTCTCAGGATGTCTATTTCCTTATCCGATATATTTTGTTCCCTTTTATTTTTCTTGGCTTTCCTTAATATTCTAAGGGAGTGTCTTGCCGCTTGACGTTGTTGCTTGCATTCAGAGTCAAACCAGGGGTTGTTGCTAAAACTCCCCAAGACAACAGTCTTCAACATGGGACTTGCTGCGCTACCGATAATTTCATAAAACTTACAGAGCGCTGCTTCTGTATCCAAACTAATTAAATCATAAGCTTCCTTAAACATCAAAGAAATCTTTCCAGTCTTGAAAGCATCCAAATATTCCTGCAATTTATGGCAGTCCCATTTGTACATCTGAACGATAGCTTTTTTTTAAAATATACGTACGTTTACCTTTTACGTTCTTAAATTTAAACCCAAGCTCTACAGGCATATGTTTTGATTCGATTCTTTGACCGACATTCAGGTTATCAGCCAAGTCAAAAATGCGTCTCGATACTATGAAATAGTCTATAGTACTAGAGCCATTGTGAGCGACATAAGTATAATTTCCATCCATATTTCCAGATTTTACCCCATTCAGCAGGATCAAATTAAACTGTTCACAAACTCTTATTAAATAACGACCAAAAGCATTCACCACGACGTCATCTGAAATCCGTTGGTATGGATCAGTCCCATCATATGTTACACTATCAGTGTCACTAGCATCACAGGGCAGTTCAGCCTCACTAGCATTTTCACTGCCAGTCCTCGCATTCAGGTCGCCCATGATTATCAATGGCACATCACTGTAACATTGCAGAATATCCAAAATACAATGTTCCAAAAGAGGTATCTGTATCAGTATAGTACGGACTGTGTTGGGGAGGTAGGTATATACCAATCAAAATACAATCTGAATCCAGTCCTGTAAGTTGCCTGGAGAGTTTAAGAACGATGCAGTTGTCATATTCTAGGTCAATTCGAGAAACAAAGGATGTAAACTGTTTCTTTAGCAACAAAACTACTCCTCCACACAGTCGGGCTGTGCGAGCATCGGAGACTCTCACAGCACTTGAAATAAAAACATCGTACATCGGGAACAGGTGGGAAGGGAATTTTTTTGTGAATGTTTCTGTCAGAACCATCAAATCGAATTTTGTCAAATAGCATCGCATATCTATTTCGTAAATTGTATTTATTCCTTCAATATTATACGTTAAGCATGAAAAATAATGGGACAGATTACTCTTGCTGTGTTTGACATGAGCAGGGCCGAATTGCTATATAGGGCTACTGGCAGCAGGGGATTGAAAACAGTCTTTCTTCTTGGAGGAGTGGGCTCCCACACTTTGGAAGGTGTCTGTAAGATGCATCTGTTTACATTTTATTTTACTGCGTGTAAGGGGACCACGCGCAGGAGTTGGGGTACGAGTGGTTTCATTTTCAATAGTCATGCTGGTGTTATCTAGTGTCTGGTCGGGGACGGGGCTGTCCTGTGTCTGACAACAGGGGGACAGGGACATCTTATTCTGACCACTCTCCGTGCAGTCCCATGGGTCGATCACTTGCTTCACCAGGGTCTGGCTGATGTCATGTTGGGACTCGGGAGAGTCTGGAGTTGAAGGTCGGAATGATACAGGTTCAAAAGGGCGTTGTGACTCGTCGTTCTGTCCACAGACTGAGTCTGCATGGACAGTTTCAGGAGTTTTGAAACGGTTCACATACTCTGGGGAATTTGACGAGCTTAAACAAGTGTCAAGTCTGGTAGAGAACACTGTGTCTGCCGCTGACACGTCATCTGCCGTGGAGTGCTGCGCCAGAAGAGGAACCGGTAGTCTCAGAGCAGTGGGTGACTCCACAGTTGAAGAATATGGCGTTTTAGTCACCACTGTCTCTCTCCGGAGTCGGGGGAACTCATCAACACTGTAAAAATCAGGGACAGGCTCTGTTATTTGATTTTGTCGCTGGTTGCCATCTTCTCTTTGTGTGTCTACGTCCAGTGTGCGTCTTCCACAGTGTGGTTCTCCAGGTGAAGCCGCTCTTTCCCGTAGATGCAGGGAGTTATTAAAGAAGTCGACTTCGATGACCGAGTTCTGCTCATATCCGTTTTTCTGATGGATGTCCTCTTTTCTCCTTTCCTCTGGCTGACTAGGATGTCTGTCTTTGTTTGGAGATCTATCGTCGTGTCTTTCTTTGTTTGGGGATCTATCATGTTGTCTGTCTTTGTCTCATCCACTGTCTTTGGAGTGATGTCTGGTTTGGATGTCTTTCTGATGTTGACTATCGCGTTTGCCATCATGGCTACTTTTGTCTTGATTTCTGGGCTTGAGAAGATCACTTTCTTCCTGTCCGTCTGAACAGTAGTGTCTGTCATCTTGTCCACTGTGCTGTTTGTGGTGATTTCTGTCACTCCCCTTTCGTCTGTCCATCTCCCGTTCTGAACGTCCACCTTGAACCTGTTGACGGCTGTTGACGTCACGGTAAAAGTCATTTTGTGTACTGTAACGTAGACGCCCATTGTAAAAGAAGGCTCGTTTTCCTGCCTGTTTTTCGTTTTGAAGGATGTCGTTCTGTCTGTCCGTCAAATCTGAGGCTACGCGGATGTTTAAAGTGTGAGCCATGTCTTTCCTGCTACCATGGTCCTGCAGCACATGAAGCTTGTCTCTCCACTTGTGCATCGTGGCGATGATGGGTCGGGGACGTAGACTGTCTTTTTTTTTTTTTGGGGGGGGGGGGGGGGGGGGGGCTAGACGGTAGGCTTTGTCCACATCTTCAGTAGACCATGTCTTGCTGGGGTAAAATCGGTTCAACATCTGGACAACTTGCCGTACACAGTCGAATGGATTCTCAGTCTTGCTTTCAAACACATTGAAAAACTTGATATTGCAAGCCCTTGAGGAAGCTTCCAGTTTGTCTAGTTTGTCGTCAATGGTAACGCCTTTGTCTGCGAAGTGGCCATTCCAGTCCAGGAGTTCTCTACACTGATTTTCCAAAGCTTCGCTCTTGGAAGAAAGGTACTTCACATCTTCTTTCAAGATATCGTTTTCCACCTGCAAGGATTGACACCAGTCCATCATCTCAGAGAAGGCACTGGACGTGGCTGATTCCGCCCCTGCCTGTGACTGTCTGGAGGTCGGGGTCTGTGTCTGACTGGAGTGGGTGAGAGATTCCATTTCCTTTTTCATCATGTCATTTTCTTTTTGCAGTGATTGACACCAATCATACAAGACGGTGATATTATCTCTTGCTATTTGATGATGCTCGTGTGACTCCTGCAGCTGCTGTGTTCTGCTGGCCATCACTTGGTTCACAGCATCTCTCAGCTCCATGTTCTCCGCCTGCAGAGAATGGCACAACGTCTCCACGTCTTCCACAGATGCGGAGAGTGTTGAATGGAAACGTGTACATTCATTCAATCGCCTGTCCGTGTTTTCAGAAAGACACACCAAGTCTTCTTTCATCTCTCTGAGAGTGGGCGAACAGTTGCCATGTAAGCCTGTGTCTGCAAAACGCATTCTGTGTCTTATTACTCCGTCTGTGAGCGGTTGGAATGTGTTTCGCGAGTCGGAGGCATGATTTCGGACACTACCTGCATTGCGATTGAAATGACTTCCAAAGAGACCCCCTTTCTGAGACCAGGGGCCAGTCCAGCTCCTTCCCGTAAAAAGGGAGTTTTCTCTGCCAGTGAGGAGAGAGTTTTCTCTGTGTGAAGCTGGAGGACCTGGGTTACTCTCCACATCCATACATTCAAGGAGGAAGTGTGCTAGAAACACGCCAAAAAAAACAAAGCAGTCAAAACACCAAATCGGGCGCCTGTTGTTGGTTTTCCTGACCGCCTGAATGTCATTTGCTTAAAGAAGAAAAGCGCACAGTCTGTTTTCATGTTGATAAAACGCGCTGTACAGAAGTCAGCACTGTTGGGTATGAAACGCACGTCTCTCACCTTTGAACTTGCAGGTTGTTGTCTCTTCTCCATGAAGCATTGAAAAGTCCAGTAAAACAGACCACTTTGGACACGCAGATTGATGAAACTTGAAGGCATGATAGACTGTATGTTGATCTGGTAATACTCCAAACTGTAAGCTAATTGTTGACTCCAATCCTCTGTAATTAACGAAACAAATTAATTTTTCCGCAGAGCTCCGAAAACAGCGTCTCGCCCGTGAACACTTCGCACCTCCCAGAGCCGGGGATAAGGGGAGAGAGAGAGAGAGAGAGAGAGAGAGAGGGGGGGGAGGGATAGGACGTCAGTGAAGGTGAAGCATGTCCGATTCAATGCCACGTAGTTTGCGGCCACACGCACAAACTCTCTCTCTCTCTCTCTCTCTCTCTCTCTCTCTCTTACCCAGCTTCCCTCCATATTTATCTCGGGCCGCCACTGATCGGGCAAATTCCATGCACCGGCCGCGAAACCTGGAGTTAATGTCTAGGCCGGTCAGACGAATAGGAAAACACTCTCTGCACAAGTAGACAAAACAACAGAATAGGAAAACACTCACTGCACAAGTAGACAGACAACACAGCAAAATAGCAAAGATTCCCTGCACAAGTAGACAGACAACACAGCAGAATGACAAAACACTCCCTACACAAGTAGACAACACTGCAGAATAGGAAAACACTCCCTGCACAAGTAGACAGACATTGCTGCAGAATAGGAAAACACTCCCTACTCAAGTAGAGAACACTGCAGAATAGCAAAACACTCTCTGCACAAATAGACAACACAGCAGAATAGGAAAACACTCTCTGCACAAGTAGACAACACAGCAGAATAGGAAAACACTCCCTGCACAAGTAGACAACACAGCAGAATAGGAAAACACCCCCTGCACAAGTAGACAGACAACACAACAGAATAGGAAAACACTCTCTGCACAAATAGACAACACAGCAGATTAGGAAAACACTCCCTGCACAAGTAGACAACACAGCACAATAGGAAAACAGTTCCTGCATAAGTACACAGACAACACTGCAGAATAGGAAAACACTCCCTGCACAAGTAGACAGACATTGCTGCAGAATAGGAAAACACTCCTACTCAAGTAGAGAACACTGCAGAATAGCAAAACACTCTCTGCACAAATAGACAACACAGCAGAATAGGAAAACACTCTCTGCACAAGCAGACAACACAGCAGAATAGGAAAACACTCCCTGCACAAGTAGACAACACAGCAGAATAGGAAAACACCCCTGCACAAGTAGACAGACAACACAACAGAATAGGAAAACACTCTCTGCACAAATAGACAACACAGCAGATTAGGAAAACACTCTCTGCACAAGTAGACAACACAGCACAATAGGAAAACAGTTCCTGCATAAGTACACAGACAACACTGCAGAATAGAAAAACACTCCCTGCACAAGTAGACAGACATTGCTGCAGAATAGGAAAACACTTCCTGCACAAGTAGACAGGCATTGCTGCAGAATAGCAAAACACTCCCTGCACAAGTAGACAGACAACACTGCAGTATAGGAAAACACTCCCTGTACAAGTAGACAACACAGCAGACTAGGAAAACACTCCCTGAACAAATAGACAACACAGCAGAATAGCAAAACACTCCCTGCACAAGTAGACAGACAACACTGCAGAATAGGAAAACACTCCTACACAAGTAGACAGGTTTTGCTGCAGAATAGGAAAACACTCCCTACACAAGTAGACAACACTGCAGAATAGGAAAACACTCTCTGCACAAGTAGACAACACAGCAGAATAGGAAAACAGTTCCTGCATAAGTACACAGACAACACTGCAGAATAGGAAAACACTCCCTGCACAAGTAGACAGACATTGCTGCAGAATAGGAAAACACTTCCTGCACAAGTAGACAGGCATTGCTGCAGAATAGCAAAACACTCCCTGCACAAGTAGACAGACAACACTGCAGAATAGGAAAACATTCCCTGTACAGTAGACAACACAGCAAACT
>CM065721.1:73982573-73987573 GCA_033310375.1 Conus canariensis
ATGTTGTCATGGTGATTTTTCATTCAAAGAGTTTCTTTTTTTAATGTGTATCCAGATTTAGATATTGTTATAGAGATTGACAATTCAAAGTGCGGATACTGTATTTTATTCGTACCCAGAATCATCGTCATAAAGATTTTTCACACAAGGTGATGAAAAGATGTTATTATTTGTACCCATATTCAGATGTTATCATAGAGATTTTTCAGACGTCATGAAGATTTTTCACTCAAAGTGTCAAAAACTGTGTATTGTAAATGTATCCATTCTCAGATGCTGTCATAGAGACTTTCCACTCAAAGCGCTGAAAGAAAAATGTGTTTTTTGACCGAAATGTGAGTCTTTCCTTAACAAGCTGTGACAGCGACAACAGATTCACGTTATTTCTTTTACATGATCACACAGACGTCACACGTCACGCGCTCACCGTCATCATAAGCGTTGGACATTAAGCGTTTGGGAGGACGGTTGGCGGCGCCAAGGTTGAAGAGATGGTTGCACGTGCCATCCGCTGTTCGGTATTTTCCCATCGGGAAGGTTTTGCACACCTGGAGAGGCAAAAATCACAGAATTGAAATATCTGTTAGGCCCTAAAGAGTATGGATATTTAACTTATTTGACTTATTTTTTTTAATTCCTTGAGGAATGTAGAGGTGCAACAACACTCCTCTGTGTGGTGGTGTGTGTGTGTGTGTGTTGTGTGTGTGTGTGTGTGTGTGTGTGTGTGTGTGAGTGTGTGCATGTGTGTGTGTGTGTGTGTAAGTGCGTGCTTGCATGCGTACGTGGTGCTTGCATGCGTGCGTTTGTGTGCTTGTGTGTATGTGTGTGTGCGTGCGTGTGTGCGCTTGCTTGCTTGCTTGCTTGCAATATCTGTACTATTTAAAGGAAATCTTCATAAATCTTTATTTGTTAAATATAACTTAAACGTGAAATAAAAAAGAAAGAATCCCCTACACCTCAAACCCCATTCCCCCTCCCCCCCCCTCACACACATACCCAACTCCCTTCTCTCTTCCAACCACCACTTACCCCCGTACACACACACAACACACACACACACACACACACACACACACACACACACACACACACACACAACACACACACACACACACACACACACACACACATGCAAATATCGTCAGCATATTGCACCAAGGAGCAGTTTTTAGATCAATGCTTTGGGAGATCGCATATTAGAATATTAAAAAGTAGCGGAGCGATGACCGATCCCTGAGGAATGCCCATTTGTAAATATCTCTTGCTGGAATAAACATTTTGTATCTTTGTTTCTATACTTCTATTGGTCAGAAATGCTTTGATATAGTTATATACATGACCAGAAAGACCAATGGTTTTCAGTTTATATAAAAGTCTCTCATGCCAAACATGATCATACGCTTTTCTGACATCAAAGAAAGTTCTTCTTGCAAGTTGTTGTTTTACATGAGTCGTCAATTTTACCAGATGGTCTATTGTTGATCTGCCTTTTCTAAAGCCTGCCTGTGTAGCCGGAATTATACCACGTTTCTCACAGTGATATACGAGCCTACGATGAACGTAACTTTAAAGAAGAAAACTTCAGTCAGATCTTTCAACTTCATTAAAAAAACATATCAGCGTGACCTAGATAATATAGCAATATTTATGTTTGAAAACGGCCTTAGTTTATCAGCAGAAAAAACCCACATGATGTTATTTGACGCTGGTGGAAGTACTTGCAATATTCCTACTTTCAAGGTAGATAACAATGTATTGAATTATGTCACCGAGATAAAATTTTTAGGAGTAAATATTACCTCTAAATTAACTTGGAACAACCATATTGAACATATTATCAACGAAGCCAGCAAATGTCTTAATCTTCTTAAAGTGATCAGTAAACAAAATTGGGGTGCAGATACACAAACTTTAGTACACCTTTCGACATCTCTCGTAAGATCAAAATTATCATACGCACAAGAAGTGTTCTTCAGCACACCAAACTATTTACTTAAAAAGTTGCAAAGCATAGACTGCAAGGCATTTAGACTCGCACTAGGTGTTCCATTTCATGCCAGTGCATCAGGAACGTATTACGAAGCCGGAGTTCTGCCCCTTGACGACTATAGAAACTTAGCTTGTGCTAAATTCATCCTACGTAGCTCATCTGTTTAGAACTCAAGCAAAGATGAATTAGCTTTACGATCAGATATCCATTTCCCGAAGCGAGCTAGATCTATTAAATCTAATACAACTATAATGACATATTCCTCAAAATTATTGAAAGATGCTGAGATTGATCCCAAGAATATCGCTGATCGTTTTCCTGTATCCCCGATTCCAAATTGGGAATTGCACACCGCATATTTTGATTATAAATATACTGATCTACAAAAGAATGTAAACAATAATATATTGTCCTCTCTTGCCAAATCTCATATCGATAGTAATTATTCACACCACCTTAAAGTTTTCACCGATGGATCACTGCTAAATGAAAAAGCTGGAAGTGGTTTTGTTATTCCTACCCTTAAAGTTGAAAAATCTTTTCATCTCGGGAAGGGGTATTCTATCTTCACGGCCGAGCTGGTGGCAATTCTAATGGCGCTTAACTTTCTTGTTGATACTCCACTCACTATCTACAAAACACTTTTCTGTGTGGATTCTAAATCTGTCCTACAAGGCCTTGAATCTATTGCTATAAAAAATCGAGGTGAGGTGATTTCAGAAATAAAACATCTTGTCAGTATTCTTATATCAAGAGGTACAACAGTTGATTTTTGCTGGATCCCGTCTCACTGTGGGATTTCTGGTAATGAGTGGGCTGACCGGGCTGCCAGAAAAGGAGCACGAAAGTCCGATGAATCCATAGAAATCAACATTCCTCTGTGTTTATACGAGGGATACGGTCTCTTAAAAAAAAACGTGTATTGAAAAGGTTTATGAAGCCTACAAAAATTTGGTTCTTACTAAAATACATCTACCTCATTCCAATTTGCTCTGCTGTGACAAATCCCAGTCAGCTACTTTTTCTTCTAGCAATGCGGTTAAAATTGGAAAGATTACCTATCAATTGGCCAACGCAAATGTACTTGAAAAAAATAACCGAAAACTTGAATCCCTGTTTTACAGGCTTAAGCTAAATGCTTTCCGTACAAAATTTCGCAAAAATTTCAATTGCATCTGCGGAGCAGTTGAAAGTTTCACAACCCAGCATCTTCTTTTCCACTGCGCATATTTCAAAAAGGAAAATCCTGACTGCCTGCGACTTGATGGCACGTGTATTTTCCAGAACTTACCAGGTCTTGTTTCTTTTGTTAATTCCTTGATTAGTCCAATGGGCTTTTTTTGTAACAAGTGTTCCTACATATATGAGCGCCTAACATTTTGGTTATACCAGATATCCTGTACTCCTTTATGTTTTAATACTTGCTTTGGGCTAATGTTAATTTGTAAAGAATTTTAGTATGAATCACTATATATAGCTAACTGCTCGTAACAGATCTCTTATCGGTCCATCAACACACACACACACGCGCACACACACGCGCACACACACGCACACACACACATGCACGCTCACACACACACACACACACACACACACACACACACACACACACACACACACACACACACACACACACACAGCTCAGTGATAAAAAAAGCATAAAATGAAAAAAAAAAGAAAAAAGAAAATCAGTTAATCACCTCCTCAACATCCACGACCAGCTGGTTGGCATTAAGGCGTTTTATTGACTTTGTTGATGCCGCGGCCACCACTTCCGGTAATGCCCAGAACACATCGTCTATATCCCGGGTACATTGCTCTGTAAACAAGGCAAGAAACAGTAGGGTGTAAGTGGTAGACAGGCCTACATACAGGCAAGAAACTGACGGATTGAAGTGATAGACAGGTCTATATTTCAGGCAGACAACACTCCATAGATTCTGCCTCTTCTGGAACCGCCCAGCCATTCCCGCCGCCAGCCGCACGGGGTGGCAGTCCGCTTTTCTTCTTCTTCTTCTTCTTCCTTCTTCTTCTTTCTTCTTCTTCTTCTTCTTCTTCTTCTTCTTTTCTTTTTCTTCTTTTTTCTTCTTCTTCTTCTTCTTCTTCTTCTTCTTCTTCTTCTCATTGGATGGTCACTTCAACGTTCCGGATCAACGCTGCCATCCTCTTCACAGGTCCTTGAATACAACTGGACGTCCAGGATCGCTGGTGCTGACAGAAGCCTGTCCCTTGCAGCTGCAGCATGCCGTGGGCAGCTATGGAGGATGCGGTCATCTGCTGTCATTAGCCCCCTGACCACAGGGTCCCCGCCGGAAAGTCCAGTTCTAGACTTCGTAGGTAGGTGAAGGCGTTGGTGACATTGTCCACACCTTACCTACAGGACAGTCATCTACAGGATGGTCATCTACAGGATGGTCATCTACAGGATGGTCACCTACAGGATGGTCATCTACAGGATGGTCATCTACAGAATGCTCATCTACATGATGGTCATCTACATGATGGTCACCTACAGGATGGTCATCTACAGGATGGTCATCTACAGGATGGTCATCTACAGAATGCTCATCTACATGATGGTCATCTACAGGATGGTCATCTACAGGATGGTCGTCTACAGGATGGTCATCTACATGATGGTCACCTACAGGATGGTCACCTACAGGATGGTCATCTACAGGATGGTCATCTACAGGATAGTCATCGTTTCTTCTCATCCCAGCAGATGGTAGCAGCTGTCATTTGGTCTGTGCTGGGAATATTGGAGCTTGCATTATATATATATATATATATATATATATATATATATATATTATTATTGTTGTTATCATTACTACTACTACTACTACTAACTACTACTACTACTACTACTACTATTTTATTTATTTGTTGTTTGGTTTGTTGGGCCTTGATGATTGTTTTGACTTCTTCGTGGGACACCTGACTGTCAGTTTGCTCCTTCTGGGCACCTGCTTCGGGTCAGGGAGCCTGCTCTCTCGTTGTTTTT
>CM065721.1:73992573-73997573 GCA_033310375.1 Conus canariensis
CACGTTCGCACGCACACATACACATACGGCGCGCGCTGCTTGTTTGCTTTCTCACATTATTTCATTTCACTGCATGTTGTAGTCCCTACTCAGAGCGAGGACTGGATGTAAAGAAGCGCGTCAGTGCTTATCTATTATCCTCGTAAATAAAGAATTTTGTCTTGTCTTGTCTTTCTCTCTCTCTCTCTCTCTCTCTCTCTCTCTCTCTCTCTCTCTCTCTCTCTCTCTCTCTCTCTCTCTCTCTCTCTCTCTAACAATGATAAATGAAACGAAAGGCACACAGGAGTGCAGAGATACCCACTAAGGTCGAGCGCATCTTGAACCCACCATTAATGAAATAAATTCAAGAGAGGAACAACAATCTTCTCCCCGCCTTGGGAGAGTAATAGCAGTGGCTGACACAGATACTTCCCGTGTTTTGTGATAAAAGGAACATGCAAAAAAGAAAGAAACAACAAACAAACAAAAGCAGACCAAAATGTC
Source organism: Conus canariensis (assembly GCA_033310375.1). Taxonomy (NCBI): domain Eukaryota; kingdom Metazoa; phylum Mollusca; class Gastropoda; order Neogastropoda; family Conidae; genus Conus; species Conus canariensis. The sequence goes on from CM065721.1 coordinate 73,993,057, forward strand.
AACGTTTATATACCACTGAAAAGTGTTCATATTCCATGACCATGAATTATTTTGCAGAGAGTTACCAACTGGTGAAGGTGACTTCACTGTGTTCGTGTTCACGGAGGAAATTTGTAATAATCTTATCAACAACATGAACTGATCCCGATCCGTAACGCAGATCAGCATCACTGTGCGATGGATTCGTCTTGAGGCCTTCTTTCCATTACTTTAGAATTGTTTGAAAAGCTGCAAGTTCTCACCGCATACCACGCGGTCTTAAGAGAAGCGAACTGTAGAATATTCACCGTGTCTAGAGCACGGCGTGATGGAAGACTGAGCCCATCCTCCTCCCTCTACCGCCTTTAACCTTCCCTGAACTGAATCAAGTCCCCATTTACTAATGGAGGGACAGAGAGTGTTTTCAAAACCAGAAAAATCCGACCCTGAGAGTGATTCGAACGTGCGACCGTCAGCTACACGAGCAAACGCTCAGGCCGTTTGACCACGGGCCCTTTTTTTCGGTGATCATGTATCGTTAATTTTAATTGATTAATTAATTAATTAACCAAGATCGGTTCGTTAGTTTTAACGTAATGAAACTTGTAAACTGATCGGAAGATACAAGATGGAACAATATAACATGACACGTTCAAGTTTACGGACAGAACGAAATGTTTATAAACCTAAGCTTTTCATTAAACGATAGATATGTCAAATCATCTGCTGTTACGCTGAATTATAATATTTTCGTACTACATGTCCACTTGTACATGTTTTTTTGTTTGTTGGTTTGCTGTTTTGTTTCGTTTTGTTTTGTTTTGTTTGTTTTTTGTCGCTTACTTTTTGTCACTTGATAGTCGTGTCGTTGTCACTGTTGTTATTATTGTGATGCTATCGTGTTTTCTAATCCTGACTTTTCCCCTTTCCCCATGCGTCCCCCCTCTGCCCCCTCCCCCCCCCCTTTTGTTTTGTTTCCTCCCCTCTGCCCCCTCCCTTCCCCTTTTTGTACTCCCAGTTCTTATAGAACAGGAAGTACTTTACAATGGGAACGAAGAAATGCTGTCTGCGTGTTTGTCTGTGTGTCAGTCTGTCTGTCCGTCCATGGTCAAAATGTGTTCTACTTGCTCCAGACAAAACTACTGGGCCGATCTTTCTGAAAATTTGAAGGCATGCTCATTATGGGTCACGGATGATGCCCGATGTTGTATTTTACCGCTATAGCCGTTACAAACGGCTATAACGGCCCATAACGGTTTTCTTCTATATGGAAAATCTGAGAAAGTACTTGGCCGATCTTTCTGAAAATTTGCAGGTATGTTCATTATGGGTCACAGATGATGGCCAATGTTTACCACAATAGCCGTTACTAACGGCTATAACGGCCCAAAACGGTTTTCCTCTCTATGGAATATCTCACGCATATTCAAGATAAACTGGGAGTACGTTTATATGCTTTGCATCTGGTTTTTGTTTCCTCCCCTCTGCCCTCTCCCCCTTGCCTTCCTCTTTTTTCCCCTCTTCTTCAACACATGTACTTGTGTTATGATTTCATGAAAAAAAAATGCAATACAGAATGTTTATCATAAAAAAAAGAAACTTGTCATCTTGTAAACGATCCTGAATCCGATGTTCCATATCGATAGACCTTTACCGAGTAGCGTGCCAGTGTTCAAAAGGTACGTACTTGGAAGACCATTCCGTCTTGGACAAAGTATGGATGAAATAGGTTCACTCATTTTTGGCGGTGCCTTGCTGAGAAGCAAACAGAAACGTAGGAACGGAAGCGGGTCAGAAATACAACGCCCTCGGTGGAAGAAGCAAGCAAGCAAACAAACAAACAAACAGGACTGAAAACATCATGGGTCCCTGCGGTGCTTCACCTTCTGCGCGCAGGATAGCAACGTTTTCCAGCCGTGAGGTTTCTAACGTGTTCATGTCCTTGAGCAAAACGTTTGCAGAAAGGTTGACGTATAGGAATTTTCGTGGGGCTGTTGATCTCAGGTATTCAAGTTTCAAGTCCTTAACTTTCACTCTGGAGTGGATGTACTCTAGAGGTTTTATTGGCCATACTGAACCAAGCAGTTACGGAAATCATCTGTATCATTACGTCCAAACTGTGGGATATGAAACGGCGACGAAAGAAACCCCCTCAATTCTCAGTAACTGATTAATTCTCAGTACAAAATCGTTTACCTATATTTCTTCTGTTGTAGTAATATGATGCAATTTGAAGAATTCTCAGTACAAAATCGTTTACCTATATTTCTTCTGTAGTAGACATATCATGTAAGTTGAAGAATTCTCAGTACAAAATCGTTTACCTATATTTCTTCTGTAGTAGACATATCATGTAAGTTGAAGAATTCTCAGTATAAAATCGTTTACCTATATTTCTTCTGTAGTAGACACATGATGTAAGTTGAAGAATTCTCAGTACAAAATCGTTTACCTATATTTCTTCTGTAGTAGACATATCATGTAAGTTGAAGAATTCTCAGTACAAAATCGTTTACCTATACTTCTTCCGTAGTAGAAATATGAAGCAAATTGAATAATTCTCAGTGTATAGTACACAATCGTTTATGTTTTCTCCTTACTAGAAATATGACGTAAATTGAACAATTTTCAGCACAAAATCGTTTGTTTTCTGCTCACTAGAAATATGACGTAAATTGAAGAATTATCAGTACAAAATCGTTTTCCCATATCTCTTTCTTCCGTAGTAGAAATATGACGCAAATTAAAGAATTCACATTACAAAATCGTTTAGCTACATTTCTTCCGTAGTAGAGATATGACGTAAACTGAATAATTCTTAATACAAAATCGTTTTCCCATATTTCTTTCGAAGTAGAACTATGACGCAAATTGAATAATTCTCAATACAAAATAGTTTATCCGTTGTAGAAACATGACGCAAATTGAATAATTCTCAGTACAAAATCGTTTACCTTTAGTTTTTCCGCAGTGGAAACATGACGAACAAACGCAATAATCAAACGCGGCAAAGACGTACATTATGGCGTTTAAAACGCAGAAACAAACAAACCCTTCTGTTGTTCAGGCTTTACGGCAGCTCTCCTGCGGCGAAAGGGCTTTTTTTTTTTTTTTCTTCCAGACTGATTCACAGCGATAATCGCGGTTTATTTACTATCAGATGGGCGTGAAGGGTCAAAGGCCACCCCCAAATGACAACACTCACCATTATTGGTGCCATGGCCAACGTTGTCATCGGGTCGTCCTTGGGAGAAGATGGACGACTGTCAACGGATGACTGACCGTTTGTTTCCTGGTCACTCTGGCCTTGACCGTCCCGTGAGCGTCTCTCTCTCTCTCTCTCTCTCTCTCTCTCTCTCTCTCCTCTCTCTCTCTCTCTCTCTCTCTGTGTCGAGGGGCGTTTCCGCAGAGGTTTCAGCTTCTGTGGCTAAATATGTCTCCGTCACGCCAAATGTGACCTTTGATTGCCACACTATTAATAATAGATTGTTGACATGCGCGGGCGTGCCTTGGCCTCCCCCCCCCCCCCCCCGGTACCAACCCCGCACCATCCCCCCGCCCCCCCCCCGCCCCCCCCCCCCCGCCCCTTTCAGCATCCCTGCCTCCACCCTCCCCACCTTCCACCCCCCGAGTCCCGCCCTGTATACCCTCCAGTTAGCCAGTACAACTCTGTTAGTCTGTTTGAAGTTGTCGTGATTGATTGGAGGTTCTCTGCTACATTATACATTTTCCATGTAAATGTGTGTGTGTGTGTGTGTGTGTGTGTGTGTGTGTGTGTGTGTGTGTGTGTGTGCGTGCGCGCGCGCGCGCGTATTTGTGTGTGTGTGTGTGTGTGTGTGTGCGCGCGTGCGTGTGTGCGCGTGTGTGTGCGCGCGCGAGTGTGTGTGTGTGTGTCTGTCTGTGTCTGTGTATGCCGCGCGCCCGTGTATGTGTCTGTCTGTCTGTCTGTCTGTGTCTGTGTGAGTGTGTACGCGCGCGCTTTTGACTAAGTATATGTGCGCGTGCTTCTTTAACACTTGCATTCCACCAACGGTGTCTAAAGTATGTGAAGTGGATATTAAAACAACACACGCAGTTTTGAAAAAAACAAACAAACCTAAAGTATTTCTTTTTTGGTAAAATATACCTCCAACCGACTCTTCAAACCCCCTCCCCCCTCCCCCCCCCCCCTCGCAACAACCGAGAGAAAAAAAAGGAAAGAAACGCACACATATATTATATTCTAACCAATGACGCTCCGCCACATTTCTCACACCTAATCCGTGATGTCAAAGTGGCCTAAGTTCTCCGCCCTTCCTTGACGTAAATTACACGATACAACCGCAAGCCACGTCCCTCCCCGCCCACACCCCCTCCCCTCCTACCCTCACACCCTTCAACCTCTCCCCTCCCCCCCCCCCTTCCCCACCGTCCTCCCGCCACACCATTATTTACTCCTGCTTCCCCAACCCTCTCCTCCTCCCTCCTCCCACCTCCCGTTCTTCTCCTCCTCTTCGTCACCCCTTTCTCTCCTTCCCCCCCATGCTCCCCCCTCTCCC
>CM065721.1:74010073-74025073 GCA_033310375.1 Conus canariensis
TTTTAAGAGATGTGACGAAAATCCTTAACTCAAGAAGATCAATACCTCCATTCTGTTTACTGTTATACGCTTTTTTGTGACTGATTTTGACCGTTTTCTGACTCTACTCAACATATAACACATTCTCTGGAATGCTTAAAAGAAAACATCAAATCGGTTTTGCAATAGCAGCCAAAGATGAGTCAGCTTTGAAAGGATAATAGATTTCAATGTTGCTATTCTACTTGGAAGCGTAATATGGCGTTTTACCAAAATCTTTAAAAAAAAAAAAATAAATAAAAAACCACTTTATGTTTGTAAGTTCATCTAAATAATTTATTTTCACGAATTATTTCAAGTCGGTTTTAAGGCATATACCCAGAATTTGAAATGTTTTTGTGGAGTGCAGATGATTTTTAGATGCTACATGTAGCAATTTTGACTATATTTTGTGCTTTCTAACCAAACTGTGCTAGTTTTACCCAAATTCATATGAAGACTTAAAGCACAGCCAAATCTAAGAAGAAATTCGATGCATGCAAACGATTTTCGATCCTCCTAAAGGAGAAAAAAAAGGAAGAAAAAACCTCCGTGTTTTTGGCATACTGAGATAAGTTATATTCAGTTCCATTCTCGTTAATTCCCCGAATATCTTGATACTCCCAGATTATAATGGCCACTATTTCGACACAAAGTACGAACAGGTATGGTGAAATGAGATCTCCCTGTTGTCAAACCTTTTTTTATGTCGAACCAGTTTGAGATCTGGCCGTTAACAATAGCGAAACAGCTAATATGTCCATTGAGTGCACTCATCCATCTACATAATTTATAATCTTTTAGCAGTTTAGAAATATATTCCCAGTTAAGTGAATCAAAGACGTTTTCAAAGTCTGTATATCAAGCGCAGCTCCGATAGATTATTCTGCTCTAAAGAGGATGTAGTGGAAAATATCAATCTTAGATTACCACATATGTATGTATTTTCTAATAAATCTAGTTTATAATCTTAGGCAACACAATTTCATCCTGTTTGCTATGCAAGAAGTCCTGTCTAGTAAAAAAAAAAAATCAACAGCAAAAATAGGTCTCCTGTGTGTGTGTGTGTGTGTGTGTGTGTGTGTGTGTGTGTGTGTGTGTGTGTGTGTGTGTGTGTGTGTGTGTGTGGTGTGTGTGTTTAATGTTTTGCCTATGCTTACCATATGTTGGAATACATGTTTCGGTTCCTTCTCTGTGCACACGACAGTTCTCATTTTTGGAAACTTGCGTTTACTGTTCTGACAATAAATACACCGATTTTTTCCCAAAACATTTGAAAGAATTCAGCATTAAATCTGTTAGAACCGGGGCTTTTTTTAAAATTACTATCTTATTTCATTTTTGAGACGTGTGTCCCTTTCTCCAAATTGGTAAGACACGCCGATTCACTTGATTCTATTTCATCTAAATGAAGGTTATCTTCAAATAAATTTTCTTTTTCTTTTGACTTGTGAAAAGTTTTCACTTCAACACAACACAACTAAGGTCTTAGTTGCAAATCTATATATATTTGTACAAAATATCTTTGGCATAAAAAATGTACATCCAACGCAATCGTCAGAATCTCAGTATTCCATAAAATAAGAGAGAGAGAGAGAGAGAGAGAGAGAGAGAGAGAGAGAGAGAGAGAGGAGAGAAGTGAGAGAGAGAGAGAGAGAGAGAGAGAGAGAGAGAGAGAGAGAGAGAGACAGGGAGACAGAGAGACAGAGAGACAGAGAGAGAACATTCGGATGCAATATGTGCACATTCAACGCAATAAAAAAAATTGTCTTGTCTACTCTACTCATTTCTCTCTGTCCCTTTCCCAAATCCTTTCTATTTTTCACTTTTTCTGTCTATCGTTCGTTTTTTCAAAAATCCTTTTCTCCTCTCTTTCCGTATGTTCAGTTTTCAAATGCATTGTTCCTTTCTTCTTTCTTTCTTTCTTTCTTCGTGTCACTTTGAATCAACATAATAAAACTGAATTAAAAAAGATCAGGTAACTGTCTGCTGTCTTCTGGAATACACTTCCCATCAGTGTCAGACACCTACCTTCACCCTCTTCTTTCAAATCTGCCGTTAAAACAAACTTCTTTCGTCGGTCGTAACCCCCCCTTCCCCCCCCCCCCCCCCCCCCCCCCCCCCCCCCCACTTCCTTCCCCGCAACTTCCCAATCCACCTTCCGAGTGTCTGAGTGGGTTTGTGCGTGCACGCGTGAGTGCCTGGTGGTTGTGTCGCTTGTACGTGCAGGCTGTGTTGATGTGAGTGCGTGCGTACGTGCGTGCGTGCGGGTGTCTGTGAGCGTGGGTGTGTGGTCATGCGTGAGCACGTGTACACGCGCGCGCGCGCGCGCGTGTGTGTATGTGTATGTGTGTGTGTGTGTGTGTGTCTGTGTGTGTGTCTGTGTTGTTGGTTATGTAAAGCGCTTAGAGCCCGTAGTTTTAGAGAATAAGGGCTATATAAATTAACATTATTATTATTATTATTATTATTATTCTTGAGCTGGTGATTTTGTGTCTCATGATAAACCTGCATCCTGACTTTCTTCCTCGTGTGTTCCTCGCTATGTTCTTTTAGTAATTCTTTTTGTTTGTTTGTTTGTTTGTTTGTTTGTTTTCCTTTTTCTTTTTCACACTGCTCATTTCAACGGGTTCCTTGCGTGAGCGCAGACATTATGCGTAATGGCCTCGGCTCCCGAAAGCGTTTGATGTATGGTGTATGCTGAGGCCCTGATTTTGTCTGCATTATGTTCAGCTGCTGCTTTGCATGATTTAACTGGAAAGATAAAGTAGGGAGGTGAATACTTAGAGAGAGGGAGATGACGATAACGATCATTTATTCAAGAAAGGCCACAGCCCCATTTGAAGGGGGTATTGACATGTAACTGATGTAACAACACATTAATATACAAGCACATATAAACAAATTCAAATCAGATAACTCCTCCTCTTGAAGGATTTATACAGATATGAAGCTAGATCACCAACAACATTCTCATTTCTTGACGACAAAAGCAAGACAAGCCTAAAAAATGATGGACGTCGATAATATTTCAAAGTAGAAAGAAACTCGTGGAGAGCGTGGCAGCAGAGAGTCCTCAGAAGAGAAGCCCCCTTCAAGCAAGTGTTTCGGCCCTTATCTCCTGACACTCTAGGGGGGTTGGGCCACACCCGGTTCATGACTCCGGATGTCCCTCTGCTGCCCCTTTTTTTTTTTTTTTCCCATCTTGGGACGAGCCATGGCTGGGATTCGAACCCATGACCCTCTGGACATGCTCATTTTCCACTTAATGACTCGCGCTTTAACCACTGAGCCACAGGGACACCTGATATTTGTAGGGAAATTAAGCCTTATGAAGTTCACTTTTGTTCCTCCTTGACCAGATCCAGCTTGAACACCTCTCTGCCGCTTCTGCCATTGCTTTCAGGGCTCTGGTTTTTTCCTTCCCTGCAACTGAGAGCTGTTTCATGAGGCTGTATGCAGACGTTCCTACAAACCCCCTAGCTCCAATTTCTGCAGTGAGGACTTTGACCTGATAGCCTTCTCTCCTCAGGCTGTTTGCCAGATCAGCATACTTTTCAGTCTTGTAGATTTGAGCTGCCTCCATTCTGTTCTCATATGGCACCGTGAGCTCGATCATGATCAGCTGCTTGGTTGACTTAGAGTGGACTACTATGTCTGGTCTCATGCCACTCTTGCTGATGATCTCTGGGTGACTCTTCCATTCTGGGAGGTCTGCAGTGCACTCCCAGTCATCTGCCCCGTCCAGCAGACTCTGCCTGCATGTTTCGAGTGGCACTGTTGTTCTTGGCCATGATTTGCTGCCTCCTGCCGTGAAGAATGTTGCGGGTGCTTTTGGAGTCCTGATTTTCCCTTTTGTGGTGTTGGTACTAGCCCAGACTACTTGTACAATTTCTTTGAGCACTTGGTTGTGCCTCCATGTGTACCTTCCTTGAGCCAGGGCTACTTTACATGAGCTTAGGACATGCTCCACTGTTTGTTTTTCATGGCAGAGGGGGCATGCAGGATCGTCTGTTTTCCCCCACTTCACCAGGTTTGCATTTGAGGGCAGAAGGTCATATGCAGATCTGAGAATGAAGCTGATCCTGAGAGGGGCCATGTGCCAAATGTCATTCCAAGTGAGACTTCTTTGGAGTGCATTCTCCCACGTTGTCCATTGCCCTTGCTGGCTCTGCTGGACTGCTTTTTGGAGTCTTTTTTGGTCTTCTTCTTTTCTCATCTCCTGAATCATCATGTCTCTTTTGGCTTTTCCTTTGGCCTTTGACCACCATTCAGTTTTGGTCACCCCCAGTCCCTGTCTGTTGGTCTGTGTGTGTCCTGTTATTTCTCTGATTTTGAGACTTTCTTTTGCAGAATCCATCGCCTCTTGAACTTTCCATTTTCTGCCTGTCTTCAGCTGGGGCTTAATTGCTTCTACCACCTTGTCTCCTGAGTCCTCCAGCATGCTTTGAAGTCTGATCTTCCCTGCTTTGTATTCCTCCAGGATGGATTTCAGGGGTAGTTTCAGCTTTGCTTGGCGACAGTACAGCGCTATGTCAGTCAGACAGGGTGGGACACCAAGCCATTTCCTTGTGAACCTTTTGATTTTGGCTTCCATTGCCTCCACTATGCTGGTGCAGATGTCGTATATCATCAGAGGCCATAGCAGCTTTGGTATCAGCATGAACTGCAGACACCAGACCTTGTATTTGCCAGGGAGCCCACACTGGTCAATGGTCTCCAAGCCTTCCTCCGCCATCTGCTTGGTTTCTTTTGCTCTTTGTGTGTCTTTCAGCGTATCATCATACCATCTTCCAAGGCTCTTGACTGGTTCTTCTGTGACTGTTGGAATGGCCTGGTTGGCAACACTGAAGACCACAGATCCGGCCACTTTTCCTTTCCTCAGTGAGAGACTCCGTGATTTCTTTGGCTTGAACTTCATTCTGGATGAGGCAACTATGTCGTCCAGCCTCTCCAGCACATGACGTGTCTCGTCTTCTCTGGATGAAATCACTGTAGTGTCATCCATGAAGGCCTTGAGAGGAGGCATCTTGTATCCATCGCCAAGGTCTGTTTGTCTCGCGTTGTTTGTTGCTGCTTTCAAGATGAGTTCCATTGCCAGCACGAACAGTATTGGGGAAATTGCACAGCCCATTGCAATACCCACTTCCAAGTTGATCCAGTCTGTTGTGTACTCCTTGGTAGAGAACCGCATTGAGAAGCCATTGAAGTACTTCTTGAGCATGTCGCGGATGTTCTTTGGCACATGGTACATCTCAAGAGCCAACTGTATCATCTCATGGGGCACAGATCCATATGCGTTTGCCAGATCAAGCCACACTACGTCCAGGTCTCTCTTTTTTGTTTTTGCTTTTTGGATTGCGTCCCAGATCATTGTGGCGTGTTCTACACAGCCAGCCACGCCTGGGATGCCACCTTTCTGGACTGACACATCCAAGTACTTGTTTTCCATCAGGTACTTGGTCAGCCTTGCTGCCATGACAGAGAAGAAGATTTTCCCTTCGACGTTCAGTAGTGATATTGGCCTGAACTGGCTAATGTCACTTGAGTTTTGCTCTTTGGGGATGTACACACCATCTGCCGTCATCCACTGGCCGCTGATCTTCTGGTTTCTCCAAGCCGATCGCAGCAGCCTGTGGAGCCACTCCAGCACCTTGGGACATTTCTTGTAAAGCTGGTAAGGTATTCCGTTTGGCCCTGGTGATGATTTGGCTCTGGCTTTGTCGACCACCTTCTTGATTTCCGCCAACGTTGGAGGCTTGCCATTGAACTGTTCCTCAGGGTTGGTTGGCCACACCAGACCTTGAATGTCGAGTGGTGCTTTGCTCTGTGGGTCAGAGTATGTTTTCCTCAGATGCTGCTCAAGAACTCCTTTGTCCACACTTAGGGTCCCAGATTTTGGCTGCTCAAACAGTGTTCTGGCAAACTGGAAGGGGTCTCTGAAGAAGCGCTCTTGTGTCTTCTTCTTTTTGCTCTTCCTCTTCCTCGCAGATTCCGCTTTGCTGAGGGCACTGTGTTTTTCTTTCAGGTCTTTCCACAGTTTTTCCAAGCCTTGTTTTTCAGCTGGCAGTGCGGTCTTCATTTGCATCTTGAGGTTTTTCTTTTGGACCCTGATCTTGTCCATCTTTTCTTGGCGTCTGGATTTCTTTGGAGGTGTTTTCTCTTTGGGTAGTTTTGCTCCATAGGCGTCTCTACATGTGGCATACACAATGTCCCCATATGTGGCTAGTTTGTGTTCCAGGGTGCTTTTCCCTATCAGTGCATCGAGTCTTTGGACGATTTTTGCATCCAGTTTCTCCCAATCTTCAGTTTCGTTTGCTCGTGGCAGGTTGAGTTTCAGGCGCCTGGCATCGAGGGCCTGTGCAAATTCCTCATCCGAACCAACAGCGTGGATGTCCTTGGCACTGTGGTTTAAATCCTGGCCTTGGTCTTCCGACGTCTTATCTGCTGATGCAGTGCGCTGCTGCTCATTCAGATGAGTCTTCACACATCCCATCTTTGTTCTGTGGATCTTCATGCCACGGGTGGTAGCGAAACGCTTTCCACAGACACATGGATATTCCATTTGGTCCATGTTCATAGTCCGTTTGGGATTTGCAGTCATGATTGGTTGAGCACCGATGGATTCATCATTCTCTCCCCCTTTCGGTGAATCCTGGGAGCATCTTTTCCTTTTATTTTTAGGAATATATTTTTGTCTTAAATCTGTAAGCAAAGGACAAACAAATAGAAAATGAAGTTCGTTCTCTGGGGCAGACTTGCACAATGGACATAAAACATTTAATTCTGTATGAACATTGTAACGTTGCCTGTGCACAGCAATATCAGATACACCGAATCTAAACTTAGTTAATGCAGATCTGACAAAACTATTAATATTCATCGATAGATAAGGTTCCGCTTCCATTACCTGATTTGACTTTAGATATCGAAACAAAGAGAATAACTCACTGTTTTTAATATGACTATTCCAGTCTTGCAAGTTACAATCAATTATTCTCTGCTTAAAACAAGCCAAAAATGTTTTAACACATCCAACACTCTGTTCTAACCAAACAAACGAAAACCCATAACTACAAAGACATTTACGAACAGAAGTTGCCCAAGTTGATTTACCTCTAGAATCTAAATCAAACAATACTTTGTATGCTTTTGCAGGTAATATGTGTTCTCCCATACGCACGAGCTTAAGCCAATAACTAATACATTTCACGTATGAATTTACATAAATGGGATATCTGCCGAGCTCACCATAAACCAAATCATTAGGGGTTCGTCTATCCACATGCAAAAAGCGTTTCATAGCAAATAAATGTAATTTTTCAATTTCATGACCTTTATCCAATCCCCAAATCTCAGCGCCATACTGTACAATAGACTGCACTTGGGCATCAAACAATTTAAAAAATAATTTAACCGAAACACTTTCAAATTTATAAATCAAGCTTAAAATAGCTATAACAGCACGCTTTCCTCTGTTAACAAGATCATGATAGGCAAACGTAAAGCTAAGTTTTGTTGAAAAATATATGCCCAAGTACTTGTAAGCATTTACCACGGACATTTGCGAACTTCCATACGACCACCTTTCACACGACGCTAAGAAACCACCCTTTCGAAAAACTATAATGTTTGATTTACCCATGTTTACTTTCAAATCCAGTCTATATGCTGCAGAATGCAAATTATTCAATTGGTTTTGTAATCCTACGACAGTTTCAGAGAGCAAAACGATATCATCTGCAAATAACAATATAAATAATTCAATCAAGTCAAAAGTGACACCGTGTCTTCCCTTCTCAATAATTTCTAGTGCTAATTCATTAATATACTGTGAAAATAATACTGGGCTGCAGACATCCCCCTGTTTAACACCCTGAGTACATCTAATATAGTCACTAAATTTTGCCCCACATCTTATCGTAGCTTTAACATCTTTGTACATGCATTTTACACAATTATATAATTTACCTTTGATTCCATTTTTTGTAAGTATCGGCCACAAAAGTTTTCTTGAAATGGAGTCAAAGGCCTTTTCAAAGTCTATAAAGGCAACATAAAGCTTACGGTTATTAGAAAATTGCTTCTGGACAGCTGCTAACAGAGTGAACATATGATCAATTGTACAAAAGTTTTTCTTGAACCCTGCCTGGTGATCACCTGTTATATTGTTTACTTCAATCCATTCTGACAATCTCTTGTTAATTATAGAACCAAATACTTTACTTGCAATATCAGACAAGGAAATTCCTCTGTAATTGTTGGGGTCATTCGTATTACCTTTTTTAAAGAGAGGGAGAATAAATGATTTGTGCCAATCTTCAGGATAAATTCCATTGTCAAACAAATTATTGAACAATTTAACGAGAAAATCAGTTCCAACATTACCAACATTTTGAAAAAACTCACAAATCATGCCATCTGGACCAGCTGCCTTTCCTTTTTTTTTTTAGCTTTCTTATTGCAGCAACGACTTCAATTTTGCTTATAGGACGATCATAATATTCTATATATCCGTTGTCACATATTATATCATTTTCTATAATTTCAGTTTCTGTTGTAGAATCCTTATCCAGCACATGCTTAAAATGATTATACCATTCATCTATAGTGATTTGGTTTTGATTATATACTCGCTTTTTAAATACTGTACGTACATTTCTCCAGAACTCTTGCTGACTATCAATACTTGTGATCACTTTTTCAAACAGTAAATCGTTGTGTTGTTTCTTCTTTCTTTGTAATAAATTTTTATACTCACGTCGAGCTACACAGTATAGATGTCGGACATCTTTATCTAATGTGTTGCAAAATGTTCTTAACAATTTTCGTAAATTTTGTCTTTCAATTTTACATTCGGCATCAAACCAATCATTCTGTCGTTTCACTCTGTTTACACAAACTTTACGTTTCATACCGTCAGCAGCTCTTTTTACAGAACTGTTAAACAAGTAAAGTGCATCATTTATATTTACATTTACTAAATCCATAGCACGAAATAACTGGAATTTGATCTCCTGTGAGTTCACTACTGTGTTTAGTGACCATACTGTGTTTGTAAAGCCAGCTTTACGATTTACTGAGCGAGGAAGGAGATCAGGGGGAGTAATATGTTTAATCAGGAATGGTCTTGTGAAATTTGTGAAACAAGTCGTTGTTCATTATGATAATGTGTTATTATTTGTTCTTGATAAAAATTTGTTCAGCTTATCAAATGATATCTTATATTTATGTACATATGTTCCACCCGAGAAATCGCCATACTATTCTGTGTTAAACGTGGATAACGGGATCAGTCAAATTGAGGATTGTATTGTAAATAATATATGTTTCAGTGATAAGATGTCAATATTGATGTATGGTGACTTTAACGGTCGAACAGCAGACATATCTCCAGAATGTGATGACAATATTAAAACGTTTTCATGGTTTGACAAATTTGATTCGTCTAAAGTTAAACGACAGTCTCAAGACAAGGTGTTGAATGAATATGGTAAACGTCTGTTAAACATGTGTAATGCTTTGAGTCTATACATTCTTAATGGTCTTTGTTCGAGTGACATCAGTGGTCACTTTACATATGTGTGTCAATCAGGTTGTAGTGTGAATGATTACTTTATAGCATCATGTGAACTTTTTGACTTTATAAACTCTTCTTGTAAATTGTGTGTGAAAGAACGATTGGAATCTGATCATATGCCTTTGGAACTTAGCGTAAATGTTCTAGGAACAAACGTGGGTGTGAATGAAAATGAAAAAAGGAGAGAGTATATTGAAAAGTTTGTGTGGGATAAGGATTATGCCTTGAATTTCATAGACACAATGAACTCACATAGAGAGAGAGAGAGAGAGAGAGAGAGAGAGAGAGAGAGAGGGGGGAGGGAGGGAAGAAGGAAGGAAGGAAGGGAAAGGAGAAGAAATAGGAGGAATAGCAGGAGGAGAGGAAGGAGGAGCAGGAGGAGGAGGAGCAGAAGAGAGAGAGGAGAGAGAGAGAGAGAGAGAGAGAGAGAGAGGAGAGGGAGGGAGGAGAAAGAGAGAGAGGGAGGGAGGGAGAGAGAGAGGGGGGAAGAAAGAGTAGAGAAGAGAGAGAGAGAGAGAGAGAGAGAGAGAGAGAGGACAGACAGACAGACAGACAGGCAGACAGACAGACAGACAGACGAAGAGGAGGAGGAGGAGGAGGAGAGGAGAGAGAGAGAGAGAGAGAGAGAGAGAGAGAGAGAGAGAGAGAGAGAGAGAGGAGAGCGTATCTCAAAGCGACAGCTAAAGGATGTTGCCATTTTCAGCACTATCCGTGATGCTTCTACGTGACGTCGACCCCTCGCAGTTTCAATTGACTAATTTGTTCCTTCTCTGCCATTTAGCCTCGAACTGCCGAAGTCAAACAACATGCTTCATCAAACCTTAGTGCCGATGATCGATTATGGCACGAATATTCAAAGGATACAGCTGTAGGACTAAGAGATCTTTGGTAGTGGCTGGAAGAACGAAAAACTCAAATAAAAATGTAAAATGACAACTATTTTTGTCCATGTTTTGCTTAGAATAGCGCGAGATTTGCGTCAAAAGTGACAAAATTACAAACGCGTAGGAAGAATGACTAAAACACGCACAGGCACAGACAGACAGACAGACAGACAGACACACACACACACACACACACACACACACACACACACACACACCACGCACGCACGCACGCACGCACGCACGCACGCACACACACACACACACACACACACACACACACATGAAATGAAATGAGATGAATAATCAAACAAAAATATGAATGAAAAAAATACATACATGATTGAAACTAGATAACTAAATAGATGAATAAATGAATAAGTAAACAGACGAATAGATGAATAAGTAAATAGATAAATAAATAAATAAATAAATAAATCTGGCACTGAGAATTACTCACGCTCACTACATCTTGACTTGGCCAGAACAGCCCAGAACAGAGTGTGATGGCGAAGGGTCGTCGATGGCCTATGCTCCACCGGGAGCGATGGGCACAATGAATGAATGACTAAATCTTGAAAAGGTTAAGGAAATATCAACAGGTTTACCCCCCCCCTTCCCGCCTCCTTCCCACCTGAATGTAGGACCAGATTTTAGCCTGACAGAGGCTGGTGTCATTGAACTTTTCGTTTATCTATACTACTCAAAAGAATTGAAGGGCCGCATTCATTTTTGATATGGTTTACATAATACAGCGTAGCATAAAACATGAAATGTTTATGGCCAATTTATTCACTCAAAGTGTGACAAGTGCTTCACAGAAAACTGGTTTTGGCAATTGTTCAGTCGAATCTGTCTCAAAGGTGTTACACTGGTCCGCAAAAGAAGCTCAAAAACCACGAGAAAAAGGTCGCAATTTGAGTGCGCCTAGCTGGCGCAGCAGTGTTCGGCTGTCTGAAAACTGCATTGCACATGCAAGCCGGACCTTTAATGAACACTTGTCAACCTGATTCGCTGACCAGTGGCTTTATTAAGGGCCGCTTTTGGGGGGTGTTCAAACATGCCACCAAGACGCAAACTTAGTGACGCTGAGAGAGGGATGGCTGTGGCCTGGCTACAAGAAGGCGTGGCGGTCCGAGAAGTTGGCAGACGACTTAGAGTAACACATTCTGTCATTCAAAGACTGAGAGACCGGTACAACAACTATGGGAGAGTTCAAGAAGCACGCAGACCTGGACGCCCCAGAGCGACCAACAGACGACAGGATCGCTTCATCATCCTGGCGGCACTACGCAATACAACCGCCACCGCCAACGTACTCAGGGGGCAGCTGAGAGCAGCCAGCAACGTCCTCGTCAGTGACCAGACGGTTCGCAACCGCCTGCGTGAGGCCAACATGCGGTCAAGGCGTCGAGCATTGCGACCTCCACTGACCAGAGCTCACCATGCTCTCGTCTGGCTTGGGCTCAACGACACCTGGCCTGGACAAGGCAGCAGTGGTCCAGGGTGCTCTTTTCTGATGAATCCCGCTACACCCTGTCCTTCAACGACGGCAGGATTCGCGCCTGGAGGCGTGTTGGAGAGCGCTTCATTGACGCCACTGTTGCGGAGCACGACCGCTATGGTGGTGGGTCCCTGATGGTGTGGGGTGGCTTCAGTCTTCATCACAGAACACCCCTGCACAGTGTCCAAGGCTACCTGACCAGCGTAGCCTACAGGGACGACATTCTGGAGCCAATCGCTGTACCAGCTTTGCAGGCCATGGGACCAGGAGCCATACTACAGGACGATAACGCCAGGCCGCACAGAGCTCGGGTCGTACAGAACTTTCTCCAGCAGCAGCAAGTCACCAGGATGGACTGGCCTGCCCGCTCACCCGATCTGAACCCCATCGAACATCTTTGGGATGTTCTGGGCCGTCGTATACGCAACAACCACCCTCCTGCACACAATCTCGACGTCCTGTTCAGGAATCTGGAGCAGGAGTGGCAGGCGATCCCCCAGAACACCCTCCAGACTGGTCAGATCCATGAGACAGCGCTGCCATGACTGCATCAACGCCAATGGCGGTCACACACGATATTGACTCTTGACATTCTGACAGTCGGTTGTTCTGAATTTGCAAAATGGGGGTGTGTCCATGTCAATGAAATTTTCACGATAATTGATTTGCACTTCTTGATGAAATTGTGTCCAATCGATGATCAAATGATTGAATTAAATGTTTGTTGGTTGATTTCAGCTGTCGGACTTATGGGTTATTATTGGGGAGTGATGAACTGTATGGCCCTTAAATTCTTTTGAGTAGTATAATTGCATCTTTATTCGTTTTCATGTCTGTATGTATGTATATATGTATGTATGCCTGCATCGGTTTGACATTGACTCATGTCTGCGCTCTCCCTAGTGCCTGTCTGGCCTGACATCAGTTTTTGTCTTTTGCCCTCTCTGTGTCGGCTTTGAATGGTCTGTGGGAACAACAGCCTGAATGTCTTGTACAGAAATATGGTATGCCCACGAAAGTCTACATACAGACCAAAATATCTAGACCGAGGCTTTACCAAAATGTGCAGGATGTATTTTAGCAAACTGTACGGGGTGAGGTTTGAGCAAAACGTCAAGGTTTTGGTATTATAAAAAAATGTACAAGGTGACGTTTTAGCAAACGTACAGAATGAGCCTTTACCAAAGTGTTTAGGTGGGGTTTCAACAACATGCCCAGGGTGTATTTTTTTATGTCCAGGTTGAGGTTTGACCAAAATTATCCAGGGTGTACAGAGTAAGGGTTTAG
The DNA here is from genome assembly GCA_033310375.1 of Conus canariensis. NCBI lineage: Eukaryota > Metazoa > Mollusca > Gastropoda > Neogastropoda > Conidae > Conus > Conus canariensis. The sequence continues at coordinate 74,023,347 of CM065721.1, forward strand.
CCAAATGTACAGGGTGGTGTTTTCCGAAATTGTACATAATGAAGTTTATGAAAAATATCCAGAGTGAGGATTTACCGAACTGTCCAGGGTGGGTTTTTTCCTAACAAAATGTTCGGGATGAAGTTTAGGCAAAATAACCGGAGTACGGTTTTCCGAAAAAAAATGTTCAGCATGAGGTTTAATGCAAAATATCCAGAGTGAGGTTTTACCAAAATGTCCATGATGGGGTTTTACCAAAAGGTTCAGGAAGAAGTTTAGGCAAAATGTCCAGTGTGAGGTTTATCAAATGTCCAGGGCGAGGTTTATCAAATGTCCAGTGTGGGTTTATCAAATGTCCAGGATGAGGTTTATCAAATGTCCAGAGTGAGGTTTACCAAAATGTCCAGGGTAAGGTTTACCAAAATATCCAGAGTGAAGTTTATCAAATATCCGGGGTAAGGTTTACCAAACGTCCAGGGTGAGGTGTATTAAATGTGCAGTGTGAAGTTCATTAAATGTCCATGGTGAGGCTTACCAAAATGACGAGGGTGCGGTTTACCAAAATGTCCATGGTAAGGATTACCAAAATGTCCAGGGTGAGGTTTACCAAAATGTCCAGGGTGCGGTTTACCAAAAGTGCCAGGGTAAGGTTTATCAAAATGTCCAGGGTGAGGTTTACCAAAATGTCCAGGGTGAGGTTTATCAAATGTCCAGGGTGAGGTTTACCAAAATGTCCAGGGTGAGGTCTATCAAGATGTCCAGGGTTATGTTTACCAAAATGTTCATGGTGAGGTTTACCAAAATGTCCAGGGTGAGGCTTACCAAAATGTCCAGGGTGAGGTTTACCAAAATGTCCAGGGTGAGGTTTATCAAAAGGTCCATGGGGAGGTTTACCAAAATGTCCAGGGTGCGGTTTACCAAAATGTCCAGGGTGATGTTTATCAAAATGTCCAGGGTAAGGTTTATCAAATGTCCAGGGTGAGGTTTATCAAATGTCCAGGGTGAGGATTATCAAATGTCCAGGGTGAGGTTTTTCAAATGTCCAGGGTGAGGTTTATCAAAATGTCCAGGGTGCGGTTTACCAAAATGTCCAGGGTGCGGTTTACCAAAATGTCCAGGGTGAGAGTTATCAAATGTCCATGGTGAGGTTTATCAAATGTCCAGGGTGAGTTTTACCAAAATGTCCAGGGCGAGGTTTATCAAAATGTCCAGGGTGATGTTTATCAAAATGTCCATGGTGGGAGTTATCAAATGTCCATGGTGAGGTTTACCAAAATGTCCAGGGTGAGGTTTACCAAAATGTCCAGGGTCAGAGTTATCAAATTCCAGGGTGAGGTTTATCAAATGTCCAGGGTGAGGTTTATCAAAATGTTCAGGGTGCGGTTTACCAAAATGTCCAGGGTGCGGTTTACCAAAATGTCCAGGGTGAGAGTTATCAAATGTCCATGGTGAGGTTTACCAAAATGTCCATGGTGAGGTTTACCAAAATGGCCATGGTGCAGTTTACAAAAATATCCAGGGTGCGGTTTACCAAAATATCCAGGGTGAGGTTTACCAAAATGTCCAGGGTGAGAGTTATCAAATGTCCAAGGTGAGGTTTATCAAATATCCAGGGTGTGGTTTATCAAATGTCCAGGGTGAGGTTTACCAAAATGTCCAGGGTGAGAGTTATCAAATGTCCATGGTGAGGTTTACCAAAATGTCCATGGTGAGGTTTACCAAAATGGCCATGGTGCAGTTTACAAAAA
>CM065721.1:74027573-74055073 GCA_033310375.1 Conus canariensis
CAGACAAGTGTTTCAGCATTGAACTCCATACACTCTAAGGGGGCTGAGCCGCATCCAGGTCATGACTCCCAGATGCCCTTCTACTGCCAACTTTTTTTTTTCTGGCGCTGCCGGGATTCGAACCCGCAACTTTTGGATGGGTGGGCGTCTCAAGGTGTGCCTTTTTTTCTTTAAAGACGGGTGTCTTACCCCACTGCTGACGGGACACCTGTTCTAAGCTGGGTAATTTAAGGCCTTGTGAAGTTCACTTTTGTTCTTCATCGACCAGATCCAGCTGGAACTCTATTCGGCTGCCTCTGCCATTGCCTTAAGGGTTCTGGTCCTCTTCTTACCTGAAATCCCGAACTGTTTCATGAGGTGATGAGCTGATGAACCCACAAATCCCCGGGTGTAAAGAGGAAATCGAAAACGAGGTCACCAAAAGAGCAGGGCAGGGTGGCACATAGAAGCTGATTCGAAAATGAATCATACACTTGATCACAACAAAAATGAATTATGTTTAGCCTGTAAACAGAAATGCAGAAGAGCGCTTTGGGACAGTTTGATCACAATGGCGAGGGTAGCTATCGTGTTCTGGCAACGATATTTAACAGGAAACCAGCTGAATACGATACGAGGCGATTTCATACGATACTAAACAACACAACAACACAATGCAAAGCAATGCAGAACAATAGCACATAATTTCACCGTCACACAATACCAGACAATGTGGTATGTCCCAGACCATGCTGCATTACAGTGTGAACCAAAGCAGTTCTTAATGCCTTCTCACCATCCTTCTACGCCCTTCTCCCGACCCTTCAAAAGATGAAACAGAATGTATCAAATGTCTCTTCTCTCTGATTGCAGACCGTGTCCGTTGGTAGAAAGGCCATTACACACGTGGTCAAACTGACGTGACCGTAGAATAACTGGCAAGACACTCTTCATACTTTGCTGTTGCTGTTCTTGTTGTTGTTTATTGTTACTCATTCATTTTTCTAGTCTTGATTTTTTAAAATTAACCAACCAACCAACCAACCAACCAACAAACCAGCCAACCAACCAACCACCCACCCACCCAACCAACCAATCAATCAGCCAACTAACCAACCAATCAACCAGCCAGCCAGTCAGTCAACCAACACACAACCAACTAGTTAGTTAGCTAGTTAGTTATTTACTTTGTTATTAATCGATCAATCAGTCAGTCAATCAATCAATCAATCCATCCATCAATTCATTCATATTTATGCTTTATTTTCGTTGCCGCGCCACTATTCACACACCCACTTGAAAATATCAACCGCTCCAATAAGTAAGACCCACCACACACGTCACGGCTGGCGGGCGAGATCGGAAAGCTCCAAGCCTGCTTACTATATACTCTACAGTCCAGGAATTAGCTTCACCGTCCAATCGTTTTCATGAAGCAGGACCAAGGTCAATGCTGGCAGGCAGACGGTCCGGGCATTACTGAGGATTATGTGCCATGCAAATACTGAATAATTCAAACAGTGACAATAGACATACTGTGTCCTAAAACCACCACTTGACGCGAGGTGATTAAGTGCTCCAGTCGGTTTAAGGTTGGGGGCAACATTGACAACAAACAGAAGCAAATGTGTGATCGGTATAGACAAGAAGCACAGCATTGCTTCGGGGTTATTCGTTGAATATTACACTCGTTAATTTCTTGAGAGAGAGAGAGAGAGAGAGAGAGAGAGAGAGAGAGAGAGAGAGAGAGAGAGAGAGAGAGAGAGAGAGAGAGAGCGGGGGGTGGGATTAGACGCTTTGTCAACACGCGCATGTGTTGTGTGTGTGTGTGTGTGTGTGTGTGTTGTGTGTTGTGTGTGTGTGTGTGTGTGTGTTGTGTGCGTGCGTGCATGCGTGTGTGTGTGTGTGTGTGTGTGTGTGTGTGTGTGTGTGTGTATGTGTGTTCTGTGTGTGTGTGTGTTTGTGTGTGTGTACGTGCGTGCGCGCGCGCGCGCGCGCGGCGTGGTGTGTGTGTGTGTGTGTGTGTGTATGTGTGTGTGTGTGTATGTGTGTGTGTGTGTGTGTGTGTGTGTGTGTGTGTGTGTGTGTGTGTGTGAGTGCGTGTGTGTGTCTGTGTCTGTGTGCGTGTAATGTCTAGACGACTATATTTGTACGCACCCGTCCAACAACATGAAGTCCAGAATTTTTTGTTTTGATTCTTTTTTTTTCCAAAGGAAATGTTTATTTTCTTACAAAAAGGCTTCCCTACACGAACATAATCAAATAACTGAGATGTATGTCACGACACCATTAAATCACAGGAATGTCAAATCAATGACAGGGATTGCGATTAAATCATGGGGATTAGCATCAAGTCACAGGAATGAGGATAAAATCACAGGGATTAAGATTACGTCACAGGGATTATGATTAAGTCACAGGCATTAGGATCAAGTCACAGGGATTAGGATTACATCACAGGGATTATGACTAAGTCAAAGGGATTAGGATCAAGACACAGGGATAAGGATCAAGTCACAGGGATGAGGATCAAGTCACAGGGATTAGGATCAAGTCACAGGGATGTAAGATCAGTTCGAGTATTAGGATCAAATCACAGGGATATATCAGATCAAGTCAAGTATTAGGATGAAGTCACAGGGATAAGGATCAAGTGAAATATTAGGATCAAGTCACAGGGATAAGGTTCAAGTGACAGGGATAAGCATCAAGTGACAGAGATTAGGATCAAGTCACAGGGATAAGGATCAAGTCACAGGGATAAGGATCAAGTCACAGGGGTTAGGATCAAGTCACAGGGATTAGGATCAAGTGACAGGGATAAGGATCAAGTGACAGGGATTAGGATCCAGTCACAGGGATTAGGATCAAGTCTCAGGGATTAGGATCAAGTCACAGGGATCAGGATCAAGTCACAGGGATAAGGATCAAGTGAAAGGGATTATGATCAAGTTACAGGGATAAGGATCAAGTCACAGAGATATCAGATCAAGTGAAATATTAGGATCAAGTCACAGGGATAAGGATCAAGTCACAGGGATAAGGATCAAGTCACAGGGATTAGGATCAAGTCACAGGGATATCAGATCAAGCGAAATATTAGGATCAAATCACAGGGATATCAGATCAAGTCAAGTATTAGGATCAAGTCACAGGGATATCAGATCAAGTGAAATATTAGGATCAAGTCATAGGGATAAGGATCAAGTCACAGGGATATCAGATCAAGTGAAATATTAGGGTCAAGTCACAGGGATGAATCAAGTCACCAGGGATATCAGATCAAGTGAAATATTAGGTCAAGTCACAGGGATTTGGATCAAGTCACAGGGATAAGGATCAAGTCACAGGATATCAAGATCAAGATAGTAAAATATTAGGGAAGATCAAGGTCACATGACGGGATTAGGATCAAGTCACAGGGATAAGGATCAAGTGACAATACAGGATCAAGTGACAGGGATTAGGATCAAGTGACAGGGATAAGGATCAAGTCATAGGGATAAGGATCAAGTACAGGGATTAGGATCAAGTCACAGGGATAAGGATCAAGTGACAGGGATAAGGATCAAGTGACAAGGGATTAGGATCAAGTGACAGGGATTAGGATCAAGTCACAGGGATTAGGATCAAGTCACAGGGATAAGGATCAAGTCACAGGGATTAGGATAAGTCACAGGGATTAGGATCAAGTCACAGAGGTATTAGGATCAAGTCACAGGGATATAGATCAAGTCAAGTATTAGTATCAAGTCACAGGGATAATCAATGGAAATCAAGTAATATTAGGGTCAAGTCACAGGGATAAGGATCAAGTCACAGGGATATCAGATGAAGTAAATATAGTCAAGTCACAGGGATTAGGATCAAGTCACAGGGATAAGATCAAGTCACAGGATATCAGATCAAGTGACTAGATTAGGATCAGTCACAGGTATAAGGATCAAGTCACAGGGATTAGGATCAAGTCACAGGGATTTAGGATCAAGTCACAGGGATTAGGATCAAGTCACAGGGTATCAGATCAAGTCAAGTATTAGAATCAAGTCACAGGGATATCAGATCAAGTCAAGTAATAGAGATCAAGTCACAGGATATCAGATCAAGTCACTTATTAGGATCAAGACACAGGGATTACGATCAAGTCACAGGGATTAGGATCAAGTCACAGGGATCAGGATCAAGTCACAGGGATGTCAGATCAGTTCAAGGATTAGGATCAAGTCACAGGGACATCAGATCAAGTCACGTATTAGATCAAGTCACAGGGATTAGGACCAAGTCACAGGGACATCAGATCAAGTCAAGTATTAGATCAGGTCACAGGGATTAGGATCAAGTCACAAGGATTAGGATCAAGTCACAAGGATTAGGATCAAGTTAGAGCGATATCAGATCAAGTCACGGATTTTAAGATCAAGTCACAGGGATTAGGATCAAGTCACAGGGATTAGGATCAAGTCACAGGGATAAGGATCAAATCACAGGGATAAGGATCAAGTCACAGGGATAAGGATCAAGTCACAGGGATTAGGATCAAGTCACAGGGATATCAGATCAAGTGAAATATTAGGATAAAATCACAGGGATATCAGATCAAGTCAAGTATTAGGACCAAATCACAGGGATATCAGATCAAGTCAAGTATTAGGATCAAGCCACAGGGATAAGGATCAAGTCACAGGGATTAGGATCAAGTCACAGGGATAAGGATAAAGTCACAGGGATATCAGATGAAGTGAAATATTAGGGTCAAGTCACAGGGATTAGGATCAAGTCACAGGGATAAGGATCAAGTGACAGGGATTAGGATCAAGTCACAGGGATTAGGATCAAGTCACAGGGATAAGGATCAAGTCACAGGGATAAGGATCAAGTCACAGGAATATCAGATGAAGTGAAATATTAGGGTCAAGTCACAGGGATTAGGATCAAGTCACAGGGATAAGGATCAAGTCACAGGGATTAGGATCAAGTCACAGGGATTAGGATTAAGTCACAGGGATAAGGATCAAGTCACAGGGATTAGGATCAAGTCACAGGGATAAGAATCAAGTCACAGGGATGTCAAATCAAGTGCAATATTAGGGTCAAGTCACAGGGATAAGGATCAAGTCACAGGGATAAGGATTAAGTCACAGGATTAGGATCAAGTCACAGGGATAAGGATCAAGTCACAGGGATAAGGGTCAAGTCACAGAGATATCAGATCAAGTGAAATATTAGGGTCAAGTCACAGGAATTAGGATCAAGTGACAGGGATTAGGATCAAGTCACAGGGATAAGTCACAGGGATAAGGATCAAGTCACAGGGAATAGGATCCAGTTAGAGGGATATCAGATCAAGTCACGGATTTTAAGATCGTCACAGGGATTAGGATCAAGTCACAGGGATTAAGATCAAGTCACAGGGATAAGGATCAAGTCACAGGGATTGAGATCAAGTCACAGGGATTAGGGTGAAGTCACAGGGATAAGGATCAAGTCACAGGGATAAGGATCAAGTCACAGGGATGTCAGATCAAATCATGAATATCAGGTTTAAAAACAAAAAAAACAACAACAACAACAACGATGGTTTGTAAATAGTCATGGATCAGTGTACATACAGGAGAATATGGTGTGAGTAAACAGAGAGAGAGAGAGAGAGAGAGAGAGAGAGAGAGAGAGAGAGAGACAGACAGACAGACAGACAGACAGACAGAGACAGAGACAGAAACAGAGACAGACAGAGTGAACTGGGAAATAGGTTAAGAAAAAACAGATGTATTGAGCCAGTCATCTCTCTCTCTCTCTCTCTCTCTGACTGAGAGACATTCATGTCGAAAACCAAACGCAAAACAAATACAGATCGCGAAAAGAAGAAATGACAAAGAGAAACATCATGAGCTTCACCACCAAGTCCACGTCTCCTTAACCAACACACACGTAACAACCGTGCCTTTTTCAAAGACACAGTGGGTATACATACATATATACACGCTTCATATGAATAGACGTTGTGACATCGAATCCCTCTGACACCTAACAGCAAATATAGCTTTTGTCTCTTTCACGGGGTGTCATTCTGGTGGTGTGGGGGTAGTGTAAGATAGGTCCCCTGTACCCATCCGTCCACTATTCTTCGCCCCCCCTCCCCCCCCCCCCCCCCCCCCCTACTCTTCTGGAGCGGCTATTCCGTCTGCTACGTCATCTGGGGTAACTCTGGACGTTAAACCTGAATGTGACTACCAATAAATCACTTAATTAATCACTCATTTGAGCTATGTCAGTGAAATGTATATGAATACAGTCAATACATTTCAATATCTCTGAATACAAATCTTGACTATGAGATAATGACAAAATTAACTATCCAAACCAAGAAATAGGTTTGATGAAAATAGAACCAGAAAGATTATGGACTGCATTTCTATGAAATATTGAGAAAATGTGAGCTGTTTCTCTTCAGCAGTCTGACTAATGACGCATCGCTAGTAATGTTTGACAATGGTGATGATAGCAATGATGATGAGAAATGGGTGATAATAATAATGACGACGAAGAAAATGATTGTGATGACTGACGATGATAATTTGAATTTATAAGACTGGTTTCCCTTCTAATTTGCTGGTTATCTCCCAACACCAGTGGTAGCTGATTGTCACTTAAGTTATCTGATTTCGACATTAAAAAAAAACCCACAGAGAATAAAAAAACATACTGACACCAACACTTTTAAGCAAAGAAGGTGAGCACCCCATTAACATTCATGACCAGAATGTGTAGAAATGCATAAAATGCTGACAGCAACGTTTTGACTTCGAAATCCATAGTCGGTGAGCTTAGAGGTACTGGTCGACGTATGCAATGGAATCATGAACTGACAGCAACACCGCAGAGAGATATCTAAGCAATGGCGATGAACTGCTTCCAAAGACCGCTCGCCACTCCCTATACTGTTAGCTATCACTTATCCGGGGGCCTTGAAGACCGTTCGGGTGCCACAGAAGACTTCGCAACCAGCTTTCTCCACTCCTCCCGGTTCTCAGACGCTCTTAGGCAGTTGCTGAGTATGAGGCCCGTCCATGCACTGATGTTGTCCTCTCATCTCTCGCTGTCTTCCTTTCCTTCTGCCTCCTCGCACTGTTCCTTGTAGAATGATTTTGGCAAGTCTTGTAGATCTTGATACATGACCATACCATCTCATTTTCCTTCTTTTCACTGTGGACAACAAGTCTTCGTATGGCTTGCCTTACTCTGGTCTGGACCTCCATGTTGGTCATGTGGTCTAGATGCCAAGGATCTTGCGGAAGCATCTCATCTCTATACTGAGCACGTCACAAATGACAAAGTCCGCAGAACCCGTGCGACAGCGTGCGAGTCATTCTGGAGACGTGGTGGCCACAGGGAGGCAAGGAAGGCAAATGGTGTGGAGAGGCGACAAGGTCAAGAGGGCTGAAATTTTAACACCACCCTGCAAGGAACAGCGTGGGGAAGGAGGAAGGCAGGGCGGACACAGGAACAGCGTGGGGAAAGAGGAAGGCAGGGCGGACACAGGAACAGCGTGGGGAAACAGGAAGGCAGGGCGGACACAGGAACAGCGTGGGGAAAGAGGAAGGCAGGGCGGACACAGGAACAGCGTGGGGAAAGAGGAAGACAGGGCGGACACAGGAACAGCGTGGGGAAAGAGGAAGACAGGGCGGACACAGGAACAGCGTGGGGAAAGAGGAAGGCAGGGCGGACACAGGAACAGCGTGGGGAAAGAGGAAGGCAGGGCGGACACAGGAACAGCGTGGGGAAAGAGGAAGGCAGGGCGGACACAGGAACAGCGTGGGGAAAGAGGAAGGCAGGGCGGACACAGGAACAGCGTGGGGAAAGAGGAAGACAGGGCGGACACAGGAACAGCGTGGGGAAAGAGGAAGACAGGGCGGACACAGGAACAGCGTGGGGAAAGAGGAAGGCAGGGCGGACACAGGAACAGCGTGGGGAAAGAGGAAGGCAGGGCGGACACAGGAACAGCGTGGGGAAAGAGGAAGGCAGGGCGGACACAGGAACAGCGTGGGGAAAGAGGGAGGCAGGGCGGACACAGGAACAGCGTGGGGAAAGAGGAAGGCAGGGCGGACACAGGAACAGCGTGGGGAAAGAGGAAGGCAGGGCGGACACAGGAACAGCGTGGGGAAAGAGGAAGGCAGGGCGGACACAGGAACAGCGTGGGGAAAGAGGAAGGCAGGACGGACACAGGAACAGCGTGGGGAAAGAGGAAGGCAGGGCGGACACAGGAACAGCGTGGGGAAAGAGGAAGACAGGGCGGACACAGGAACAGCGTGGGGAAAGAGGAAGACAGGGCGGACACAGGAACAGCGTGGGGAAAGAGGAAGACAGGGCGGACACAGGAACAGCGTGGGGAAAGAGGAAGACAGGGCGGACACAGGAAGAGGTAGGCAGAGCTAAGATGGCTGAGCGGACCAGAAAGAGCTTTGCCGCCGTCAACCGGGCACTTTCTCACCACCTTCAGAAGTAGAGAGACAAACTTAGGGCAGCGTTCGTCAATGCTGCTACTCCCACTGCCCTGGTAGGCTGTGCACGGCACGAAGGCCGTTGATTGGGAATGTGACAGGAATCAGGGACGAGTTCCACCTAGAATTAGTCGCCAAGGTTTTGTTACGTAAACACAACCAATACCACAGATTACAACAACAAAATTAAAAAGAAAAATAGATTTAAAAAAAAGTTTAAAAAAAAGACACATGAACGATTAAATTTGTCAAAGGCTATGGGAAAAAAATGATACACAATCACACGTTTTAGATAAAAGAGAGAAAAAAAAAAGAAATACAGTTAGAACGTTTGGTACAGGAAGTTTAATCCGAGACCTTGTCTCCCTCTTCTCACAGTCCCGGGAAGTTTTCCCACAGTGAGTAGTCTATGAAGTAACCACGGAGCTCATCGCACAGGATAGGCGGATTCCTGTAACGAACAATGAAAAAGAAAACAGTTTGAGAGCACAGAAATGGATTATGTTGGAAACCATTATTTTGGTCAATAACGAGTCGCATGGTTCACTGGTGTGCATTAAAGGTACTCCTAGTAGCAACGGTAACAGGGCCTGATAATGTTGGATGATAGATTTGGTGCTGCAGGGTAAGACCGCTGCGACATACTGTTTCTATGTAAGGTTTTATGACTTTCTGTGGGAGACAAACAGCGCAGACAATATGTCAGCGCAGTGAGCTCTTAGAAACTGCAAAGCGAGGAGGGGCAAGTTTCTCCCCTCCTCCTCCCGCCCTCTGCCCCCCCCTCCCCCCCCCTGTATACATGTACATATACAAACATGCATGTTCACGCGTGCGTGCGTGCTAAGAGAGAGAGAGGGGGAGAGAGATACGGGGAGAGAGAGAGAGAGAGAGAGAGAGAGAGAGAGAGATCGAGACAGACAAAGAGACAGACAGACAGAGACAGACATGTAACATGTGTGTCTCACACACACACACACACACACACACACCACACACACACACACACACACTCATGTAATGAGTTGTGAATGCTATTCGCCAGTACCCATGCCTTAGCACACTCTGGCCCAAGCTACAACCATGTGATTTGCAGCTCAGTCATGTAGCCAACTGAATGAGTTTTTTTTTTTTTTTTACCTGATACATAACCTGATGTCTGTAAAGGAAAGGGCGCACATTAAAGATTTCAATAGAAGCCAGCACATGCCTGATCTCTATGTTCTGTATCATTCATGTGTTGTAACTTTCTCCCTAGCTACATCTACAAGACAGACAAAGTCAGACAAAGAGACGGATAGAAAGAGACATAGAGAGAATACACTGAGAAAAGGTTGCAGAGAAGCAGACAACAACACGTTTATGCCAGTAGCTCACTTGTTGTACACACAATACATATAGGTAAAGACAGCCAGTAGCTCACTTGTTGTACACACAATACATATAGGTAAAGACAGCCAGTAGCTCACTTGTTGTACACACAATACATATAGGTAAAGACAGCCAGTAGCTCACTTGTTGTACACACAATACATATACGTAAAGACAGCCAGTAGCTCACTTGTTGTACACACAATACATATAGGTAAAGACAGCCAGTAGCTCACTTGTTGTACACACAATACATATAGTAAAGACAGCCAGTAGCTCACTTGTTGTACACACAATACATATACGTAAAGACAGCCAGTAGCTCACTTGTTGTACACACAATACATATAGGTAAAGACAGGCTTAGGACACAAGAGGGAACACACATTCAGTACGTATGCTCAACATAATGCCTTCACCTGTCCACATAGTATGAAGAACACACAAAGGTGCATTGAACACACAGACTACACAACTACATACACATGGAAAGCAAAAAACCATACGGCACACACACACACACACACACACACACACACACACACACACACACACACACACACACACGCACACACACACACATTTAACAGCAGCACACCGAGAAGACCTACGAGGTGTAATTCAAGTTCAGGAAGAGGGAACGAGGCACCCAGGGTACTCCCTTAACCTGACAGCACACGTGAGCCATGGTGATGTTCCGAATGTTATTCAGCTGATCTGTGAACACCAATCAGGAATTACAGGAATACAGAACATAGGAAAACTTGCCGCCACCAGGCAGCCAGGTAAGACATGAAATTAAGGTCTGAGAGGTCGTGTGGTCATTAATTTTGGATTTTGGGTGCCTGTGTTGAGAGTTGGGGGGAGGGTGGGGGAAGGAGAGGAGTTGGTCCTCAAGGGGAAGGACTCAGAAGGTTTTCTCTGTTAGAGTGACAGAGGGGCTGTGTATTAGCCTATAATTCACCTCCACCCTCTCTCTTACTAGTTAGGGAAGGTTCAACTTTCCAGTACTAGTCATTGAAAGTAATTTTTACTTTTCTCGGGACTGTCAATGAAATGCTAAAAAATGGCTCAGGAATCATTCTTCTTAGAGCTGGGCACCTAAAAGTGCTTGTAGCTCAGAGTGACAGAATTAGAGATGAGTTCAAACATTAAATAAAGCAAATAATTAATATAAGCAACAAAGAACTGACACAAGTTTAGTGTGCCTTCAGATAACCGATATTATTGCTGTGATTGATTAACTTGATGATAAACGGAAGTGCTCGCACAGAGAGCACAAATACAGAGTATGCACGCACACACACACAGTGCAAAAAAAAAAAAAAAAAAAAACAGCGCGCGCGCGCGCGCACACACACACACACACACATACGCGCGCACACACACACAAAACACACACACACACACACACACACACACACACATGAAGAATAACCAGCAAGCATCTGCTGTTTGACTGTTTACCTCTTCAACCTCATTTACCACCATTATCAGGCATGTCTTTGTGTGATGTCTTTTCAGATTTAAAGCTTGCCTTCAATGTTGTTTTCTTTTTAATTTGTAGTCCAGTTAAGCATTTACTTTAAGATTATTTGCAGGTATGTTGTAGGGATGCTTAGTGGGACATATATATGCACTTAGATAGCCACATTATGCATGCACTTACATAGTCACAGACATTTATGCATCTCTCTCTCTCTCTCTCTCCCTCTCTCCGTCTAATATCACATATGTGAAAAGACGTAAAACTGAAGTACTACTACTACTACTTACTACTACTACTACTACTACTACTACTACTACACCACTCAGTAAAGCCTTCCGTAGGACGGCTCGTTTCATAGAAGAAGCGGTCTCCAAATTTGAGGGCGTGGAACTGGTTGCCAAGGAGACAGGCCAGGGTCTCTCCCACAATGCCAAACGTGGCTGGTTCCGACATGATGCCGCTGAACATATCGATGTCATCCACAGAACTGAAATAACAAACGGTCAGCATGAACAACTTGGCATGTCTATCCGTCTGTTTCTTTGTTGTTGTTGTTTCCTGTGGAGTTAAACAGAACACGATTCATCAACCATAAACTCCATATGGAAGACTGTGGAGTGAAGCGTAGAAAACAGAAATGAACAGAACAATATTCATCAACCATAAACTCCAGATGCTAGTCTGCTAAGTGAAGTCAAGAAAACAGAAATAAACAGATTAATATTCATCAACCATAAACTCCATATCTAAGTCGATTGAGTGAGGTCAAAAACCTGGAAATAAACAGAACAATATTCATCAACCATAAACTCCATATCCAAGTCTGTCGAATGTAGACAAGATAACAGATACAAACAGAACATTGTTCATCAACCATCAACTCCATATGTCAAGTCTGTTAGGCTAGGCCTAATTGAAGTCAAGAAAACGGAAATAAACAGAACAATATTCAGCCAAAATGACAAGATGGAGGAAATACTCATGACATAGTGCTAGAGTGTCTAGTAATCAGCTGGAATTTTGTGTTTTAAAATGATGACGCGGCTTAGATCCAGAAGTAACAGGGGTCGAGTTAACTCCGTGTCATCTGGAGAAGGTGATCTAGTGGCCGAAAAAAGCGAGCAAAAACCTGGCTTAAGCAGAACAGTTTTGAAGCGAGCGTTGCTGGTACGTGCACAGACTGCCGAAGAGGGTCCACTTCAGCTTGAAGGTGAATCACACACATTAACCCAGGCTGACACGGTGAGTGATACTGAAACCTTAACGAAAGTTAGTGGAAACCTGTGTGAAAGAATTTCGCGGCTCGAAACAACCATCAGCGAGCAAAAAGAATCAATAGAAAAACTGAGCATGCCTGTTCCAAAAGCAAGTTATGTCAACTGTCAAACCCAGACGGACGTAATTCCTTATTCTGCTCATCGCTCCTATGCGGAAATTGCAAAGGTTGTTCCACCGATCCCTACAACTAAGTCGACAACTGAAATGACTGTAGGGCCGGTGGACCTCGAAAGAAAAGGGAAAAACCAAAAACAAAACAAAAGAAATAACCAACAGAACAGTACAGAAAACAATAACGTCACCGCTAAACCTAAAAATGACGTCATATTTAATACGCAAGCTGAAGTTAACAAGAATACCAGTTCCAAAACAGAGAAAGAAAGGTCTCCAGACATGCCAGTCGTTGCTATTCTTCATGACTCAACGTTGAATGGTGTACATGGAAACAGGCTAGGGGTGTCCTATGGATTTGATGTCGTCAAGTCAAAATGTTCCACTGTTGGTGACATTGAAGGTGCTCTTAAAGCTGCCGATACGACAGCCAAGGGACCCATAGACGCCATTGTCACCCACTGCGGCCTGAACGATCTGAAGACCAAAGACCCAAAGACAGCAAGTCAGTCTCTGGTTTGAGAGGTCAAAAAGATTCTGTCGGCAAGGCCTAAGGTGAAAGTGATTGTAAGCAGAGTGCCACCTGCACGTGACCCGTCACTGCGTCCCAGACGAGAGCTGTTCAATGCGCTCCTTTTGACTGAACTCACAGGGGAAGCAATGGTTGTCTTTGTCTCCCATGATAATCTTTCAACAAGATTCAACACCATGAGAGACAGCCTTCACCCGAACGGCCGAGGGTCCAGTTTCCTTGCAAGGAACCTTGGGAGAACGATCCACCCCCTTTTTTGGGAGAGGCCCAGGAGAACAGCAAGATCCGGTCCTGCGCAGATCTTCCACGTTCCACGGAGCTTATGTAGCTGGAGGCAAAACTCCCATCAACGATTTGAAATGTGGCAACCTTGGTACGGTGCAAGAATGGGGTTTTAATGATATTCGAAATGAGACACGTATCAGTCTTAACATCACCCACACTCATTGTGTTGTTTTTTATTCTATGTGGTATTTACTGGGGATTCTTTTTGCTCCCCCCTTGGGTTTTCAGAAAATGATTAAATGAATATCGAACTTGAAGATTAACCCTTATGAAACAACAATGTGATGGGTCTTTCAAAATTTTACAGTGGAATGCTAGGTCTGTTTCCACTAACCTACCATCTTTCGAAAATCATGTTGTGCAGGGAAATTATTGCGTGCTGGCTCTTCAGTCTCTCAATGTTGAAAAACAGAAGCTTCCCAATATTAAGGATTTTTATTATCCTCCACTTTTTACTATTAACGGATTAAATGAAAAAGTTCAATGCGCAATATATATATATAAGGTGTGGCTTTGAATATTCAAATATTTTTCCTTGGCCAGTACCAAGTGATAAAAAGGTTGTTTTGCTGTTGGTGCTGCAGTTAAAGTAAATGAGTGTTCAATATATAACATATTATCAATGTATTACCCAGCCAGTCCAAAGGAGGACAATACAGACTGGCTTAAAAATACGGATTTCTCTCAGAAAAAAATGGATAGTTTTGGGCGATTTTAATGCCCATGCCCATTTCTGGGATACAAACAGCTCTAAAGTAACATGTAATAGGTTTGTTGAAAATGTTGTAGATTCGGAGTTAATATTGTTGAATGATGGTCGTATTACAAGAATTCCTGATGTCTCAACTCATAATCCCAGTGCTATTGATTTGACTTTAGTGTCCCCAAACTTAGTTGTAGATTATGACTGGTCCCCAGGAGAAGATTGTCTTGGTAGTGATCATCTTCCCATAACCATCGCTCTCAATGTAAATTTCAATTCAAACTCGACAGATCTAGTGGAAAACATACCAAAATATAACTACAAATTTGCAAACTGGGAAGATTACAGCAAATTCTTAGAGTCTCATGATCCTGATTCAATAATCAGTGAAGATATCGATGAATTTTATTTATATTTTAAGAAAATATTACTACTTGCAGCTGATAAGGCGATACCAAAATGCGGTTACAAGAAAATTGGTAAATATATTGGTAATGTTTGGTGGACAGAGGAGTGTAAAACAGTGGTGACATCAAAGCGCAAGGCATTCAAGACATGGATTAGAGATAAGACTGGGGAAAACTTTCGATCTATGAAAATACAGAAAAAATATTGCAAAAAGGTCATCGCTCTAGCAAAAAAGACATATTGGGAAATATTTTGTAATTCGGAGATTACAGAATCAAAGGATATGTACAAGGTTTGGAAAAAATAAAAGAAATGAAAAATTGTAACAGGACACAATCATTTCCTGTGAAATTAGATACGGAATTTCCAGCTGCTTTAGAAAAGGCTGAGGCTTTTGTGGATACTTTTTCATGTAACAGTTGTACTGCAAGCCTGAATTCAGAGGCTAAGCTCTTTAGAACAACCGAGGAAGAAAAAGATATATATTCAGACCCTAGCCCAGTTCAAGAACACTATTTAAATTCCCCTTTACAAATTACAGAATTGAAAGAAGCATTAGCTTCTATTTCTTCTTCAATTTCAGCAGTTGGTCTAGATGGCGTGTCTTACCAGATGCTTTGTCATTTGCCTCCTTCTTGGATAGGTTTGCTACTTTCTTTATTCCAAAAGTGTTGGGATATTGGCGCTATTCCTAAAATCTGGAAGAGTTCAGTAGTTGTACCAGTTCTAAAAGAGGGCAAAATTAAATCTTCAGTTAACAGCTATAGGCCAATTTCGCTTACTTCTCATGTTGGAAAAATTATGGAAAAAATTATACTCAAACGGATCACTTTTTATTGTGAAAAGAATAACAAGATTCCAGTCCAGCAGGCTGGCTTTAGGAAAGGGAGATGGGCTACAGATCATTTGGTTAAGCTTACTACTCAGGTCAAGCGTCAATTTTCACGAAGAAAAAGCACACTAACTACTTTTTTTACGTTAAAAAAACATATGATAGTGTTTGGCATGCCAGATTACTGTTCAAATTATTAAAGGAAATAGGAATTTGTGGCAAACTGTATGGATATATTACAGCCTTTTTGAAGGATAGACATATGTGTACAAAAATTGGCAATACCTACTCATCGTTCAGAAGTGTAGATATGGGGATCCCACAAGGTTCAATCATTGCTCCAATTTTATTCTCCGTTTTTGTTTATGATCTTCCAAAAGCTTTGACTAAGAACACACATGTGGTTCAATATGCTGATGATATTGCAGTATGGATAAACACCAGTTTAAGGAAAATTCGAATAAGAGGATTATCAGTCATTTGCAGACAATTTATCAACAGGAACTAAACAATTCATCAAATTATATAAAAGAAAATGGTTTAAAATTGTCAGGGGAAAAAACATGTTTGCTGCTATTTAATAATGGTGAAAATCCTTCCATATTCCCTATTTTGAAATTAGAGGATAATATCTTGAAATACCAAAATTGTGTTAAATTTTAGGAGTCTTTTTGACAACAAAACATAGTTGGAAAAAGCATATAGAACATCTATTAGCCAAGGCAAGAAAAAGAATAAACTTTTTAAAAATAATCAACCACCAGCCTTGGGGGCAAGACACGAAAAATGTATTGCATTTGTCTACCTCTTTAGTTCGATCCAAATTAAAGTATGGCCAAGAAGTTTATTTTTCTGTCCAAAATATCTTTTTAAAAAGCTACAAAGTTTGGATAGCAAAACAGTGAAATTGACCTTAGGGGTACCATTTCATGCAAATACTATCAAAAGTTACCAAGCTGCAGATGTGTTACCTTTTCGAGAACAACGGCTCTTAGACGTATCAAAATATGTGATTAGAAGCCTGTCAGTTAAGAACTCAGTTACAGCAGAACTATCGATGGACTCGAACAAAGATTATCCCAAAACGAGCTAGAAATATTATATATTTACAACAAATTAGAAATTACACGTATAAGCTTATGTCTGATTGTAACATTGATTTATCAACAATTTCTGAAGATCCCATCACGCCTAAGATTCCCCCTTGGGAGCATTTGTGTGGAAATTTTGATTACAATTACACAAGTGTATCTAAAACTGAAAACTTTAATCTCTTGGTTAGTGATGTCAGAATTCATCTTGACAATTTTTTATAGTAATTACCTGAAAATTTACACTGATGGCTCAGTCCTAGATAACATTGGTAGTGGTTCTGGTTTCGTCATTCCTAGTCTAAATGTGAAAAAGAATTATCATCTTGGCAAAGGGTTTTCTATATTTACAGCAGAATTATATGCAATATTGATGGCTTTGAGCTACATTTATGATGCTCCTATGCCTTTCATAATATTCTCATATGTGTGGATTCTAAATCTGTCTTGCAATCTCTAGAACATTGGGACGGTAAAGCTCGGAAAGATTTACTTTTTTTTAATATTCATCACCTCATACACTGTTTAAGGATTCATGGAATATGTATTGACTTCTGCTGGGTTCCCTCTCATAGTGGGTTGAAATGGAACGAAGCAGCAGATATACTTGCTAAAGCTGGAGCTAAACATTGCCCTGATTGTAATTCATTATCTTCACTGAAAATATCTTCATCAGAAAGTTTGCTAAAATTAAAAAGTTGTGTTTATAACAGAATTCGTGGTGAAAATCTTAAATATATAAATACTTGTCCTCGTCACATTTCTTAAGATAGTAACAAAACTGAAGTTAAATGCATGGAACACAAAATATTCTTGCCATGTTCTTTGTACTTGTGGTAAGCCTATTTCAGTGCATCATCTGTTGATGGAATGTTCTGTCTTAACTCCAATCTATAAAGAAAATTCTATTGACATCAAAGTCCAAGATATCAGTCAAATATTGTCCAGCCCTACTATCATAAACATTGCTACTATTATCGCACAATCTAAAATTGCCAAGTTGCTTTGATGCGTTTTTGTTGTTGTTTTGTTTTAATACCATTAATTTCAATAAGTTTTTTTTTTTTTTAATTTTCATCTTGAGCTTAAGCATTGTAAGATAGTAATGACGTTTTAGATTATTTTTCGTCTAATATCATCAATGGTGAACAGACGTTAAATAAACCACTGAACTGAACTGAACTATTCAACCATAAACTTCATTATGCAGGTCTGCTGAGTGAAGTTAGAAAACAGAAATAAACAGAACAATATTCATCAACCATAAACTCCACATCAAAGTCTGTTTAGTGAAGTCAAAAATACAGAAATATACAGAATAATGTTCATCATCCACAAACTCCATATGCGAGTCTTTTCAGTGAACTCAAGAAAACAGATACAAACAGAACATTGTTCATCAACCGTAAACGCCATATGCAAGTCTGTTGAGTGAAGTCAGGAAAACAGAAATAAACAAAACAATATTCATCAACCATAAACTCTTTATCCAAGTCTGTCCAGTGAACTCCGGAAAACAGACACAAACAGGACATTGTTCATCAACCATGAACTCCATCTGCAAGTCTGTTGAATCAAGTCAAGAAGTCAGAAAACAGGAAACTAGCGAACTTCATTCGATAAATACTTTTTCTCTCGAAAATCTTGAATCTATACCGGTGAAAAAACAAAACAAAAAAACCTTCCAGATAAGTTGATAGCTGATGTAAATAAAGAATCAAGTAAACAGAATCCTTGAGTTAAAGTGTGTGAAGTGTTTCATTTCCAGGAACGGGCGGATAACTGGTAAAAGTGTTCTCAGGAGACTCACAGCGAAAGAATATTATCCAAATAATAAATACCGGGATGAAGAAGTATTGTTTTCTGTCTTGACGGGGGACATTATCCTTACTGTATATTCCATTTTGGTTACAACTGGAATATAAATGCAGTTCAGATCATTCAAAATGCATCAGGAAACCTGTCGGTAAGTTAGTATTCTTGTTGGCCTTTTGGCTATGCACTGTCATACAAATGCAGTTCAGATCATTCAAAATGCATCAGGAAACCTGTCGGTAAGTTAGTACTCTTGTTGGCCTTTTGGCTATGCACTGTCATACAAATGCAGTTCAGATCATTCAAAATGCACCAGGAAACCTGTCGGTAAGTTAGTACACTTGTTGGCCTTTTGGCTATGCACTGTCATACAAATGCAGTTCAGATCATTCAAAATGCACCAGGAAACCTGTCGGTAAGTTAGTATTCTTGTTGGCCTTTGAACTTTACTGGCATGGGGCGCCGTACTTGTGTTTAGGCTACGTCTTTGGACCGAAAATAAAACAAAACTCAGTTAAACGTAACAGATCTGAAGACAAACGCAAGCACACGATCACGTTTAGGTTATTTCTGTTTTTGTTTTTTTTACGTGAGTTTACATTATAGCGATTTTTTTGGGGGGGTCATTAATAAACTTACATATCATCATAATTAGGCTTGCGTATGTAAGTACAAGTATCAAGCGTTTCAACAGCAGGTAGCATCAGTATAACGACGAGAAAGAGTGGAATGATAAATGGGAACAAACACTTGGCCAATGTATGAAGGCACACGGCATGCCAGGGATGATCGGTAAGGCTTTGAGTGGATCTGACGGTGAGACATTGGTCAATGGTTATCACAGTCAAGTAACCACATCCAAACCCACGTAAATCGACGTACACACACACACACACACACACACACACACACACACACACCACACACACACACATACACACACACGACCACACACACACACACACACACACACACACACCACACACACACACACACAAACACACACACACGCACGCACGCGCGCAGAAGAGAAGAAGAGAGAGGAGAGAGAGAGAGAGGATGGATAGATTGGTAGGTAGGTAGGTACGTAGGTAGGTAGGTAGGTAGGCTTTTTGTCATCACAGCATGTCATCACGTGTAAAGTGTGCAAATATCCGCCACCCATCCCACCCTCTCACTCCCCCACCCCACCCCACCCCCACCCCTGGCGCGCTTCTTCAACTCCCTCCCTCTCCTCCATGCCCCCCCCCCCTCCCCCCACTCCCCTTCACACACGTTGCAAAATCAAGACACTGACTTGTAAACTCTTTGGTATTGCCTGGAGAGCGGAACGGGGTAGAAAGAGAAATTTCTCAGGGGCTCCAACCCGCAGAACTTCCGGAACTCGTTGTAGGGCGGAAGTCCGTGATCCCGACCTCGTTGAATATTCAGAGCTACCAGGTCAAGGCCATCACTGGGTTCATTGTCCATGATGGCCTCAGTTTCAAAGAGATGCCCTAGCAACATGAAGAAAGAAGTGACACGTTGATGTGCCAACATAACTGTACTGGAGAGAGAGAGAGAGAGAGAGAGAGAGAGAGAGAGAGAGAGGAGAGAGAGAGAGAGAAGTAGCCAGGAAGGCTGGGCACAGACGAACGCATGATACAGCTCTTCCACTATTCTGAACTTAGCAACCCTTTTAATTCATCAAACGAAATTTTGGTATCTTACAGTGTAAACAGTGTTAATTCATCAAACAAAATTTGGGTATCTTACAGTGTAAACAATGTTAATTCATCAAACAAAATCTGGGTATCTTACAGTGTGAATACTGTTGATTCATCCAACAAAATTTTGGTATCTTACAGTGTAAACAATGTTGATTCATCAAACAAAATTTTGGTATCTTACAGTGTAAAGAGTGTTGATTCATCCAACAAAATTTTGGTATCTTGCAGTGTAAACAATGTTGATTCATCAAAAAAAATGTTGGTATCTTACAGAGTAAACAGTGTTGATTCATCCAACAAAATTTTGGTATCTTACAGTGTAAACAGTGTTGATTCATCAAACAAAATTTTGGTATCTTACAGTGTAAACAGTGTTGATTCATCAAACAAAATTTTGGTATATCTTACAGTGTAAACAGTGTTGATTCATCCAACAAAATTATGGTATCTTACAGTGTAAACAGTGTTAATTCATCCAACAAAATTTTGGTATATCTTACAGTGTAAACTGTTGATTCATCAAACAAAATTTTGGTATATCTTACAGTGTAAACAGTGTTGATTCATCAAACAAAATTTTGGTATCTTACAGTGTAAAAAGTGTTGATTCATCAAACAAAATTTTGGTATCTTACAGTGTAAACAGTGTTGATTGAATCAAACAAAATTTTGGTATCTTGCAGTGTAAACAGTGTTGATTGAATCAAACAAAATTTTGGTATCTTGCAGTGTAAACAGCGTTGATTGAATCAAACAAAATTTTGGTATCTTACAGTGTAAACAGTGTTGATTGAATCAAACAAATTTTTGGTATCTTACAGTGTAAACAGTGTTGATTGAATCCAAAAAAATTTTGGTATCTTACAGTGTAAATAGTGTTGATTGAATCAAACAAAATTTGTATTTACAGTGTAAACAGTGTTGATTGAATCAAACAAAATTTTGGTACTTACAGTGTAAACAGTGTTGATTGAATCGAACATAATTTTGGTATCGTATAGTGTAAAAAAAAAATTTCATATCTTACAGTGTAAACAGTGTTGATTGAATCAAAGAAAATTTTGGTATCTTACAGTGTAAACAGTGTTGATTGAAGCAAACAAAATTTTGGTATCTTACAGTGTAAACAGTGTTGATTGAATCAAACAAAATTTTGGTATCTTACAGTGTAAACAGTGTTGATTGAATCAAAGAAAATTTTGGTATCTTACAGTGTAAATAGTGTTGATTGAATCAAACAAATTTTTGGTATCTTACAGTGTTGGACATTTTCTTTTTAAACGTTTGGACTCATCTTCTAACACCTTTTCTTTGAAATAATGGCGTTGGCTTGCCTTGCCTCAATGGTTCTCACCTGTGACCTCTTCGGTGAAGAACCTGTCCAAAAACTGGGCCCCTCCATCGCCACCGAACTCATCAGAAGGCGAGACCAAGGCGAGGAGAACGTCGTTGAAGTTCTCAAACAGCGGTGACACTCGATTAAAAAGGTCTCGTAGGAGCCTGCGCCTGCAACAAAGCAATGTTCTCCTCTCTCTCTCTCTCTCTCTCTCTCTCTCTCTCTTCTCTCTCTCTCTCTCTCTCTCTCTCTCTTTTACGCATGTCGCTAGTTCTATGCTCTTGCACACGTACATAGATTTTTTTTTTTTTTTTAACTTTTTTTGTGTATGACAAATATGAATGAAAAAAAAAAACCCACTAGCTTCGGCAGCAAAAATACGGGGAAGCAGTGTTTTAATGTTTGTTGAATTAACTACAACGACAATTTCTCCTTTTCTTTCTTTTACCTTTTCTTGTCTTCGTTTTGTTAGCCCATTTTCAGGGTCCTTTCAAGAGGCAATACTCAGCCACGTCACCTACTCTGAGTCTTCCGTGATGTGCCTCAATTCACTTGTGGCCAGTCCCACTAGTTTGAGCTCGTGAAGCTGGCGCAAAGATAGGGTCATGGGTGAGTGCGAGGGCCAGAAATGTGTGTCAGATAAGGGGAAGAGACATGTATTTGAAGACTGTTTTGTGATATCATCGGTGAAGATTCCCCCCAAACAAGGAAAATGATTGGTGGGGAGTTGCTCTTTTCATCAAGTATCAGTTTAACATTTAAATGCTGGCTCAAATTCATGGCAGGCCTCAAAACGCTGAAATGGATTATGTAGTGTTTTTAGTGTAAAATCCGAATTGTGGCGTGTGGCCACATGGAACTACGACACTTTCTGAGCAGGGGGAAGCGGGAGGAAATAGAGGGCCAAGAACCCGTGGAAATAATGGAACGGTTGACTCTCGCTAGCTGGAAGAAAATCCAAGCTTTGGATCATAATACCAATACTACATTATGATGGGGCTGGGCACTTACCTGTTGCCAATGACGAAGGCGTCAGGAATCAGAGAGTGACCAAACCGGAAGGCCGCCGTGGAGAAGACGTTGGCGATCCGTGGGTCAAGGCTGGGTATGTACTCTGTCCTGAAGCCGGGCAGCAGTCGGTATCTGGCGGCCGCTCTGCGCCCCATGATCAGGGGAAGCCACTCTCCGTAGTGAACATTCTGAATGATGGCCACTAAAATCTTGCGGGCGATCTGGAAGAGTTCCTCTTGCGAGTCTCTGGGTCTGACCCTTCTCAGCCCGTCCACGATGTCGTTGTGGATTCGCACGAACACGGTGTGGATGGCCATGAGGCCCGGGTGCTCATTGACCCGCGTGTCGCCTGTGACGGAACAGAAATCAGCTGTTAGTTGAAGGCAGAGCTGTCGCCTGTGACGAAACAGAAATTAGCTGTTAGTTGAAGGCAGAGCTGTCGCCTGTGACGGAACAGAAATCAGCTGTTAGTTGAATGCAGAGCTGTCTGTGACGGAACAGAAATCAGCTGTTAGTTGAAGGTAGAGCTGTCACCTGTGACGGAACAGAAATCAGCTGTTAGTTTAAGGTAGAGCTGTCACCTGTGACGGAACAGAAATCAGCTGTTAGTTGAATGCAGAGCTGTCACCTGTGACGGAACAGAAATCAGTTGTTAGTTGAATGCAGAGCTGTCACCTGTGACGGAACAGAAATCAGCTCTTAGTTGAAGGCAGAGCGGTAGGCGGCTTTGATGCTGATATCAATGGTAAGGACAGGGGCACAGGGAGAGCGCAAACCTTCGCCATTCTCGAACGAACATTGGAAAAGGTTATTTTCTGCCATGGGAAGTAATAATGGGTCCGAACTGAAGAAATTACTTCCCGTGTATTTGCCTAAACCGGACTTGAAAAACAAAACAACACAAAACAAAAACAAAACAAAACAAAACAAACAAACAAAAGAAACAAAAAAGGGAAACCCAAAAATCAACGTTTATGGCAATAGCAGCTAATAACATACCATAAAAATGTTACGTTGTAGATATTTATCAGTTCATCACAGAAGCTACACAGTATCCATGTTCAGGGGGAAATTTGTATCAAACTGATCGATAATGTAAACAGGTCCTTAATCTTGTCATTCAAATCTGAATTAGCGCTTAAGGTCGGTACCAGACTCAGATGGATTCGTCCTTGTGCTACGTACAATCTTCCCATTTGGTTTCATAAAAACTGAATCACATGATGTTTGCATACTCGGAAAAAGAAGACAGCAATCTTGCTAACAAAAAAAATTCACGATTCCCCCCTTTTGTTTTGATCCACGCCAAATTTTAGTGGCTTCGTGTGTGGGTCTTATTCCGTGTTTTGCCGTAGTTTGATGGAACAGAATTCATATTCATTTGAGTAATTCTGCTGACAAAACAACTGTTGAACAAACAACCATGCGTAAGCGTTACGTTCTTGGCAGAAATAACAGTAGTAATAGCAGTACCAGGAGGAGCAGCTACAGAAGTAGTAGCAGTAGTAGTAGCAGTAGTAGTAGCAGTAGCAGTAGTAGAAGTAGTAGTAGTAGTAGCAGTAGTAGTAGTAGCAGTAGTAGTAGTAGTACAGCTGCGGCAGCAGCAGTGGTGCTGGTAGTAGTTATAGTAGCATTACCAGTAGAAACAACAGTGACAGAAGAAGCGTAGTAGTATAGTTGTAGTAGCAACAGCAACAGCAGCATCAGTGCTAGAAGTGTTGGTAGTGGCAAACGAAACAACAAAAGGAGCAGCAATAATATAATTGTGACAGCAGCAGCAAAGCTAGAAGTAGTAGTAATAATAGTAGAGTAGCTACCGCAGGAGTAGTAAATATAGCAGGTGTTTGTGATAGTGTTCCCAGTGGCCGCAGCAGAAATAGATGCAACAATAAGATAGTTGTAGTAGTAGCAGCAGCAGTGCTCGCATAGCAATAGCAAGTAGTAAAGTTGTATTTGCAACAGCAGCGGTGCTAGTGCAGCAGTAGTACGAATAGCAGCAGCAGCAGCGGCAACAGAAGTAATATAAGTAGTAGTATAATTGTAGCAGAAGCAGCAGCAATGGTGCCAGTAGTAGCAGCATTAACAGAAGTAGTACTAGTAGTATAGTTATGGCAACAGTAGCAGCAGCGATGACAGTAGCAGTCGTAGTAGCAGTAGTAATAGTAGTTGTTGTAGTAGTAGCAGCACTGGTAGTAGTAGTAGTAGCAGCAGCAATAGAAGTATTAATAATGATATAGTTGTTGTACCACTGGCAGTAGCAGTACCACCAGCAGCAGCCACGATAGTAATGATAATAGTACAACAGTAGTAGTAAAGTTGTAGCAGCAACAGCAACAGAAGCGGTAGTGGTATGGTTTGTATAGTACCAACAGTAGTAGCAGTGGTGGTAGTAGCGATAGCCATAGCAGCAGCAGCAGCATTAGCTGGTCAGTATGTAGTACGAGGAGAAGAAGGAGGAGCAAGAAGAGGTAGGGGAGAGGGATGCAGCAGCAGCAGCTGTAGCAGCAACAGGAGTCCCTAACTCACAACATGATTCAAACGAAGCCAACCGACGGTGCCAGGAGGGAGGAAGCGAAGCACCCACTCACTCACTCACCAGCCTTGAAGCAGAACTCGTGAGGTCCGTGAGTGCACTCGGCGTCCGGGTCCTCGGGCAGGAGGTCGAGGCCCTGAGTCACGTTCAACTTGGCCAGAGGCTTGCCGCTGAACTGCGCCCTCAGCTCGTTCTGCAGCTCCTGGCTGCTGCCGTAGACCATGGAGCCGTCGATGAACGAGGTCACCGCGTTGATCTGCTCCCGAGGCACTGCACAGGCGGAGGTGGTGGGGTGGGGGTAGGGGGAGAGAGAGAGAGAGAGAGGGGGGGGGGGGGGAGGGATAGGACGTCAGTGAAGGTGAAGCATGTCCGATTCAATGCCACGTAGTTTGCGGCCACACGCACAAACTCTGGTTTAAATAAATTTATTTTCCACTTTACAATCACGTAGCTTTACAAAAAATGTGAAAATTTGAACATCAACAAGCTAATGCTTATAGTGTGCACAAACTCTCTCTCTCTCTCTCTCTCTCTCTCTCTCTCTCTCTCTCTCTCTCTCTCTCTCTCTCTCTCTCTCTCTCTCTCTCTCACCCAGCTTCTCTCCATATTTGTCTCGGGCCGCCACTGATCGGGCAAATTCCATGCACCGGCCGCGAAACCTGGAGTTAATGTCTAGGCCGGTCAGACGAATAGGAAAACACTCCCTGCACAAGTAGACAAAACAACAGAATAGGAAAACACTCTCTGCAGAAGTAGACAGACAATACAGCAAAATAGGAAAGATTCCCTGCACAAGTAGACAGACAACACAGCAGAATAGGAAAACACTCCCTACACAAGTAGACAACACTGCAGAATAGGAAAACACTCCCTGCACAAGTAGACAACACTGCAGAATAGCAAAACACTCCCTACTCAAGTAGAGAACACTGCAGAATAGGAAAGCACTTCCTACACACGTAGACAGACAACACAACATAATACGAAAACACTCCCTGCACAAATAGACAACGCAGCAGAATAGGAAAACACTTCCTGCACAAGTAGACAGACAACACTTCAGAATAGGAAAACACTCCATGTACAAGTAGACAACACAGCAGACTAGGAAAACACTGTCTCCACAAGTAGACAACACAGCAAAATAGCAAAACACTCCCTGCACAAGTAGACAACACAGCAGAATAGGAAAACGTTCCCTGCACAAGTAGACAACACAGCAGAATAGCAAAACACTCCCTGCACAAGTAGACAACACAGCAAATAGAAACACACCCCCAAGTAGACAGAAACACAGCAAATAGGAAAACACTCCCTACACAAGTAGACAGACAACACAGCGAATAGGAACACACTACTACACAAGTAGAAGAAACACAGCGAAATAGGAAAACACTCCTACACAAGTAGACAGACAACACAGCAAAATAGGAAAACACTCCCTCACAAGTAGACAGACACACAGCAGAATAGGAAAACACTCCTACACAAGTAGAGAACACAGCAGAACAGGAAAACACTCCCTGCACAAGTAGGCAGACAACACTGCAGAATAGAAAACACTCCCTCCACAAGTAGACAACAACACTGCAGAATAGGAAAATACTCCCTGCACAAGTAGACAACACAACAGACTAGGAAAACACTCCCTACACAAGTAGACAGACATTGCTGTAGAATAGGAAAACACTCCCTGTACAAGTAGACAGACATTGCTGCAGAATAGGAAAACACTCCTGCACAAGTAGACAGACATTGCTGCAGAATAGGAAAACACTCCCTGCATAAGGAGACAGACATTGCTGCAGAATAGGAAAACACTCTATGTACAAGTAGACAGACAACGCTGCAGAATAGGAAAACACTCCCTGCACAAGTAGACAGACATTGCTGCAGAATAGGAAAACATTCCCTGCACAAGTAGACAGACAACACTGCAGAATAGGAAAACACTCCCTGCACAAGTAGACAGACAACACTGCAGAATAGGAAAATACTCCCTGCACAAGTAGACAGACATTGCTGCAGAATAGGAAAACATCCCTGCACAAGTAGACAGACAACACTGCAGAATAGGAAAACACTCCCTGCACAAGTAGACAGACATTGCTGCAGAATAGGAAAACACTCCCTGCACAAGTAGATAGACATTGCTGCAGAATAGGAAAACACTCCTGCACAAGTAGACAGACATTGCTGCAGAATAGGAAAACACTCCCTGCACAAGTAGACAGACATTGCTGCAGAATAGGAAAACATCCCTGCACAAGTAGACAGACAACACTGCAGAATAGGAAAACACTCCCTGCACAAGTAGACAGACATTGCTGCAGAAAAGGAAAACACTTCCAGCGCAAGTAGACAGACAACACTGCAGAATAGGAAAACACTCCCTGTGCAAGTGGACAACATAGCAGATCAGGAAAACACTCTCTGCACAAGTAGACAACACAGCAGAATAGCAAAACACTCTCTGCACAAGTAGACAACACAGCAGAATAGGAAAACACTCCCTACACAAG
>CM065721.1:74060073-74065073 GCA_033310375.1 Conus canariensis
ACAACTCACGGATTTGGGATTGTATGGATGTGCCAGGGAGTGGGTTATGAGGATGGTTTTATTCTGGAATTCAAAGACAGGATGATAGCTTCATATAAACGAAACTGGCATTCTAAAATGGAAAACACGGATAAATATAACTGGTTCTATGGCTTTAAAAGTATATTTGAAACAGAAAAGTATATTTCAGTAGTAACGAACAGATGGCATAAAATTTCTCTCTCCAGACTTAGAACAAGGACTCTTGGTCTAAACGCCCATAAAAGATGGTTCTATACTGAATCATCTACAGCGTCACCTTGTCCATTGTGTGGCTTCCTTAGGGAGGATGAATCGCATTTTTTGTTTCATTGTCAAAATTACAGTGCTGTACGTGATAAGTGTGTCATTTTTCAAAAGAATGTTGCCGTAAATCAGGACACATTTGGAGTTTTAAAATTGAATTATGATGATAATTCAGTGAAATCACTTGCAAAATATATCATAGAGGCACTGAAAATACGATCAGGGGCTATCGTCAACTAGAATTAAAGACGTTTGAATGAAAAATGAATGCTACAGGAAGTAGTATAATATTTTTGGTTATGGTATTTACATATTTTCTGTTATGAACAATATCAAATTGGATGGTCGAGATACTCGCCTATTTTGCTTGTATTTCAGGTTTTCAATTGATTGATGTTTATTTTATGGTTATTACTTTCGTTTTTGATATGATAATTTTGTGTTGTACCCCCATGTCACAAAGGCTGTAAAGCTAATGACATTAAACATGTTCAGTGTTCAGTGTTCTCTCTCTCTCTCTCTCTCTCTCTCTCTCTCTCTCTCTCTTTCTCTCTCTGTATGTGTACGCGCGCGCGCACGCGCGCGCGTGTGTGTGTGTGCGTTCGTGCGTGCGTGCGCGCGCGTGCGTGTGTGTGTGTGTGTGTGTGTGTGTGTGTGTGTGTGTGTGTGTGTGTGTGTGCGTGTGTGTCTGCGCTTGTGTGTGTGTGTGTGTGTGTGTGTGTGTGTGTGTGTGTGTGTGTGTGTGTGTGTGTGTGTGTGTTGTGAGTTGTGATCTGAATTTCTAAGTGTGCTTTTATTGATAGAATATACGACATATGCGCGCGCGCGCGTGTGTGTATGTATGTATCCGTGTCTGTGTGCATGCAGGGGGGGGGGGGGGGATAAATGGGTGGGTAGACTTGTGTGTGTGTGTGTATGAGAGAGAGAGAGAGAGAGAGAGAGAGAGAGAGAGAGAGAGAGAGAGAGAGAGAGAGAGAGAGAGAGCATTGGCGAAAATTGCCCCCTCCCTCGTCCCCTTCTGGCAAAAATCCGCTCGGCAAATGTCCCGTCAGTGAAAATCCACTCAGTGATAGTTATAGCTCTAGAAGTCGTGACAGTCGGATTCATAAATGGAAACACCTCGGTCGGGTGGAAACAAGGGAACAACTAGAAGAAAGAAAGAGAAGGTGATAAATTGTCTTCACATAGTGCTTTCCTTGGAGGCAAAATACGACCAACATTACGAACGTGGGAAAAGCAGACATTAAAATAAGCAGAAGCGTTCAAAAGCTTGTCTTCAACTGCATCTTACTTTTATATATGAGAAAAAAGCTTGAATCTGTATGCTTGTACACTTATGTCAAAATGTTTAGAGTCTGTTACTGTGTCAGTTATGACCGAACAGTACATTTGCAGATAATATTTAACAGTTTTCCATGTCGAACAACCAGTTTCCCCCATACTTCCCGACCTGGAGTTCATACAGAACGGACCAACGTTTCTGTTTAACATGCTTTGCTTTCTTATTAATGATGGTTTGAGTTTTGATTCGTATGCACGTATACTTCTTTTTTTCCCCCCATACAGTCATTTTAATTCCCAGTAAAGCCATTCATCAAATTTATTCCTGACTTTTCTTCACTACGCAGTGATGATTGTTTTTGCCCAGAGCAAATGACCAAAAATTTATCACATAAATGTCAGTCTTCTTGGCTGTAATTAAGGGGGGGGGGGGGGGGGGGGGGGACAGCAGAAAAAGTTAATTTTTGACCTGACAAAAATTAACTGAACCGTGCGCAGTTTCAGCCCACGTTCCCATTTCTCAGCCCCACCCCCACCACCCACCCACTCTGTTTTTCTAAAACGAAACGCTGCTAGAGCTTTTAAAAAGGTTGCCATGACAACAGACAAGTTCAAAGAAATTATGTATACAGAATCAGATGTTGTTACAGAGATGTTCCAAAGTGTTGAAAAAAGTCTTCTTTCTGTATTTGGATTCAGATTTTGTCATTGAGATTTCAATTCAGAATATTGAAAAATTTTGTCATGGAGATTTTTCATTCAAAGAGGTTTTTTATGTGTATCCAAATTCAGATATTGTCACAGAGATTGACCACTCAAAGTGCGGATACTGTATTTTATTCGAATCCAGAATCATCGTCATAAAGATTTTTCACTCAAGGTGATGAAAAGATGTTATTATGTGTATCCATATTCAGATGCTATCATAGAGAGTTTTCACTGAAAGTTCTGAAAAATGTGTCTTTATGTGCATCGAGATTCAGACGTCATGAAGATTTTTCACTCAAAGTGTCAAAACTGTGTATTGTAAATGCATCCATTCTCAGATGCTGTCACAGAGACTTTCCACTCAAAGCGCTGAAAGAAAAATGTGTCTTTTGACTGAAATGTGAGCCTTTCCTTAACAAGCTGTGACAGCGACAACAGATTCACGTTATTTCTTTTACATGATCACACAGACGTGACACGTCACGCGCTCACCGTCATCATAAGCGTTGGACATTAAGCGTTTGGGAGGACGGTTGGCGGCGCCAAGGTTGAAGAGATGGTTGCACGTGCCATCCGCTGTTCGGTATTTTCCCATCGGGAAGGTTTTGCACACCTGGAGAAGCAAAAATCATAGAACTGAAATATCTGTTAGGCCCTAAAGAGTATGGATATTTGACTTATTTGACTTAATTTTTTAATTCCTTGAGGAATGTAGAGGTGTAACAACACTCCTCTGTGTGTGTGTGTGCGTGTGTGTGCGTGTGTGTGTGTGTGTGTGTGTGTGTGTGTGTGTGTGTGTGTGTGTAAGTGGGTGCTTGCATGCGTGCGTGCGTGCTTGCATGCGTGCGTTTGTGTGCTTGTGTGTGTGTGTATGTGTGTGTGCGTGCGTGTGTGCGCTTGCTTGCTTGCTTGCTTGCAATATCTGCACTATTTAAAGGAAATCTTCATAAATCTTTATTTGTTAAATATAACTTACACGTGAAATAAAAAAAAAGAAAGAATCCCCTTCACCTCAAACCCCATTCCCCATCCCCCCCCCCCTCACACACGTACCCAACCCCCTTCTCTCTTCCAACCACCACTTACCGCCGTACACACACACACACACACACACACACACACACACACACACACACACACACACACACACACACACGCAAACAGCTCAGTGATAAAAAAGCATAAAATGAAAAAAAAAAAAAGAAAAAGAAAATCAATTAATCACCTCCTCAACACCCACGACCACACGGGTGGCATTGAGGCGTTTTATTGACTTTGTTGATGCCGCGGCCACCACTTCCGGTAATGCGCAGAACTCAAAGTCTGTATCCCAGGTACATTGCTCTGTAAACAAGGCAAGAAACAGTAGGGTGTAAGTGGTAAACAGGTCTACATACAGGCAAGAAACGGACGGATTTAAGTGGTAGACAGGTCTATATTTTAGGCAGATAACACTCCATAGATTCTGCCTCTTCTGGAACCGCCCAGCCATTCCCGCCGCCAGCCGCACGGGGTGGCAGTCCGCTTCTTCTTCTTCTTCTTCTTCTTCTTCTTCTTCTTCTTCTTCTTCTTCGTCTTCTTCTTCTTCTTCTCATTGGATGGTCACTTCAACGGTGCGGATCAACGCTGCCATCCTCTTCACAGGTCCTTGAATACAACTGGACGTCCAGGATCGCTGGTGCTGACAGAAGCCTGTCCCTTGCAGCTGCAGCATGCCGTGGGCAGCTATGGAGGATGCGGTCATCTGCTGTCATTAGCCCCCTGACCACAGGGTCCCCGCCGGACAGTCCAGTTCTAGACTTCGTAGATAGGTGAAGGCGTTGGTGACATTGTCCACACCTCACCTACAGGATGGTCACCTACAGGATGGTCATCTACAGGATGTTCACCTACAGGATGGTCATCTACAGGATGGTCATCTACAGGATTTTCACCTACAGGATGTTCACCTACAGGATGGTCATCTACAGAATGGTCATCTACAGGATGTTCACCTACAGGATGGTCATCTACAGGATGGTCACCTACAGGATGGTCATCTACAGGATGGTCATCTACAGGATGTTCACCTACAGGATGGTCATCTACATGATGGTCATCGTTTCTTCTCATCCCAGCAGATGGTAGCAGCTGTCATTTGGTCTGTGCTGGGAATATTGGAGCTGCATTTTTTATAGATTCATCGTGGGACACCTGGCTGGTCAGTTTGCTCCTTCTGGGCACCTGCTTCGGGTCAGGGAGCCTGCTCTCTCGTTGTTTTTAATTCCACATGGCAGTGAGTTATGCAGTAGAGAGAGAGAGAGAGAGAGAGAGAGAGAGAGAGAGAGAGAGAGAGAGAGAGAGAGAGAGAGAGAGGATTAATGTTGTTTATTGCCCAGCCGACCGCAAAGGGCCCTATCAAGGCTGCCACCGCGTTGATGTCAGCTCTCAACTCATTCAAAAAGAAGAAAAAAAAAGAAAAAAAAAAAAAAAGAAAAAAAGAAAAACCACATAACCGCACAATTTATTAAAACACTATCTAAAAACACACCAGAAATCTCGTTAAAACCTTTCTTCCTCAATCAAAATCTTAGATCAGATAAAATAAAATTGATCTCTTTCGGAAATTAAAAAAATCACATCATGTGCCACATCTCTGAACAAGGCTTTCATGGGGTTTGCAGTAAAGTGTTTATGTCTCACATTATGTAAGTTCCAACACTTTATATAAGAACACATGTTTCACT
>CM065721.1:74072573-74077573 GCA_033310375.1 Conus canariensis
CACAAGACCAACAATAAGAAAGAAAACAAAATAAGAGAGCAGAAAAAAAAACTCAGAACCTCCCATCAATAACGTCAAAAGCAAAAATGACGTCAAAGGGCGTTCGAATAGAACTGAGGAAATCAAGACAGAAGAAATGCCAGACGTCCCTCTTGTTTTGCTTTTGCACGATTCTGTGTTGACTGGAGTCAATGGGAGAAGACTCGGACGGTCTTACGGGTTTAGTACCTTGTCAAGGAAAGCTCATAACATCAGTGACTTAAAACCAACATTGGAGAATGCAGTATCCTCAGTTGAAAGACCAGTGGATGCTATTGTTATCCACTGTGGAATAAATGATCTAAAACATACGGACCCTGATGTCTGCAGTAAAAGCTTTTCTAAAGCTGTTAAAGACATTGCTGCCAAAAATCCTCAAGCAAGTATAATTATCAGCAAAATTGCGCCTGTCGGTCATCAAGAGCTGGGCATGAAAATTGATTTGTTTCATGCTTTTACAAGCTCCGAGTTGTTTGACGTGGCAAAAGTGAGCTTCATCAGTCACGCCAACCTGAAGCCGAACAACAGGACGCTGCTAAACGGCCTTCACCCGACCCGGAGAGGAGCCAGTGTGCTTGCCGGCAACTTGGGGAGACACGTCCGGCAGCTGTTCTGGACGACACCTAGGAAGACCACGAGACGCACCATGCCACATTCACCCAGGGGTTTTCCATCTCACCTCAGGCGTCATGACCTGCCGTTTCCACTGGAGAGGCGTGCTTGGTGGAACTACTATGACGTTTTGAGTGACTGGTGCTAGATTTATATTTCCTACTCAGAACATTTGTTGGTTTCATGGAAGTAGATTTTTTCAATTTCAGCACAGAAATTACCCTATCTGACAGGTTTATACTCAGCAGAAGGAAGTTGATATCAACGTTATCTTGAAAATTAGAAATCTCTCTCTCTCTCTCTCTCTCTCTCTCTCTCTCTCTCTCTCTCTCTCTCTCTGCTTATTCATTTACTTATTTGTTCTATTTGCACACCCCCCCCCCCCCTGCTTTTCTGTTGTTAGTTTATCAGTGACATGCCTGATAACTCATTTAAGATTTTGCAATGGAATGCCAGATCTGTGTTCACGAACGAAGCATTTTTACGTCAACATCTGGTAAATAACTGCTACAAAATATTGATTTTGCAATCATTAAATGTGTGCAAAACTAAATTACCAAAATTACCACACTTTTATTATCCCCCAGTGCACAATCAAGTTTTTGACACGAAGGAAAAAGTCAGCACTGCTATATATATCAGAGAAGGCACTGAATACTTAATACGACCATCGCCAGCGCCGTCTGATCTTGCAAACTTCTATTCGTGCGCGGCCACAGTAAAAGTCAATAACAACGTTGTTCTCAACATTGTGTCTGTATATCTGCCTAAAGGTCCAGACGAGAAAAATACTGAATGGTTACATGCAATAGACAGCTCTAAGGAAAGATGGTTGATTGCCGGAGATTTTAATGCTCACGCTCCATTTTGGGACAAAGGTTGTTCATCCATAACAAGCAATCGTTTTCTTGAAAACGTGGTGGATTCTTCATTGTATTTGCTTAATGATGGGAGTATAACTAGGATTCCTGACATTCCCACCCATAGATCAAGCGCAACAGATTTGACAATGATTTCCCCCCAATTAGCCTTTGATTGCTTATGGCAAACGTTTGATGACACTCTTGGAAGTGATCATCTGCCCATCATAATGACAATTAATAAAGCATACGACATAAAAAATTTGCCTGAAGACAAAATACCTAAATACAATTATAAGTTTGCCAACTGGGATAAGTTCAAGGCTTTTCTTTCCTATAGACACATAGAGACTTTTTGTGAAGATGAAGAAAATGTAAATAATATGTATTCAAAATTCAATAAAATGATTCTCTTGGCCGCTGATGATTCAATACCAAAATGTCGTACTAATACTTCTCCAAAAACACTTCATACCGGCAATGTGTGGTGGACTAAGGATTGTGAAGAAGCTGTAGCCTTAAAGAAACTGAAATACAAAGAGTATATTAAAAACAAAAGTGAAGAAAATCACCTAGAAATGAAAAAAGCTAAGTCACACTCTAATCGAGTCATTGCAAAAGCAAAGCGGCTTTACTGGACAGCATTTTGTGCCAAAGAAGTTTCTCATCACAAAGACCTTCAAAAAGTGTGGCAAAAATTTCAAACTATGAAAAAAGGGATAAATCTCCCAAGATATCCAGTTAATTTGGATAATGAAAAATTCTCAACCTCATCTGAAAAAGCAGAAGCATTCGCTAACATGTTTTCAAAGACGATGCGTCTAGAAAGTCTTCCACAAGACTGCATACAACATAGGAAAAGGGAAGAAAAAACAGAGATGTACGAAGAGCCAGTTTCAAATAATGACCACTATATAAATGCCCCCATAACTATATGCGAGTTAAACGACTCCATCTCCTTGATAGGTAATAAATCATCATCAGTTGGATTGGACGCTGTTTCGAATGAAATGCTAAAACATTTACCAGATAATTATCTTTGTTTTTTATTGAAAATATTCCAACGGGTTTGGAATAATGGTGTTATGCCATCAATTTGGAAACAGTCTGTAATTATCCCCATTGTAAAGCAAGGAAAATCTCCCACAAGTGTCCACAGTTACCGGCCTACAGCTCTGACGTCTCATGTAGGAAAACTTATGGAAAGAATTATACTAAATAGGCTTATCTATTTTTGTGATAAAAATGAAATAATACCTACTAATCAAGCAGGCTTCAGAAAAGGAAGATCAACAACTGACCACATTGTAAAATTAACAACACAAATTAAGCATCAATTTGCCAGGCGAAAGAGTATTCTGGCGACATTTTTTTATGTTAAAAAAGCCTTTGATAGCGTGTGGCATGCTAGATTGCTTTATAAACTGAAGAAAATTGGCATATCTGGTAATTTTTATAACTACATTAGAGAATTTTTATCAGAAAGAAGTTTGCAAGTCAGGGTAGAAAACACATATTCAAATTTTAAATCGTTAGAAATGGGCATTCCCCAAGGTTCCGTAATTGCTCCAATGTTATTTAATATTTTGTTACATGATCTCCCAAAGCACGTAAATAAAAACGCTACCGTTGTGCAGTATGCTGATGATCTGTGTATGTGGATAAATGCTAGTCTAAGAAAAAACACGCCAAAAAGATCAATCAACTATTACAAAAAAATGTTTCAGGCAGAGCTAAATAATCTTAGTAAGTACTTGTTTGAAAATGGACTGAAACTTTCCCATGAAAAAACGTATATAATGTTATTTAATAATGGTGATGATCCTGTTGATCTGCCTTCTTTTAGACTTGATGGAATAACACTTCAGTATGTACACTCAGTAAAATTCTTAGGAGTTTACTTCACATCTAAATTGACATGGAAAGTTCACATCGATTATCTCTTAAACCAGGCTAGGAAAAGTTTAAATTTTTTGAAAATCTTAAGCAAGCAAAGCTGGTGCCAGGATGTAAAAACATTGAAACATCTGGCAATATCACTCGTTCGTTCTAAGCTATCGTATGCTCAAGAAGCTTTCTTTTGTGCTCCTAAATATTTGTTGCAAAAACTGCAAAGTGTTGATAGCAAGGCTTTTAAATTATGCTTGGGAGTCCCTGTACATGCTTCTACAGTACGGACATATTCGGAAATTGATATTTTGCCTTTAAACGAATACAGAACACTCATTTTGGCAAAATATGTTGTGAAATGTACAGCTATGAAAGGTGTAAACGAAACGGAAATTTCTTTACATCCATCTACTGATTACCCCAAACGAGCAAAAAACATTTCCTGCTTGTCTACTATTGGCTCGTACTCTGCCCATTTGTTGCAGAAAACTGATTTGACCCCCGACTCTTTGGCAAAGATTTTTCATACTGATCCAATCCCAAGCTGGGAAAGACACAGGGCAAAAATTGACCTTAATCACACTGATGCTAAAAAAGCTGATCATCCGCATATCTTGTCATATTCAGCAAAGATGCATATGCAAAGCAAGTATCCTAACCATCTTAAGGTATATACTGATGGATCATTGACAAAGAACAAAGACGCTGGATCTGCTTTTGTTATTCCATCACTTAAAGTAGATAAAGCATATTCAATAGGCAAAAATCGATCTATTTTAGTTGCCGAAATGATAGCTATACTAATGGCTTTGACATATTTAATTGATTTACCGCAATCAATCTTGCAAGTATTGTTATGTGTCGACTCAATGTCAGTACTACAATCTATCAAGTTTTTCAGTTCTAATTCTGAAAACTTTATTTTGAAGGAAATATGTTATTTAATTCATATTTTGATGTGCAAAGGGACCGATTTAACTTTTTTCTGGGTTCCTTCACACTGTGGAATTTTGGGCAATGAATTCGCTGACAGATCTGCCAAAAAGGGAGCTAAAACTGAAATGAGTGCACAGTCACTTTCTGTCCCCTTGACTTTACAAGAGTGTCATCAAGTTTTAAAACAAGTGGCTTGGGAATTTTTTAGAAACAACCAGAACATCCCTTATTTGCGGGTTAATGCTCGAAATAACCATGTTCTCAGCTTTGATCAGGTTGAAGGCATTGAACACCTGCAGGTTCGTGATATGTATCAGTACAGAAACTTTGTTTCAGTATTTTATAGACTGAAACTCGACGCATTCAGAACGAAATATAGTGCAGGAACAAAATGCGTATGTGGTAAGGCAAATGTGTCAAGAGCCCACGTTTTATTTGATTGTGTGACTCTTAAGGCATACTTACCATGTTTATTAGGCATGACAGTGACTGATGTTTTTTCTGATATTGATTTTGCTTTGAAAGTTACCTCTTGTTTAATATGTAGTCCTGTTAGATATTTACTATAATGTTATAAGTAGTAATTATTCCATATTTTGCGTGCACTTCCACGCACCTATGCTTCACACACATACTCTTACACACACACACACACACACACAC
>CM065721.1:74082573-74097573 GCA_033310375.1 Conus canariensis
GTGTGTGGAAAGAATAGACTATCTCCTTTCCCTTGTCAAATCTGATTAGCTCTCCGCAAATAAGAAATAAGATTCAAATGACTTACATAAAAAAAAATTAAAAAATGACCAGAGTGGTATTTTACTGATATGTCCAGGGAAAGGTTTTACCGAAATGAACAGAATAGGGATTCACCAAAATGTACTGAGTTAGGTTTTACGAAAATGTCCAGGGTGGGGTTTCACGAAAAAAAACGAAGGCTACAGGGTGGGAGGTTGACCAAAACGTCCAGGCTGGGGTTTGAATTTCTTTCTTTCTGCGTACGCAGGCTGATGTTCCTGCGGACACTGTCTGTATAGACAGGCAGTGGAGTGTGTATGACCGTTTTTCATTCCGCTATGAAGGCAGCCATAGTCCATCTTCGGGGAAGGTGCATGCTATATGTAACGTGTCATCCATACCAACGGCCAAACTGACCTTCTCTTCCGAAAGTTGGTGATGGGATTTTACGTGTGTGCAAGATGTTGTGCGTGCGTTCACACACGGAACCTCGGTTTATAGTCTCATTCGGACTGTATGGGGAATGGAGTCAGAATCGATGTTAACTCCGAGGGTAAAATCCCTCCGTACCGAAATTCGAACTCGCAACCCCAGGATCACGAGTCCGGCGCTCTACCAAACAGAGTTATTCCGGCCCCCGGGGTTTGACTAAAATGTCCTGTGTGAAGTTTTACCAAAATGTCCATACTGGTATCTCACACATTCTTTTTTAGTTTTACTCGTTAGCTCTGCCGAGGAACTTGTTGTTTTCACTGGCATCTGTCAGCTCGTTTGTTTGCCTGTCAGCAAGGTTACGCTGAAACTAATGAACCAAACCTAGTGGAAAGATAGAACGAAGCCTGAGGACTTCTTCTTCTGCGTACGCAGGCTGACACTCCTGCGGACACCCCTGTATAGGGAGTGGAGTTTTGTGTGTATAACCGTTTTTTTTTTATCCCGCCATTAAGGCAGCCATACTCCAACTTCGGGGAAAGCTTGAGGACAGGACAAACACTTTAAACTTCAGCACGGATCCAGATGAAATGGCGGGTCCAGGATCTGTTCGAGTGCAAGATTGTCAGAGATATCCCACCAAAGATGAACACTGTGAAGTGAAAGTTCGTTAATTGAGTTGTCTGTAAAGTGATGTATTTTCGTGTGATATTAAAACTTCCCGGTTGTTATTTGCATTTTCCATATTACAGCAGACAAACAAACAAACAAAACGAATGAAAAAAAGGAAAAAAAGGAAAGAAAGGAAAAGAAAGAAAAAAGAATAGAAAAGAAAGAAAGAAACCAACGACATGGGAGGCGACTTTGTCAATAGTACCAGCTATTATTTCCCTTTGTGGTAAAATAGTGTTCTCTTTACGTTTGACCTGATTCACAGGGCGGATCCAGAAACCGTTCAACCGTGACAGGTGGCTGTGTCCTCCACCGTGATTTTCTAGTTTATTTATTCATTAACGGAGGTGCGAAACCGAATGCAAGATAACTCCAGGTGAGAAAAAAATCAGAACAACAACAAAAAAGCATTGTTACGATGTTTGAATAATTCATACAGAGCTTCGGCATCAAATTTGGTATTGTTATGTAAATATAGATGAAAGTGCAGAACCGGCGCACGTCCTGGCTTGTGTGGGGTGTGTGTGTGTGTGTGTGTGTGTGTGTGTGTGTACGTGCGTGCGCGCGCGCGCGCGCGCGCGCGCGTGTGTGTGTGTGTGTGTGTGTACAGTTAGGGCAGTGGTTAGGGCAGTGGGCAAGTCCTTTGGACTTGTACGGGAAGCTGGACGTTCCCGCCCCCACAGTCTCCACTATCTTGCGAGCATACCGCAAGCATAGCTGGTAAGTTGACGGGTCATCGACCCTCAACTCTAGGGCTTGTCTACCTTGTATGCGAAGCTGAATTCGGCGGACTGCGCGGAAGAAACCACTGTGGTTCAACGGGCAGAAAGGCGATTTCGAGTAACGCGTTGTGAAGCGCACAGGGCGTGTCAAGACACAAAAGACGTCACGGTCATCCACTGCACCCCAATCTATCTCCAGCCGTCCCGACTTCGTCTTGCCACTGGACACAGATAGACTGGGGCGAGAGAGTTAGGCTGACGACGCGCAACTCTCCCTCACTATAATCCAAGTCAAGTGCAAGTCATGACTTCAAACCCCACAGCGCAACCTCAAGTCCTGTGGCGATGGGCAAGTGGCGAAGGCAGCAGGTGTGGACACACTGGGAGCTGTCAGTCACGAGCCTGCACACAGGTGGCTCAGGGCATGTGGTCGCTCTCCACTGGACGAAGCAGAAGTGGAGTTCGGCAGCCCCCTGGGTGTCTGAGCAGCCCTTTTTAGGACCGCACTGCTCACCTCCATAGCAAGAGGAAGGGGCTAGAAAAGGTACCCTAAACATTGCCTGCTTCACCTTACCCTGGCCAGCAAACCGCGGCTGGCGGGGTGTCCCTCCCAGCGGTCGAACTACGAAGAAAACAAAAACAAAGGTGCTCAACTTCGGCACGTGGAACGTGCGAACTCTACTGGACAACGCCAAGGCAGACAGACCAGAGCGAAGAACTGCACTGGTCGCCAAAGAACTTGCTCGCTACAACGTCGACATAGCAGCACTCTACGAAACACGCCTAGCAGACAAAGGCCAGCTCACAGAATGTGGTGGAGGATATACATTCCTCTGGAGCGGATGCAGCAGCACTGAACGGCGAGAGGCAGGCGTGGGATTTGCCATCAGATCCCATCTCACCCGGAAACTTGTCAAGGTCTCGGAGGGCATAAACGATCGCCTGATGACACTCCAGCTTCCACTTGGAAACAAGAAGAGTACAACACTAATCAGCGCGTACGCCCCAACAATGACCAACCCAGATTACATCAAGGCAAAGTTCTACGAAGAACTAGACACTCTCATCGCAGCAGTCCCACCGTCTGAGAAGCTAATCGTACTCGGGGACTTCAACGCCAGAGTGGGGACTGATCACCAGACCTGGGAAGGGATCATTGGGAGACACGGTACTGGCAACTGCAACAGCAATGGCCTCCTGCTTCTCAAGATGTGCACTACTCATGACCTTGTCGTCACCAACACTCTGTTCTGCCTCCCTACCCGCAACAAGACATCATGGATGCACCCACGCTCCAAGCATTGGCATCTGATTGATTATGTCATCACCAGGAAGAGAGATGCGCGAGACATGAGAATGACGAAGGCCATGTGTGGTGCCGACTGCTGGACTGATCCTAGCCTCATCGTGTCAAAGTTTAAACTCCGCATCCTGCCCATGCGAAGACCCCAAGGTCAGAAGACTGCAAAGAGGATCAACGTCTCCAAGCTCAAGGATAGTAACGTTGCAGAAGATTTCTCCAATAACCTAGATGGCAGGCTGCCCAAGACACGAGAGGATGACCACGGCAGCATTGAAGAGCAGTGGGAGGCCTTCAGAGATGTAGTCCACTCTACTGCCTTTGAAGACCTCGGACCAGCAACCCGTAGAAACCAAGACTCGTTTGATGAGAATGATGCAGAAGTGCAGACACTGCTGTCGGAGAAACACCAGCTGTTCAGAGCGCACCAAAATGACCCCACATCACAAGCTAAGAATGATGCCTTCACCAGTGCAAAACAAAAAGTGCAGAAGAGGCTTCGCGTGATGCAGGATGCCTGGTTCAGCAAAAAGGCCGATGAAATCCAGGGCTACGCAGACAGTCATGACACCAAACGTTTCTATGATGCTCTGAAGGCTGTGTATGGACCCCAGTCCTCCGGCTCCTCCCCCTCCTCAATGCAGATGGGACCCAGCTGCTGACAGAAAAGAAGCAGATTCTGGAGAGATGGGCTGAACACTTTAACCAGGTTCTTAACCGCCCTGCCTCAATTAACGACGAGGCCATTGCACGCCTACCTCAAGTGGAGATCAGGCAAGACCTTGACAACCCCCCCCCCCCCCCCCCCCCCAAACCAGAAGAAGAAGTCAGAAAGGCAATCAAACAACTTTCCTGTGGCAAAGCGCCAGGATCTGATGCAATCCCTGCCGAAGTTTACAAACCAAGAGGCCGAGCCTTGACACAGAAGCTGACGCCGCTCTTCCAGTCCATGTGGAATGAAGAGAGGGTCCCACAACAGTTGAAAGATGCCAACATTCTCCACATCTACAAGAGAAAAGGCAACCGCCAGTCCTGCGACAATCACCGAGGCATCTCTCTCTTGTCCATAGCTGGGAAGATCTTGGCTCGTGTCCTGCTCAACCGCCTTCTGCTACACCTTGAGCAGGGTCTCCTCCCAGAAAGCCAGTGTGGCTTTCGTGCTGAACGTGGAACTGCAAACATGATATTTGCTGCACGACAGCTCCAGGAAAAATGCCAAGAGCAGCAGAGCGATCTGTTTGTGACCTTTGTCGATCTGACCAAGGCCTTCGATACGGTCAACAGAGATGGCTTGTGGAAGATCATGGAAAATTTGGCTGTCCCAGCAGGTTCATTACGATCGTCCGACAGTTCCACGACGGCATGATGGTGAAAGCACTGGATGATGGAGACGAGTCAGAAGCCTTCCAGTGACCAACAGCGTAAAGCAAGGCTGCGTTCTCGCCCCTACACTCTTCAGCATGGTCTTCTCCGCCATGCTGACTGATGCCTTCCGTGACTGCCAGGGTGGTATACACGTCAGATACAGAACTGACGGTGGGCTATTCAACCTCAGGCGACTGCAGGCTGCTACAAAGGTGAAAGAGACCGCCATCAGGGACTTTTTATTTGCTGATGACTGCGCCCTCAATACCAGCACAGAGCAGATGATGCAGCACGAAATGGACTGCCTCTCACGAGCCTGCGACAACTTCGGTCTCACCATCAGCACCAAAAAGACCGAAGTGATGTATCAGCCTGCGCCAGGTAAACCCTACCAGGAACCACACATCATGGTAAAGGGGCAGAACTTACAGGCAGTTGACAACTTCACCTATCTGGGCAGCACACTCTCACGAGCTGTGAACATTGACGCAGAGGTCAGGAACAGGATTGCTAAAGCCAGCTCTGTGTTTGGGAGACTCCGTGAAAATGTCTGGGAGCGGAGAGGACTAAGCCTTACTACCAAGCTGAAGGTCTACCATGCAGTGGTACTAACCACTCTCCTCTATGCCAGTGAGACCTGGAATGTCTACAGCAGACACGCCAAACAGCTGAACCATTTTCACCTCAGCTGTCTCCGCAGACTCCTACACATCACGTGGCAGGAGAAAGTCCCATACACTGAGGTCTTGGAAAGATCCAGCATCCTCAGCATCTACACTCTCCTTCAGAAATCCTGAGCCAGATGGGCTGGCCACATCGTCAGAATGCCAGATAGTCGACTGCCGAAACAACTGCTATACGGAGAACTGAGTCAGGGCAAGCATAAAGTTAGGGGGCAGAAGAAACGTTTCAAGGACTGCCTCAAAGTGTCCCTCAAAGGCCTGGACATCAACCTCAACACCTGGGAGTCACTTGCCCTGGACCGCCCAGCCTGGCGAAGC
The DNA here is from genome assembly GCA_033310375.1 of Conus canariensis. Classification (NCBI taxonomy): domain Eukaryota; kingdom Metazoa; phylum Mollusca; class Gastropoda; order Neogastropoda; family Conidae; genus Conus; species Conus canariensis. Next base: position 74,088,106 of record CM065721.1, read on the forward strand.
AGCGTCACAATGGGTGTATGTACATCAGAGAGGGGACGCACAGCAGAAGCTGAGAGAAAGCAAGCTGCGCGCAAGGCCAGAGCTACCTCCACCTCCACTGTAGCACCCACCCATATGTGTCCCACATGTGGGCGTTCCTTCCGGGCCCAGATCGGCCTCACCAGCCACCTGCGGACCCACACTCAGCGATCTTCCATCTGAGATTGAAGTCATGGTCATCTTCGAAATCGAAGGACGAAACAACAACAACAAAACAACACACACACACATACACACACTCACCACCACCACCACCACCACCGCCACTATTGCCATCACCACCAGCATCAGCAGCAACAACAACAACACTTAGATTAGTCCTGTAAAATGATCAAGCCGTTGACACACGTTGTGGATCTCAGAGCATCAACACTTTTTCTATGCGGAGAACGGTTTATGCGGGTTATCATCATTTTTACGTAAAGAAATCAGTTGACGAATTGTCTTTCCGCACGAATTTCACTCACACACACACACACACACACACACACACACACACACACACACACACACACACCACACACACATATGCGCGCGCCACGCACGCATCCCTACACGCACGCACGCATTCACACACACACACACACACACACACACACACAACACATACACACACACACTTGCGCGCACACACACTCGCGCGCGCTCACACACACACACACACACACAGCGCGCGCGCGCGCGCGCGCGCGCGCGAACCCCTCCCCACACACACACACGCACACGCACACACACGCACGCACGCACGCACGCACGGCACGCACACACACACACACACACACCACACACAGAGAAATCCGCGCGCGCCCGCGCGCATTCAAGCTAATACAGTGACGATTTATCTTTGTGCGCGGACTTCTAACGTTTGCTTTCAGAACACTGCAGTTCTGTCGGGAGTCAGAAAATGTTGGTCTGAAACCTGTTGAAGGGACAGACTTACTAGCTTCTGAGAATGATATGACGTTTTGGGGGACTGGACTGGGGAGGGGGGGAGGGGGAGGGGAGGGTTAGATAAGATTCTTTCTCTTCGATCATTCTTTGCCCTGCAACAAGTCATGTGAGGCAGATTATGCTGCACGGTTGTGATTGCACTCACGTGAGTCTATGCAGTCCACACCCACGAAAGATGATCTATAGACGGGAATAACCATGCCGGAGAGCGAGGACTGGAAGGTTTATCAAAGACCACACTTATACCACCAGAACAACACAGTGCACAGTTAAAAAAAATGTCGAAATTGTAGGTTGAGCGTTGCTGGATATGTATCTGGAAAAGCCCATTGTAGAAACTGCTCTCTGGAGACGCAACAGAGGTAGAAGTGAAGGGGTAAGGGTAGAAGGTGGTTCTTCAGAACGTTACGGATTGTACATTCTACGGTTCAGACATGGGTGGTGTTGTCCCAGCAGATGATCCCGGCTAAAATGGTTATTGACTACTATTGCCTTGAAGAAGAAGAAGAAGAAGAAGAAGAAGAAGAAGAAGGAGGAGGAGGAGGAGGAGGAGGAGGTTTCAGTTTTATCAAGGAGGTGTCACTGCGCGCTGACAACATCCGCTAAGTTTTGAGACCACACTGCACAAGCTGATGGATAGATGAATTAACAACTAAGATGAGAGAATTGAAGAAGAGGGTCTCGTGGCTACGACTCAGCAGATGTCTGACTTAGGCATTAGCCCAATACACTGGTCAGACCTTGAGTACCTACCTAACGTTGGTTGTGCCATTATAATCATTGTATATGTGTGTGGTGAGTGAACACGTGTGTGTGGATGGGTGTGTGGTCACGGGCTTATGAAGAAGAAGAAGAAGAAGAAGAAGGACCTGAATCGTTCTGTTTTAGCGACTGGAACTTCGAGGGTTCTGTTGTCGCTCCCAGGCGATAAGTGTGGCCAGGTTCGCAGCAACACAATGTGTAAAGTGCTTTGGTTTATGTGGTGTTTGTCAGCCCTCTGTTGACAGGTGAAACGGTCTGGTGACAGGGCTGGCTTCTCAGAGTCACTCGATGTGGACAGGAGAGTCGTTGCTTTCGTCGCCTGTTTTGTGAGCGTTGACCCTCAGGATTTGAACATGAAAACATCTGACAGCAAAATCATTGCTCAGCTACCGATTTAGCTTAGAACAATTTCGGTAAGTGGTGAAATTTACGTCATAAGAGCCTGAAGACGGGCTGTTCCCAGACCTAAAGACAATGATTTCCATGGATTTGGTTTAAAGTCTTTGTTGCGTGCGGCAGACATAGTGTCAACCAGTAAGACTACAGTGGGTTTTTTCCCCCCTACACATCATATTCAGGTACCATGAGAGCTTACATGTGCGCAGATAGAAGACAGTGCGCGGAGATGTTCACACATACATAACAGGCAAATCCATGCATGACATACAGAAATGACACATTAATATTCTTAAGATACTGTGAAAAGCAGAGGAAAAAATGAACAGCTGTAAAAGTTATCGTGCACCCACACAGAGCAATCAACAGAGTATAACTCATTGCTCTGTGTGTGTGTGTGTGTGTGTGTGTGTGTGTGTGTGTGTGTGTGTGTGTGTGTGTGTATGTATGTGTGTGTGTGTGTGTGTGTGTGGCGCGCGCGCGCGCGCGCGCGCGTCAGTATGACTACAGTTTGTCTATTTACCTGCAACCTTACAGAAAATTCAGTAGTTTGCGCCTATACTGCCGAATTGTCGTTAATATGCTGTGAACATCAGTTCGTTGGGGGTAAAAAAAAAAAAAAAAAAAAAAAAAAACTCTGAAATTTTCTCAAACGGTCAGCGGGAAATTTGTGCGGACGTTTCGGGTTGGTCACCAGACGAAGCCTCTCGCAGAGTGGACCAACATGCATTGAGGCTTCCGGTAAAAAGACTCTGCCGCGTCATTGACTCTTGACTGAACACCCACAATTTCGGGCTGCTCATGTTTCGATAAGGAGTCTGTTACCGTCATTTGCTTCATAAGACTGAATGATGGAATAAACGAGTATAATAACAATAATAATAATTAATAATGATAATAATTATGGTATTTATAATGCGCAAAATCTTGATGAAATCAACTCTAAGCGCACGAAAAAAAAAATCTGCACACACACACACACACACACACACTCACGCAGACACACCCACACAACACACGACACAAGATGGCGCCTGCAGACAACAACCGATAGCTTAGTGCTGTGGATGCTGCTATGTTTCGCCCAAAGCAAACAAAAGGAAACCAAACCAGGATCCGGAAAAGTTGCATACCGGTACTGTGTGCAAAAGGATGCACTGAGGATGTGCTAACAAAGCACGGAAACGATGAGGGGACAAATTGTAATTCGGAGTTGAGGAGGCCGTTCAGTCTGTCCGTTGTCAAGGATGGACTAGAGCCTAGGCCAAGAAACAACATTGATCCTACAGACAACATCAACTCCGTGAGTACCACACAGACCTTCGCTAAGATCGAAGGCACTATCACCTCTCTGTGCAATCAAGTAGCGAGTCTGGAACAGCAAATAAGATCTCTGCATTCCAAAATTGATAGACCTACGAAGGACTCAGCTAACATAGCAATCCAGACAGAGCCCTTCCCCTACCTCTCTTATGCAGAAGTGGCTAGGGTCTCAAGACCATAGACAACTCCTCAAGTTGCTCTGTCTGTAGAAACAATCAAAACAGAAAAGAAGCAGAACAGAAATGTACTGGAAAGTGATAAAAACCAAAAAATAGAAGAAAATGATAACGCAAACAAAAATGACGTCAAAGCTTCTTTGCGTCATAAGCCGAAGTCTAAGGAGCAGTGCAAGAAAAATGACAACAATAACTTCAAGGCCGAGTCCAGAGACAAACAAAACGTCAGTGACTTAAAGGTCAAGTCCAGACACAAAGAAAACGTCAATGACTTAAAGACCAAGTCCAGAGACAAACCAAATCCAACTTTAAAAGGCCTTCCCAACATTTTATATGTGAATGACCCAGTCATAAAGAAACTCAACACAAACAGACTAGGGAAGTCCTACGGATATAAGGTGCATCAGAGTAATGCGAGAACAATAAAGGACATCAAACCAGCAGTGGCCAAAGCAAGTGCATCTGTCAAGACACTTCCTGATGCTTTACTCTTACATGTTGGATCGAAGGACCTAGAAACAGAATCAGCAGCAACATGTTCCGGAAGAATGGCAAAGTGCGTGAGGAGTATCAAAGAAGAAAACCCTGATCTGGCCATCATAATCAGTAAGATGGCTCCTACATTAGACCCCGAACTCAATATCAAAGGGGGCTTGTACAACGCACTTTTGGTGTCAGAGCTGAATGATGACAAAAACATCACCTTCATCACTCACTCCAACCTACAAGCCGCCCGCTTCAACCTCCGTGATGGGCTACATCCCACTGCAAGAGGAGCTAGCATCCCAGCGGGGAATATTGGCCGGCATCTGAGGAACCTCTTCTGGGAGCGGCCCCGGAAGACAGCGCGACGTCCCCGGTACCTGCGCCCCACTCCCTTCCCGGAGGATTCCTTCTACGGCTCTGCCTGGTCCAATAGGTTCAATGTCTTATACAACTGGTGACATTTTGTTGTTGTTTTTGTTCGGAACAAATGCAGCATACCAGCCTACGTCTGTGTGTAGCTAAGCTCCAATTGTGTTAAAGCGGCATATTTTTATTTGTTTAGTTATCTGTTTTTTCAAACATGAAATTTAACAACAATATAAAAATACTGCAATGGAACTGCCGCTCTCTCTATTCTAATATTGACTGCTTACGTCAATTTTTAGTGTCGTCTGACTGCCACGTTCTCTTATTCCAGTCTGTTAATATCAGTAAGAACAAACTACCAAGACTGGAACAGTACTACTATCCACCAGATACAGAAAAAAATGGTGATAGAGTAAATTGTGCTATCTATATTCACACACTGGACGACAGTATTGTGACAATCACCTGTGCCTAGTGGATTACATGGGATTTTTTCATGTGCTGTAACTGTCAAGTTTTCGGACTCCTTAAAAGTAAACTGTGCTTCTGTATATTTACCTAATGGTCCAGATGAAGCCAATACTGAATGGATGAAAAATATCAAGAATGATAATGGTAAATGGTTAGTAGGAGGGGATTTTAATGCTCATTCTCCTTTCTGGGAAAAGAGTGCACACAGGTCAGTAGTAATAGGTTTGTGGAAAATGTTGTAGACTCAACTTTATGTTTACTCAATGATGGTTCTTATACCAGAGTTCCTGATGCATCTACACATAGACCTACTGCTATTGATTTAACTATGGTTTCACCTAAAATGGCTTTGTCGTGTGCATGGGAAACGTATAGTGAAACTCTTGGGAGTGATCGCATACCAATCATTATTACAATTAATCAGTCCCCAAGTTTTGAAGACACAAAACCTGACGATACAATCCCAAGATTTATTATAAAAATGCCAAATGGTCTCAGTTTTACAATACACTTAAAGATCTAGACATAAGCTTGTCCCCAGATAATGATACTGATACAATGTATGATATGTTTTGTACTTCTATTCTAAAAGTGTCTGGTTTATGTATTCCTAAATCATGGATCTAAAGGGGATAAACATCTCGGTAATGTTTGGTGGACTGAAGATTGCGATAAGGCAGTTAAAGAGAAAAAACGGTTATTCAAGGAATACGTGCACTCTAAGAAAAGTCAAGATAAGAAAATGGTAGATGAAAAATTTAAAGAAATGAAACACTCAAATATACATAGTAATAGAGTTATGGAACAAGCCAAAACGGATTATTGGGATGATTTTTGCGAAAGAAACACATTCGATCATAAAGATAGTAGAATGGTATGGAAAGAGATAAAAACGATAAAAAAATGGAATCAAACTCCCAGAATATCCTATTATTCTTGATAATAATAAGTTACCATCATCCGCAGACAAAGCAGAAGCGTTTGTCAACCGGTTTGCTAAAGTAAGCAGGTTAGATAGGTTGTCTGAAAACCAAAGAAAATTCAGAGAGGATAAAGAATCTGCCCATGTCTTTAATGATGTATCTGATAATGACACAAGCGACATCAACGCCCCAATTACATTACAAGAGGTGAAAGACGCCATAGATTCTCTACCAAACAAAAAAACAGCTGTTGGGATTGACGCCATTTCTAATGAAATGATTAAACATTTTCCAGACAAATGGATAAGCATTTTACTTAGTATATTTAAAAAATGCTGGAGTTCAGGTCTTTTGCCACAAATATGGAAAGAATCAGTAATAGTACCGATTCACAAGGATGGTAAACTGAAAGAAAGAATAGATAGTTACAGACCTATTTCATTAACTTCTCATGTCTGTAAACTTTATGAAACAATTGTTTTGAATAGGCTAAACTACTTTTGTGAAAAGAACAGAGTTATCCCAACAAACCAAGCAGGTTTTCGAAAGGGAAGAAGTGCTGTTGAACACTTGGTCAAACTTACCACTCAAATTAAACATCAGTTTTCCAGGAGAAAATGTTTACTAGCAACCTTTTTTGATATCACGAAAGCTTACGATCAAGTATGGCACTCTCGTTTGCTTTATAAACTTAAAGAGATTGAATTATCAGGAAACATTTATGAGTTTCTTAAAGACTTCTTAGAAAACAGATATATTAGAACGAAGGTAGGGAACTCCTATTCTACAAGAAGGAAATTACACATGGGCATTCCTCAGGGGTCTGTTATTGCCCCTTTACTTTTTAGTATTCTTATGTACGATTTACCCACAAAAATTACTAAAAATATAGAACTAGCCCAATATGCAGATGACATATGCATATGGATGAAAGTGACATTAAAAAAATGTACATCTGTCAGATCACAAAACTATATTAAAAAGTTATATCAAAAAGAATTAAACACCTTCTCTGCTTACATGACTGAAAATGGTTTGCAAATATCAACAGAAAAAACACACATGATGTTATTTAATACTGGATCTGATCCAGTTAATATGCCTTCATTTCAAGTCAACGGCATACCCATCAAATATACCAAAATAGTAAAATTCCTTGGAGTAAATTTAACATCAAAGTTGTCATGGAATTTTCATATAGAGCATATTCTAACAAAAGCTCGAAAAAGTTTAAATCTATTAAAGATTATTAGCAAGCATGCCTGGGCTCAGGACACAGTTGCTCTTTTGCACCTTTCTACTGCACTGGTTAGATCAAAATTAACGTATGCACAAGAGGTGTTCTTCAGTGCACCCAAACACTTACTGAAAAAACTTCAAAGTATTGATTCCAAAGCATATAAGATAGCCATGGGACTACCAGTCCATGCCTCTTGTACAAAAGCATTCAGTGCTGCTGGGATATTACCACTGGAAGAATATAGGAATCTTGCATGCACCAATTTTGTTATAAGAAGTTCTACTATAGACAACAATATAGGCCCTGAAATAAATATTAAATCGGACATTGATTTTCCCAAAAGGGCTGAAAATATATCATCTCAAACGACTCTAAGAACATATACTTCCTCGATTTTAGAATCCTCAGATATCAAACTAACATCTATTGCAAAAAGATCTATTGTGTCTCCTATCCCCCCATGGAAACTAATACGAGCACATTTTGATACTGACCATACAGATTTAACAAAGGCTGAAAATTCTAATTTGTTATTATCCAATATCAAAACGCATTTGCATGATCACTATTCCAACCATTTATCAATGAACATGCAGGTGCAGCATACATTATCCCAGGTCTTAACGAAGAAAAGTCCTATTATCTTGGAAAAAACAAATCTATATTCACTGCTGAGTTAACTGCTATAATTATGGCTTTAAAGTGTGTTGTTGATTACCCTCAAAATTTATTTAAAGTTGTTTTATGCGTAGATTCCAAATCAGTTCTTACTGCAATGAAGAATTTTAGATTAAAAGTTCGACCTGAGATGATCACTGAAATAAATAATTTAGTACACTTCCTCTCAGCCAGAGACACTGAAATAACATTTCTTTGGGTGCCCTCCCACTGTGGGTTATACTATAATGAAAAGGTTGATGTTCTGGCAAAGAGAGGAGCAAAACGATCATCAGATTCGCATTTTTTGAACTTCTCTATGTCAATGCAAGAGTGCTATACTTTGGCAGAGAAAGTACAATTTTCTAATTTTCATTTGATAGAAAGAGAAACTGGGTGTTTTGGTTTACACGATGAAATGAGAAGTATTCATGAAATGTTAAGTAAGTACGATCAAAACATTTATCGTAGACGACAGATAAGTTCCTTGATCTGTAGATGGAAATTGGATTGTTTTAAAACAAAGTATGTCAAAAATATACATTGTATATGTGGTCATAGCATATCAACTGATCACATTCTTTTGTGTAACTTGATGAAAAAATTCATTCCAAATACGTCTGTACAGCCTAGTCAAATGTTTTCCGGTCACTGTCAGCAAGTGAAACGTATCTTTTCTTTTTGCACTTAGCTAAAAGTCCAATTGGCAAATATTTATAACATATAACAGTCAGTGGTGCGATGAGACAGAAGAGTTACATGTTTCGGGGTTTTTTGTGTGGATGTTTAGTTTGTTTTTTTTTTGTTTTTCAGTCTTTGATTAAGTGGATTTTCTACTTTTGTGTTATTGCTGTAGATAAGTTAGTTATTTTACCTCATAGTGTTAACCTTTTTACCCCGACCCCCCCCCCCCCCCCCCCTTTTTTTTTTTCTTTTTTTTTTTCTTCTTTTTTCATCTAATATCACGTAATGTGGAAAGACGTGAAACAGAACAACAACACCCACACACAACTGCACATGCGTTATCGCTCTAAACAAAGGAATAGAAAGGAAAATCATGTACAAAATAAATATTAACCCATAAATATTAATGCACACATACTCACACGCTGTGGGCCATATGGCTCTAAACACAACTAATTTAAAAAGAAGAAACATTATGTACAAATATTGCTGTATGCACCCCCCCCCCCCCCCCCACACACCACACACACACACCAGTCCTCACACAGACACACGCACACACACCTACATGCGTGTCATAAATCTAACAAAAACTATCGAAAGAGAGGGGAAATATATGCATCTTAGGTTCCCATGCCGAGTGGGTACAGGCTGCAGTGGGAGTAGTCGAGCAGTCGTGGAGAGGACTATTAGGAAGAAGAAAAGAGATGAGTTTTAAGAGCAGTCTTAAAGGAAGAGAAAGTAGGCAGTTGACGGACAGAGAGTGGAAGTTTGTTCCAGGAGAGTGGGCCAGAAACAGAGAAGGCACGTGGGCCAAAGGTACTGAGTTTCGTACGTGGAATCCGGAAAGTGAGAGGATCAGAGGAAGACCGGAGGTGCGTGAGGGTGTGTAGATATTGAGTAAACTGGTTAGATAGTCAGGGGCTGCATTGTTGAGGGACTTGTAACAGATAGTGTCGAGTTTATAATGTATGCGTTTCGATACAGGAAGCCA
>CM065721.1:74102573-74150073 GCA_033310375.1 Conus canariensis
CTAAACCACTTGAAAAACATGTTCAAACACACCTATATTCTCAACTTAAATATTACGATCTGATTCATGAAAATCAATCAGGTTTTCGAGAAAATCACTCTTGTCACACTGCTCTTGTACAACTTATCGATAGATGTCTTACGAATATTAACAATAATGACCTTACTGGAATTCTTTTTGTAGATTTTGCAAAAGCGTTTGACGTTATAAACCACTCCCTTCTAATAAAAAAGCTTATGTGTTACAAAGTATCGAATACAGCCTTAAAATTCTTTACCTCGTTTCTCACTGATCGTCAACAGCTTGTTGAAATCAACTCCAAAAGGTCAAAGTTTACTCCCTTTACAATTTGGTGTCCCTCAGGGTCAGTATTGGGACCCCTACTCTTTTAAATTTATATAAATGACTTACCATTGTTTATAGAATGTTGTTGTGAAATGTTTGCTGATGATACCTCATTACAATCTCACAGTAGTAACCCTACTGAACTGGTAAATAACCTGCAGAAAAATATCAACAAGCTAATTACATGGACAGAAATGAATCATATGTCCCTCAATGCTAGTAAAACCAAATGCATGTATGTCACTACACGCCAGAAACGACAGAAAATGACATCCTCATTTGCGCCATTACATGCCCAAGGACAAAAGATTGAAGAGATTACATCGCATAAAGTTTTAGGTGTTATCATTGACAACGATTTATCTTGGTCTTACCACATTGCGGATCTTGGAAAACGTATTTCTAAGAGAATATATCAACTTTCAAAGATAAAAAAATTTCTAAATCTTCACTCCAGAAAGATATTCTTTCATGCGCACATTCTTTCTCTTATCAATTATGCATCCACGTTATGGGATAATGCCAGTGAAACTAATCTGAAACTAGTAAGTCGTCTGCATAAAAGGGCCATTAAATTAATTCAGTTGAAATCCAATACCTTGACAAAGAGTGATTACAAAACTTTAAATATTCTTCCATTTAAAGACAGACTCTTCTTCAACAAATGCTTGAGCATGTACAATGTAATGAATGGATCAGCCCCGAAGATAATCTTTGAAAGCTTTGTCTTCAATAGTTACAGACATACACATAAACTGTCTCTTCCCAGACCTCGATGTAATCTTTATAAATCAAGTTTTCTGTACTCTGGAGGGACCGCATGGAATAATTTGCCTTCCTCCATAAAATCATGTCGCTCAAAATATACATTTAAAAAAGCACTAAAAATGCATTTGATAGAAACTCTGCGCATCAATTGAAGTCATTTCCTTTAATTCGATCCCCTTATCCCCATCTCTTCTCTCTCTCTCTCTCTCTCTCTCTCTCTCTCTCTCTCTCTCTCTCTCTCTCTCTTCTCTCTCTCTCTCTGTGCTTGAACTTGAAGTTCCAACAATAGTTTCATTATTGTTTCGGATTTCATATGAGAGTTATGTACTTGCATGAAAGAAATTGTGTGTTTTAAAAATGTTTTTTGAGCTTGTAGTTATAGGTTCAATTAGTTTCTTTCTTGTTTATGAGGGCAGGATGTAAAAAAGCTGGAAAGCTTATTCTTTAACCCTCAATAAAGATAATTTTGACTTGACTTGACTTGACTTCACACACACACACACACACACACACACACACACACACACACACACACACACACACACACACACACATACACACAATTAGGTTTACTTCTTTCCTTCCCCCTAAACGCAAGTAAATCTTTTAAAGTTATAAATCTTGATCTTTTTTTTTTATTTTGACCAAAACTGGTTTTCATGTTTAGTCCACTTTCTAACGGAAAGTCATTTGGCCTGGGTTTTCTTATCTCTCTGTCTCTCACACACACACACCAGCAACACCACCACCACCACCGCCACCAACACACACACACACACACACACACACACACACACACACACACACACACACACACACACACACACACACACCAGCAACAACACCACCACCACCGCACACACCCCACACACACACACACACACACACACACACACACACACACACACACACACACACACACACATTCGGATGTTTTTGGAATACGTCCCGGATATTTTGAATATCTTGAGGGCTTTTTAAAAATTATTATTCGTGTTTTTTTTTGTTTGTTTTTTTTTTCGTTTGATTGCTTTAGCTTTTCTTTCTTTCTTTTTCATTTTTTTTTCATTTTTTCCATTTTGTTTTCTTCTTGTTTTCTGTCGCTTATGGGTGTGGTTGACGTCCTGGAGAGCAGACTGACCTTTTAAAAAATATGTAAATATTCATCGTTTGGTTGCTGTCATTTGATATTACTACAGGTTTGATGATTTGTCACAATATTAACACGTTTGGTCCAACAACAACAAAAAATAGGGTCATCTTAGGGGCGACTACCGCGGAATTTCTTTGCTGTCCGTTGCTGGCCAGATCCTTGCACGTGCACTTTTGAATCGACTTCTAAGCGCTGTCTGCGAAGTCATTCTACCAGAAGCCCAGTGCGGATTCGGACCCGAACGAAGCACAATCGACATGACCTTTACAGTGAACCAGACCCAGAGTAAATTACTGAGCCGGACATCGGTATGTATGCCACCTTTATTGACCTCACCAAAGCTTCTGACACTGTGAACAGCGGAGCACTTTGGATCATCTTTGCACTGCAAAGTTTACCATCCTCATCCGCTTGTTCCAACGGAGTCAAAGAGGGCTGTTGTTCTAGCCCCGGTGTCATTCTCGGTGAGCGCTGCAAAGTTTACCATCCTCATCCGCTTGTTCCAACGGAGTCAAACAGGGCTGTATACTAGCCCCGGTGTTGTTCTTGAATCACGCTGTGCAGGACATCAGCGAAGGAGTGTACCTGTTCTACAGACTAACGGCTCCCTCTTTGACCTCTGCAGGCTAAAGGCAAAGACAAATTACTTGACAGGCTCACCCTCGAAGTCCTGTTTGCAGACAACTGTGCCGTCATGGAGCGCTCAGAGTCTGACCCACAGGCAAACATCAGCAAGTTGACGGAAGCTTGGCGCCTTTTGGGGGTGGAGGTGGGGGTGGGGGTAGGGGGTGGGCTGGGGGGTGGGTGGGGCTGATTGTTGGCATTAGCAAAAACTGAAGTCTTCCCACAGACAAGCTGCAGGATCCACAGCCTCCTCCCTCCCTATCTGCTTCGAGGCACCCATGCTGCTCCTGCCGCTACCACTATAGCTGCTGCTCCTGCCGCTACCACTATTTCTGCTGCTCCTGCCGCTACCACTATGCTGCTGTCCTGCCGCTACCACTATGCTGCTGCTCCTGCCGCTACCACTATTGCTGCTGCCCTGCCGCTACCACTATTGCTGCTGCTCCTGCCGCTACCACTATGCTGCTGCTCCTGCCGCTACCACTATTGCTGCTGCTCCTGCCGCTACCACTATTGCTGCTGCTCCTGCCGCTACCACTATTGCTGCTGCTCCTGCCGCTACCACTATTGCTGCTGCTCCTGCCGCTACCACTATTGCTGCTGCTCCTGCCGCTACCACTATTGCTGCTGCTCCTGCCGCTACCACTATTGCTGCTGCTCCTGCCTCTACCACTATTGCTGCTGCTCCTGCCGCTACCACTATTGCTGCTGCTACTACTGCTACCACTATTGCTGCTGCTCCTGCCGCTACCACTATTGCTGCTGCTCCTGCCGCTACCACTATTGCTGCTGCTCCTGCCGCTACCACTATGCTGCAGCTCCTGCCGCTACCACTATTGCTGCTGCAGCCGCTATTATGACGACGAAGACAACAACAACAACAACAACTACTAGTACCACTACTACGTTCTGCCGCTGCTGCTACTCTGACCATTACCACCACCACCACCCCCTCCCGCCCCATCTCTCCCAGTCTGTGTGTTCGTTTGATGCTGTGAGGTGATTGGGCACAGCTATTTTTAACGATAAGCACGCAGTACCTGGTTTGGATAGAGCGTTTCACAACAGGATTTTCCATGACCCCCCCCCCCCCTCCACCCCCTTCCCTTCCTCTTTCCTCTCCGAGGGTATTCAGCGAGCAAACTGCTGTGAAAAAAAGCTTCCCTAGTAAGTGCAACGGCGGCAGCAGCAACAATGGCAAAACCATCTCGAACAGCACCAACAACAATAACATAGCACAACAACGAAAAAAACACAACAATAAAACTACTTCTACTACTACTACTTCTACGACGACGACGACGACGACGACGAAGACGACGACGACGACGACGATTGCCCAACCCCCCAACCTTTCATCCCTCCCTTTCTGTGTGAGCGTCTAATGCGGCAATGCCATTGGCCGGATTCATTTCCAATGATGAACCGACAAGTGGATGATTTGGAAACTACAGTTTACAACAGGATTTTCCGTGTCTCTGTCCATCCCTTTGCTCCCCCCCCCCCCCCCCCCCACCTTCTTTCCTTTCCTCTCTCCCGCCTCCTTATCGAGTTGAGATCTATTCCCCGTGGTCATCTTTAAACCTTCGCCCCCCCCCCCCCCCCCCCCCCCCCAGGTGAAAGAATGTCAGAAATGAATGCCACGGGGTTTCTTTAGAGCTCGAGCAGTTTGATTTATCCGGTTTTCTTTGGCTTGACCGCTTTGATGTCCACTTGCACATTCTTAAACACACACACACACACACACACACACACACACACACACACACACACACACACACACTCATACTCACAAGCACACACACACGCACACACACGCACGCACACACACACAACACACACACACACACACACACACACACACACACACACACACACACACAATCACAGACGCTCATGCGCGCGCGCACACACTCACACACACCAAATGCTCGCGCAGGCACAACCACATCATACCACACACACGCACTCACACCATGCCTACACACACGCATCCACCCCCACCCCATCCCCCACCCCCCTACACATACACATGCACTCACACACACGCATGCACGCACGCACACACACATGCACACACGCACGTACGCGCGCGCGCACGCACACACACACACACACACACACACACACCACGCGCGCGCAGGCGTGCGTATACACGCAAGCGCACACACAAGTACACACACATACACACAGACACACACACCAGCGCGTGCACGCACGCACATACTAACACACACATACACACTTACACATGCGCGCGCGCACACACAAATATACACGGGTACGGTCAGACACATTCACATAAAAATGCAGAAGGGGTGAAAAAAAAAGGGAAAGTTGGATAGCAGAGGAACGGGGGAGGGGAGGGGGGTTACGAAGCTTATTCAATTCAAAGCACAAAGGAGTGTTTAAAGTAGGTGTGAGTGTGTGTGTGTGTGTGTGTGTGTGTGTGTGTGTGTGTGTGTGTGTGTGTGTGTGAACGTGCGCGCGCGCGCGCGTGTGTGTGTGTGTGCGCGCGCGCGTGTGTGTGCGTGTGTGTGCATGCGCTCGTGCGCGCGTGCGTGAGCGTGTGCGCGCGCGTGCGTATGTGTTTTCGTTTGGCGTTATCATCTGAAGGCTTTGTGTCAGACAGGATTATTTTCTACTTCAGAGTTTTTGAGACATTTTCTTGTTGCCGTGAGATCTTTTACGCGAACATACGACCGACTACGGGAGCTCGTACATTAACATTTAACCCCCCCCCCCCCCCCTCCCCTCCATGAAAAAGAGACTAGTACCTCAAGCCACCTCAAATGGATTTGAGTGGAGGGAGCGGAACAGGTGGTATTGGAGTTGCGAGGGAGTGCGAGAGGAAACGGGGGATGGGGGGATGGGGGGGGGGGGGCGTTCAGGAGGTGAATGCAGGGAAGGGGGTGAATGAGCGTGGCGTGACTGGCATGTGTAAATATGTTGTATTCTGCAAGCTGGTTAATCCTGAATTCTACATCTTCTAGTTTGTATGCATTCAACACCCTCACGTTGAACCAGACGACTGCCGTCTTCTCACTTCCTTGATGAGGACATGATGTGCGGGGCCATCAAACTATTACATTTTCTTGTTTTGTTCTCCCCCCCCCCCCCCCCCCCCCTTTCTTTCAGCATAGATTCATATTTTTCATTTTTTGTTGTTGGTGTAAATTTCATTTTGCTTCATTAAAAAAAAAAAAAATGTTTGTTGTTGTTATTGTTCCTCTATTCTTTTCAATCCATCTCGGTTTCTTTTTCTACGTGTGATTTCCTTCGTTTTCAGTCTTTCTTTCCTCTCTCTTTGTTTCATACCTTTCTTTCTTTCTATCTTTCCGAGCCCCCCCCCCCCCCCCCCCCCTATCTTCTTTACTTCAGTCTCCCTCCCTCCCTCCCCCCCTCTCTCTCTCTCCCTCTCTCTTCTTTCTTGTATTATGTCTGTCTTTCTTCCTGTTGATTGCTCCTTCTCTCGTTGTTTCTTTTTTAAGCTGTCACTCTTTCTTTCTTCAATCCCTCCTTCCTGGTCTTTCTTTCTTTGTTTTGTTCTTCTTTACTTCCTTCCTTCCTTCTTTTCTTTCGGCTTTTCTCTCTTTTCACTTCTTCATTCCTGTTTTTCTTTCCTCTGTCTTTTCTCTTTCCCCTCCTTAATTTCTCCATTCTTCTCTCTCATTTCTTCTTTCTTGTCTTTCCTTTCTTCCTTCCTTTTTTCCCCCTTTCCTCCCTCCCCCCTACCTTTCATTTCTTTCTTTCGTTCGTTCTTCCGTCCTTCCTTCTTCACTTTCTATTTCTTCCTGATTCTCCTATTTTATTTTATTCTTCTTTCTTTTTCTCATTGTTTGTTTCTCTCTCTATTTCTCCTTCTTCTCTCTCTCTCTCTCTCTTCTCTCTCTCTCTCTCTCCTCTCTCTCTCTCTCCTCTCTCTCTTCCATCCTTCCTCCGTTTGTACGTTCTACCTTTGTTTACTCCTTTCATTCGTCCTTTATTCCATTCTTCCCTCCCGTACTTTCTTCCTCCGCTTTCTTCTTTTCTCTTTTGTTTCGTCTTTTCTTTATCTATTGCGCCTTCTCCCGTCACCCCCCCCCCCCCCCCCCCCCCCACATCCCCGTTCTCTCTTTCTTTCTTTATCTATTGCGCCTTCCCGTCACCCCCCCCCCCCCTCTCGTTCTCTCTTTCTTTCTTTTGTTATAATCTATACTTCGGCGACACGCAAGGACGTCGATGTAATACATTATGCGTTATTCTCTCTTTTTTCTGTTTTTCTGTTTATGTTTATATACATGCATATCTTCTTGCCCTTGCCAATGGACAGGGTTTATTCAGTTCGAGGAAGAATTCAGACTGTGCGTGTGTGGAGGGAGGGGGTGGAAAAAGGAGGGGCTAGGAGAGAAGGGAGAGGGGGTAGGAGTGGGGGGGGGGGGGCACGGTTAGGTTTTGCGTGTGGGCTATTTTTATGGGAATAGCTGTTCCTTTTCTGTTTTTTCTTTAAAGTCTTTACTTGATTTGTTTATCTATTTTGCTCTCTCTCTCTCTCTCTCTCTCTCTCTCTCTCTCTCTCTCTCTCTCTCTCTCTCTCTCTCTGTGTGTGTGTGTGTGTGTGTGTGTGTGTGTGTGTGTGTGGTGTGTGTGTGTGTGTGTGTGTGTGTGTGTGTGTGGTGTGTGTGTGTGTGTGTCTGTCGCGCCGCGCGCGCGGTGTGTGTGCTGTCTGTCTCTTCTGTGTATGTGTGTTGTGTGTGTGTGTGTGTGTGTGTGTGTGTGTGTATGTGTGTTGTGTTGTGTGTGTGTGTGTGTGTGTGTGTGTGTGTGTGTGTGTTGTGTTGTGTGTGTGTGTGTGTGTGTGTGTGGTGTGTGTGTGTGTTTTGTTGTGTGTGGTCTGCGCGCGCCGCGCCTGTGTGTGCCTGTCTATCTGTCTGTCTCTCTCTCTCCCCCCCCCCCCCTTGCTTACTACCTTTCCCATCCAACCCCTCCGCAAAAATCAAACCCGATTAATGTGGACTGCTCTGAAACTCCTGACACTCCCCACACGGATCCGGCTAGACAGATCACCGGGAACGGCTTCACTGGTAACAATTTAGCCTACAGGCAGTTAACACGATAAAAAAAAAAAAAAAAAAAGCCTGCATGATCTAGGAAAAGCCATCATATGATCTCCATGCCCCATCCTTCCCCTTCCCCCTTTTTCCCCACCCTCCAACATCACAGTGACACAATATTGTCCCCCTCCCCTCTCCCCACTTTTCCCCACCACTCCAACATGCACAGTGACACAAATATTGTCCCCCTCTCCCTTCCCCACTTTTTCCCCACCACTCCAACATGCACAGTGACACAAATATTGTCCCCCTCTCCCCTTCCCCACTCTTTTTCCCCACCACTCCAACATGCACAGTGACACAAATATTGTCCCCCTCTCCCCTTCCCCACTTTTTCCCCACCACTCCAACATGCACAGTGACACAAATATTGCTGCGAAGTTATCAGTCCCGACCAATAATGTATGCGGATGCAACGGTCCGTGTTCAAAAGCGTGGCGATCGTTCTTTTGCGTCAAGGTCTAATGACGTTAAATCAAACAATGACGTCATTTTCGTTTTCTGTGGGCGCTACTGGAAAAGCCAGTCTCCGTGTCATGTCTGAGACAGCCTGGCTTCCCTTCGGGTCGCCGACAGGCCTGGTGGACAGGATTCCTTCACGTTTCAGGAACCAAAGTTCCTAATCCCTTCAACCTGCTAGCTTTTTTAGAATCTTGCCGAAGGTAAGAGTGAAGTCCTCCTGTTGGTCCCACGCCCTTCAGAAGTCTATACGCGTTGTTCCCACTCGGAAGTTGAAGGGCATCAGGGTTTGAAGGTGGTCGAAATAATTTATCATGGTTGAAAACAGAAAAAAAAGGAAACAAACATGGATTGTATCAACCTCTCTCTCTCTCTCTCTCTCTCTCTCTCTCTCTCTCTCTCTCTCGTATTTTCACTCCGTCCAAGACTAAAATTAACTGAATTAGACAATATCATCCAAAAAAAAAAAAAAAAAAAAAAGGCCGCAGATGTAAAAACATGTAACAAGTTTGTATATTCCAGCTCATTCCCATTCAATAGTTGACGGAAAGACAGAACGAATTCAGCTGGTTGCAAGATTGTTCACAGAACAGACCATGTTAAAAAAAAAAAAAAAAAACGCAAAAGAGAGATAATCTGAGTCAGGACATGCCGGCCAAGGCTGTTCTGTGGGTCCATCAGAGTTCAATCCTCTGACTGATGGGGCCAAAACATGGATGTGACACGGTGCACCTGCAGTGCTGACAGTCGATCTTCCGATCGTGATCCTGACGTACGCTTCAAATCAAACATTGGACTCTAGATCTGTTTGCTTGACCCACAAATGAGAAAAGGTAACTCTGCAATGGTTGACTCTAGATCTGTTTGCTTGACCCACAAATGAGAAAAGGTAACTCTGTTTGCAATGGAAAGGCAAAAGTGATCCCCCCCCCCCCCCCCCCCCACCTCACTTCCGCAAAACAGGTCTATTCGGCGAATCATGTAGGCTGGCTTGTGTTCTTTATTACTAAATCAGAAACAGAGACGAAATTTACAGAACCTTGTTTCTAACTTCGCTTCTTTTGGTTTAAAATTCACTTCAGATTTCATACATTAAAAACAAGATAAGTATTTTCTTCAACTGCAAGGGCTAGATCTCAAAAGGGAAAATATTTTTTAATTTCAAGCCATGGTTTTTGTTCACCCATGTATCAATAAAAGCACCATACTCCGACTTGTTGAAGAAACCGCCGAAAATGCGACAGTAGAGAAGAGCAACGCACACATCGGAATATAATATGGGATTCAAAATGGCAGCCGGTGTAAACAAATGGGTGATTTATCAAAACAATCTCTGTCGATGGAGAGAAAGCGAGATAAACATTAGTGAAAACAATAGTGAACACTACACAGAGCCGACTCACCTTAGCACTTTGTTGGAGTTTCTTCACACCTAATTATCATTATTATTTTTTTTTTTTTTTAATATTCTTGAATCCGCCCAGGGATGGACTCTACGGGCTCTGGATATATAGGTAGGAAGAGAAGTCCGACCACTCTCAAAACACGGCTCTGAATCAGTTCTTCGTGCGTCTTGATCCGAATCGCCCGATTCTTCAACGATTGTTTTCATTTTCCACCTCCAGTTCTCACTGACGTTCAGATCTGGCTCCAGCGCTGGGCGAGAGATGCAGTTCATGCTGGTTATACGCTGTGACTGTTCTGGCTCGGGGTACTGGGGCAGAGTCAACTATTCTGGCTCGGGGTACTGGGGCAGAGTCAACTGGGAAACGGTACATGTTGTCAGGAAAAGGTTTCGAAATCACTGGCCACAGATCATTTTCCACAATTCCTGGCATACATACACGGCAGTGTTCATGTTGTGTGTGTGTGTGTGTGTTGTGTGTGTGTGTGTGTATACCAACACACACACACACATATATATATATATATATATATATATTATATATATAGGCTTTTATCATTATACCTTGGCCTGATGAAGCTATTAACAGCAAAAATTTGTTAAAAATCCAAGTCTGAGACATGAAAAGACATGTTTTAATTCTTGTATGTGTGTGTGTGTGTGTGTGTGTGTGTTGTAGAGATGAGAGAGAGAGAGAGAGAGAGAGAGGGAGGGGGAGAGAGAGGAGGGAGAGAGAGAGAGAGAGAGGAGAGATATTTCACTCCACCAAGCGGCTCTTACAGTCAGTTCCAACAATGTGACTTCATGCAATGGAGTCGATTTTCATGTCCGTTTTCTGGGTGATACGAAGGAGCCAGGCTCCAAATGTTTTTTTTCCATGGTTACTAGATCATAATGTGGCTCTTTTGAGAGCGGTATGGACTGCAAGTGTGTGAGCCTGTCGACCAGCGATGACTCAAACGACAAAAGGCAGGTGAATATGCCCGGAAGAAGAGTTCTGTAGGAATGAAACAGAGAAGAAAAATTGTCAGTGATGAATAGAAATCGTGTGCGTACAATTTCAGTCCACTTGTTCTCTCTTGTTGTCAGTTCTAAAGGTTGTCTTTGTTGTAGTGCTTATAATATTTGTGGTCATGTCTCTTGGTCTTAACTATTCACATTCTTAGCATTATGCATTGGCTGGTGCTTTTCCAGAAAAGACGCACACGCGCGCGCGCTCACACACACACACACAGGGAGGGAGCGAAAGAGAGAGGAGAGAAAAGAGAGAGAGGAGGAGAAAGAGAGAGCGAGCGAGCGGGAAAATGCTGACTTTTGAGTGAACAAACAATAAAACGTTTATAGCATTTGGATTTTATGTCAAGACCTCTTCATGCACACTGGAATGTATTTAAATATGCCACATCACATGATTAAATGAGAACAAAATACAAGGTGCATGTCCAGAATGTACAAGTAGTATTCACATTCGTTACTAATAAAATCACAGCTATCAGAATATTATAATCGATTTGCAGATTATACATAGCATGCAGACCCACACCCTCTCATTATGAATAACGTCTACCTCTTCAGCACAAACAAACCGAAACGTATACAAGTTGCATTAAGTAACATTCATCATCCTCAACCGGCTAAAGTATGAGACAAACCGATAAATTCCAATCCTTGGTGCCTTTCGTTCTACCGGCAACCTAGAACAGCATATGATAATACACTAGAAAGAAACATAATCTGAATCAAAGTCCCAATCCACACACAACACACACACACACACACACGAGCGCAGTCGCTCACACAACTTGCGCACACGCAATCGCACACACACACACGAACATACACACGCGCGCGCGTGCAATCGCGCTCTCGCACACACACATACACGCACGCGCGCGCGCACACACACAAAACTCACACATATACACAAACTCACAAACAGCACACTTTCACATGAAACGAACGTTGGCCCAGCTCACTCACCCTCGAACACATCCACATCCTGACAGACATAATAAAGCTATATACCGGCAATTCATCGCATTGTAGTTCGTCTCTCAAATGTTTGCAAAGTATCAGCGATAGCCCCTTGCAAAGATTTGAAAGCAAGACCACCCATTTATCAATATACACAGAGTAAGACACTGGCATTAAGAGTAAAATATTTCAATTTTTATTTTCTTTGTAGCCCAGCCGACCTCAAGGGGTCATATCAGGACTCTTACCATATCAGAACATTTGCAATTAAAACAAATAAAAAAAGGTTAAGAAATCATTCCACATTTTCTTAAATGACTTACAAAAGAAATGATTACAGACTGTTTTTAATATAAACAAAAAAGATGCCAGTATACATACGACATAATTATAAAGAAGCAAATACACATGAACATCTATGATGCACATACAAACGAAGGCATACTTGAAAGCACGCATACCCCCCCCCCCCTCCCCCTGTAATCACCCACCTTCGCACACATGCGCATCATAATACTCATAAATCTAGCAGTAGGTCTATAGTCCAAAATTATGGTTCGTTACTGAAATTTTTGCGATGGCGTACAAGAGATAGGCCCTTGCAAAGATTTGGCAGTAACAACCCATTATGGTTCGTTACTGACATCTTTACAATGGCGTATCAATGATAGGCCCTCGCAAAGATTTGGCAGTAACACAACCCATTATGGTTCGTTACTGACATCTTTACAATGGCGTACCAGTGACAGGCCCTTGCAAAGATTTTACAGTAACACAACCCATTATGGTTCGTCACTGACATCTTTTACGAAGGCGTACCAATGATATAGGCCCTTGCAAAGGTTTGGCAATAACACAACCCATTATGTTTCGTTACTGACATCTTTACAATGGCGTACCAGTGATAGGCCCTCGCAAAGGTTTGGCAGTAACACAACCCGTTATGGTTCGTTACTGACATCTTTACAGTGGCGTACCAGTGATAGGCCCTTGCAAAGATTTTACAGTAACACAACCCAGACATACGGTTAGTTACCGACATCTTTACAATGGCGTACCAGTGATAGGCCCTTGCAAGCAACACATGCCATATAACTATGTACAGAGTAATACGCTGGCATTAAAGGTAAAATATCTTATTTATATACATTTTTTCATGGCCCAGCCGATCTCAGATGGTCATATCAGGGCTGTTACCAAGTTCGGAATATTGCATTATAGATAAAAAGAAATGTTTAAATGAAATTCATTCCAAATTTGCTAATGTCTTTTTTTTCTGGCAGCAACAGTGAAAAGATTTCATTTTTCACTTCCATTTTGCTTACGGCACCATCCGACAGTAACAGGTTATTTCAGTATTCATATATTATAAAGTATCACTGGTACGCCATTGCGAACATTGCAGTGGCGAAGCAGATGTGAATTTGATGGATTGTTGCTCATATTTGCTTCGTCACTGAAATATTTGCCATGGCGTACCAGTGATACTTTCTTGCAAAACTGTGGCAACAACACAACTCATTTTGCATTATGTTAACAGTCCTGCCAACCTCAGGCGTCATCAGAACTGTTACCAAGTCAAAATCACTTGCATTAAAAAAACGTTAATTTTTTTTAATCACTCAACGTTAAAGTGATTTGATATAGGAATAATTTCAAAACAACTTAATAAATATCCAAAAGCACACACACACACACACACACACACACACACACACACACACCACCACGCACGCAAACTCACGCACATACAAACTTTCACATGAAAGGAACGTTGGCCCAGCTCACTCGCCCTCAAACACATCCACATCCTGACAGACATAATAAAGCTATATACCGGCAATTCATCACATTGTAGTTCGTCTCTCAAATGTTTGCAAAGTATCAGCGATAGCCCCTTGCAAAGATTTGACAGCAAGACCACCCATTTATCAATACATACAGAGTAAGACACTGGACTTAAAAGTAAAATATTTCCATTTTCATTTTTTTTGTAGCCCAGCCGACCTCAAGGGGTCATATCAGGACTCTTACCATGTCAGAATATTTGCAATTAAAACATAAAAAATGTTAAATCATTCCATCCACATTTGCTTAAATGACTTGCAAAAGAAATTATTACAGCCTGTTTTTGATAATAAAAAAAAAGATGCCAGTATACATACGACATATAAAGAAGCAAATACACATGAATATCTATGATGCACATACAAACGAAGGCATACTTGAAAGCACGCATTACTCCCCCCCCCCCCCCCCCCCCCCCCACACACACACACACACTTTTAATCACCCACCTTCGCACACATGCGCATCATAATACTCATAAATCTAGCAGTAGGTCTATAGTCCATCAAAATTATGGTTCGTTACTGATCTTTTTGCAATGGCGTACAAGAGATAGGCCCTTGCAAAGATTTGGCAGTAACACAACCCATTATGGTTTGTTACTGATATCTTTACAATGCCGTATCAATGATAGGCCCTCGCAAAGATTTGGCAGTAACACAACCCATTATGGTTCGTTACTGACATCTTTACAATGGCGTACCAGTGATAGGCCCTTGCAAAAATTTTACAGTAACACAACCCATTATGGTTCGTCACAGACATCTTTACAATGGCGTACCAGTGACAGGCCCTCGCAAAGGTGTGGCAGTAACACAACCCATTATGGTTCGTTACTGACATATTTACAGTGGCGTACCAGTGATAGGCCCTCGCAAAGGTTTGGCAGTAACACGACCCATTATGGTTCGTTACGGACACCTTTACAATGGCGTACCAGTGATAGGCCCTCGCAAAGATTTTACAGTAACACAACCCATTATGGTTCGTTACTGACATCTTTACAATGGCGTACCAGTGATAGGCCCTCGCAAAGATTTTAAGTAACACAACCCAGACATATGGTTCGTTACTGACATCTTTACAATGCCGTACCAATGATAGGCCCGTGCAAAGATTTTACAGTAACACAACCTATCTTTACAATGGCGTACCAATGATAGGCCCGTGCAAAGATTTTACAGTAATACAACCCATCTTTACAATGGCGTACCAGTGATAGGCCCTCGCAAAGATTTTACAGTAACACAACCCAGACATATGGTTAGTTACTGACATCTTTACAATGCCGTACCAATGATAGGCCCGTGCAAAGATTTTACAGTAACACAACCTATCTTTACAATGGCGTACCAATGATAGGCCCGTGCAAAGATTTTACAGTAATACAACCCATCTTTACAATGGCGTACCAGTGATAGGCCCTCGCAAAGATTTCGCAATAACACAACCCATTATGGTTCGTTACTGACATCTTTACAATGGCGTACCAGTGATAGGCCCTCGCAAAGATTTCGCAATAACACAACACATTATGGTTCGTTACTGACATCTTTACAATGGCGTACCAATGATAGGCCCTTGCAAAGATTTTACAGTAACACAACCCATCTTTACGATGGCGTACCAGTGACAGGCCCTTGCAAGCAACGCAAGCCATGCAACTGTGTACAGAGTAATACGCTGGCATTAAAGGTAAAATATCTTTTTTTTTCATGGCCCAGCCGATCTCAGGTGGTCATATCAGGGCTGTGACCAGTTCAGATTATTGCATTATTGATAAAAGGAAATGTTTACATGAAATTCATTCCAAATTTGCTAACATGACATAGAATTTTTTCTGGCAGCAATAGTTAATGATTTCATTTCTCAGTTGCATTTTGCTTAAACAGCCCATCCGACAGTAACAGGTTATTTCAGTATTCATATATCACAAAGTATCACTGGTACGCCATTGCAAACATTTCAGTGGCGAAGCAAATGTGAATTTGATGGATTGTTGCTCACATTTGCTTCGTCACAAACATTTACCATGGCGTACCAGTGATGCTTTCTTGCAAATTTTTAGCAACAACACAACTCATTTTGCATCATGTTAACAGTCCAGCCAACCTCAGGGGTCATATCAGAACTGTTAACATGTCAAAATCAATTGCATTAAAAAAAATGTAGATTTTTAAAAAATCAATGTTAAAATGGTCTGATATAGGAATAATTTCAAAACTTAAAAAGCCAAAAGCACACACACGTCCGCATGCAAACACACGTACTAAACATCCATAATCGCCCCCATCACTCGCATGCACACCCTAATACACATAAAGCAATCTACCTGCCTACAACCATCTATTGTGGTTTGTTATGACGTCCCACTCGTAGGCCATTGCAAATCTTTAGTAGCAGCACAACGACTGTATCTGAATATGCGATGATAAACTGGCATCAACAGTGAAATGATTTATTTTTTACTTCCATTTTGCTTACACAGCCCATCCGACCGTAACAGGTTATATCAGGGCTGTAACAATAGAGTAATTTATTCCATTAAAAAGAGAAATAATACAAAGAAAAAAAAGTCATCTAAAGTCCCAGTTAAACATTAAAACGGTATTAATTTAATGCAGATTTCTCCAACCCCTTTCTGAAACCGACGTACACACATATATAGACACGCAAGCAACACACACACACACTCACACAGAGGCTCACATGCCCCTACAAACACACACACACACACACACACACACACACACACACACACACACACACCGCACACACAAAACCTGTGTGCAAAAACATACGTAAATCTCAACTAACCCAGCCCTCCAAACATGTGCATTCTAACACTCATGAACCAAGGTTCACATCTACAATTCATGAAATTCACATTTCATGCGCGACTGAAATATTTGCAATGGCATACCAATGATACTCTTGCAAAAATTTGGCAACAACACAACTCATTTTGCATTAGGCTAACAGTTCAACCAACTTCAGGGGGTCATATCAGAACCGTTACCAAGTCAAAATCAACTGCATTCAAAAACGTTTTAAAAAAGTTTTTTAAAAATTCAAAATCTGCTAAAATGGCTCGATATAGGAATAATTTCAAAACAACAAATAAAAAGCCAAAAGTACATATACATACGTATGCACGCGCGCACGCCCGCACGCACACCCCAACACCTGCATGCAAGCACATGTACTAAACATCCGTAATCGCGCACCCTCATTCACATCCACATCATAATACACATGAAGCAACTTAATTATCTACAACCATCCATTATGGTTATGACGTCCCACTGATAGGCCATTGCAAATATTTGGTAGCAACAACAACTGTATCTGAATATGCAGTGATAAACTGGCATCAACAGTGAAATGATTTCATTTTTTACTTCCATTTTGCTCACACAGCCCATCAAACCATAACAGGTTATATCAGGGCTATAACAATGGTGTAACTCGTTCCATCACAAAGACAAAAAAAATGCCATAGAAAAAGAAATAAAGTCCTCTAAAGTCTCATTTGAATAATTAACACAGGACGTAGCAAATTTACCCACACCCTTTCTGAAAAACACACACACACACACACACACACACACACACACACCACCCTTTCTAAAACACAAACACACATATACACATGCGCGCGCGCACACACACACACACACACACACCCACGCCTGTGTGCAAAAACATAAATCTAAACTAACCCAGCCCTCCAAGCATGAGCATTCTAACACTCATCATCCAATGTTCATATCTACAATCCATCAAATTCACATTTGCCTTGTCACCAAAATATTTGCAATGGCGTACCAGTGAAACATTTGGCAACAACACAACTTTTTGCTTTACATTAACAGTCAGCCAACCTCAAGGGGTCATATCAGAACTGTTACCAAGTCAAAACCAATTGCATTAAAAATGTTTTTAAAAAAGTTAAAAAAATCAAAATATGCTAAAATGGCTTGATATAGAAACAATTTCAAAACAACTAAAATAAAAACCAAAAGCACACACACGCACGCACGACCACGCACGCACACGCACACGCACACACAGGTGAGCGCGCGCGAGCGCCTGAATGTGTGCGCACATACACAACACACACCAACGCCTGTGTGCAAAAACATGTAAATCTCAACTAACCCAGCCCTCCAAACATGTGCATTCTAACACTCACGAACCAAGGTTTACATCTGCAATCCGTCACATTCTCATTTGCTTCATCACCGAAATATTTACAACGGCGTACCAGTGATACTTTCTTGCAAAAATTTAGCAACAACTCAACTCATTTTGCATTAGGCTAACAGCCCAGCCAACCTCAAGGGGTCATATCTGGACTGTTACCAAGTCAAAATCAACAGCATTGAAAAACGTTAAAAGTTTTAGAAAATCAAAATCTGCTAAAATGGCTTGATATAGGAATAATTTCAAAACAACAACACACACACACACACACACACACACACACACACACACACACGCATGCACACGCACCAACGCCTGCATGCAAGCACACGTCCTAAACATCCATAGTCGACCACCCTCACTCACATCCACATCATAATACACATGAAGCAACCTAATTGTCTACAACCATCCATTAGGGTTTGCTATGACGTACCACCGATAGGCCATTGCAAATATTTGGTAGCAGCACGACAAATTTATCTGAATATGCAATGATAAACTGGCATCAACGGTGAAATGATTTCATTTTTTTACTTCCATTTTGCTTACACAGCCCATCCGACCGTAACAGGTTATATCAGGGCTGTAACAATGGAGTAATTCGTTCCATTAAGAAGAAACAAAATAGAAAAAGAAAAAATATCTGAAGTCTCATTAAACATGAAAACAGGATATGTTTAAAGCAAATTTCTCCCCACCCTTTCTGAAACAAGCAGACGCACAAATACACATAACGCACACACACACACACACTCATGCACGCGCGCACCCCCCCCCCCCAAAAAAAAAAAAAAAAAAAAAAAAAAACGCCTGTATGCAAAAACACAAACATGCGGAAATCTTAACTAACCCAGCCCTCTAAACGTGCATTCTAACGCTCATGAACCAAGGTTTATGTCTGCAATCCATCAAATTCACTATGGCTTCGTCACCGAAATATTTGCAATGGCGTACAAGTGATACTTTCTTGCAAAAACTTGGCAACACCACAACTCATTTTGCATCATGTTAACGTCCTGCCAACCTCAGGGGTCATATCAGAACTGTCACCAAGTTTTAATCAATTGCATTAAAAAAAAACGTTAAAACAAACTATGCTAAAAGGTTTGATATGGGAACAATTTCGAAACAACTTAAATAAAAAAAAACCCAGAAGCACACACACACACACACACATGCGCGCGCGCGTGCGCCAACATCTGCATCCAACCAGACGTACTACACATCCGTAATCGCTCACCCTCACATCTATATCCTAATACACATGAACCAACCTAATTGTCTACAACCATCTATTTGGTTTGTTATGACGTACCACTGATAGGCCATTGCAAATATTTGGTAGCAGTACAATATTATCTAAATATATGATAAATTTGCACCAACAATGGATTTTTTTTTAAATTTTACTTCCATTTTGCTTACACAGCCCATCCGACCGTAACAGGTTATATCAGGGCTGTAACAATGGAGTTACTCGTGCCATTAAAAAGAAAAAAAAAAGTCATCTAAAGTCTCATTTAAACATGAACACAGGATATGTTTAACGTAAATTTCTCCACATACCTACTGAAACACAAGTAGACACACACACATACACACATGCACGCATGACGCGCGCACACACACGCTCGCGCACTCAGGTACGGGCACGCGCGCGTGCACGCAAACACACACACACACCAACGCCTTTATGCAAAAAAAAAAAAAATGCAAACGTAATTCTCAACCTAACCAAGTCCTCCGAACATGTGCATTCTAACACTCATGAACCAAGGTTTAATCTACAATCCATCAAATTCACATTGCCTTCATCATTGAAATATTTGCAATGGCGTACCAGTGATACTTTCTTGCAAAAATCTGGCAACAACACAACTCATTTTGCATTAGGCTAACAGTCCTGTCAACTTCAGGGGGTCATATCAGAACTGTTAAGTCGAAATCAACTGCATTAAAAAAGAAACGTTAAAAAAGTTTCAAATATCAAACTATGCTAAAATGGCTTAATACGGGAATAATTTCAAAACAAAATGAAAAGCCAAAAGCACACACACACACACGAACACATACCAACGCCCGCATGCAAACACGTATTAAACATCCATAATCGCCCCTCTCACTCACATCCACATCCTAAGACACATGAAGCAATCTGCCTGTCTACAACCATCCATTATGGTTCGTTATGATTTACCACTGATAGGCCTTTGCAAATATTTGGTACCAGCACAACTGTCTCTGTATATGTAATGATAAAGTGGCATCAACAGTGAAAGGATTCATTTTTTACTTCCGTTTTGCTTACACAGCCCATCAAACCATAACAGGTTATATCACGGCTGTAACAATAGAGTAACTCGTTCCATCAGAAAGAAAAAAAAATATAGAAAAAAGTCATCTAAAGTCTCATGTAAACAGGATATATTTAACGTAACTTTCTCCACTCTTTCTGAAACACGAGCACACACACATATACACATGCACGCACGATGCACGCACGCACGCACGCACACACACACACACACACACACACACACACACACACACACACACACACACACACACACACACACACACACCCAACGCGGTGTGCAAAAACATACGTAAATCTCAACTAACCCAGCCCTTCAAACATGTGCATTCTAGCACTCATGAACAAAGGTTTATATCTACAATCTATCAAATTCACATTGCCTTTGTCACTGAAATATTTGCAATGGCGTATCAGTGATACTTTCTTCAAAACAAACAAGCAAAATGAAAAAGCAAACACACACACACACACACACGCACACACACCACACACACACACACCCCAACGCCTGCATGCAACCGCAAGTGCTACACATCCATA
Organism: Conus canariensis; assembly: GCA_033310375.1. Classification (NCBI taxonomy): domain Eukaryota; kingdom Metazoa; phylum Mollusca; class Gastropoda; order Neogastropoda; family Conidae; genus Conus; species Conus canariensis. The sequence continues at coordinate 74,123,309 of CM065721.1, forward strand.
ATCTCCCATCCTCACTTCCATGCACACTTTAATACACATGAAGCAACCTAATTGTCGACAACCATCCATTAGGGTTTGTTATGACGTACCACCGATAGGCCATTGCAAATATTTGGTAGCAACACAACTGTATCTGAATATGCAGTGATAAACTGGCATCAACAGTGAAATGATTTCATTTTTTACTTCCATTTTGCTTACACAGCCCATCAAACCATAACAGGTTATATCAGGGCTGTAACAATGGAGTAACTCATTACGTTATAAAGAAAAATACAGAAAAAGAAAAAAAAAATCATTTAAAGTCTCATTTAAACATGATTTATTTAACGTAAATTTCTCCACACTCCCCCTCAAACACGAGCACACACACAATACACATGCACACACACACACACACACACACACACACACACACACACACACACACACACACTAATGCCTACAAGCAAGCACAGGTACTAAACATCCATAATCTCCCACCTTCACTCACATGCACTTTAATACACGTGAAGCAACCTAATTGTCTACAATCATCCATTAGAGTTTGTTATGACGTACCACTGATAGGCCATTGCAAATATTTGGTAGCAGCACGACAACTGTATCTGAATATGCAATGATAAACTGGCATCAACAGTGAAATGATTTCATTTTTATTTCCGTTTTGCTTACACAGCCCATCAAACCATAACATGTTATATCAGGGCTGTAACAATGGAGTAACTCATTACGTTATAAAGAAAAATACAAAAGATAAAGTCATTTAAAGTCTCATTTAAACAGGATATATTTAACGTAAATTTATGCAAACTCTTTCTGAAACACGAGCACACACACACATACACATGCGTACACGATGCGCACACACACACAACACACAACAACACCCACACACACACACCACAAACGACCCACACACCCCACACCACACACACACACGGGCCACAAACCCATACATAACATCATCAACTAACCCAGCCTTCAAACATGTGCATTTCAACACCCATGAACCAAGGTTTGTATCTGCAATCAAATGCACATTGGCTTCTTCACCGAAATATTTGCAATGGCGTATCAGTGATATTTTCTTCAAAACAAGTAAAATGAGAAGGCAAAAGTACACACACACACACACACGCACGCACGCACGCCCACCAACGCCTGCATGCAACCGCAAGTGCTACACATCCATAATCTCCCATCCTCACATGCACACTTTAATACACATGAAGCAACCTAATTGTCGACAACCATTAGGGTTTGTTATGACGTACCACTGATGGCCATTGCAAATATTTGGTAGCAACACAACTGTATCTGAATATGCAATGATAAACTGGCATCAACAGTGAAATGATTTCATTTTTTATTTCCGTTTTGCTTATAGCCCATCAAACCGTAACAGGTTATATCAGGGCTGTAACAATGGAGTAACTCGTTACGTTATAAAGAAAAAGTCATTTAAAGTCTCATTTAAACATGATATATTTAACGTAAATTTCTCCACACTCCCCCTCAAACACGAGCACACACACATATACACAACATATACACATGCACGCACCACACACACACACACACACACACACACACACACACTAATGCCTACAAGCAAGCACAGGTACTAAACATCCATAATCTCCCACCCTCACTCACACGCACATTTTAATACACGTGAAGCAACCTAATTGTCTACAATCATCCATTAGAGTTTGTTATGACGTACCACTGATAGGCCATTGCAAATATTTGGTAGCAGCACGACAACTATCTGAATATGCAATGATAAACTGGCATCAACAGTGAAATTTCATTTTTATTTCCGTTTTGCTTATACAGCCCATCAAACCATAACAGGTTATATCAGGGCTGTAACAATGGAGTAACTCATTACGTTATAAAGAAAAATACAAAACAAGAAAAAAAAAGTCATTTAAAGTCTCATTTAAACAGGATATATTTAACGTAAATTTATGCAAACACTTTCTGAAACACGAGCACACACACATATACACATGCATGCACGATGCACACACACACACACACAGGCCATGACAACCACAGTCAACCGCTGATGGATCTCTCCACTGTGTCCACTGCACAACGTGTCCAGCCGATGGACTTGCCGCCAGCTGGCTGCTGCTTCATCCTTTTCTTCGGAACAAAGAAATAGTTCCCTTGAAAATAATTCCCAATAGCCGACAGACTTGAAGCGGGATCCATTTACCGAAAAAAAAAACACACACACAAGCACACATGTCAACGTTTGCATGTAAGCATACACACATACAAATGCATCTACCATAATCCAGACTGAAACAATCCGCATACCTATTTATAGAGTAACAAACCGGCATTAAAGGGGAAAACATTTTATTTTTCACTAACGTTTTGCTTTCAGTCCATCTAACCTTATTAAGTCATAGCTGGACTGTAACCATGGAAACAATCGATTCCATACAAAGAAAAAATTAAAACAAAGTAACGAAACATGTCACATGGAGTCTCATTCTATAAATGCGATTATATAAATAATACACTTGCATTACGAGCAAAACTTTCAATTTCACCGATATTTTGCTTACAGTTCAGCCGATAAAAGGGTCACGTTGGGACCGTGAAGAAAACTATATAAAAAGATTTTGTGGTAAGTCACTTGGTGTTATGTACAAGACATCTGTAAGAGTCCTGCTCGTTCAGTCGCTATGAAGGATTCACTCTCGAGGTACAACCACAGTCAACCGCTGATGGATCTCTCCACTGTGTCCACTGCACAACGTGTCCAGCCGATGGACTTGCCGCCAGCTGGCTGCTTCATCCTTTTCTTCGGAACAAATATCGTAATAGCTTCTGGCCAGATTTGGGCTTGTTTCCCACCATGCCAACTCAGGCTAAAGAATTCCAGGAGCTCGATTTGACAGACATTGCCAAGGTGCCTCAGTCTAAGGCACCCAAGACTGGTGACTTTCCTATTCCGAGTCTTTTTTTAGTGCTTGCTGGAGCTCTGTCGGCGTCAGATCTCAGTCCCGTTCATCGTTCTCCGTGTCAGTTGAATTTCGTCTTTGCTGCTTTCTTCCGGCTGCCCTGGAGTGTTCCTTGTAGATGTGGATCTCACGAACAGTAATGTAGACCCTTGCTGCTCTCGATTTTTCTCTGAAGCGGATCTGGCCACAAATGCTTTCATTACTGGGTTGGTGCACTTATTCCCCAGTTTTTTTTTAAGCCTTTCATTGTTCTGTGGGCAGGGCTTCCCGTCTGCTCTCCCCCTTGCCACACTGTTAGCGCATTCCGATGTCCCTGCAGTGGGCTGGTCCTGTATAGGACTTCCATGTCTTTCTGCCATCCGTTAGGATGGATTCTCTGGAAGCTTGTGGCACCGCCGTGTTGTCTCGTTGATGTGGGATGTCCCGGGCGATGAAGTGCAATGGTCCTCTGGTAGAATGGCACCGATTCCCGCGCAGCAGTCAGAATGTTTAAAGTCTGCACACAAACACGCACAAAAAGAATCCAAAACAAAGCCTCAGAGTAAACTCTGACGAAGTGGAAGTCGCAAAACCAATGAGATAGAAGACAATGTGAGTGAGACACTAACTCTTAGAAAAAACTGTCCATGAACACTGGGAATAAAGATGACACAAAATCCTATGAAACAAAACAAGACTCTGGGGACAAATACCTCAAACCCTAAGAATCAGGCCTAAGCCATAGAAAAGACCAATCAATCTTGTGAAAATGAGGCATTAAGCATTTGACACTAAACGATATGAAAGGAGAATATTAAACCCTACGAAAGGACACTAGACTGACAGAAAAGGACTACAAACCCTATGGAAGGAAGACAGTAAAATCCATTAAAGCAAGACAATACGCTTTTGATAGAGGGCTGCAAAGATTTGAAATGAACACAAACCATCACCGAAGGAAGACCTAAAACCTAATGAAAAAATGACTCGTACTCCTTTGAGAAAAAACCACGTGAAAGGATCATAAACGCTGGGCAGAAAGAAGCCAGTTAATTCTTTGAAAGATCAGATAGGCCCTGAGAAAAGAGGAAAAATAAACTTTACGAGGGATCGACCCTAACTGCTAAGAAAGGAGGATGCTAAACTCTATGGAAAGAGGTCACTAAAGCCTGTGAAACTGAAATTAAAACCTCATGGAAAGGTGAAACCAGCTCCTTAAAAAAACAATCATGAAAAAAAAAACAGAAAACTAAACGCTATAAAGGGATATCGACAACACCCACTCTATCTGAAAGACAACACTAAATCCTACGGAAGGAGGATTTCCGAGGATCAAAGGACACTCAGATCAGGAGGTACCAGGTGCACACTAGGGAATATGTCAGAGGATCAAAGACTTCCTCAGCAGCTCAGCCCCAAAGGATCTGAAAACATGCGTCCATGTTCCAGACCCCTGAATCATCAGACCTGCTACATTGCTGGAGTCAGCCTTTCATGCCTTTCTGGAAAATATTCCCTCTGGTACCCCCTGTTTTGTATCCTTGTTCCGCTGATGTGGGTGTGGTAAACCGGAGCAACAGAGGTTAAATGCTTGAATACGAACTTAAACTCTCTGAAAAAAAGCCACATAAATCTTTGAAGGCAACACGAAAGATTAAAACTAAAACCCGTGAATAATAATATATACAAAAAAAAACCTCACTATGCTCCGACAAGAATGACATTAATTCTATGAATGAAGAAGGCAGAAAACCTGGAAAAAAGACAATAAATCCTGTGAATATAGAAGACATTAAATCTCCTGGGGGACACACACACACGCGCGCGCGCACACGCACCAATGCATCTGAAAGACGCCGACCCCTCAACCCCCTCTTCCCAAAGATCCAGGTATTAAACTCTGTACAAGACGATCCTAAACCTACGACAGACCACTGAACGATGACAGGATAAAGACACAACACTTGAACAAGAGCAGGCGAAGGAAGAAAGAGGACTAGAAGAGCCACAACAACACTCGCCTGGTGATCCGCTGTACTGCCCGGGGCCTCTTGTCCTGGTCTTGGTTTTCCCCAGCTGTTCCTTGACCCTGTTGACATTAACATTCACATTCTCTTAACATGCGACTGTCATAACTCTGACCCTGTCGACATTAACATCCATATTCTCTTTTAACATGCGACTGTCATAACTCTGACACTTGACATTAACATCCACATTCTCTTTTAACATGCGACTGTCATAACTGACACTGTTGACATTAACATTCACATTCTCTTTTAACATGCAACTGTCATAACTCTGACACTATTGACGTTAACGTTAACATTTCTCTTTTAACATGCGACTGTCATAACTCTGACACTGTTGACATTAAATTCACATTCTCTTTTAACATTGGACTGTCCTAACTCTGACCCTGTTGACATTAACATTCACATTCTCTTTTAACATGTGACTGTCCTAACTTTGACACTTGACATTAACATTGATATTCTCTTTTAACATGTGACTGTCCTAACTCTGACACTGTTGACATTAACATCCATATTCTTTTAACATGTGACTGTCCTAACTCTGACACTGTTGACATTAACATCCATATTCTCTTTTAACATGTGACTGTCATAACTCTGACCCTGTTGACATTAACATCCATATTCTCTTTTAACATGTGACTGTCATAACTCTGACACTGTTGACATTAACATTCACGTTCTTTTAACACTGGACTGTCATAACTCTGACCCTGTTCACATTAACATTCCATATTCTCTTTTAACATGTGACTGTCATAACTCTGACCCTGTTGACATTAACATCCATATTCTCTTTTAACATGTGACTGTCATAACTCTGACCCTGTTGACATTAACATTCACGTTCTTTTAACACTGTACTGTCATAACTCTGACCCTGTTGACATTAACATCCATATTCTCTTTTACCATGTGACTGTCATAACTGACACTGTTGACATTAACATCCACATTCTCTTTTAACATGTGACTGTCATAACTCGGACCCTGTTGACATTAACATCCATATTCTTTTAACATGCGACCGTCATAACTCTGACCCTGTTGACATTAACATCCATATTCTCTTTTAGCATGTGACTTGTCATAACTCTGACCCTGTTGACATTATGTTCTCTTTTAACATGGACTGTCATAACTCTGACCCTGTTGACATTAATATTCATGTTCTCTTTTAACATTGGACTGTCATAACTCTGACCCTGTTGACATTAACATTCATATTGTCTTTTAACATGTGACTGTCATAACTCTGACACTGTTGACATTAACATCCATATTCTCTTAACACTGGACTGTCCTAACTCTGACCCTGTTGACATTAACATTCACGTTCTCTTTTAACATGTGACTGTCCTAACTCTGACCCTGCTTACATTACCATTCTCTTTTAACATGTGACTGTCCTAATTCTGACCCTGTTGACATTAACATTCACATTCTCTTTTAACATGTGACTGTCATAACTCTGACCCTGTTGACATTAACATTCACATTCTCTTTTAACATCTGACTGTCCTAACTCTGACCCTGTTGACATTAACATTCATATTCTTTTAACATGTGACTGTCCTAACTCTGACCCCGTTGACATTAACATTCATATTCTCTTTTAACATGAGACTGTCCTAACTCTGACCCTGTTGACATTAACATTCACATTCTCTTTTAACACTGGACTGTCATAACCCTGACCCTGCTGACATTAACATTCACGTTCTCTTTTAACATGTGACTGTCATAACCCTGACCCTGCTGACATTAACATTCACGTTCTCTTTTAACATGTGACTGTCCTAACTCTGATCCTGCTTACATTAACATTCTAACATGTGACTGTCCTAATTCTGACCCTGTTGACATTAACATTCACATTCTCTTTTAACATGTGACTGTCCTAACTCTGACCCTTTTGACATTTTCACATTCTCTTTTAACATGTGACTGTCCTAACTCTGACCCTGTTGACATTAACATTCACATTCTCTTTTAACATGTGACTGTCATAACTCTGACCCTGTTGACATTAACATTCATATTCTCTTTTAACATGTGACTGTCCTAACTCTGACCCTGTTGAAATTAACAACCACATTCTCTTTTAACACTGGACTGTCCTAACTGACCCTGTTGAAATTAACATTCACGTTCTTTTTTAACACTGGATTGTCATAACCCTGACCCTGCTGACATTAACATTCACGTTCTTTTAACATGCGACTGTCATAACCCTGACCCTGTTGACATTAACATTCACATTCTCTTTTAACATGCGACTGTCATAACTCTGACCCTGTTGACATTAACATTCACATTCTCTTTTAACATCTGACTGTCCTAACTCTGACCCTGTTGACATTAACAACCACATTCTCTTTTAACATGTGACCGTCATAACTATTAACATTCATATTCTCTTTTAACATGTGGCTGTCCTAACTTACCTTGTTAACATTAACATTCATATTCTCTTTTAACATGCGACTGTCCTTACTCTGATCCACTAAGTTCAGCAAATCTTTAGTAGGAAGTTATTGTTTTTCGCTTGCCATCTGACTTTTTTTTAAAACACGATGCATCATTTGAACATTTTAAAAGCTGTCAACGATCTTCCATACCAGAAGAACAGAGTATTACATTTCTTCCGCGCTTTCCATGCAGGATAGATTGCTATTGACGAATTGCATGCACACTTGCAAATTTCAGTAGGAATATTTGAAAACATTTTCTGCCAGCGATTTCATTCAAATAACAGATTAATGTTTCCCAAACTCTGTGTGTGCGTGTGTTTGAAGGCTCCTTATCTACACTATTCCTTGCCATTGTCAGCGCATCCTGAAGTGGACTGGTCCCGAAGGGTTTGTATTCCAGCAAGCTGCCCGCTGGCAATGGATTCTTGAAGCTTGTAATACCGCCGTGCTGAACACGTTGACGATCTTAATATCCCGTCCCTGGACTTGAAAGTCCGTGATGAGGATGCTGGAGGTCTTTGGTGAAGATGCTGGATGTATCGGAAGATGCAGCACAATGGTCTGCTGGTAGACTTGGTACCGAATCCCATACCTCCATTGACCTGCCGAAATCAAAGCCTTAGATTACGTTCCAACAAAGGTCTAAGAAGATCACACACACACACACACACACACAATGTAGAGGCTATGAAGAAACACTAGAGCCTATGAAAGAGGAATAAATCGGTGAATAAAGCTAAAGTTTAGAACAGAGTCTCTAATCCCATGAAAAAGACTAACACATTGAAAGAAGATTGCACTAAACGGTATGAACACTTTCAAAGAAGACTGCACTAAACGGTATGAACACTTTCAAAGAAGACTGCACTAAACGGTATGAACACTTTCAAAGAAGACTGCACTAAACGGTATGAACACTTTCAAAGAAGACTGCACTAAACGGTATGAACACTTTCAAAGAAGACTGCACTAAACGGTATGAACACTTTCAAAGAAGACTGCACTAAACGGTATGAACACTTTCAAAGAAGACTGCACTAAACGGTATGAACACTTTCAAAGAAGACTGCACTAAACGGTATGATGAAAGGGGGATATTATGAACGAAGAGTCAACGAAGAGTATACTAAACCTAAAAAGCCAGAAACGTACTGTAAATCCTACAAATGAATGGCACATTAATACCTATCAAAAGAGAACGACTGATCTATGAAAGGGCAGCATAACCCTTACAAAAGGACGGCAAAACCACAAGAAAGCGGAAACCGTAAACTTAACGAAAGGACATCAATCCCGTTCAAAAGAAGTCACTTGACTTTGAAAAGAGGAAACCTGACCTCAAGTTCAAAGACACTAAACCTAAGAGACAACACTAAAACGAATAATAAGGCACTAAACCCTGTGCAATGAAGACACTGAAACGATTAACAGGAAGACACTACAACCCTGTACCAATGAAGACACTGAAACGATTAACAGGAAGACACTACAACCCTGTACCAATGAAGACACTGAAACGAGACGATGAACCTCGACTCTCTGAAAAAGGGTACTTAGACGAATAGGAGTGGATATCAGATCCGATGTCGGGAAGACACTACACCCTATGAAATGAGCACACTAAAACAAACAAGAGGAGAGGCAGACATTTAACGCGACAGAAAATTATAGTAAATCTCATAAAAAACGAATGCTAAACTATATAAGGGTACTGAAGCCTGTGAAACAAGGATACTAAACCTTCTGTAAGAATGTCACTAAACCTTTAGACGCTTTATACCATGAAGGCACACAAAACCAGAGGATTCTAAAGTGTGTTACAGAACATTTGAAAGATAATGTCCAATTTTATGAAATAAGTATCAAAACGTGAGGAATAAACTGACTCGCTATTTTCTGTGTCACTTTCTGTGGATTAAGGGATACTTAGATCAGGAAGTACCAGGTGCGCACTAGGGAATGGTTCAGGAAGAACATCAGAGACTTTCTCAGCAGCTCTGCAGCTCAGCCCCAAAGTATCTGAAAACATGCGTCCATGTTCCAGATCCCTAAATCAGACCTGCTACACAACTGGAGTCAGCCTTTCCAGAAAACATTCCCTCGGGTACCCCCCGTTTTGTATCCTTGTTCCACAGAAAACTGACAGAGGAAATCAGGGCAACCATGCTGGTCACAGAAAAGACAGGCACTTGACGCTAGAAAAGGCTTCAAGCCCTGTGAAAGAAAGGTACATTAGCCTGTAAACAAAGAGAACTCTAATCCCGGGTAACACTAAAATCTGTGAATCAAGAGGACACAAAACTCGGACAAAGTTGACACCAAGTCCTTTGAGTAAAGGCACTACAAAACCTGGAAAAAGACAACATCCTGTGTACGAATTAGACACTAAATCCGTCAAAAAGAAGACGCTAAACCACCTGCAAGAAGACAACGAACCTCAACCCACATCACTCTTCTCCCAAAGACGCAAGAACTGAACTCTGCATGAGAATGTTTTTAACCTATGACAGGCGACTTAACTATACATGAACAGGAAGACAAAACTAAAAGAAGTGTAGGAAAATGGTAGAAGTAGAAAGAGACGAGAAGTAGACGAACACCACCACAACTTTCCTTGTTACCAGCAGCCTTCCCCAACTTGGCTTGCGCTCTGTCCGTCTTCCACAGCTGTTGATGCTGGAGTTCCTCAACTGTTGACAAAGTTTTTCTATCTTCTAACAGTCGACTTTCTGTGAAAGTTATCCATTTAAGTCAGCAAGAAGTGTAGGTTTAGTTAACCAAGCCTCTGGGGGGATTTTCTCTTCATTGGACAATGTTTTAGTCAACACGATGTATGATGTGAATAATATAAAACCTTTCAGCGATCTTCTGCACCAAAACACTATGATTGTAGTATTGCATCCTTCCACTTTCCATTTACTAACTTACCAGAGTGCTGTAAACGAACAGGACAACTGGAGTTCTAGTGAAGGAACATCTAGCAACTCATTTTAGGACATTGGCAATGAAGTTTCTAACAGATGAACGTCCCCCCGCCCCTCTCTTTCTGTGCGTGTGTGTGTGAATGTGGGAGTGTGCGCGCTTGCTTACGTGCGTACGTGCATATGTGAGAGGGAGAGAGTAATTTGTGTGCGATTCGAATGTGATCATGATTGTGATTGGACCGAGTGCTTAATTGTGTGCGCGCGTGCGTGCGTGTGCGCGTGTGAGCGCGCGCGCGCGCATGTGTATGTGTGCGCGAGAGAGTTTGCGCGCGCACCTGTGTGTGTGTGTGTGTGTATGTGTGTGTGTGTGTGTGTGTGTGTGTGTGTGGTTTGCGCGCGCATCTGTGTGTGTGTGTGTGTGCGCGTGCGTGTGTGCGCGTGCGTGCATGCGTGGGGGGGGGGGGGGGGGAAGGCTCTTTAACTACACTGCTCCTTGTTGTCCGCGCATCCTCAAGTAGACTGGTCTGGTAGGACTTATATTCTAGCATGCGTCCCGCTGGCAATGGATTCTTTGGAAGCATGTTATACTGCTGCGCTGACGATCCGACTAACATCTCGTCCCCGACTTGAAAGTCCTTGGTGAGAATGCTGGAGGTCTTTGGTGAGGATACTGGATGTCTTCGGTGAGGATGCTGGTTGTATTGGAAGATGCAGCACAATGGTCTGCTGGTAGACTTGGTACCGAACCCCATACCTCCAGGACCTGCCAAAAAAAAAAGCAAAGCCTTAGGGTCAGGTTCTAACAAAGACCTCAAAGTCATAACACAGAAATCACTAGAGGTGATGAAAGAGGAGACTAGACTCTATGAAAGAGGAATAAACCAGTGAACAGAGCCTTAGTCCAGAAGAGATACTCTAATCTTATGAAAAGGAAGACTAACATTTGGAAAGATTGCACTAAACGGTATGATGAAAGGGGGAAATTTCGCCCTATCAACAAAGAGGATACTAAACCTAATGGCAGAAATGTACTGTAAATACTACCGGCGGAAGGCACGCTAACACCTATTAAAGGAGAACAATTGATCATATGAAAGGGAAGCATAAACGTTGCAAAAAGACACTAAACCGTAAGAAAGTGGAAATCATTAACTTAATGAGAGGACATCAATCCCATTCAACATAAGACACTCGAGTTTAAAAAGAGAATATCTGACATTAAGTTAAGAAACACTAAACCTTGCTAAGAGACGACACTAAACCGAATAATAGGAAGACATTAAACCTTGTACAATGAAGACACTAAACCGAATAGGAAGACACTAAACCTTGTACAATGAAGACACTGAACCGAATAATAGGAAGACATTAAACCTTGTACAATGAAGACACTGAAACGAATAATAGGAAGACATTAAACCCTGTACAATGAAGACATTAAACCCTGTACAATGAAGACACTGAAACGAGCAAGACAAGGACCCTCAACTGTCTCAAAGAGGACACTTAGATGAATGAGAGTGGACATTAGATCCGATGTCAGGAAGACACTACACCTTACGAAAAGAACACACTAAACTAGGTGGGGGAAAGGTAGACACTTAACAAAACGGAAAACTGATACTAAACCTCATAAAAGGCAGGTGCCATACTATATATGGGATACTGAAGCCTGTGAAACGAAGATACTAAACCATCTGTAAGAATGTCATTAAACCCTTAGACGCTTTATCCCATGAGGCACACAAAACCTGAGGATTCTAAACCTTGTAAGAAAGACGTGCATCAAAACCGTAAGGAGTTAAACTCAAATCGACGCATTAATTTCTATGTCAGACTTTCTGTGGATTAAGGGATACGAAGATCAGGAAGTACCAGGTGCGCACTAGGGAGCAGTTCAGGAAGAGAATAAAGACTTCCTCAACAGCTCTGCAGCTCAGCCCCAAAGTATCTGAAAACATGCGTCCATGTTCCAGATCCCTAAATCATCAGACCTGCTACATAGCTGGAGTCGGACTTTCCAGAAAACATTCCCTCTGGTACCCCCTTCTTTATCCTTGTTCCACAGAAAACTGACAGAGGAAATCGGGGCAACCATGCTGGTCACAAAAAAGACGGGCCCTTGAGGCTAGAAAAGGCTTTAAGCCATGAGGAAGAAAGGCACATAGGCCTGTATATAAAGAGAACTCTAATCCTGGGAAACACACTAAGATCTGTGAATCAAGAAGACGCGAAACTGACAAAGATGACACCAAATCCTTCGAGTGAAGATATTAAACCTAGAAAAGACACCACACATCCTGTGCACGAGAAAAATTAGATTCGTCGAAGAGGAGGGGCTAAGCTACCCGCACGAAGACACCTGACCTCACCACACCCTTCTCCAAAGGCCCAGGAACTACATTCTATATCAGAATGTTTTTTTAACTTATGACAGACCACTCAACTATACAAGAACAGGAACGCAAAACTAAAAGCAGCGCTGGAAATAGAAGAAATAGAAAGAGACGAGAAGAAGTAGACGAACACCACCACAACTTTCCTGTTACCAGCAGCCTTCCCCAACTTGGCTTGTGCTGGTGTCCGTTTTCCACGGCTGTGGATGCTGGAGTTCCTCAACTGTTGACATAAAAAAAAAATTTTCTTCTAACATTTGACCTTCTGTGGAAATAATTCTGATTCACGCAAGTCAGCAGGTAGCTTAGGTTTATTTCACGGAGTTTCTGAGTCTGTTTCTCTCCATCAGAGAATACTTCAGATAAGATGTGTTATGTGAACAATACAAAACCTTAACGATGTTCTATACCAAAACCCCAGAGTAGTATTACATCTTCCCATTTCCCATTTACATAGTTTTACAAACGAGCTATAAAGGAACAGGACGCTTGTATTTTAAGTGAACGAACATTCAGAAAATTAATTTATGACATTGAAAATTAACGTCATGAACAGATCAACATTTCGCTCTCTGTGTACGCGCGCGCGCGGAGTGCGTGCGTACGTGCGTGCATGTGTGTGCGTTTGTGTTTTGCGCGTGCGTGTGCGTGTGTGCGTGAAGATGCTTTCTTATCTACACTGCTCCTTGCCCTTGTCAGCGTATCCTGAAGTGGGCTGGTCCAGTAGGGCTTGTGTATTCCTGCCTGCATCCCACTGCGAATGGTTTCTTTGGAAGCTTGTAACACGGCCGCATTGAACACGTCGACGATCTGACATCCCGTCCCTGAATATGTAAGTCGTTGGTGAGGATGCTGGATGTCTTTGGTGAGGATGCTGGAGGTTTGTGGTGAGGATGCTGGATGTATTGGAAGATGCAGCACAATGGTCTACTGGTAGACCTGGTACCGAGCCCATTACCTTTAGGACCTACCCCAAACCAAAACCTCAGATTAGGTTCTAACGAAGACCGAATAAGGCCATAACGCACAAAACACACTCGAGGATGTGGAAGAAGACACTGGGCCCTAGTAAAGAGAAATAAATTGGTGAATAAAGTCCATGTCCCAGAAGAGATACTCTAATCCTAAGAAGAGGAGGACTAACTCTTTGAAAGAAGATTGCACTAAACGGTATGATGAAAGGGGGAAATTTCGCCCTAGTAACGAAGAGGATACTAAACCTAATGCCAGAAATGTACTGCAAATCCTATGGGTGGGTGGCACATTAACACCTATCAAAAGAGAACAATTGATCATATGAAAGGGCAGCATAACCCTTCCAAAAGACGGTAAACTATAAGAAAATGGAAACCGTAAACTTAATGAGAAGAGATCAAACCCGTTCAAAAGTTGACTCTTGAGTTTGAAAAGAGAATACCTGATTAAGTTCAAAGACACTAAACCTTGCTAAGAGACGACACTAAAACGAATAACAGGAAGACACTAAACCCTGAATAATGAAGACACTGAAACATGTAGGACAAGGACCCTCAACTGTCTCAACGAGGACACTCAGACGAATAAGAGAGGACATTAGATCCGCCGACAGGAAAACAAGACCCTATGAAAAGAGAACTCTAAAAACAAACGAACAAAAAAAATAAGAGGCGGAAAAGCAGACACTAAACACATAGCAAAATGATACTAAATCTGATAAAAGGCGAACGATAAACTATATGATATAGGGATAATGAAGCCTGTGAAACGAGGATATTAAACCTTGTGAAAGAATATCATTAAACCCTTACCCTTAAAGAGACGCTTTATACCATGAAGGTACACAAAACCAGAGGATTCTGAACCGTGTAAAATAACATCTGGAAGATAATCGTTTGAAATAATGGTATTAAAACCTATGGAAGGATACTCAAGTTGACTCGTTAATTACCATGTCAGACTTTCTGTGGATTATGGGATACCAAGATCAGGAGGTACCAGGTGCGCACTAGGGAATAGTTCAGGAACAGGATCAAAGACTTCCTCTGCAGCTCAGCCCCAAAGGATCTGAAAACATGCGTCCATGTTCCAGAGCCCTGAATCATCAGACCTGCTACATAGCTGGAGTCAGCCTTTCATGCCTTTCCAGAAAACATTCCCTCTGGTACCCCTGTTTTGTATCCTTGTTCCACAGAAAACATATACGAAATCAGGGCAACCATGCTGGTCACAAGAAAGACAGGCACTTGACGCTAGAAAAGAAGTCTTTAAGCTCTGAAGAAAAAAGGCACATAAGCCTGCAAATAAAGAGAACTCTAATCCCGTGAAAACTCGCACCAAGATCTGTGAATGACGAAGACACAAAACTCTTGACAAAGATAATACGTCCTTTGCGTAAAGATACTAAACCTGGAAAAGAAGACACTACACCCCGTGTATGAAGACACTAAACCCTTCAAAAAGGAGAGGTTGAGCTACCTGCAAGAAGATACCTAAGTTCACCATACCTGTCCTCCAAAGATCCAAGAACTACACTATATAAGAATTTTTTGAACCCGTGACAGACCACTGAACTCTAGAACAGGAACACAAAGCTAAAAGACGTGCAGGAAATGGAAGTAGAAAGAGATGAGAAGTAGACAAACACCACCACAACTTTCCTTGTTACCAGCAGCCTTCCCCAACTTGGCTTGTGCTCTGTCCGTCTTCCACGGCCGTTGATGCTGGAGTTCCTTGCCTATCGACATAGAAAATAATTTCTTCAAACATTTTATCTTCTGTGGAAATAATTCTGATTCACTTGAGACAGGTTTATTTCATGAAAATTTTGATTTTTTTTTCTCTGAGAATACTTTAGATAACACGATGTGAGGTGAATAAAGTCTAAGTCCCAGAAGAGATAGTCTAATCCTATGAAGAGGACCAACTCTTTGAAAGAAACTACACTAAGAACAAGATAAAACCTTTCCATGATGTTCTATACCAAAACACGAGTGCAGTATTACATTCAACTTTCCATCACATAGCTTTATAAACGAGCTATAAACAAACAGGACGCTTGCATTTTCAGTGAACGAACATTTAGAAAATGATTCTATGACACCGACAAAGTAATGAACAGAGCAACACGCACGCGCGCGCACGCACACACACACACACACACACACACACACACACACACACACACACACACACACAAGTATGGCACTACAAATTATTGCAAAAGCTTAAGGAAAACAATATTAATGGTAATATGTATAACTACATTAAAAACTTCCTTTCACATCGTTTCATACAAGTAAGAGTAGGAAACACGTACTCGAACCCCAGAGAACTTCAGATGGGATTACCTCAAGGTTCAGTTATTTCTCCTGTTTTACTTAACATGCTCATAGCCGATCTTCCAAAGAGATTGTCAAAGGATTCAGTTTTAGTCCAGTATGCTGACGATATATGCATGTGGATGAAGGTAACAATGAAACGCAATACACCCACTAGAGCTTTAAACTATACAAAAAAAGTTTACCAAAAGGAATTAGATAAGATCACTAATTTTATGAAAGAAAATGGTTTATCATTATCTTTAGAAAAAACAAACATGGTCCTTTTCAACTCAGGTTATAACCCAGAAAAAATGCCAATATTCAGCATTAATGGAATTGCCCTTAAGTTTGTGCAAAGTGTTAAGTTTTTAGGTGTTTATCTATCAAAACTTACCTGGAATCAACATATAAATCATATACTTGATAAAGCACGAAAAGCATTAAATTTTCTCAAAATTATAAGTAAACGTTGGGGTCAGGATACTAAAGCACTTTCATGTCTTGCAAACTCACTTGTTCGATCTCGTTTAATATATGCCCAAGAAGTTTTCTTTAATGCCCCCAAGCACCTATTATCCAAACTTCAAAGCATAGACTGCAAAGCTGTTAAACTGGCACTTGGGGTACCAATACATGCTTCCAATCTAGGATCCTATAACGAAGCGGGTGTTCTTCCTCTAGATAACAGGAAAAATTCTTGCGCTAAATTTATAGTAAAGTCTTTTGCTTTTGATACATTTTGTAAGGAAGAAATTAGATTAGACTCCGCGAAAGATTTTGCTAAAAGAGCTAAAACAATACGCTCTTTACAATCAATCAATACTTATGCCACCGATATAATCAATTCTGAAGAATTAAAACACAAAGAAATAGCCACTAAGCCATCTGTTTCACCAGTAGCACCCTGGGAGCATATTAAACCTGCTTTTGATATTGATGATACAAATTTAAACAAAAATCAATCTCCAAATATCTTAAAAAATGTAGTAAACATAAGCATTGAAAACAAGTATACTGATTATATCAAGATTTACACAGACGGCTCTGTAATAGAAAATGACAGTGCAGGATCAGCATTTTTTATTCCTTCCTTGAAAACATTAAAACGTTATAATATTGGCAGACATTATTCCATTTTCACTGCTGAATTAATAGCCATTTTAAGGGCGTTACATCACATTAAAGAGTTACCTTTAAATGCATGCAAAATATTATTTTGTGTGGATTCAAAATCAGTATTATATGCCATCAAAGGTCAAAACAACAAGGCACGGGTTGAAATGACACAGGAAATCAAGCACTTAATACATCACTTAGCAAGCAAAGATATCAGTGTTACTTTTTATTGGATTCCATCTCACTGTGGAATTGTCTTTAATGAACAGGTAGATCAAGCAGCCAAGAGTGCAGCACGCAATGCTGCAGGAACAATTAAACTTAATGTTAAGCTAGATCTACATGAATATTATAAATACTTTGACAAGTTAGCAAAGGATAATTTTGTTGACAAGTTGAAGACCTTAGATATACAATATTCACATAATTGTGTAAAAGAGTGTGACACACTGCATTCAGATATAATAAGAGTTTAAGTCAAATCAAATCCAGATCAATTACGTCTTTGATGTTTAAGATTCGTCTAAATGCTCTCAAAACAAAATTTTGTAAAGATATTATTTGTGTTTGTGGGAGTCAAATTTCTACGAATCATCTGCTTCTGCACTGTCCTGCCATCAAAGCTCAAAAATGGAGGCACTGCGCTCAACCATCGAAATCCGATAACATTACAGAAAATAGTTAATGACCTTGATCTTCTTAAGTTGTTTTCAGAAACTTTGCATTCTAGTTCTGTTGGTATTTTTCTTTGATAGTTGCTGGTAATGTTGAGATCATTTGTGTTTGTAGAATTCAAAACTTAAGTATGGCATTGATGTTACATTTACTCAAAAACACTCAACACTTAAGATTCTCTCACATGCATTTATTTATTTAATTTTTTTTTTTTTTTTTGGGTCTAATGTCACTTGAGGGTGAAGAGACGTTAAATTAAAGTACTACTACTACTACACACACACACACACACACATATATATATATATAATATATATATATATATATATATATATATAAGCATGTGTGTGTGTGTGTGTGTGTGTGTGTGTGTGTGTGTGTGAGAGAGAGAGAGAGAGAGAGAGAGAGAGAGCGGGAGAGAGAAAGAGAATGAATAAGTCTCCTTATCTACACTGCTCCTTGCCGTTGTCAGGGCATACTGAAGTGGGTTGGTCCAGTGGGGCTTGTATTCCTGCCTGCATCCCACTGGGAATGGTTTCTTTGGAAGCTTGTAATACCGCCGCGTTGAACACGTCGACGATCTGACATCCCGTCCCTGAATATGTAGACCTGGGTGAGGATGATGGATGTCTTTGGTGAGGATGCTGGAGGTCTGTGGCGAGGATGATGGTTGTATAAGATGCAGCACAATGGTCTGCTGGTAGACTTGGTACCGAATCCCATACCTCCATGACCTGCCAAACCCTTAGATTACGTTCTGAGACCATAAGTGGTCATAACACACAAAACACCTTAGAGGTTATGAAAGATACTGGACCCTGTAAAAAAAGGGATAAACCGGATACTAAATCCAGAAATGTACTGTAAATCCTACCGGTGGATGGCACCTATTAAAAGAGGGCAATTGATCATACGAAAGGACATCTTTAACCTTATAAAAGGACACTAAACCATAAGGAAGTGGAAACTATAAACTTAATAAGAACATCAAACCTGATCAAAAGTGGATACTTGAGTTTAAAAGGTCAATACCTACCTGATTTTAAGTTCAAAGACTCTAAACCCTGCTAAGAGAGGAGACTAAAACAACAGGAAGACACTAAAGCCTGAGTAAGTAGGACTCTAAAACGGGTAAGACGAGGACATTCGACTCCCTGAAAGAGGACACTTAAAACGAATAAGAGGATATTAGATCCAATGTCAGGAAAACACAAGACAACACCAAAAGAGAACATAAAAAAAAATAAGAGGTGGAAAAGCACACACTAAACACAGCAAAAATAATACTAAATCTCATAAAAGGCGAACGATAAACTATGTAAGGGATAACGAAGCCTGTGAAACGAGGACACTAAACCTTCTGTAACAATGTCATCGATCCCTTAAAAAGACGCTTTGTACCATGAAGGTACACAAAACCAGAGGATTCTGAACCGTGTAAAAAGCATTTGGAAGATAATTGTTTGAAATAAGGGTATTACAACCTATGGATGGATTCTCAAGTTGACTCGTTAATTACCATGTCAGACTTTCTGTGGATTATGGGATACCAAGATCAGGAGGTACCAGGTGCGCACTAGGGAATAGTTCAGGAACAGGATCAAAGACTTCCTCTGCAGCTCAGCCCTGAAGGATCTGAAAACATGCGTCCATGTTCCAGAGCCCTGAATCATCCGACCTGCTACATAGCTGGAGTCAGCCTTTCCAGAAAACATTCCCTCTGGTACCCCCTGTTTTGTATCCTTGCTCCACAGAAAACTGACAGAGGAAATCAGGGCAACCATGCTGGTCACAAAAAAGGCAGGCCCTTGACGCTAGAAAAGAGGCTTCAAGCCCTGTGAAAGAGAGGTACATTAGGCTGTAAACAAAGAATTCTAATCCCAGGAAACAACACACTCAGATCTGTGAACCAAGAAGACATGAAACTGACAATGACACCAAATCCCTCGAGTGAAGATATTAAACGTGGAAAAAAACACTGTACCCTGTGTACGAGGAAGATTAGATCCGTCAAAGAGGAGAGGCTACGCTACCTGCAAGAAGACACCTAACCTCACCCCACCCTTCTCCCCCCAGGAACTACACTCTATATCAGAACGTTTTTTTTTTAACTTATGACAGACCACTGAACTATACAAGAACAGGAACACAAAACTAAAAGACGTGCAGGAAATGGAAGCAGAAAGACTAGAAGTACAGGAACACCACCATAACTTTCCTGTTACCAACAGCCTTTTCCAACTTGGCTTGTGCCGAGGTCCATCTTCCACGGCTGTTGATGCTGGAGTTCCTCAACTCTTGACATAAAATTTTTCTTCTAACATTTGACCTTCTGTGGAAATAAAGTCAGCATGTAGCTTAGGTTTTATTTCACGGAGTTTCTGAGCTTTTGTTTCTCTTTATCAAAGAATACTCTAGATAAGATGTATTATGTGAATATAAAACCTTAACGATGTTCTATACCAAAACCCCAGAGTAGTATTCCACTTTCCATTTACAGTTTTACAAACGAGCTATAAAGGAACAGGACGCTTGCATTTACTGTGAACGAACATTTAGAAAACTATTTTATGACACTGACCATTAACGTAATGAACAGATCAACATTTCCTTCTCTATCTGTGTGCGTGCGTGCGTGCGTGCGTGCGTGCGTGCGTAGATGTATTCTTATCTGCACTGCTCCTTGCCCTTGTCAGCGCATCCTGAAGTGGGCTGGTCCAGTAGGGTTTGTGTATTCCTGCCTGCATCCCACTGCGAATGGTTTCTTTGGAAGCTTGCAATATCGCCGCTTTGAACACATTGACGATCTGACATCCCGTCACTGGACATGTAGGTCCTTGGCGAGTATGCTGGATGTCTGTGGCGAGTATGCTGGGTGTCTGTGGCGAGGATGCTGGAGGTCTGTGGTGAGTATGCTGGAGGTCTGTGGTGAGGATGCTGGTTGTATTGGAAGATGCAGCACAATGGTCTGCTGGTGGACCTGGTACTGAGCCCCATACCTTCAGGACCTGCCCAAACCCTCAGATTAGGTTCTTACGAAGACCTAATAAGGTCATAACGCACAAAACACTAGAGGATATGGAAGAAGACACTGGACCCTATAAAAGAGAAATAAACTGGTGAATAAAGTCCATGTCCCAGAAGAGATACTCTAATCCTATGAAGAGGAGGACTAACTCTTTGAAAGAAGATTGCACTAAACGGTATGATGAAAGGGGGAAATTTCGCCCTAGTAACGAAGAGGATACTAAACCTAATGCCAGAAATGTACTGTAAATACTACCGGCGGAAGGCACGCTAACATCTATTAGAGAACAAGGAGAACAATTGATCATATGAACGGGAAGCATAAACGTTGCAAAAAGACACTAAACCGTAAGAAAGTGGAAATCATTAATGAGAGGACATCAATCCCGTTTGTCTGTACTCAAATTTCTGATCCCGATTCGCCTCGTCCCAGTTTGCGTAACAGTGGCGCAGACAGTTTTAGATAGGTACCCGAAGTCTGACCAGCACGCTGGTCAGATATCTGCCAAGTCGTATCCATAAGACCCTCGTCTTAAATCCGTTCACCTAGTCATTAATCCATCGGCTGTAAATCCTGCGCGGTGTGGTCACTGAACTTTGCAAACGTAGCGTAGCGTCCACGGACAAGTCCGCTCGCAGCAACACCACCTTGATGAAACTGGGCATCAGATGCCGTTTATATTTTACACATCCCTTTATTTTCCCCTGAAAATTAGTCAGCAGGCAATGACAAAACCACTAAACAATATACACCACACACACCGCGCGCGCGCGAGCGTGTACGCACGCACTTTTCATTTTCCGTCCTTAAGGCAGCGAATGTCCATAAGTACAATACATATTAGCTTGTGGCCAACAGCGAGATATTTTCCCTGACAATGGAAAATCAGCCACAAGTGTGCGTAGAAACTGGTAAGCGCATGCGCGTATGTATGCGTGCACGCGCATTTGTGTGTGTGTGTGCGCGCGCGCGCGCGCGCGTTTTCAAGCGCGCACTCATGTTTCCCTCGTACTGCACTCGTATTTGTGCATGAGTGGTTTGCAGCTATGTTGAACAGAGGCGGGACAGAGACAGTGACAAAGATAGGTATTTTCTGCTCAAATGACGTTTCTCTAAACATTCGCTTCATTAACGTCTACTTTTTCCATGTGATCCGATGTAGAAAGTAACTTCCAGAACACGCTACTTTAGTTCACTACCTTAAATGGTTTGGTACCTTGCCCAGTCCGGTCTGTCGTGCCGGACGGTGCTGCAGTGGTCCTCCCATGGTCTGGAACTGGTTCCTGAAGAGCAGCCAGCCTCTGTGACCTGCCACAAAGCGTGCTTGAGATTAAATTCTGGCGAAGATGTAGTCGCTGACAAAGAAGGCAAATGCTGAGAGAGAAGATCATCCTAAAGCCTATGAAAGACGACGTTAAGACCCCAGAAAGAACCCAAAACTTAACCCAATCCCTTTGAAAGGACACTATGCCCTCTAGAACGAGGACACAACAGTGCATAAAGGACAGTGATCCCTCTCATGATGGGACTAAATCCCGTGATTAAACGAGGACTTTGTATGAAATTAAAACACTGAACACTTTGAAAGAATTCAGAACCCCGTGCAATAGGACACGATCCACTATGAAAGTAAGACACTAAATTTCATGAAAGGTGGACACGAAAACCTATGAAAGGAGGACACTAAATCCTATGATTGGACACTATCCCTTGTGAAAGGACACTAGACCCTATGAAAGATCAAACCCTATAAAAAGGAGGACACTAAATCCTATGATAGGACACTATCCCTTGTGAAAGGACACTAGACCCTATGAAAGATCAAACCCTATAAAAAGGAGGACGCTAAATCATATGAAAGACACTTAACCCTATGAAAGGAGGACGCTAAAACTATGAAAGGAGGTAACTAAACTTAATGGAGGACAATAAAAGCTATGAAAGGCCACTACATCCTATGAAACAGAACACTAACTCCTATGAAAGGTCACTGAACCCTTTTAAAGGACAATAAAACCCATGAAAGGACACATCCTATGGAAGAGGGCATTAAACCATATGAAAGGACAAGACTGAAAGGAGACAAAATCTAGAAAAGGTGGACCTAGATCATATGAAAAAAAACACTTTGAAACGAGGACGCTAAACCCTGCTAAAGAAAACGCCGGACCTTGTGGAAAAGTCCATCAATAAACCCTGTGAAAGGGATGTACTAAAATCTGTGGGAAGAGGATACTTATCTCTGTACAGAAGAGTATCTGTGGGAAGAGGATACTTATCTCTGTACAGAAGGGTATCAATTTAAATGAAAAAACATTTTACACCGATTCTGATGACCGTGTCAAGCTTTCAGTGGATTAGAAGACACTCGGGGTCAGGAGGTACCAGGTGCGCACAAGGAAACATTTCAGGAAGAGGATCAAAGACTCCATTCAGCGACTCTGTAGCTTGGCCCCTGAGAGATCTGACAACATGCGTCCATGTTCCAGATCCCCGAATCGTGAGGCTCGCTACAGACCTGGAGGCAGTCTTTCATGCCTTTCTGAAAGCATTCCCTCTGGTACCTCCTGTGTTGTGACCTTACTCCACAGAACGCCGACATAAGATACCGGAGCACCTATGCTGGTTATAGCAAAGGACAACATTCCAGAAAAAATAGAAGGGATATATGGCAAAGGACAATATATTCCGGAAAAGTAGAAGGGAAATATGGCAAAAGACAATTACATTCTGGAAAAGCACAAGGGAAATATGGCAAAAGAATATATTCTGGAAAAGCAGAAGGGAAATATGGCAAAGGACAATATATTCTGGAAAAGCAGAAGGGAAATATGGCAAAGAACAATATATTCTGGAAAAGCAGAACGGAAATATGGCAAAGGACAATATATTCGGTAAAAGTAGAAGGGGAATATGGCAAAGGACAATATATTCTGGAAAAGTAGAAGGGGGCTATGCCAAAGGACAATATATTCTGGAAAGGTAGAAGGGGAATGTGGTCAAGGACAATATATTCTGGATACATAGAAGGGGAATATGGCAAAGGACAATATATTCTGGAAAAGTAGAAGGGGGCTATGGCAAAGGAAAATTATATTCTGGATACGTTGAAGGGGAATATGTCAAAGTACAATATATTCTGGATACGTAGAAGGGGAATATGGCAAAGGACAATATATTCTGTAAAAGTAGAAGGGGAGTCCTTGGAAAGAGGACAAACACTGGGAATGAAGACACTTGGGCCTGAAAAAGCAAAACATTCAAACCTGCGAATAAAAGATATTCTAAACCAGGAATAAAAGGCACTATATCCCGTGTATGAACAAAACATCCGAGTCTCTGAAAGTAGACACGTTACTTTACAAAAGAGCATGAAGACTCTTAACCTATGACAGATCACATAACTAGGAAAGACGAGGAACACTATACTAAAAGAGGCACAGGAGGAGGAGGAGGGAGAGAGAAGCAGCAGCAGACACAAAACAACGTCTCTACTCCCCTGGCAGTCAGCGGCGTTCCCCCGGATTGACGTGACCCCACCTCCCTTTTCCCTGGCTGTTGAGGTCCATCTCCGTTGGCGACAATACGATGCAGCAGTTCCTCGCCCCTGTTGAACATCAATACTTTAACTCTTAAGCACTGGATTTTTTGCGTTTAACGACGTTCTTGGAGTCGTCATCTTATAATATTTTGATTTACATGATGTAATATAGAAGCGCGTTGAATTAAAGCGTTCTCCCATCCTCCTTGCCACAACAGTAGTGCACCAACGCATACTTTCCATATTTGCATTTCATATGGATTTCTGTCCAAAGTCAAAGGCAACATTTGTGAATTTTAAATTGGGGTTTAGCCAGTTTAGTCATTGAACAAAGTTACCTAAGCGCTTAAATCCAAAAGTAAGGCATTGTACTAAGGCCAGTCATCACTGTAGTTATCTGGCCAGGTGGTCACGTCAATATGCGTTCTCTGACCACACCAATCGTTAGCCGAGTCCTTTCAACCAGCTCTTCCTTATTTTTCCTCCGCGTACGCAGGCCGATACTCCTGCAGCACTCCCTGTATAGACAGGAGTGGAGTTTTGTGTGTATGACCGTTTTCTTAGCCCGCCATTAAGGCAGCCATACTCCAGTTTCAGGGAAGGTGCATGCTATGTGTAACGTGTCGTCCATAGCCTGCCAACGGCCAAACTGGCCTTCTCTTCCGCAACATGATGGGATTTTACGTGTGTGCAAGATGTTATGCGTGCGTTCACACACGGAACCTCGGTTTATAGTCTCTTTCGAATGACTGACTGTATGGTGAGAAATGGAGTCAGAACCAGCGTTAACCCCGAGGGAAAAATCCCTCTGTACCGAAACGTGACCGACGGAGATTCGAACCCGCAACCCCAGAATCACCAAGATTACGAGTCCGGTGCTCTACCACTGAGCTATTCTGGCCCCCTTCTCCAGCAGTGATCGGTATGCCCTGCTCGTGTGGTGACCTGGTTTCGGTTTTCTCTCCATATTCATGCCACAGTGACTTCGTGTTAACAGCCGTCATCAACAAATTCGTTAAGTCTTAATGCGAGATAAACACGGCAGTGCTCTCCCGAAGGTGGCCCTCACTCAAACTGACATCGCGGCAAGGTAATTGCCGTCGTGAGTTCGGGGCTTGTACGTTTAATATTGTGAGCATTTTGAGCTACATAAACCTTCAAAATACGTACGTGTGTGTGCGTGTGTGTGTGTATGTGTGTGTGTGTGTGTGTGTGTGTGTGTGTGTGTGTGTGTGTGTGTGTGTGGTGCGCGTGTCGCGTGCTTGTGTGTTGCCCGTTTTTCAGGCAGTGCCAAATAATTGTATAACTCTCCCCTAACTAAATTTCATGTTAGAGAGCGTGAGTGCGAGAAGGGGGGGGGGGGGGGGGGGGGGGGGGGGGGGGGGAGGTTTGGCGGCTGTTTGTAGGACGTGGGATAAAGTATGGGTAAAACTTGGGCACTGGGGCGTCAGATGATGGAAAGGGGGGGGGGGGGGGGGGCGGGGCGGCGAGAAACTGGGAAAATGGTGCGTCAGATGATGGAAGAGGGGGGGGGGGGGGGGGGCGGGCGAGAAACTGGGAAAATGGTTTTCTAACTCCTCCTCTGGAGTAAAGAAGCGCGAGTTTAATTGGATGGAATTGGGCAGACGAAAGGAGGAAAGATAACCTTTCTAACCCCTCCCCTGACTTGCATGAGAATTCAGACAGTAAAACCGAAAAAGAAATGGAGTTAGCTTGGTAAATACAAACCTAAAAAAATAAAAAAAAAAATATTTTAAAAAAAACGAAAGAAGCTCGCTGTCGTAATTAAGTTTGAAAATTTGAATTTTTTTGTGTGTGGAAAATTCTACCCACAGCGTGGGGATGGGAGAAGGGAGAAGGGGACAGCCTTCCGGACATCCTGACAGTGATGTGACTCCAGTGAGGAAGCCTATCTTAAAGTTCAACTGATGGGTTTGCCGGAAACAGCAAAGTGTTATGAAACATGAATGGCTGGATTATGCAATGTCCACCTCGACCAAATACAATGAAACACACACCATACACACACACTAATACTGAGACACTCACCTGCCCTGCCCTGCCCTGTCCTGGCTTCTGAACATGGCGACCAAGTGCACAACAGTATGTCAACTGAAGGGAATATGAACTTACAAAAAAGGGCAACGCTGATTGGATGGCAGAAAATCTCGCGATACTGCAGCCCCCCACCCCCACCCCACAAGCACTTGCTTCACGTGCTTGTCATGCTTCAAAAACAACGTCCTCTGGTGAGTTCACTGACCCCTCCCCCCCCTGCCCCCCTCTCTCTCACTCTCTCTCTCTCTCACA
>CM065721.1:74170073-74172485 GCA_033310375.1 Conus canariensis
GGCTATAGTCCTGTCATGTTCTGTGTGAAGGCTGCTTGTTTGTTCGACCTGACACCACTATAACCTGTGACAGAACTCGGCCATTGGATGGGGGAACGGAGCAGAGTGAGCATGGCGTGTTCGTCAGCTTTGACCACAGGCTTCGGAAGATATCTTGCATTCCTTGCAAGCCTGCTCAGACAGGAGCTTTAAAAAGAAGATGAATACGTCATGTACCACTTCGTTTCTTTTTTTCCATCCACTGGCCGATTACATCTCTGATTCACGACAGTTCGACACGCTTAAAAGATTGCAGGTGCCCCCCTTGCCTCCAGGCGTATGCCCCAAATATCTGAACGCACTGAGGAACACACCCTAACCAGGATGAAAGACAACTGGAGAAACGAGGAGTCACGAAACGCCTGATTATTCAATGGCCTGGAGGACTGAACTAATTTCGCCGAGTTAAAGTTGGACAAAATTCCCCTTCAGGGCACACTACTTTAAACAGTTTTGTTCCCTCCCCCTCCCAGGACTGTCCCATTTTTGTTACTCCTCGTCAGCTGCATTTTTTTTTTTTTTTTTTTTTTTTTTGGGGGGGGGGGGGGGGGGGGGGCATCCTGTTAGTAGAACTTGCTTTATCTGTAATTTCTATCTACTCCTCTCTCTCTTTCTCGCTCTCTTGCGGTCGGCTGGGCTATAAGCAACATTACCTTACCTAACCTTACCTCTCCCTCCAGGTCTATGCACGTGGGGACTGTGCCGGCTGGGGTTTGTATTTCTAGGATGTTGGCTACTGTTACGGTAGCCGGTAAAGTGGAGGCGTGAAAAACTGGAGGACCTTATACTCTCTCTCTCTCTCTCTCTCCTTCATCTCTCTCTCCTTCTCTCTCTCTCTCTCTCCTACGTAGCTCTTTTGACTTCAAATTCTATTCTATGGAAAAATAATAAAGTTTATAAAAAATCTTTTGGTGGTAGCTGAATCCTTTGGAGAGTGGAGACTGACGTTTTCAAAAGCCATAGCCCGTTGTCAAAGTGAAGAAGAGGACAGTGTAGACAGGAAAGCCCATGTGAGAATTGGGTGAGAATATCTCATTTAATTATGTGTGTGTGTGTGTGTGTGTGTGTGTGTGGTGCGCGCGTGCGGTGGCTTGAAACGTCAGTCTCCACTCTCCAAAGGATTCAACTACCCACCAAAAGGTTTTAAAAAACTTTATTATTTTTTTCATTTTCACCACGAGTCCTGCATCAGCTTTTGTCTCTTCCTTTCTATTCTATTAGAAAAATTTTTTGTCCAGTTTTTCTGCAGCTTTTTTTCACAAACACGTGTAGGCGTGCATCAGAGTGACAACACGACATATACGATTGGTCGATCCACGCAACAAAACACCTAACGCGACGCTCGTAATTTTCCCCTCCAACCCCGCCCCCCCCCCCCCCCCTCCCCCTTCCGTGAAGATAGCGAAGAGTTTTCTTATCAGCATTTCTAATGTGAGTGCACCACAAACTCGAACAATGTCCATTGCCCTTCACAGGGTGTAAAATAATGGACATACACTTTCATGTTAATTTGTTGTTGTTGTTGTTTGCATTTTATTAAAAATCAAAAATAACTTTTAGAACTCTGAGTACATTAGTTTTCTTTTATTCGTTGGCAGTCCATATCAAGCCATGGTTTTGGGGGGGTGGCGTTTGAAATCGAACTGAAGACGTTGCAATGAAGGTTCTGGCGGATTTGTCAGACCGTTTGTCGGAATGTCTGCAGATCCTTCAATTTAATGTGAGTTTTATTTGAATGTTCACAGCCAGTAGATCCCAATTTGCTTTATTGAAGTTGAGGTGCTGTGGTAAATGTTAGTTTTCCCTTCATTTTTTTTCCATTTCAAAAATCATTAGAAGACGGTCCCTTCCATGCAGATAGTGCATGTGCAATCCATTCCTAGTCCGGAACTGGCGAGGGATCGCACGCAGACAAATGTATGCATGAAAGTGTAGCCCTACCACACACACACACACACAACAGGTTCAAGCAACGCAAATATCCTCAAGAAGACCCTGGGTGAAGTAACTGCTCTACACTCAAAGAGATTTCGTCCAGTAAATCCACTTACATGGAACGAGGTCAAGGAAGTCCTTCAATCAGGTTGACTAGCTCTGGTGCAACCGGCAGACACAGGCAGGGGGTTCGATGTAAACAGACATATTTGGCAGTTATGGACGGCGGTGAATTTGTAAACAAAATCAATCACTTGTCTCTGGAGAGTTAGTCTGGCAGCTAAAGTTTGTGGAGGCGTACTGAGGTTGATAAAGTTGAAGTGATGAGTGAGTGAGCAAGTCCTTTAATTTTGAGGTCTGTTCACATTTGATGATACTAGACTTAAAAAATGAAAAAGAAAAAAATGAAAGAAAAAAAAGGAGCGAGGGGAAGGGGAG
>CM065721.1:74182585-74280085 GCA_033310375.1 Conus canariensis
GTATGCATGAAAGTGTAGCCTACCACACACACACACACACACAGGTCAAGCGCAAATATCCTCAAGAAGACCCTGGGTGAAGTAACTGCTCTACACTCAAAGAGATTTCGTCCAGTAAATCCACTTACATGGAACGGAGGTCAAGGAAGGTCCTTCAATCAGGTTGACTAGCTCTGGTGCACCGGCAGACACAGGCAGGGGTCGATGTAAACAGACATATTTGGCAGTTATGGACGGCGGTGAATTTGTAAACAAAATCAATCACTTGTCTCTGGAGAGTTAGTCTGGCAGCTAAAGTTTGTGGAGGCGTACTGAGGTTGATAAAGTTGAAGTGAGTGAGTGAGTGAGCAAGTCCTTTAATTTTGAGTCTGTTCACATTTGATGATACTAGACTTAAAAAATGAAAGAAAAAATGAAAGAAAAAAAGGAGCGAGGGGAAGGGGAGCGTTTACAAAAATCTATGAATTTGATGCCTGGAAAGTACTTTTGCTATTTGCACTATTTCTGGTTTGTGGGTTATTGTTTTGATAGAATCATGTACAGTCACATCCACGTTCGATTCTATATATAATGAAGTTAATATTGAACAATGAAAATGAATATGGTCCACTGATATAAGGCTTGAACAATCGCATGTTACGTTTTGTGGAAAATTTGGTTTTCCACGAATTCAGTCGAAGCTTGTATATTAAAGATGACAAATATCGTGGACATGATAAGATTTCATATTTCTCTGGAAGGTGTTCACTGTTGCGCATTTTTCCAATAACGAATAAATTTCGTGAACATCAAGTTTTAAATTACTCTCAGGTGTTTTTCTTAACGCACCCTCTCTAGTTAATTTATCTGCTGTTTCATCACCAGATATGCGACACTGTGATGGAATCCAGCAAAAATATATCCCAATTCCCCTCAATATAATAATATGTATATGATATCTTATTTCAAAAAGTACATCTTTTCTTATTTTTGATTCCCAGTTTTGCAAGCTGTATAGCACTGACTTGGAATCAACACATAAGAGTGTATTATATACAGCAGTGTTACTGTCGCACATAAAAATCAATGCCATAAAAATAGCATACATTTCTGCCGTAAATATGGAGAACCCTTTCCCTAAGTGAAAAGGATTTACAAATCTTCAGCAATGGAATCACAAAACCGGACTCTGCATATGATTCTAAAATCGAACCATCTGTAAAAATCTTCAAATGATTTGGATACACGGTTTCAATGTGTTCTATTGCTTCACATGACAGAATATTAATGTTATCAACCTTCTTCATGTCAGTGTGATCTATATCAAATTTAGACAACTTGCCTGGGGTATGGTAGCAGGTCCTTGAGGAAGAGGTGGATGAGGGCGCTTCGGTTTAAAACCTTCTTTGCTCCAAGGGACAAGTGGGAATGGGTGACAGTGGGCAGGGAGAAATGGGGAAGTGAGGAAGTGAGCACTGCCAAAAAGCTGAAAAGTGAATACTGCTTGAAGATGAAAAGTGTTCAGCAAGGATTGAGGGGGAAGGAAGGAGAGAGTTGGAAGGGATGAGGGGGGGGGGGGTATAGAAGGAGAGGGCAGGGTGGGGAAGAAGAGAGAAATGGGCCAAGAGCAGAAGGACTGGGGGGGGGGGGGGGGGGGATAAAGTAAATAAAAATAGTAATAATAATGTTAAGAGACAAAATCAAGATAAGTAGGAACAAAGGGCTGTTATAGAGGAAAGTCAGTGTTTGATATTGATTCCATTTGGGTGGATAGTGCCAAGTTTGTGAATAAGGAGGGACTCTTGTTCTTTACGTCTAATAGAGGAAGATGAATTTTGCCAGACTGCAGCAATCTGCATGTGGGAGAGGTTGTGGCCGGAAGAACAGAAATGGTTTGCAATTGGTGTATTGTAACTGAGACGGACTGCTCGTAGGTGTTCTGTGAAACGGTCGTTGAGGGTTCTGTAGGTTTCTCCAACATACAGGAGGCCACAGAAGGAGCAAGAAAGAATGTAAACTACATTGCGGGACTGACAAGTGAAAGGGTTGCGTATGGAAATTTTGCCTGAGGGGCCACAGATGGTTGTAAGAGAACTATAAAATAGGCATTCTGGCTCACCCACCTCCGCCAGCTCCAACCGGCTAAAGCCGGTTTCGCTGTTGCTCCGCCGGCTTACCCAGAATGCCTATTTTATAGTTCTCTCTAATAGTAAACACTTTACAAACATACATAATGTGTAGGATTATCTGTTTTTAACACTAATTTAGAAAACTTTTGAGACTTAAGTTTTTGCTTAATCCTTCGTTTTTCTTGATCGTCTTCAATAACATCATTTTCACGCATACATTCATCAAATGCGTCTCTATCTTTCATGTGGAATAAAACTACAGTCTTTAACTGTTCTCTAAAGTCTTTTAAAACTGAGTTATATTTTTGACATAAAATCCACACACTTATCCCAGCATGTCTTCCACTGAAAGCCAGTTTCGGCCGAAGTCATCTATAATAAATAGTGTCTGCGTTCCCCCAAACAGTCTGTACTACCAGTCGGTTGACTGTCAGCTTTTTTGCAAGACCAAGACAACACAATTATAACGACGCAGTAAGTCAGCAGGCTGAGCGTCCTGTTTACAAACTGTGTGTCTCCCTATGTTCTGACCTAAAAATCAATAAAACACGCCTCGCGCGCCTACTGCGTTTCTTCTCTCACCGGGCTCGCGGCGCGGGCGTGCGCTAACACGTTCTTTGCTATAGCGTGAGCTGCCTCTTTCTCTGTTCTTCATCGCGCTTAACTAGTAGTTGCAGGCCAGCCCGACACTGCACAGCGCCCACGCACATCCTGTTCAGTCACAAAGCAAGTGGCTGACATATCAAATGAGAAGTGGTCCTACCAGTTCCACTTTTCGCCCCAAGTCCTTAATTAAGTCACCCCAAGTCCTTAATTAAGTCACCCCAAGTCCTTAATTAAGTTCTTAATTAAGTCACCCCAAGTCCTTAATTAAGTTTCCCCAAGTCCTTAATTAAGTCACCCCAAGTTCTTAATCAAGTTACCCCAAATTCTTAATCTAGTTCTTAATCAAGTTACTTTAAGTTTTTAATCAAGTTACCTCAAGTTCTTATCAAGTTCTTATTTAAGTTTTCATCAAGTCGTCATGAAGTCGTTATCAAGTTCTTATTCAAGTCACTTATAATTATTTATTAAGTTCTTGAAATATTACTGCATATCAAATGGATCAAAATGATCTTTGTTGTTGGCGGTTCTGGTATTCTTTTTTGTTCAGATTTTGTATTTAGTGGCTGTGATTTTTTGGGCTGCTTTGGTTTTTGCTGTCTTTCTTTATATGTTTTATAAACGTAATAACCACCCCCACCAACAGCAATGACGCCAAAAATGCTAACTCTTTTAATCCAAATAATCCATGATGATGTTGCGGGACTTGAAACAACTTGTTCTTGTTGTGGCTCTGGCACAACTGGTGTTTTTTCATTATGAGTTATATTCTGTGATTGCAACATTAATTTTTTTTGTTTGTTCCACTCTGCTAATTTTTTTCCTGCTGCAACACGCCCAGGATGAGGAGGCTTTTTACTGGTCACTTTCTCCATCAATGTTTTCTGCTGATTTTCTGGCTCGGTCATTTTGAAGGGAAACAAAATCTATATGATTAAAAGTAATTAATCCCATGATTAATGGCGACAATAATGTTCCAAATCTGTAATATAGATCACATCCTAGAGACTCTAATGACTTTGTTAAAACTGGATCCTGCGTTAAATCATACATAAAATCTTGTTCAGAATCAATGGGAGCAAATCTACTAACTAGTTTAGTGTACAAACTAAGAACCGTTTGCCCAACACTTTTTACCATTCTTGACCCCAGTTGCGCTTCATACCTGTTGTGATACTTTACAATGTCTTGCGTTGACATCTGTTGAATCTGTTCTATGCTGAATTCATTTCCGAGGTACTGTTTTGTTTTTCCACACGCCGCCAAAGAATACAGCCTTTCCTTTTGGCGCATAATAGCTTGGTCATCAACTTGATCATTTGTAAGTTCAGGAAGTAAATCATCGCAGTTCATGTTTTATTAATGAATAAATATTATTTTATTTTTTAAAAATGAGCACCGAAAAAACTATTACTAACCTTGTATACCATTCTGCTGTTATTGGAGGCCTAAGTGTAGGATACACAATGCTTGGTAAAAGCCTGTTAAAAATAAAACCAGCAGATCTTGGCAAACTAGACTTTGAAGACTCAGCAAAGCTGATTGCTGTTATTACAGCTTCATTTGCTACGAAAGATTTTCTAGTTAAGCAAGGAATATTCCAGACAGTATCAATATGTAAAATTAAAAAAATACATTTATAAAAATGGCTTCACTCGTAATGATGATTGGTGGCGCTGTGGTTAATGCGCTTGCTTTTAGCGGAAGTAATTACGCATTTAGTAAACTACGGGATGACGGCGAGAGAAAAAGACATAACAAAGCTATGGAGCAACTAGCTGCTGCACAAGACACCTATGAAAAGCAAAGAATGGAGCAGTTAGATTTTATTAACGACAGACTTAAACAACAGGGACATGCAGCTTACACATTTAAAGATGTTGACCAGGCAATAAAAGAATATTTTCTAGTAACAGGTAAACAAGTTGAAACATTGCCCCCACCAAAATTTAGCGACTTTTATCAACCATCAGAAAAACAAAAGATGCAAGAAATATTGTTTATTGCCTTTGGCATGACCGTTGTGTATTTTGTTGCACATAATATTGGCTGAATAAAAAATGAACAAGATCTATTATTCGCCAAAAGGATATTGGAAGGGAATAACAGCAATTAAAAAGCTTAGCCAAGCAGCGGGAGTCAGTGAACAAACAGCAAAAGAATGGTTATCTAAACAAGCGATTTGGCAAATTTATTTACCAGCGCCTAAACGAATACAGAGACCACACTTTGTGAATATAACTCCAAACGACACCCATCAAATGGATCTTCTATATTTACCCCATGATACGATTAGACGAAAAAGATTTAAGTACGCACTTACAGTCATTGACATAGCTTCAAGATACAAAGATGCTGAACCATTAACACAAAAGAGTGCTTCTGCTGTTGCTGTCGCTATACAACTGATATATCAACGAGGACCCTTAACTTATCCTCGCATGATTCAAGTCGATGATGGAAAAGAATTTAAAGGTCAAGTGAATCAATTATTGTTAAAACATAGAGTTACCATTAAAAGAGGCATTCCAGGAGTTCACAGATCACAGGGTTTGGTTGAAAACTTTAACAAACAGTTATCTGAAAGACTTTTCTCCTACCAGTATCACAGAGAGCTGATTGACAATTCTCGCAACACAGAATGGGTTAGAAGACTGCCCTCAGTTCTACGTGCAATGAATAATGAAGAATTTAAAGGTCTAAAACCAGTACAAGCAATCAGAAAACAAACAATAAATGTTGTTGAAGGAGAGTCTTCATCAAGCAAACTATTACCATTTGGTTTGAAAGTAAGGTACCTTTATTCGCCGGGAGAAGCAGAAGGGGACACTCGCATCAGGGCAACAGATCCAGTTTGGAGTGTTGATCCATATGAGATAAAAAAAATTGTGAAAATGAATCCACCCGTGTATTATTTACGAGAAACTGACACAACAAAACGGCCGGCCCCTCAAAGATCTTTTGTGAAGGAAGAACTGCAGATAATCCCTCCAGACACAGTTCCAGTCGCTTAATTATTTTTTAATTTAAATTAAAATGGCGGCAAGAATGGAAAAGGAAGAATCCTTACGTAAAATGGCACTGGAAGCAAGAATGGTGAAGGAAGAGACCTTAGAAATAATGCGAAAAATATTTGATTATAATCTTGCTATTAGACTAATATTTAAGAAGATTGATTATGCTATGCTAGACAAAACCTCAAATTTTGATTGGGAATATATTAAAAAAATTCGAGCGCATTTAGCAGTAATGAAAAATAATTTGGTTGAATTGGGTGATGATATAGTTAAGCTTAACGAACTGTTTTAATCTACGCAAATACATTTGGGTTTAAAATGGAAGCTCAAAGGGAAATGGCAGAAATGACAAAGGAAAAGTCTTTAAAATTAATGCAAGATTTATTTGAGTATCAGTATATCATTAAAGAAGTATTTGAGAAGATTGACAATCCCTGGCTAGAACAATCGCCAGACAATCGCTTTAAACCCCAAAGCTTTTATTTTGATTTATGGGTATGGGAACATGAATATTGCGAAATGACAAAAAAAATTAAAGCACATCTAGCATTAATAAATAATATTAATTTTGCTAAATTAGATGATGATATAATTGAACGTGCGATTGCTGAAAAATATAAGCCCATATGATTATACTATTCTCCAATGCCCGATTGCATATGAAAAC
This sequence comes from Conus canariensis, assembly GCA_033310375.1. Classification (NCBI taxonomy): domain Eukaryota; kingdom Metazoa; phylum Mollusca; class Gastropoda; order Neogastropoda; family Conidae; genus Conus; species Conus canariensis. The sequence goes on from CM065721.1 coordinate 74,188,981, forward strand.
TCTGGATTAACAAACACACGTTTTGTGTTTGTTCTATCTAATGACTTCTTTGTTACAACAGTTGTGTTGATCTCATGTAGATTAGATCGTAGTTTTACGTTGTCATGATGAAAAGTCTTATTGCCAAACAATGCTTCTTTGTAGTTATCATGGGATATGCTTGACTGCACAGCGCTGCGAGATATTCCCTTTGCTTTTTTGACAACTTTTTTTGGCTTGAAAGACTGTACATTTTCGACCTCAAACCAACAAACTCCTTGATCACGCCTCCAGATAATTCATCCTTCATCTTACCTAAAACCTTCTTATTAATATCTGAATGCAAAGGCGAATCTTTAGGGTAATCAGATGTGTCGTACCATCCAGCATGCTCTTTTGCTACTTCTAATTCCATGTCTTTGTAAAAATCTTCAGTAGGGATGTCGATTACAAATGAATCTGTATCTGTGTACAGAACTCTGGACTCTGGATACAAGGGTTTAAAGTAGTCATAAAGAAATTCTAACATCAAAAGCTTCGACAGCTCTAAAACAGTAAACCCAATAAAAACGGGCTTATCCAATTTGACTTTCTTTTTTTTCATCATTATGCCAAAAAGCTGATCATGAAATCTTCTGAAGTCCTGATAATTAGGTTTTGAAGTCAACTTAATTGCAACGTTTTCTCTGGTGACCAATCTAACATCTTTACGCTTGTGCGGATTTTCCATAGTCTTTCCAAAACAGCTGTTGTTCATCAACTTGAAAAAGTCTTTTTCTGAAGCATCTGTGGATTTAGTTCTGAGATCAGTGTTCTTCATTATGTATGGTTTCATGAACTGTTCTTGATCAAAAGCAATTATACGATGAACAGCTGTCAACTTCAAACCATGTCTTAAATAAAATTGTAGAAGCCTGTAATGGCAGACATAATTTTTTTTGCCTCGAAGATTAGGCACAAGTTTAGGCGGTTCTGTCATTGACACTTTTAGACTTTCTGCCGCTAATGGATAGTCATTATGGTAATCATGAAGTTCATGAGGATATTCTAAATCAACTTCTAGAATGAGACCTCTTTTACGATCAGCTTCTAGAGTAGGTAGCCATTTTAAAAACTTTTGAATGTCTTTGAGTCCTGTGTACATTTTAAAGTTGCGTAATGGAAGTGATTGCGCCATTGCCCATCCATACAGATTGTTTGCATCTAAATACATGAGATAGTTAGACCTTTTACTTGGATCATAGTCGTCCAAGTATTTGTTGTTTGCTTTACAGTAATGGTGCGACGCCATACTGATTCCTCCACGCAATCCGTTTTCAATCATCTGAAGCATTGGCAGGTCAGACAATAAATCAATTTGTACTCCAGTAAATTTTAAGAAAGCGTCCCAGCTCATCCCGGGCGCAGAAATGTAATGCGCGGGATCCAGGCTGTAATGTTTCATGCAGGTCTTCCTATAATTTTCAAAGACGTCCGCCAACAAACAGGTATCCGCCATTAAATAGGAATCATGATAGTCTCCCATTGTTTTACACTCTAACTTCTGCCACGCATCTTGAGCATGCTGGTAATCAGAATCACTGATGTCCTTTCCTCTGAGACTAGAAAAGAACGCGCCTTTAGGCGGAAGTGTATCTTCGTCAAACCTTTGCCAACTGTTCATGTACTCATAAGGGTAAACGCCCTTTCTAACAAGAGTTGGGTCAAAATATTCTTCTGTTATTGGGCAGGACTTTAAGGATCCTGCCAGTGACTCTAAACTCCCCATCATGTGTTGCATAGAGTCGTAGAAAGACATGTTATTTAAAGTGAAACACATGTACTTTTCTGATGACTGTGCAATGCATGACACCCTGAAGTCGCTGGTTACTGCTTGCATTATAAGGTGAGAGTCGTAACCTCGCAAGTTGTGAAAGAATATAGGCAGCTTCCATGTCTTTGGTTCAAACTTTAGTTGAAGATTGCATTTGTTATGTGCTGCTCCTCTAAACTTTCCACTAATGTGATCATGGTCTCTTACTGTTGGATTCTCTGCGGTGAGGCCTAAACCACAAATCCAACAGTGAGTGGCTGAGTCATACTGTTGTTGGTCTTCAGGCGTCATTATGATTTCAGATAAGTTTAGATTATTAGAACAGGCATTACGCACTTGCTGCATGCGTTTTAAGAAGTATTTTGCAGCATTTGGTCCTCTGTATAATTCTGGCTTTGAATGGGCGCCATCCGTCCTAACAATGATGAAGGCAAATGAGCAAATCTGATGATTACTCATTAAGACTGTTTTAGGAAGTTTCTGTGGGGTTGGTCCTTCATAAGGAACAATGAGTGATTCGAAGTCTGCGTAAACAACATATGGACTAGTTTGCAACCGTTTCCAGTTCTTAAAACTAACTTTACTGCCTTCTCCGGGCGTAATTAGTTCTGTATCACAGTCAACTGGGCTAATACAATGTTTTACATGTTCGCTCGCAGCTTGAACGGACGGAATTCTTGTTAAACATTTTCTACAGAATTCTTGTTTGCTATGTTGTTTTGTAGTATGCACTAGTAATCTACTCATTGTGCGTATTAGAGTGTAGTGCAACCCATTAAGGCTTTGCATTAGGAGTAAGTCTACATGACTCCTGGTTGGTTCGCCTATTGTTGGACTGTTCTTTGACACTCTAATTGGCAGAAGGTTGGTTTCTTCAGACCATGTGTAGACATTAACAGTTATTGGTGGATTTTGTTTTTCAAACTGATCAATTTTGTCTACAGCCATAGGAAATTCAAGGCCGTTAAAGTTAAGATCATTGGCCCACTGTAAATAGTTAGATACTCTCTCTGCATTTTTGGCAACGTGATGCAGCCTAGCAAGAACGCACCACATAAAACATTTGTCGTCTGAATTTTTTATGTTCAGAACTGCTTTCTTTGCAACCAATGTTGGAGGCAGTGGAATGTAAGACTTGCCTACAATCGGCTCATACTTAGCCTGTCTTAATCTGATGTCTAGGACTTCACCCTCTGACCAACCAGAGCCTCTCATTTTAGCTGCTTCAGAGGCTTCATTAAACTGTGTAAGAAGTTGATCTGCCCAACCGGGTGTTAAGTCATTATGAGAAAGAATAGTCTGCTGTTTAGTTGAGACCCAGACTTCTAGATTTTCTTCGTTTATTGTTATATAGTCGATTAAAACAACTAACCTTACTTTAACTGGAGGGTTTATTGTTAGTTTACTTGGAACTTGAGAAATAGCGTGTACAACGCTTGCCTGTACGTTTGTTGGATCAATAACTTCTAAAACGACCTCATTTAAAGCTTTTGACAAACGCTCTTCCTCGAGCATTGCTTCAAACAATTCATCTAAACCTTCATATATCTTATCCATGTTGAGCTTCTTTTCTAACTCAAAATATTTATTTAAATCAAAAAAATAAAAGTTAATCAGAATCAATATCAACGGTCTTTTTGTGCTTGGACTCGTAAACTAAAGTATAAACGCCCTTTGGGGTTGTTAATGTGAGCTGTTTAGAACAGAGTTTAATGTTTCGTTTACTTTTTTTAAACATTCCTTTTTTATCTGGTCGGTGTCTGGTTGTTGAGAAAAAGTTGCTCTTGCCTTTCTTTGAAGATCAAACTTTTGTCTTTTGTAGTCCTCAAAATCAGCCTGTAGGCGACTAAATTCTTCATCCGTGATGTTTGAGTCAACTAGTGCTTTATCAATTATCAGTTTGAAGGAACTAAGTTTAGCTGTTATTAGTTGAACCATAGCTGTGTGCTTTTGGAGTTTAGCTTTTATTTTTTTGCTGACAGCACTTACAGCCAATGAACACAGGCCAAGAGTTAAAGACAAACCGCCTAGAGGTAAAGCTGCCGGTGCACCTACGCCTGTTGCTAAGAGACCTACACTTGTTCCTGCTGATAGAGCACTAGTGATCGATGCTCCAGTATTAACATATGTAACAGCATTAAAGACAGCAGAATACCTTCGTTTGGTTTTACTGTATTTTGAAAGGTCCTGCTCTAGTTGGGTTTGCATTTGTGTAATGTTGGTTAATCTGAAAGTTTTTATGTCTACAGCAGCAGCTATCTCTTCTTTGGGCACTTTTGGATAAGTCGTAACAGACATGCTTTTTTAAAATAAAAATAATTTAGTATTGGATATCTTTCAATCTGTTATCTTGAATATTCAGCTGCGCATCATATATTAAAAACAAATGTACATTAAGTGGTTTATCACTCTCTTTTTCTTTATCAATTTGAATGTTTATTACGTCTTTAACTGTTCTCCCACTCCCATGCAACTGATTATCCTCTGTTGACCTTAGGTCAATCCATAAACCGTATTTCGTTGTTAAATATTCATCAAGTCTAACACTGTGAAGGTGTAGATCTTTAGACACAAGGTCTACTGTTGGACTTCTAGACCTCCCGCCTCCAAACAATTTTCTTATTTCATCAAAATGATGATAAGGTTTAAGCCCGCTACCGTAGACTTGGTTAGGACTACCCTCAATTGAACATTGTACTTTCGTTATTTTAGGATTGATAAACTTTTCACTTTGTCTTTTGAATGGTTCTTCATCTTCACACAGCAATAAAATACCTTTAAGGGATCTTGCTGCGGCGCTAAAACTAAAGTTCCATATTGTGTCTGCCCTGCTTTTAGGATATTTAGTATGATGAATCACTCTTTCGTAATATATTGCTAATTTTGACTGATATTGTTGCTCAATCAGCCTTGCTAAGTTAGGGTTGCTAACAATGTCAAACTCTAACGAGATGTCGAAAATGCTGTACTTGGAATCAGTGTCTGTCGATCTAATGACACGTTTGTATTCATTAAAAGTTAGTTCATATGACAATCTGTCTTTTAATGCTCCTTGAAAGTATGGCGCATGCGCTTTTAACAACTCAAAATCCAAGGGTATAGAAAAGCGATTTCCAAACGCATAACTTACAGCTTCATACTTGTTACCGTCTTTAGCATCTTCGGCGTCTATTCTGTGTTTTAGTGCTTCGTTATTTTCGATTCCTTGAAACGCAAGATCGGCCCTTTCATTATCGGTTAGCCATAGATCACAATAGATTAAAAATATGTCTGCATTGTGTAAAAAAATATTTCTTGCCCCTCAAGTTTTATAGAAATTTTCTTAACGATTGCCCGTCCCAAATTCTGTACAACTGTCCTGTTTTCGTCTGTTGCTGATTCGAGTTCTATTTTGAAAGTAAGTCGTGCAGATCCCGGCACAATCACTTCATCTGCTCCTAGGTCTGGAAATTTAACAGTAAGAATTTGATCTGAATCAATAGTAGATGGATTATTTGGAACAATAATATTCTGTTTATTTCCCTTCACGCCAAAGGGCTCTTTCAGTCTTCTATGCGGGTCAAGAATCGAACCATATGCTTGTGACATTTTTTTTATAAAACAAAATAAAAAGTTAATTATTTAAAAACATGGCAGAAGAAGATTATGATGTTTTTGATCCTGGAGACGACATGAGTGAAATGACGCCTTTGACACATCCATTACAATCATTGCGGCGTGAATTAACAGAAAGTAAGGTCAAATCATTTTATCAAAGTTTAGGCCAAGAACCTCCCGAATTTATAGACCCTAATGATTTTGAAACAAAAGATGACCATTTGTTTGTGAAAAACGAGCAAGGACAACTTGTTCAGCTTACAACTAAACCAGACCCATCAAAGTTTTTAGCAAAGACTACAATTAGACAAAGGCTCAGTGTGAGCGATCAAAATCGCCTTGGCATTGCTAAACCGCGAAGATTAGATAGGGAAGCAGTTGCTAAACTTCAAAACACACTACAAAAACTCCCAACAGAAAACCAAATTCAAAACATACCCCTTAAAGATTTAAGCCCAACAGCAGACGAAATAATAGAAACCAGTTTTTCAGAAGAAACAGTATTAAAAACTATGCACGATCCGCCGCTACCTATGAGAGAAATAACGGCCCTTGATCATGCTTTGAAAAGCATCAGAGGCGAATTAACAAACAATTTAGCAAAACTGGGTGAACTAGATGAGCATATAAAAAGAGAAAAAGAAAAACTAGTTGAGGCTGATGACCACAACTTAGGACCTGGTGTTAAAGAAAGAATAACACAAAGACTAAAAGATCTTGAACAAGAGAGATCAGCAAGACTAGAAGTGCTGTCTACTAACCGAGAACAATTACGAACTCAAGTGAGCAGAATAAGAGAAACTATCCAAAGAATTTTATATGAAGACACGACGCTAGCAGAACGAATAAGAACACTGTTTAGAGAGCAAGGTGTCACATTAGCGAGCGTTATAACAGCCTTAGGATTTGCAATAAGTACACTGGTGTTGGCTATTACAGGCGGCGGTGGAGCAGTGCCACCAGGACCACCATCAGATAAATCATGGGTAAAAAAACAACTTGATCATCTTGCAAGTTTATTAAAAAAATTAGCCAGTAAGGCAATAGACTCTTTGCCTGGTATAATAGGGGGGATCGTTAGCTGGCTTTTGTCTACTGCAAGTAAAGTAGTTGGCTTTATGGCCGAGCACTTATGGGCATTAGTTGTCTTAATAGTTGGGTTACTTTATAGTAAGATAAAGACCAAGTAATCCTAGGGCAGTTAATCCAATAACAAGTGCTGTCTTTTCATATTCATGGTCATTATTTCTTGGGGCCACAAGGATTGAATGGGGGGGTTTGGGGGGCTCGGGGATTGGTGGGGCTTCTTTTTTTATTGCTATTGCTGGCTTAGAATTTATGTCGTTTTTTCCGACCTTCTCTTCTTTACCAGCCACAAGGATTTCATTATTATAGTTTATTATTGTTCCTATCTGAAGTCTGAGGTCAGAAGGCAGCATGTATAAACCAGTGCCAACGGCGAAGTCTACTTTCGATCTTGCGTATTGCAAAACATTTTGGTACCTTTTAATACTTGAAGGCAAATCAACTGCAGAATTAATGGCGTCCTCTAAATTTGCCAAGTACTCTTTTTGTGCGTCAAAGCCAGTAGAAGGATCAGTTATGTTCGATCTCGTTTGTGCTTGCGAACCTAGCAAACACCAAACATAAGTACGAATGGAGTCGTTTATTCGTTCTATTCCCGCTCTAGTTAGACCATTAGAAGTATCCAAAATAAATGTTGTCCATGCTGTTTTATGCTCTTGCTCTATGGACCCGAGGTGAACAGTTGTGCCTGAAGAGAAAGATGTGTAAGGAGGATTCCAATCATAGTTATACTTTCTATGCACGCCCCAATAATAAAGAGTGCCTAAACCATGATTAAGATCCAACTTTTGTCTAAAGTCTGTCTTTGGGTCAATATCAAATTCGTTACAGATCCTTTCAAAAGCCTTGTAATCTATTCTGTTGCTGAATGGATTAAACGTTTTGTCATTTGGTAATGGTGCTTGCAGTTCAGATAAAATACGTCTGAAGGTGTAATAAAAATGAAATCTATACACTGACCTCACCAAAGGATCAGGATGATTTAAATGATCAGCATACGACACTCCACACCCAGTTGATGCACAAAACACAGCAAAGTTTAACTGGTTCTGATAAAACTGCATCGGATGACTAAACCACACTTTCGTGATGTAGTCTTTTTTAATAGGAGGGTTAAGATAACGATCCAATGGAGTACTAACCTTTACTTGAAAGGCGTCAGACTGAGTCACAGAAATGTCGAGGGTATCAGTTGTTATATCTTTAGGACTGTAGTGCGGCCCAACAAAATATTTTGCATTAGTATATTTGAATGCACTCATTTTTAAATTTGTTTTAAAAATGTTTGTAACAATAACAACTCAAGGCAGTCCTTCGTTTTTAGAGTATGCTATTGATAATAAATGCGGAACCCGAAGGGTTGCACTCCATGAAATTTTTTACAAAGTCGTATGGTTTAATATAAGTCAATCCAAGAAGAATAATGTAATTCAAAAACTTGACCCTGGTGGAGACGTAATTAGCCAGTTAACCATACCTGATGGTTATTACGGGTTTTGCTCGCTAAAAGAAGCAATGAGTAACTTCGACATTACTCTCAAACTTAACAATGCAAATTTGAAAATAATGTTGACATTCAAACCTGAAAAAGAAGTAGTAGGTTACCTTTTTGATGTAGAGCTAGCTAAAATGTTAGGCTTTGCAACTGGCAATCATGGCATTCATGCCTTTCATAGATTTATAGTTACACCAGACAAAACTACTTATGAGGGAGAATATCCGCTCGATCTTGCATTACATTCATTACTCTATGTTCATTTGGACGAGCTGAGCACTGATGAAAACTTATATGATGGAAGGCCCTCAACTGTTTTAAGAGCTCTTCCATCAGGGAAAGCTGCATATTGCGATTATGAAATTATACAATTCCCTAATTTACAGTTTAAAAGATTAGCTTGTGGGAGGGTCAGATCATTTAATATAAAGATCACAGATAAAACAGGGAAAGTCGTGAAATGTGATAACCTGCACATTGTTTTAGAAATAAAATAATACGTTGTTTTAAAAAATGTCACGTGGACCAGACGATTCGGGGGTCACATTAGCGCCTGAGAGGTGTGTAACTTTAGAATTAAAAGACCTTGCAGACGTTGAGGACTTTGAACAAAACGGTGAGATAGGCACTTTGTATGGTTTTGAGTACACTAAAGATGGTTATTATAAGCGCAAAGAGGTTGACGACAACAAAAGGTTTCCTAAACTAGAACAACTACACAATCTAGAAGCAAATAATACAGGTCAGTATGAATATAAAATAGTTCGAAAAACTGACAACAAATGGCACTTAGAACCATATTTAGAATGGGACATAAAATTTGAATTCGTAAGCCCATTTACATTTTTGACCGTCAAAAAAGTTTCAGAAAAGCATTGAACTCTGGCCCTTTACATGTAAGTCTTATGCCAGAGGACAACAGTCGGAAAGAGATCGAAATAAAGCCGTTTGGGGACAAACAGTACATCCTCCACAGAAGAGAATCGGTTTTAAAGAAAGCTTCTACAAAATTACAGTTCATTCCACGCACAAATTTAGGAGACACGTTCACAATGATATTTAAAATTTCTGTCTTAAAAGATGAGGCAAGAAATGGAGCTGTGGGTGTCAGTGACAACCTTATGGAAGGAATTCTTATTAGCTGGCAAAACTTAGACGTTGACAAACTTAAAGTTACTGTCGTCGTTCTTTACAATGGCGAGGATATTAAGGTCATAACAACAAGCAACAAAATTGATATTAGTTTAAATAGAAACGATCTTACAGAACTGAACTGGATTAATCTTACACATTTGGGCCTTATAGGGTTTTATTATACTGAACAAGTTTTGACAGAGAGTATGATAAAAACAATAACTGGATTAGATTAAATTCTGTTTTAAAACTATGGAGCAGACAACTTTGGTGTCAATGTTAAACTTTATGATAAAAACCCCTCATTGTTCATTGATTTGTGGACAGACTGGTTGTGGAAAAACAATATTTGTCCTCGACCTATTACAAACAGTTTATCGTTATAATTTTGATCATATAGTAATTTTCTGCCCAACACTTAAATGGAACAAAGCATATCACGACAGAAGGTTTATATGGACGGATGATGAAATCTATTTAGTTGACCCTAGCAATAAACTTAGCGAGTGCTTAGAACATTTCTTTAGACAGTTTGAAGGAACTCAGACATTATTTATTATAGATGACTGTTCGGCAGAAAAGGATATAGTTAAAAAGAGAAACACTTTATCAAAACTGGCTTTTAGCGGGAGACATGCTGGGATAAGTGTGTGGATTTTATGTCAGAAATATAACTCAGTTTTAAAAGACTTTAGAGAACAATTAAAGACTGTAGTTTTATTTCATATGAAAGATAGGGATGCTTTTGATGAATGTATGAAAGAAAACGATGTTATTGAAAACGATCAAGAAAAACGAAGGATTAAGCAAAAACTTAAGTCTCAAAAGTTTTCTAAATTAGTGTTAAAAACAGATAATCCTACACATTATGTATGTTTGTAAAGTGTTTACTATTAGAGAGAACTATAAAATAGGCATTCTGGGTAAGCCGGCGGAGCAACAGCGAAACCGGCTTTAGCCGGTTGGAGCTGGCGGAGGTGGGTGAGCCAGAATGCCTATTTTATAGTTCTCTGTTGTAGAAGAGTTTAGGTGAGGACAGGTTTTGCATTTGGGTTGCTTGCATGGAGAATTGCCAGGTGGTGAGACTGTGAGCCTCCACTAGTTGCCTACAAACGTGACACCAACCTCAGAGATCTTCTTGTGCATTCAAAATTGTCCACAAACACAGTCTCACCACCTGGCAATTCTCCATGCAAGCAACCCAAATGCAAAACCTGTCCTCACCTAAACTCTTCTACAACCATCTGTGGCCCCTCAGGCAAAATTTCCATACGCAACCCTTTCACTTGTCAGTCCCGCAATGTAGTTTACATTCTTTCTTGCTCCTTCTGTGGCCTCCTGTATGTTGGAGAAACCTACAGAACCCTCAACGACCGTTTCACAGAACACCTACGAGCAGTCCGTCTCGGTTACAATACACCAATTGCAAACCATTTCTGTTCTTCCGGCCACAACCTCTCCCACATGCAGATTGCTGCAGTCTGGCAAAATTCATCTTCCTCTATAAGACGTAAAGAACAAGAGTCCCTCCTTATTCACAAACTTGGCACTATCCACCCAAATGGAATCAATATCAAACACTGACTTTCCTCTATAACAGCCCTTTGTTCCTACTTATCTTGATTTTGTCTCTTAACATTATTATTACTATTTTTATTTACTTTATCCCCCCCCCCCCCCAGTCCTTCTGCTCTTGACCCATTTCTCTCTTCTTCCCCACCCTGCCCTCTCCTTCTATACCCCCCCCCCCCCCCCTCATCCCTTCCAACTCTCTCCTTCCTTCCCCCTCAATCCTTGCTGAACACTTTTCATCTTCAAGCAGTATTCACTTTTCAGCTTTTTGGCAGTGCTCACTTCCTCACTTCCCCATTTCTCCCTGCCCACTGTCACCCATTCCCACTTGTCCCTCGGAGCAAAGAAGGTTTTAAACCGAAGCGCCCTCATCCACCTCTTCCTCAAGGACCTGCTACCATACCCCAGGCAAGTTGTCTTATCAATCCAGGTCCTGCAGTCAACCAACTATTTGTGTTCTATATCAAATTTAGCTTGGATATGCTCCCCATGAGCTATGCTTGATACTACTGGCACATCTGAAACACTTTCAATATCGATGTTACACTTTTCAAATATTTCATTTGTATAATCCCAAATGGGCTGGAGAGAGGTAAGGTATTGCGCCCTAAATTGAAGTGAAAAACAGAGATAATGCCCATCTTACGCCATATATGAAAAGATAAGTGATCGCTCGTTCTTCGTTTTCATTGTCCTGAATGTTGTTTATCTTGCCTGACGAAGACCTAAGAGGTCAAAACGTGTCATGTTTTGTCTTGTGATTTGTTTGTCCCTGTTGTTTGGCGGACTCACTGACATTTTTTTTTTTTTTTTTCCAAATTTGTTTCAATTTCCACCTGCAGTCAAAACAGAGAATTGTGGATCCGGAACGACGGGCCTTCCATTGCTTCAAACACAGTGGTTGTCCGAGCTCGAAAAGTATGTCGTAACCAAAATAAGTCTTCTGGTTCTGCTATGTCTTCACAAGGCCCACACCTGAACATTTACCAAACTAAAAGCTGAATCGTTAATAATCGTGTGTGGAGACAAGTCCGTGTTATTTAGATAGTTCGCCTCTACTCTGGATGTTTACAAACTGAACTGTCAGTTGTGTATGGAGACAGGCGTGTGTCATGTAAGACAGTTTGCCGCTGCATCAGTAAGATTCAAATGAGGAAAAACCGACTTGGAAAGATTAGTGTTAGTGTGGAGGTCCAAACAAAGGAAGCCTGAAACGAGCAGAATGTTCAGCTGTTTGAGGAGCAGCGGAGCAGGATTCGGGCGTTTCAGACCGTGGAAACGTGGAACATACATTTCAGACAAAATGTCGACCGCTGCAGAATCTTGCGTGTTGAAGAAAAGTTGTTTTTTGTTTGTTTTTTCCCCTGATTTGAAATAATGTCATGAAATAAGTGGTCTCATTAGCGCCCATTCACATTTGATGGGATCGCTTGATTTGGATGCCATAGACAGCGATGCATGTTTCGTCGCCTGTGATCACATCACATAAACATTTAGGGCTTTCTGGCTTAAATATTTCAAAGACTCGCTGAGAACTCTGAATCCTCTGCGACCTTTTTTCCCCTCTGCACCTCTGTCAGAAAGGATACCCATCTGTCAGCCTCTTTTCTCATCTCAAGATAATTAATATTGCAGGATCTCTAACTGTACCATATGAAACACTTAAATTCTTTGAGCTAGGAATTATGTAGAAAATGTTTTGCCTGAAGTTGTACAACTCATCCGTGACCTACATCAGGGTGCAAATATCAGGAAAGTAGCTACATGATAAATCAAATGCTCATAAAGCTGAGGTCACTGTCACCATCCTAAAAGAGCAATCCATCCAAGTTTTCCCTCATCCACCCTGCAGTCCTGCCTTTACCCCATGCATTTCTGGTAGTTTCTCCCTTCTGAAGCAGCACCTGACTGGCTAGTTTTCAAGAACGCAGGACTTTAAAGAAAAAAAAAAATTCAACAGCGAAATCTAGTTTGCTATCACAGCTCTATGAAACAATCAAAAGCATCTGATGTTTAGCGGAGAGAGGCTGAACTGTGTGTGGAGAGAGAACAGTGCATTGAAGGACTGACAATTTCTGGCATGCAGGACTTTCCATTTTTTGCGTTAACGAAGCAAATAGCGACTTTTGTATCCAACCTCAGAGCCAGCGTCCTACTTCTATAAAACTGAAGGATTCAAATGTTGTGCAGGGTCTTGTCTGGCACATGGCTTCATGTCAACTATTAGTTCTCTATGGCCTGTTGGCATGAAGGCTGGGATTTTGCTTGTCTTGAGGATGATGGATTCTCCCGTTGTGTCCAACGGATGAGTAGGCAGGCAGGTCATCTGCTGATGTGGATCCTCATGTGGGAATGAAGACCAATTCCTGAGGCACAAAGTCGTCCACAGACACTGCATGGAATGGAGTCCTGCAAGGATGGGCCCCGTTTTATCCAATTCCTCTTTTCCTGGATGGCAGCTGCTCTATTGTGCTCAAATGTCTTTGTGCCCTGGGTACACTGTCGCTTTCGCTGTGTTCTGTCAAGGGCGACATCTTCCCAAGAAGTCTTGAGGATAGGAGAGCTAAAAAGACCAGCATGACTGAAATGCCACAGACAGACAGGGTGTTCTGAAAATGGATGGATTTCTACTGTGTTGAGCATGACCATTCTGCCCAGCAAAGCATGTTCTCATGAGATAAGCGATTCATTAGAGAGAAATACATAAAGACAGAAGATAAGCAAGCAAGTCATCAGTGAGAAAAAGATATGTATGTTGCATGTGACCGTGCATTTCATGTTCACTGATTTCCACTGCCCTGCAAACAAAGCAACACTCAGGCAAACACAAAGGTTGGGTGGTGTTTTTCATGTTTATTAATGGCATGTGATGGGAAAGAACGACAACCAAACTTGACTTCATAAATAATCCAATTGTTCACATAAAGAAAGACACACACATACGCTCACTTGCTTCCAAGACAAAACAAACGAACCAAAAACACACAAACAAACAAAAAAAAACCATAGTAAATCACATTTCATGCTTTGTTCAAATCAGTGGCCAGTCAATCCTTTACACTCACATCCCCCGCCCCCCCTCCCCCCCCCCACCTTTTCCCTCGCACAAAACCCTCTCCACCCACCCACACCCTCCCCTCGTTCCATGTTCATCATCTGCATTGCTTTCAGTATATAGAAATTTTAATCATTTCACACCATCAGACTATCACATGAAGACTTGGCCAAAATTCCAGTCTGCAATGCTTCCATCGAACTTGGACACAGTATCACTGACAAACTGATTCATTTCCTCACATTTGTAAATAAAACTCAAAACCCCTAAATCATGTTATTCTGATCATTTAAAAAAAAAAAAAAGGTTTTCTCTTCACCTTCAATAAACCATCATATAATGGGCACTTCAATTTCAAACCACAAAGCCAGCAAGCAAAATTTGTGTTAAGAAAGTAAGATGACAGTGTGAAAAGACTGAAGCATTCCCAGGTCTTCTGTGGATAAAGAAACAGTTGACGTAAGAAGCGGAGATCTACACACACACATATGCAAAGAGAAATACAAACAACAAAAAAAAAAAAACAGCAGGTGAATGGATGAAAAATTTCCAATTCTAATTCCTGGTCATCCACGTTTAGTACCACGTGGACACATTAAAAAAAAAAAAAAGAAGAAAATCAGTGAATTTATTGTCAAACTCCTAACGCTGGGAATGCTCATTTATATAATTACCTCTTATTAATTAAGATGAATATTATCATGTATGTACATGAGACCTGTGCACACAGAATTTCTGTTCAAAGAATACACTTGTTAAAAAAAAAAAAAAAAAAAACTCCTGTGTATTAAAAACTTCTTTGCTCTCCGCCACTAGCACAAGGCAAATCCATATGTGGGGTACTTGGAAGAGGCACTATTATCTCTCTACTTTTTCTTTTACTGTTCTTGGATAGAATTTCGCCACTTTGACAGAAGACAGTAGAAATTTCTATGAGAAGGGTCGAACAAACTTTCTTTTAACTACGTAATTTGTTTAGATTTCCGCCTGCAGTCATCTCGCTTTGCAACTAGACCTATGTAATTTTAAGTATGAGTGTATATCGACATAACATGCATATACACACACACACACTCACACCCTTACATGCAGACGATTTCAATGTTTCACACACAAAACATGCATAACTTGAATAAAAAACCTGCACAAAATGAAGACATGATTAAAGTGCACTCTCAACCACCCTCCTCCTCAACCAACAGAATGATCACATCAATGGAAAACCAAACCCAGCTCTTTTTTTTTTTTCATCAGTAAGACTTGTAGTCTATCAGTGCCCTATCAATATCATGTTCCAAACAATCCTGATTGAAAAAAAAAAAAAAAAAAAAAATCCATGTTGACCAGATAAATGCTTCATCCATGTAGCTAATTCATGTGTGTTTATGAAAGACCATACTGTAAAAATTACAACCAAAAAAAAAAAAAAAAAAAAAAAAAAAAAAAGGGGCCCAACTGAATGCCAATTTGGAGAGAGGCAAAGATGATTAAGGAGTCATGGAGGTGATAAAAAGAATGTGAGCTATAGACTTGCATTAAATTTACAAATAAATGAAAAAAAAAGTTCTCATTAAAAACAAAATAGTACGAAAATAAGTTAGGAAAACTCGCTCAGTTGGAGGCTTTTGACTGCATACTCCTGCAATAGTGTTATGAATCTAGTGACCATCCATCATGAATTACCATGACACCCTCATGCCCTGTGGTCATCATCATCTCCCCCCCCCCCCCCCCAACCCCCTTGTATAATCATCAATCCTTCCATGCAGATTTTTCAGTGTTGTGATTGCAACTTCTTTAGTTCTTGTGTTTGCATGCTTGCAAGTGAATGTGTAAAGAGAAAGGAGTGAGGTGACTCAACAAAACACTGACAATATACTATCTGGTCACTAAACAAACAGAATCGGAACAAATAAATCTCTTCTTTGAAAGAAAACAACAACAAAACAAAACAAAAAAAATCCAAATTTAAATCAAAAGGCAAACATATGTGCAAACGAATGAATCAACTGATCAAACAATTAGTTCTGAATCTGGACAAAGTAGATTCACAGCTTATTTTGCTTCCAACTAGGAAAGCTGAACGACAGGGTGTGTTTAGCCACTGAGTATGTGTTTATACACTTAAAACTTTTCAGATCACTGTGTGTTGATATATACGTTGACCAAAACAATACACACATATCCTGCTGTAGTGTGGGTCTTTAGTGACAAGTGTGTCTCCTAATGAAAGAAAACTCTCTAAACTTCCATGATACTGGTAAGTCCACCTTCGACATCTTTTCATCACCAATAATTTCATGAGTTGCTGTTTCGGCACACAAACACACCCACAGAAACACAATTCTTGCACAAACAATCAGTGATGTACCTTTTGCTTTAAAAAAAAAGAAAAGAAGAAATGACAAACAAAAAACAGACATACATGGTTTACTGACCAATGTAGATGGAGTTTACCCACAACATACGTTCACATCTTTCAGTCCTTCTGGAATTGAGAGCGGCAGATCTGAAGGGAGCAAAAAAGGTTTCTCCCCACACATATACATTACTTCTTTGTACACACATACAAAATACATACACTATACATCACACTCACCATGACAAGAGTCAAACAATATGTCAGGCACATTTGACCTCATGCATTTACTCTTTTTCAACAACTCCACACCGCATCCTCTTACTGAACCTGTTCATAAAAACTCATGTGAGTCAAGTCATTCAGAGAATCATCTGGTCACTTATATACAGATTATCCATCACGCTTAAAAAAAAAAAAAAAAAGAAGAAAAACAAGCAAACACACACACACAAAAACTCACAGAAACATATGTGACACACATGACACCACACAAGAAATAATGTATACCCATATGCAACACACACACACACACAAATAACACAAACACATGCGCACGGCCAGAGACCCAGCGTCACAGATGCTGCGGTTGGTTGGCAACAGACACATTGAAGAGATCAAGTGCAACGGGGAGGGGGGAAGGAAAACCCAAAATCCAACCACGAAACTTAAAAAAAAAAAAAAAAAAAAAGAAAAAAAAAAAAAAAAGAGCGTGACAAGAGCAAAAAATGTGTGTGTACCATGCCACCTTGACCCTCCCCATCATGTCAGTACACAAGTCAATAAATTACACCATTATGAAGTGAATAAATTATACAATCATGTAGAGAGTTAATTACACACGGCAAATCCAAGGAGTACTATGTACAGAATATGTACACCTGGTAGCCCTGGGAGTCCCCCCCCCACCCCAATTTTTGTACCCCCCCCCCCCCCCCCCCCTTGTTAAAATGACACTAGGCAGACTCTCTGTAAACAAGGATGGGTGGGAGTACAGGAGGAAGTTAAGAGGAGTACCCTCAGGGCCTTTATGCTTGCATCTGTACAATTTGTGTTTCACACACACACACACACACACACACACACACACACACACACAAAGTGCACATACACACATACGCACACACACACACACACACACACACACAGTATGATGCATAAAAATTCAAATTATACAAAAAAGTATATGTACATAAAAGGTGTTCAATGTATTGCACATCAATATGAAACCTTGTGATTTATTAAAAGAAATCAGAAACAAAAATCCAATATATAGATATATGTATTATATATATATATATATATATATGTATATAAGTATATATTTAAATCCATTTTTTCTTTCTTTCTTTTTTTTTTTTTCCTTTTTTGTTTTTTTTTTTCTTTTTGTTTTTAACTCTTGAGAGTCTGAGCACGGGCAAAAGGCTCTTACACTGGGTCCAGTGAATCAGAGACTTCGACTTGCTGTTGCAGGCACCCTCACCAAATTTACATCACATCAATGATGAGGGGATAGCCATTGTGTCCTCTTTCCCTAGGTACAGAAAACTCCACAATGGGTCACATGTCAATGCACCAAGCATATCTTACATCTTGAAACTATCAAGAGAAAACACATTATGCGTAATCCTAGACCCCCTTGCCCCCCCCTCCCCCCGTCCTGCGCACACTTTGTACATATGAGTCATGACAAAATGATAATATCACATGATCACATGAAATGCACTGATGTGAATCAAGTAAGTGTAGTAAAACTGTGGTACTGTTCAGGTTCATGTGCCAGGGACAAAATTTCTGGGAAGAAGAAAAAAAAAAAGGTAAATATTCACACTTTGTTTTAAATAATGATTCACACATGAAGTCACTTATAAAATATACTCGGGAGGACATTTCACCCATCTGATGTAGAACGATGTTCAAAGCACTTAAAAATAGAAAAGAAAATTTTTTTTTAAAAGAAAGAAAAACTTAAAACGCTCAGATGCCTCACATTATGTTGTAGCTTCTCCAACAAGTAGACCTTGCTCGTTTCAAAAAAAAAAAAAAAAGCTATACTGGCTACCAGTATACAATAACAGCTTTAATAGTGTAATTCTCTACTCGGAACACTCTCTCTCCTGGACAGACAGCCACAATTCTGCAGGACAAAACACCACGGCTACGTAGACGTCTTCTTCACCTATCTGGCGGTGGAGTACAGTGGGTCTACAGTGGATGCTTTCTACACAAAGCAGCACCAACTCTCTCTCCCCTCTTGCACCTGAGCCCTGTGGTCAGTCCTGCATACGGCGTGCAGATACAGTCATAAGCATCCAAGACGGCATATATACATACAGACATGAAACATGTACCCGTTATGTGTGTGGCATTACCGGCACTTGAACATGTGATGGAGCTGTGCATAATCAGTAATGCTCTGGTTTGCATGGAACAAGATGACAGAAAATAAAAACCTGGATCAAACAACACGCTTCACTAGGATCCCATCTTGACGGAACATGTTTAGTCTCATGCCTGATAGTCAGGACATCCCAGTTTTCAACATAAAAAAGGAGAAAATCTAATATCTATAAATAACCACAAAGATCATATACAACAATGACATATGTCCCATTTCTTCCACGTCGGCTTGAACAGCTTTGCCAGTCCTGCCAGTTTATCTGAGAGTGTGTGTGCGTGTGTGAGCGTACGAGTGCCTATGCCAAGTGTTATCATACTCCCAACCTTCCTACACATCAGACCACAACATAAAAGATTTAATGTCTGGTGGCATCTCTCCTGACCTTAACCTTCTTGTCCAGCTCTGACCTTGTCTTACCTCGAGCATCCTAACCCTTTCAGCGCTTTAGATGCTGATCGCAGACCAGACAGCATCAGACCATAGTTGTCAATCAGCACCGTCACAGCACCCCCCACAACAGTGACCTACCTGAACAAACTTTTCATGATCTGCATGGCCAGTGGCTGGAGAGATCTTATTTCCAGCATTTGTTCAGGAGCCATTCCCCCCCCCCCCCCCCCCCCCCTCCCTGACACTGTGAAGGTCATTTTACAGCAATTCAGCAGCCATAATATGTGTTTTAGAAAAGTTTTCCCCCACGGAAATATGTGAATAAGCTGAACACTTTCAGCTCTTCACAGAGGCTGGAGGGTTTTGCTTTCAAACATGTTTTGACAATGAACCTGATGGATGATTTATTGCTGGTAGCAATTCTTCTCACTGAGAGACATTAAACTTACTTTTGCTTTTTCAACTTCATGAATAATAACAACCAGAAGGTACTGACTGCGGTGCATTGAAAGAAGAAAAAAAAAAGAACAAACTGAAGTGAGATATGTTGCTTCTTTCTGTACTTCTTGGTCGATACGCTTCCTCACTGCCTGGTTTGTTGGTCGCATTGTCTAGCAGACAACTTGAGTAATCAAGTTTTCCAGGCAGTATAGCACAAATTCCTCCAGTACTCCATCACAGCACTGTAAGGGCATGCTGAAGAGTACAGACTTTCGCCAAGAGCTTCTTCTGCGTCTATTTTTTTTTTATCTCGATCCATACCACAAACCTTGCTTCATCCCCGAGCCCCATTCCATCTATCCATCACATCTTCTTAAAACTGGTTTGTTGGTGTTTACTTCAACTTGGTGGAATCACAGGCCATGTGGAAACATAACTTCCTTTAAAAAAGAAAAAAAAAAAAGTGACATGTCAGAGATTCAATCTGCCTGGGGTGTGGCATATTGGAAGGTGCACCTCTCCTTCTGTCACCTTCAATTTCATTATCAACAGCTGGGTAGACAGAGAGGGGTTTTGAACCCTGCCCCAAATCTGACCCCATTGATTGCTCCCAGTGGATTGCCGGTGCCAGGGCTGCGGCAGGCCCGACCGGGCTGTAGCTGTGGACGCGGTGTCGGGATGAGTGGCCTCTGAGGTGACGCAGAGGTTGGGACAGCAAAAAAAAAAAAAAAAAAAAATCCGACCCCTGGGTGGCTTTACTTCATGACTGTAAGCTCTGCTGGCAAATGCTTAACCATTTGACTACGGGCCCCTCTTTAACCTTCAAGGGGGAAGTAAATATTAGGTGTTATTTTCATCTGTGATTAAGACAGTATGTCACAAAACACAATTTCTTAAAAATAAATATGTTTCCTTGAAGCTGGACCTATTGCCTTTGTTCCAAGTTAGAGTGAAGAATACTGATGGTATAGTTTCTGAGGAACAGGCTTTCACAATGAAGATCCGACACAGACCCAAGAAGCGCTGTGGATTGGCAAGTTCAAAAACTGCACAGGAGCTGAACTGGGTGTTCAGTGCAGTGTGCTACCTTCGCATAACCAGCACTTTAAGGGCTAGGAACCTGGTCTCTAAAGAGCAGTGAAGAATGAAACTGTCTGTTTCCAGGATAACTGACTGCAATGGCTGACTTCTGCTGTCAACTAACTTGTTCTACTCAATATCCAACCAAAGGCTTCAAGCAATGGCCAAATCTTGTAAGACCTAAATGGAATTATCCCTATGTTTATGCTGATAATTTTTTCTAGTAATGGGCGTTGACAGTGTCAAACTTGTAGAGTGCATTACAGTCGACTCTGTGTGAGCTTCATACCATTTTATTTTCTGGAGGAAAAGGTCACCCAACTTTTTTTCTTTTATTAAGAAACTACTTCACAGTGGAACAAAAATTGTTTTCTTCGTTGGAGTAAAACATAAAAAAGGGCAGTGCTTTCCTCCTGAATAAAAATGTCCAAAGGAACTGGACACACATGAAGGAAGGAAATGGATAACATACAATGATTTACAGTGAAGTAGATCCCAAATGATTAAAAATTCTACCAATTTCATGTGAACAACCTTGCTGGTGAACAAGACATGCTTTGCCTTCAATCTGTAGCCTCAATCAAGAATGAATACCCTTCTTCTTTTCTCTCTCTCTCTCTCTCTCGCTTGCTCTCTCATTTAAAATTTTTTTTTTTTTTTGCGAGCAGGTTGTGTGTCATGTCTAACGAAGTTTGAAGTTGGGCTACTGTTCAGCAAATGCTTAACATGTTATGGTTTAGAACATGTTATGGTTTACTGTTTCAAAGGTGTATGTCACAGAACCATACCACAATGACTTCTTACTAAACAAAGCGTTCAAACAAAGGTAACCTGTAACCGAAAAATTTTTGTCACCCAGACATTTCACTGTTGAAGTGAAATACAAAGCAATAAAAGAACTGAAAAAAACAAAAAAAGAAAAAAGAAAAAGGAAGGAGGTCAAGGGACGTTTTACATGAAAGTCCTTTGGGAGATAAATGAACAAAACAAGTGATGTCTAATAGTTCAGCATCTGAACAATGAATAATTCTTCCCATTTTCACATTCTTAGTGTATTTCAGAGGAAAAGAAAAGAACAAAAGAGGGTAAAACTGGAGGTTAGTACATAATGGAGCGGGGTTGGGAGGGAGTGAATGTGACATCCACCCTTAACAGTACCAGTCTTCCAAAACCTCTGTACTAGATGTACGTGATGGGAAAGTCCAGGACCTCTTGGTAACGGACTTCTGCTGCTGACGTGGACTATGAGTATCATGTCAAAGAGATCTGCATTTCTGGGTCTGCCCTCTCTCCTACAGGCCTCTCTTCCTTGGCCAACGGACAGACACAGACTAGGAGACCTATCACGAGTCTCACAGGCCGTGTTACATGCAGCGGTAAAGCTTTTCATACCAGTCAGGTAGGAAAGCAAAGGAGCTTCAGAAGAGGCAGGTCCACAGGAAACAGAATTTCAGACAGATTAAACACCTATAAGCCTGGAATTATGGATGCTGAAACACTCTGGTCCACCATGGTGGACCATCTCACATGCTGAGAGTCAACCAAAGCCACCAAGATGCAACCAAGGATTATTGAAACTGCATCTTTCCCCGCATGACCAGGCTGGGCCAAGATCTGTACCTTCCAGAGTACTGTGCAAGTATACAAAGGTGAATGTATTATTTGATGAAGATGATGATGTTGTGAAATGCATTACTGGTTGCATGGAAACAGAGAAGAGAACATGCTGATGCAGCCTAAATGAGGGCAGGGCCTACAGCATATCCAGCATGATCTGAAACGACTGATTCCTTATGTGGGCATCGATTCTCCACAAGCCAACAGATATCTATTACGACAATGTGATCCAGGCATCCGGCATGTATGTTAGTTACAATGTGGAAACCTTCCCCACAGATAAACATGGCAAGGAAAGGAGCACCCCCCCCCACCCCATCCCCATCGCCACTCCCTCCCCAAGCCATAAATTTGTACGAATATTTTACAAGGCTCAGTGCATCTGCCAACAAAGACTTACACGTGACAGTACAGACTCTGCACACCCCTCCAGGGAGAACCGACACTTGAAAGACTGTGGATCCTCTGATGACGACATGTAGGTTTGCAGGACGTTGCTCCATGAAGAACATCCATGTGCTGATTAACAGTGCAAAGGCTCCGTGAATCCTGCATTAGACCACAAAACTGGGGGAAGTTAGGGGAATCGCAAACCCCCGCACAAGCCACCCACCTTCACTCCTGAAGTATAAACCTTGCCAGGAGTCGAGCGAGGGTGGGACTCCTGCCCAATGATGTGTGGTGTTTCGCCCATCGGCTGGCCAACCAAATTTGCTGGTTACATACATGGATGTCAATTTACTGGTGTGACGAGCTCACCCTTTACCCCCCACCCCATCCTGACCTCCATCCTCCCCCACACCCACCCCTTCCATGAAGATGAACAGAGGAGTCATGCTGAACAGCTAACCAGCCTGCAAAACTCTGCGGAGTGAAGACAAGTCTTTGTCTTGGGGGGTAACAGTCTGCTGACCTCCTCAGTACATGCCACTGGTGAAGAAGAAGTTGGTGTACTGACTGTTGATGGGGGTCTTGGGCGACGCACACATGTACTTAAAGTCAAAGTCAAAGGAATCGGTGCGGTGGATGGCAGGTTCCGACTTGCTCCGTTTGATCTTGGGGATGGACATGTACAGGGACTCCAAAGAGGCCAGCAACTGATCGGGAAAAAAAAAAATCAATCATACAAAACAGGAACATATACCATACAAAATATTTCTTTGGCAATCACAGGCCAGCAACTGATCGGGGGGAAAAAAAAAAATCAATCATACAAAACAGGAACATATACCATACAAATATTTCTTTGGCAATCACAGGCCAGCAACTGATCGGGGAAAAAAAAAAATCAATCATACAAAACAGGAACATATACCATACAAAATATTTCTTTGGCAATCACAGGCCAGCAACTGATCGGGAAAAAAAAAAAAAATCAATCATACAAAACAGGAACATATACCATACAAAATATTTCTTTGGCAATCACAATCAAGCAGTGAACATGTGAATGGAACAAACTCAAGTCTAAAAATCTGGCTGTCCCCCCAAAAATTGGGGTAGCATTGTTCTCTGGGCATTGACATCTTTGGACACGAAAGCCGTGAACGTTCAAATTTCAGACGAGTATCAGTTAACAAGTGGTAAGTATAATGGACCTGAAAAACACTTCGAATTTCCAACTTTTGTCTTTCTTTTGGGTGTAAATAAGTGTGTGTGTGTGTGTGTGTGTGTGTGTGTGTGGTGTGTGTGTGTGTGTGTGTGAACTTTAGTGGTGGGCAAAGCTGGTTCATGAATTACATGTATAACCAAACGTGACTGGAGGGGTTTTACTGTAAATTCCCTTTTTCTGAGATCCTGGGGTTTTTTTCCCCCTCATACAACCTGTCATATTTTACATTAAAAAAAAAATATTTTGAAAGTAACCTAAATCTCCAAAACAGCCAATTTATGGGGAAAAAAATTAATGATTCACAAGTAGATTTTGCAATAACTTAACACACACAAACACACAGAGAAAACAAAGAAACAAAACAATTGTAATTAAAAAAAAAATCAAGTACAATATCCTAACAACCCTCAAATGAAAATTTTTTGGCTTACAATTAATATATAAAGTTTGGCTACTTACCATGAATGATATAACCTTTCTAAAACTGCGTTTGAAAATCAGATACCCTCACTTGCAGATCGCTTGCACTTGTGCATGTGTGTACGCTTATGTTGTTTGTCATATATGAGAAAGTAAGTACATGAGGGCAAACTATGCATGCATGTGCATGCAAATAAGTCAGAGTATATGTGTGTGTGCACATATGTGTGTGTATGTGTGAGGGTGTGCGTGTGTGTGTGTGAGTGTGTGCAAGCGCACATGTGCATGCATGTGTGTGTGTAAACACTTCACAATGCTTTAACACCTGCCTGTTACACACACAATCACACTTTTCTAGTAACTGCTCACTCCTATCCATGCAAAATCTTTACAAACAAAGAGAGAAAGCTGCAAGCAAATTTTTGTAACTGCCAAGCTGAGGAGACTACAAGCTGCTGACATACTTCCAATCACAAAAAATGTGAAATATATATATACACAACTCAAGCTTTCACATCAGATTTTTCTCTTTGTCAAATTTCACTCACTTTGGATTTTTCCACCACCTATAGCCTGTGTAAATTTCTGAGAGTACAAGATCAAAAATGAGGGTAAAAAAAACAAACAAAAACAACAAAATTCCCATATCTGTTAACTCTATCAAAGAAGTGACAGAAAGCCACAAACGAGACAGAAAAATAATAGCCTTTGTGAACCTACAACCACATCAACTTCCAAGGAGAATGGCATAACTATAACACCTTTTTTAAGTTGTGGGTACAGTGACGTGGCCAAAAAAAAAGAGTTTTGTTAGGTTTGTTCTTTACTTTCTCTCCCATGACGGCAGACTCTCTGGACAACTGTCACTCTATAATGCACAGTGTTCACCTTTATGTCTGCACCTTGATCTTCCGTCAAACACATCTAGTTTATGAGTGCAGCAGCCTACACTAGTCATGTGATAAAAGATGCCATTTTTCCCTTTTTTTTTTTGCCAGTTAAACAAAGAAACTCAAGCTACTCAAGATCGTGTGATTGTTACCTTCCCCTTTCAGGTTTTGATGGGCCATACAGAAGATCAGATGGTGAGCAGTTTGTTTTTGGCATGCCTTAATTCTTTTTTTTTGTTCATTTTTATCATCAAGACAAAAATTTCAGGACAGGCAGAAAAAACCAGGGTTGGGCAGATAATTGTAATCACAACTGTATTCTTTTCCATGGTGAGGCAGTGGGGGAACGCGGGGATGGGGGTGGGGGTGGGGGGGTAGTGGCTACAGTATACAGTTTATAAAAAAAAAAAAAAAAGGGTTGGACAGATAATTGTAATCACAACAGTATTCATTTCCATGGTGAGGCAGTAGGGGAGTGGCTATAGTATACAGTTTTTTTTTTTTTTTTAAAAGGAATTTAGAAGATATAAAATGATGATGATGATGATGAGAGAGAGAGAGAGAGAGAGAGAGAGAGAGAGAAAAGAGAACAAGACATTCATATATTGCACAAATCATGAAAACAATAAAATGTCTTCATCCAGAATCTGCAGACTTGTCCACCTGTCTCTGCACTTTCCATTGTTCTCCAGAGTCTAGGCTATCTAAAAGGAATTCAAGGCGCTCTGACAGACATCTATCAGTGCTCAATTTGTCACTTTTTTCAATAGCTGTGCAACATCATATGTGTGTGTTCTACATTCTTCATGCATTTTGTGGAAGCTGTATGGTCTTCTGTACCTTTCTTTCCACTGTGTCCTGAGGGTTTGTTGTCAAAACAGCATGATAAACAAAAAAGATAATATTCCTCTTTGTTAGTCGTGTTGAGAAACACTTGATAAAGTTCTTATTGTTTCGGTTCCTTATTTATCCACAAGTCTAACTTGCTTGATACCACTTGAGTGATAGAGGAAATAATTTCCTCTCCACATGCTCAGTAGACGGACGGTGGTTTCAGTCTATCAGTTGATATACTTACTGGCATCATGCATCACAAAAGACAACCGAACAAACACAAACTCAAAATTCTTTGGAAAAAGATGTTTGAAAAAAGCAGACAAACTTTAAGACTTACTGATTTTCTTAATGACATATTCCAAAAATTTTGATAAGGTTGGCAGCCATGAAATATATTTGCACAACACTGCAGGGTGGAAGAAGTGGGTGTAGATGTATGGGGAGGGTATGGACTCTTGTCCATAATACAAGGTTTACTGAATACATCATTACAAATTTGTCAATCATGTTCATTTTTACCTTCTCTATTTTCTTCAGTTAAAAAAAAAAAGAAAAGAAAAAAGAAGACAGAACTGTGTGATTAAAAAAAAAAAAGAAATCTGAGGAAGATTGCTACGCCTGGGAGAGCTCAATTAGCTTGACTGACTAAATGTGTTTTCACTCAAAAACACAAACAAAAATTGTTCAAATCAATTTGGTTAAGTCTAATAATCTTAGCACCATGAAACTAACAAAATCTAGCTGAACACACATGGCAACTGCAACACCCATAAGCTTACCTGTGGAAAGAGCGGCCTGTCTTCGCGAACAAAATGCACGCAGTCTTGCATGATTCGTTTGAACTGTTTAGGCGTGTCAGAACGGCATCGTGCCACATCAGGCCTCAGGTAGCCTTTCCCAACCATGAACAGAATCTGAAACGTTCCGCATTCTTCTGCTGATCATCACTTGATCTATGACAGGTGTGAACTACAGAATCTAAAACATTCCACATTCTTGGGCTTATCACGAGCTGATCTGACAGGTGTGAACTACAGAATCTAAAACAGTCCACATGCTTGGGCTTATCACGAACTGATCTATGACAGGTGGGAACTACAGAAGTGAAACTAGGATGGTCTCTGATGACTGAAGTTGCAGTCAGCCAAGCTCCTTCGCACATAACTGTGACTTATTGCAAACTTTCCAAATCTGTAAATCACAGGCCTGTCAACCCCTCGAGAGACTTCAGAGGAATATTTCACACAAGTGACAATAAAAAGTCACAGTTGAGAGGAATACTGCATATAAAACCTAAAACAAGCATTTAAAACTCTTCATGTCATTCAATTTTCCTTCATTTACAGACTGTGCATTTACACTCACATTACTGTCAGATATTACACAATCTGTACTTTTTTTTCCAATATTTTCCTTGTTTTCCTCCATGAGTGTGTTTTGCATACATCTCATGATCATCTATTTTAAACTAAAGCCATCAATTTCTCAGTTCTTCATGTGCAAATGCTGCTCAAACTAAAAGCATTCAATTCTTACGAGACTGCCTCTGAAAAGATCAAGTGGTAGTTCCAAATCAGTGAGCACACAACACATCAAACATGAGATGTACAGACCCACACAAAATATGGGTACTTCCACATGTAACCAGGCTGCAAGTTCTTTTGTTTTCTTTCTTTTGATTTTGACCTGATTTTTTTACCTTGGGTAACTAAGAGTTTTCCTCTTTACACTTGCCATTATGCTTGCTTCTGTCGGAGCAAATGAATACTATTGACTGGCCGTCAAACAGCAGTCAGTGGCCACACAGACAGCAGCTATACAAATTTGACACATCAGCTTAAATGAACATCACTCTTTTCCTTATTTCTCCTCCACTGGAATTATTTCTATGGAAGTATAATAGTGAAATGAAGCGCAACCAATCGTTTCCTTCAACATTCTGTACCTCATTTCCAACACAATACACACTTGATCCCATACACAAACATATGCGCTAATGTTTGCATATCTTGCCGCACAACACATCGTCAGGTATTCCCCCCACCTCTCTCTCTCACACACACTCTCTCACACACACATACACACATGCATGCACGCACACACACAGAGAGCGAGAGCAGGTATCATGCATCAGTAGGAGAAACAGACGACTAACCTGGTCTTTGTTGTTGATGTTAGTGTAGGGAAGTTCAGCTGAACCTAATTCGTACAAGACAATGCCAAAGGCATAGACATCTGACTGGAAGGTGTAGGGGTTCTGTTCCTTCATTCTTATCACTTCTGGGGCCTGAAAAGAATGTAAACACATGGTGAACTCAGATCATACAACATAAGTTCTACCTCACTGGTGCAACGATAATCACTCTGGCAGTATAAACTCTTTCCCGCAGTAAGTGGTGGAGCTGGTCTTTTCCTGAGCATGTGCAATGTTTACAGCTGCTTACATGACAACAAGTGCTTACATGACATGACACGTTTAGTACTTTGCCTTTTTTCTTTTCTTCATCTCTGTGGTATCTTCAATCTAGTTCAGTAATTGTCATTTTCGTGGGATTTTTTTTGCAACATAACCCTAGTCTTACACCAAAATCAGCTTTAGAATTACATAAAAAAGAAAGAAAAGAAAAAAAAGGAAAGGTTTTATGTGTTGCTGTGTACTCAGTGTACTGCCCAGCACAGGGGGCACACTATGAATGGAGCATAATGTTGACCCACATACGTGGGCAGTATGCAGGGAAAATATGAGTCATAATTATATATTAGTAACACACCAAAGAACGGGAAGTAAACTTTGCACATAACTTCAAGTTAGGTATTCCTCAAACATGAAATGTGAGTAAAGAGAAGCAAAGTTAAAATATACAACATACTGAAGAAATCTGATGATGTCTGGATATTCACTTCCCTCTCACCTCCATTCTTAAAGAAGAAGACGCTGCGTCAGGCCCCCTGCCCAGGTCAAGGGAGAGAACCCCTTGTTGGGAGTGATGGGATGAAGCTCCTTGAAACCAATGTTTTGGGTTTTTTTTTCACTTTTGACAAGAAAAATTTGGGGACCTGGAGGCAGCTTACTTCATTTTCACTCAGCAGTCCACAAGACCACCATTGGAACAGACAGACACTGATATTGAGAACAGAATATAGAGGGTTCCACTTTGAAAAAGCTGCTGGGAGCTGGTTCTTGCAATCCATATATTGTTAACAAGCTGCTGGGAGCTGGTTCTTGCAATCTATATATTGTTAACAAGCTGCTGGGAGCTGGTTCTTGCAATCCATATATTGTTAACCATATGTTACCAACAATAAAACTGGAGAATACAGTTTTCACCGAAGAAACAGTTTATGTTAAACAGAATTTTGTGCATTTGGAAGTCGAAAGAACTCCACTGGCTGTTAAACTCCAATTACAACTAAGCATGAATCACACTGAATGTTCATAGTAGATGAACAGTTTATTGGACTTGATCGTCCAACCATCGACAGAAAACAAATCCATCACATACAGACGTACACAGAGCTGCCAAGGCCTAAAATGCACAAAGTGTAACATTTGAACATTTTCAGTGCAGTATACCAAATTTAAGCCTAACACTTGTATGCGATGCAACAAAACAGACCCAACACTCGGCAACAAAAGATGAAGATCTCGCTAGTTACTGCCTGGTTTTGACTCCAACTATATAAATCAAAAGAGCCAATAACTAAATCTTTGGATAAGTGGCAAAATCATGATCACCTCCAGTGAATTTTCTTCCTCTTTTTCTTAAACTCTTCAGCAAACTTGGCCATTTTTGGACAAAAATAAGCCTACAGCCTAAAGATCCATATTGACTTGTTTTCCTTTCAGCCATTGTTAAGTCCAATAAGCATGGTGGTTTCGTTTTTTGTTTTTGTTTTTTTTTTGCATAGCATTTCAGCACAAAGTGTTGCAGCACAGCTTTGTTAACAAAATTGTAGCATGCTACGCCAAAAATGCAGGACTTGGCAGCTCTGTAAATACGAGAATCTGTCTGTATTTATCTATGGTCTGTATAAGTATGCATATTGTGTGTGTGTTGTGTGTGTGTGTGTGTGCGTGTGTGTGTGAGTGTGTAGGGTGCATCTATTACATTTATTTTTTCCCCAATTTGATTTTCCCTGTAGATTTGAGATTTGTGTGAATGTCATAAGGGACAGCTCAAGCTCCCAAAAATAACAAAATCCATCAAAAGATGGGAAAATTTAATGTCTGGAAAGTGTTGGTTCGAAAAGGCTACTCATAAAACTAACAACAGTATCCAAGCTACAAGAAGAAATCAAGATCTTACATGGGAAAAGATGATTACTGCTCATCAGAAACAGAACTAACGATTTCAAGCAAAAACAATCTAATCAA
The DNA here is from genome assembly GCA_033310375.1 of Conus canariensis. NCBI lineage: Eukaryota > Metazoa > Mollusca > Gastropoda > Neogastropoda > Conidae > Conus > Conus canariensis. The sequence goes on from CM065721.1 coordinate 74,219,134, forward strand.
AATCTGCCATTTTGATCTAAAGGTTAGGCGCAAAGTGAGCAACTTTTTTTTTGTAAACCTGGGAAAGCGTATTCACCTTATTTTACGGGAGGATTTGGGGGGGCAAGTGGATGGAAAAGTCTGGCATGAAAGGGCAATGTAGAAGTTGAAGAACTATGCAATGTCCACCTTATGACCCTCAGCATCGCCAGATCTGTGGATTGCTGGCAGATCCACAGGGAACCAACTGAAGGCATGAACACAGAGAGGTACAGCGATTACCTTCTGTAACTCACCATCCATAGAATGGACCTGGAAAAACCATGAACACAGAGAGGACGCAGCGTTTACCTTCTGTAACTCACCATCCATAGAACGGACACGGAAAAACCATGAACACAGACGAGGGTGCAGCGTTTACCTTCTGTAACTTCTGTAACTCACCATCCATAGAATGGACCAGAAAACCATGACACAGACAGCACACAGCGATTACCTTCTGTAACTCACCATCCATAGATGGACCCAGAAAAACCATGACACAGACAGCACACAGCGATTACCTTCTGTAACTCACCATCCATAGAATGGACCCGGAAAAACCATGAACACAGACAGCACACAGCGATTACCTTCTGTAACTCACCATCCATAGAATGGACCCGGAAAAACCATGAACACAGACAGCACACAGCGATTACCTTCTGTAACTCACCATCCATAGAATGGACCCGGAAAAACCATGAACACAGACAGCGCACAGCGATTACCTTCTGTAACTCACCATCCATAGAATGGACCCGGAAAAAGCATGAACACAGAGAGGGCACAGCGAATACCTTCTGTAACTCACCATCCATTGAATGGACCCGGAAAAACCATGAACACAGAGAGGCCACACGATCACCTGGTCTATAACTCACCATCCATAGAATGGACCCGGATGGCTGCTGGAACTGATGTGAGCCGCTCCACCGTGTCTTCACCGTTGCCAGGCCAAAGTCACCGATTTTCACTGTCATGTTCTCCGTCATCACCTCCGTCAAAAAGATATCTAGCGCTGGTTAAGGACAAATGTCGATTCTAACGAGCCACAAGGCACACCGGGGAAGCAGTGGGGAGGGGTGTGGGGGTGGGGGTAAGGAGTGTGGAGAAGAAAAATTTGCATATGCATATATATATGTTACTTTCAAAGCGAGGCGACTTAAGGCAGAAATTCAATCAAATTTTTAAAAAGACATTATTTCCGCATAAAATACAGAGTACATGACGAAACACTATAAATGTGTATATATATATATATGATATATCGCTCCCACTTCTCAGAGATTTTGCAAACTGGAAGTGGAAATGAGGGGAAAATACTTTTTAAGTTTCATGAGAAAAAAAAAATCATGGCTGAATAAAAAAGAAAAGTGGCAATCAAAGAGATTGATCAAGGCTGAACAAATGGTTCTGGTCATGGCTTGACTGTACAGTGGATGCTATTGCAGTCAGCTATGTTGTGCTGCATGCTGCAGAAAGCTGGGGAAGGCCTTCTTTTCTCTTACTGTTAGTTTACTATACTGAAGCTGGTGTAAAGAAGGCATCAGACTGCACCATTTTTAATGAAAAGTCTGAACACTTTCTGCAGTGGTGGGTATGTGGAGCGGGCATGTTTATCGTACTGAAGTTGGTCTGAGGTGTGTGTGCGCATCAGATCAAAAAATTTTTTTAATGTAAATTTCAAAAACTTTCTGGATGTGTTGGGATGTTGGGTGGGTGTGCTCCCCGGACTCTCCTAGAATTTCAGCAATTTTTTTTTCTTGTTGGTGCCCTGATGATGTAATGAGATAATTCCTCCCTTCATCAGCAATGCCAACCCAAGAAAACAACAACAACAAAAGCAAACATCCTGAGGCAAAAAGGACAATCTGATGAAAGACTGATGCCTGCCTAACACATCAGCACAGAAATTAATAAATGGCTGTGGAGGAAAGTGGAAGCAGGGAAGGCGATGAGCGAGGGGGTTAGGGGGTAAGGGTTTACTCATTCTTCATCCATTTTACCTTCAGCTGTCTTGGGTTTTACACTGCTTTCCCAATAAACTTTATCAGATGTTTCACATGATTCAACTGAAAATGTTCTGTTGGGGGGTGAGCGCTGCTCAAGATTTGGATTGGATGCGTTTTCGGAGAGCTGTGTTAAAACTAGCAGTTTTAGGTAATTTTCTCCAATTAATTCGCTTCCATGGATCTCTGTTAGCAGCGCAACCAACAGCTGAACCCCCACGCAATGTAATCGCAAGTATTATGTACAATTTAGTCACCTAAAATTATTCTAACTTGTAGTTTTCAAGTTTGGCAGTCAGACAGTTACCGGAAGTTGCCATCGCCATTGTTGTTTTGATCTTGTCGTCTGCTCTTTGCCTATGTAGTTAAAACATCTATGGGAAAATGAGGAAGAAAGCAGTTTTCTGCTAGCTCACAATCAGGATCAAGTGGAACAGATACCTCGCTGGTTGCATCTTCTCCATCCCAGAAGCGCAAGAACATTCAGAAGAAGTTCAAGGATTCGTCAGAAGCACAGGAACATTCACATTGTGTGGTTGATGAGGTGTGTGCCATCAGGGGAGCTAAGTACGATAAGGACAAAATGAGTGATGATAACAGTGTTTTTTCCCCTGAGTCAAGTACTCATGCTACTTATGGCTATGACGATGCAATGAGGAAGCTGTGTGCAATTGGGACTGCTGTGGAGAAGCTGTCTGAGACGGTGGACGAGCTGAAGTCTTCACTGTTCACTCTTCAAACCCAGAATGACCAGCTGAGAACAGAAGTGAGAGAGCTGAGGGGCAAGGAGGAGGAGCTGAAGACCCAGCTGGCAGAGGTGAAGTTCACGGCAGAGCTGGCAGATCGCCGGAGTGAAGAGCTGTCCATCTACACCCGCTGCAACAACCTGCGAATCTTCGGTGTTGGGGAAGAGGGCAGCCAGCAGGGGCGTGAAGAAACAGCCACGGAGTGTGAACGCAAGGTGTTGTCGCTCTTCCGTGATAAGCTAAAGGTGACTGTTGATCCTAAGGATGTGGAAGCAGTGCATCGAGTGGGTGTGCACAAGAAGGGAGCCTCCGATAGCACTAAAAAGCCAAGAGGGATCATAGTGCACTTTGTGTCTAGATGGGTACGCGATGAAGTGCTGTACACGAGAAGGAAACTCCGCGGTACGAAAGTACTGATGGTGGAGGACCTCACGCTGCGGGCCTACTCTCTGCTGTGTGCCACCAGGGACAATAAGCAAGTGTGTGAGAGGGCCTGGTCCAAGAATGGGAAGTCTTCATGAAGACTCTGGGTGGGAAAACTGTTCAGGTAGACTCGATTTCTGACTTGACGAAGTGTAGTCAGGAGTACGAGTCCAAGAGGAGATCCCCAGACCCTCTACCAGCACCAGTGTCAGTCAGCCCAGTGGCAGTGAGTAGGCCTTATGATCAAGAGGCAAGTGCAGATGTGACATATCGGACAAAAAGGCCAGTAAACTTGTAGATATTTCGTTACTACTTGTTTGATTTAATTGCTTTCAAGTCATCTAACTTTTTGACATGTTAAATTAATATTGTTACTTTTTGATAAATTCAATTAGCCTACTTTCTATTTCATAGCAGACTTTGTGCTGCTTGTGGTCACTGCTTCTGATATTGCCATGTGATAACCTTCATTTGCATGTCACATTGTGAGGAGGCTCCTTTTCTACTCTTTTTTTCTGATCAGACAGTGACGGTACTTTTGTCTCTTCGTCTTTTTGTAATCCATCATCAACTATTGTGGCAAGGTAAACACACTTTTTGTTGTTAAAGCTTTAATAATGATAATAGTAAATAAAAATAATGGTCTTCTGTTCTGAGATAAGGGATGTTCCTCTCAGTCTCAGTGACCTTTTAAACTTTCCAGTTTTCAGCCTCATGGGTAGGCCTAGGTGGAAAGAATGATTGTCTTAAATTTTTCATGTCTGTATTATAGAAAAATGTTTATTGCGCGTGGAGGGTCAGCAAGTTGCCCAAAGATGGATCTACCGTATGATTGTGAGTGGATTGTATTGTACTTTTTGTTTTGTGTTGTATTTTTTGCAGTAGTGTTTTTGAGTCGACCAGAAATCTACAAACTTGGCTTACCATTTTGCCACTTTTGTGTGATGACAAGGTGGTTGAATGCAAACTGTCACTTTTGTGTGATGACAATGTGGCTGAAAGCAAACTGTGTATGCTTGTTAAAAAATCGGAGTGAGGTACTACTATGCATGTGCACATTTTGTGTAATGACTGTATACATTCTATTATTATCATGTCATATGTTTCACTTTTTGTGTCAACTGTTCAACTTTCTAAGCAGATCTAGTACATCTACTTTAAGTCTGTTAAAGCCTGCGTGGTTTCTTTTTTTGGACTCGCATGCTTGCGTTTCTTTTTCCAGTGGAATATTGTGGGGAACTCCTCTTATAATAAACAATGGCAGATAGCAAAACATTTATTGATCGCTCAATGAGTTATCTGGAGAATAATGATGGTGAAATAATATCGGATTAAAATGCAGTTCTTAAAGAAGTTGAAAGATTCTATCAACAGTTGTATTCAGAACAATTGTGAAAAATGTTGATCTTGGACACATATTGAGGGAGACAAACAAATTAACTCAAGAAGAAAGCATCCAGTTAGAAGGCCCGCTGACTTACTGTGAAGTGGGAGCAACACTAAAGAACATGAAAAATAACAAGAGCCCTGGATCTGACGGTTTCACAGTAGAGTTTTATAAATTTTTCTTCACTGATATTGGCTCATTTCTTGTTAGGTCTCTAAATGATGGATTTGATAAGCAATGTATGTCATCCACACAGAGACAGGGCATTATTACCTGCCTACCAAAAGATGAGAAGCCAAAACAATACTTAAAGAACTGGAGACCTATTTCTCTCTTGAATACAGCATACAAAATTGCCTCTGCCTCAATAGCCAATCGCATAAAAAGCGTTTTACCTAAAATTATTCACGAAGATCAGAAGGGCTTTATGGCAGGGCGCTATATAGGTGAAAATATAAGAAAAATCTATGATGTACTTCAGCACTCTGAGGAGGAGCGTATTCCTGGTTTACTTCTCAGCATTGATTTTGAGAAAGCGTTCGATTCTATCGCTTGGTCCTTTTTGAAAAAGGCATTAAACTTCTTCAACTTTGGCCCTGACATTATTAAATGGATTTCTACTTTTTATAAAAACATAACAACCTGTGTGTCCGTCAATGGACAATACTCCAGTTGGTTCCCTATCAGACGTGGAGTGCGGCAGGGGGATCCATGCTCACCATATTTATACTTAATTGGTGCAGAGGTCTTGTCTGTCTTAATTAGACAGCATGATGATATAAATGGAATTCAGGTGAGAGAGCAGGGGGTCCTCCTGTCGCAATTCGCTGATGATACAAATATGTCTAGATGGCACAGAAAAGTCATTTAAAGCAACTATTAATGTGTTGAAAAGCTCTGCACAGATATCGGTCTAAAAATCAATAATGAAAAAACTAAAGTAGTTTGGTTTGGAAGTAAGAAAAACTCAACCACAAGGTATATGCGTGACGAGAACTTTTGCTGGAACCCTGGGATTTTTAAGATTTTGGGCATTCAATTTTGCCTGGACGTCAATAGAATGATTGAAATAAATTTCCATGGGAAGTTACTTAATATTAAAAGACTATTAGGGAAGTGGAGCAAGAGAGATCTCTCTCCTCTGGGTAAGATAACAGTTATGAAAACTCTTGTTGTTTCAAAACTAACACACTTATTACTAAACTTAGCAGATCCACCACTAAATTTTGTCAACGAACTACAAGCTGTTTTGTATTCTTTTTTATGGAGTGATAAGCCTGCAAAGATAAAAAGAAGCATTGTGTGTAAACCATATACTGAAGGCGGGTTACAAATGATTGATTTGCATGCTTATATTGCTTCATTGAAATTGTCACAGTTAAAAAGACTTAATTTTGAGGGAAGCTTGCAAAGGTTTATATATGCATTATTTCCCAACTTTGTGAACCCACCAAAACTAGGCGAGGAATATGTGCATGTTTGTTTGAGGTCATGTAATAACCTATTTTGGACAGATGTACTAAAACATTTCAAGCGCTTGTATGCAAAATGCCTTCCCCTGAGCCCTGCAGAGTTCCTGGCTGAATGTATTCACTACAACAAACACATAATAAGAGGCAGACATGTTGTTTTTTATCAAGGAATGGGTTGATGAGAACATCTTGTTTATTCACCAGCTATTCAGTGTTACTGAGAACAGATTCTATACCTTTCGTGAATTCCAAGATCTTCATCCAAACATTAACAGAACCAATTTTCTTTTGTATACTGGTATTATTAACGCTATCACTGAGCATCAACGGAAATGTAATATTCAGTTGGTAGATAGATAGCGGGTCATAGAAACAAAAATTTGGAAAACTGTAAAAGAAGGAAGCAAGAACATACAGGGACTGCTTTTGAAATCTGATGTGTTGCCTGCATACCAATCTAAAATCTAACCTTAGTTTTGAAAATTTGAACTGGTTCAAGATTTTTAAATATTGTAAAATTTTTCACGACACAAAACTGAAATGGTTTCAGCTGCGTATATTACATCGTCTTTTGCCAACAAGAAAATATTTATATGACTGCAAGTTTGGTGAAGACCCAATTTGTAATTTTTGTCAGGAAGATATTCAAACCATCCAACACCTGTTACGGAAATGTACAAGTGTACAGAAATTCTGGCTTGATCTAATGCATGTTCTGACCACAAGATGTGAACACTGTGACAATTTGGTTCTGTCAGAGGAACTGATCTTGTTTGGATACAAAGATGGTGATGTAACAGATTTTGGGCTTAATTACATTTTATTAACTGCAAAATTCTATATATTTAAATCTTACATGGCAAATAATGTACCCAGTGTGCAACTGCAAGGTTTTCTTTGTGTTATGAAAAACAGATATTCTGTCCTTAAATTTATGCATTCATTAGACGGTACATATTCTCAATTCTGTGAACAGTGGTGGGGATACCAAGGTTTATTTTGAAATTTTTGCATTCCCCTATGTCATTACATATGAATGGTTACTTGTAAACAATTACAGACTCTCTCTCTCTCTCTCCCTCTCTCTCTGCAGGTTTGCTTCTTCTTCTTGGTTGAGGAAGAGGCCCTAGTCTGTAAAGTTTATTTCCATGGCACATTTTTCTCCTCTCGTATCCACGAGGGTAGGAACCAACCAGGGGAGGTTTGTGCAGAGTAACTTTTTTTTTGTTCTCATTTATTTCTTTATCTATTTATATATTAATTTCTCTCTACTGCAGTCTGCTTGTCTCAATAATTGTTTTATTGTTTGTTTGGTATATCTGAATGTGTATGAAAGTGTGCTGTTTTTGTGTTTGAATGTTTGCGAATTATTGAATGGTTTTCTCCTCTACGGTTTTCTATATTTATCTATCTATCTATATAATATATATATAATATATATATATATATATATATACTGCTGTATTAAAAGCAAGTTAAAATCAAGCTTAAAACCTACAGATCTGTTTCGCGCTGTCAGTGCGGTCGTCACGGTGTAGACTACACCCTGACGACCGCACTGACAGCGCGAAACAGATCTGTAGGTTTTATGCTTGATTTTAACTTGCTTTTAATACAGCAAATGCCGCTCCCACTCTGGTCGAGCACTCTTTTTAATATAACGCTGATCCTCAGTACTACCCTCTCTCTCTCTCTCTATATATATATGTTTGTGCATAAAAAAAACAAAACCTTCATATCTGTTTGATAGTCTGATTAGTGGTCATATCTATGTTTAACTTGGAAGGAAATAAAAATGATTATAATATTTTAAAAAAAAAAAAAAAAGAAAGAAAATGTTCTGTTTTTGAATAATTATTTACAAAGTTGTTGATTTCCTTTTTTCTTTCTTTCTTTTCTTTTTCAAAGGGTAGGAGAGATTCGTGTTCACAAAATAGCAGGTATTTCCCCACCAGCGGAAATAAGTGAAATGAAAAAAGCAGATATCTGTAAAAAAAAAAAACATGTGGAAATCTTGTGGCACAAGGATAGGAAAAGGAAGAATCACATTTAAGCTAAAAAATACTGAACAGCAGACCCTGGTATTCACAGGTTATATATTCAAGAAAAGAATGAAATGTGAACCTGTTCGTTTAGTAACTGGAGAACTAATGCAAATATCAATACATAAACAAGGAAAAATGAAATGGGAGATGAAAGAGTGTTGAATGACATACAAAAAGCAGCTAAATAAGCGCTGTGAAAAAAAGGATACTGTTTGATTTTAAATCCCTGTGGATGATGGACTTGGCATGAAGGTAGCTGGAAGAATGAAAAATGTCTTGTTAGTAAAATATGTCTTCACATTATTGAAAAGTTTGTTTCTACTTTCATGAGCAGATAGTCACAAAAATTAGATATCGTCAATTGTAAAAAGATTCAAGACTTTTACAAGAATATACTGACTGACTGAAACCAATTTATTGTCAGACTAACTCATGGTTGTACTGACAAAAGAATATATACAAGCATCTTCATTTATGCACACACTCAGTTACATCTGGAATAGCTTTCAGCATTTACCTTCCGTTCTCCCAGAAAAAAAAATAAAAGATTTCATCTTCCATGCATGAACCACATACCTGCACACTTACATCAGTACCATTCGCATTCGAACAAACAGGCACAGCAACCCCTGGTAACAACATCCACAGTGACACTCAAGACACATCCACACTGAGTGATGTCTGGACATCCATAGTGACACCCGGACACCAACAACCAGTCACCCACAGTCACCCAAAGGCCAACCTCCCCTCACCTCAACACCCACACCCAGAATAACCTGGACACCCTGTCACTGAGACCCAGACCATCACAGGGTTCATGCACACTTTGAGCAACAACAGTCAAGTTTTCTGAGCGCTTTTAGGAACAAGTTTTCAAGTCTTTTAATCCGTAGAGTGCCTTTAAGCCGTCAGCTGACGCCACAGTAAAAATGTTTTCCCAGTGCCTATGGGCCGTCCACTGACGTCATGCATTTTTCTTGAATTTTCATTCGTTACTATTTCTATCAACGGACTCAAATAGAGTGTGCGTAGTAAGCCTTATATGTCTGTAGTATTAAAATGATATGCAAATGACCACATGTGAGGGGAAAGACCATTTATTCTCATCACTGACTGGATGACCAGCCAGCACTTCGTCTCGCTTGCAAAGATGGTGGCGCAACCTTCGACAAGCGCAGCGACCAAATCAACGTATTTACACAGCTGAGCAGGCTCTGCTAATCATTTTTGACAAAGACAATAATCTTTTATTCAACGACTCCCTCAAGCATGAAGGTGAGATGATGATAGTAATGGAATTGCCGACCATATTCGTCAGTTATTGAGTCGGGCTGTGTGACCTCAGTGTGTGTTCAGCTGACTGGTTTGCCAGTGTTGAACGAGCTAGCCTAGTGTGTACTCTGCAGTGTGTGCCAGTGGCCAGTGACGTGATAGTCAGTGCGAGAGGGGAGCGCGGCCTGCTCGCGGCGTGACACGGGGCAGAGGGAAAGGTAGGGGAAGAGGAGTGAAAGAGAGGGTTGAAGTCCAGCAAGGGGGCGTGGTGGGGAGAGGGGGGCATGGTCATGGACTGACCTGTCTGCTTAAAGTGTGAGTGTCTTGGTAGACTTCTAAACTGTTTTACTTTCATTTACAGGTGTAGTGTGACAATACAAACTTTATTTTCAACTTTTTTGCTTTGTGTTCTTTTTTGGATGTGAAGCTGTAGTGGTAAATACATATGTTTTTGATTGTGCAAAAAAATCTATCCAAATCTAAATGCCTAAATATTTTTTTATTATCAAAATTAAAACAAAAGAAGCCCATATTCAAAATCTTCATTCAATTTCCTTCAAAAACTATATATATTTTATTTTTATATCTTTAGTAGTTTCTGAGCTAGAATTTTTGTTAATTATTACCCCCAAATCATTAGATTTCCCTGGCACTGGGAAAGCTTGTTTGTAATATTTTCAGGCAATGAACGGGTTAAGTTTAAGGACCCTTTATGACTTGAAGGATTTCAAGACATATCTTATTGTAGAATATTTGGCTTAAAACAAGCAAACATATCTTAATGTAAAAGAATTGACAAAAAAAAACCCAAGACAAACAAACCAAAAACTTGCTTGAGCTGCGCTACTTTCCTAATAGATTAAATTTCTCGAAAACATTAAACTGATTTTTCAAACATCAACCTCAGTTCATTGGAAAATATTTGTTAGTTAATCAAAAACAGCACATTATCTCAACACAATCATTTTTCACTTAAATATATGTGTGTGTGTGTGTGTGTGTGTGTGTGTGTGTGTGTGTGTGTGTGTGTGTGTGTGTGTATGTGTGTGCACATGTCAGAGAGAGAGAGAGAGATCTGTTTGTTTTTTTGCTTTTCATTGTTTCTTTCCCTTTGCATGGCAGGTAAGGCCAGGTCTACTCACTCCCAACTGAAATGTGACTCGTCAATCGCCTTTCAGCAAACGAAACACACAGCCTTGTAATTTGTCTGCATCATGCTTCTTTCAATTCTTGCTTTGTTCTTTCTCAAACCACTACAGTTAAAGATAAGCATGATTTATCTTTTCATTTTTTAAATGGCCTTGAGCTACAAGCTGGCCTGTGTGAACAGCATTGTGAGACTGCCTGTTCAACTACCACAAAACCTAGATGTAGCATAAGTTCTCAATTACCTCCCCTGGGTCTTTGGTTTCCCTAGCAGAAGACATTTAAGTGTAACTGCTGTTTACAGAATCCATCCCAAAATTTGAATTAAAAACTAACAAATTCTCAAAATCAGAAACAAGTTCATGCAAGACGATTATTTGCAAGGTAAAATTTCAGTTTCTGCTGAAAATTTCAAACTCAAAGGAGCTTTTAAGGAAACGCATCAAATTCAAGGAGTTTCAATTGCTCTAAAACCGGAATTTTCAAAATCTAAGGAAATTCAAGGAGTGTGTGCGAACCCTGTAGACATTCAAGAGATTCAGATACCCACATCCTATGGAATCAGAGAAACCCACACAACACCATACAAATCTCTTCTCCCTTGGAAAATTTCTCTATAGCACTACTCACTCCATCCCCTGGGCGGTCTGCTTGGCAATCATGATGAGCTGGTCCATGCGGAACTTGGTCTCCTTGACGTGCAGATGCTGGTAGAGGGAGTGGCCGTCACACCACTGCGTGACAATGGCCAGGTGGGGCTTGGACACCAGACCCATGAACAGCAAGATGTTGTAGTGGCGCGTCTTGCGCAGCACCCCCACCTCGTTTTTGAAGGCCTGCATCTGAGCCGGGGTGGGGTCTGTCACGTTGAGCTTCTTCACAGCCACCGGCCCGTGCCAGTGGGCTTTGTATACTGTCCCAAATGAACCCGACCCGATGCGCTGGTCATACATGATGTCGTCGTTTGGGATTTCCCAGTCCTCGTTGGAATCTCGTCTGGCTCGCTGCAGAAACAGAAAAGTTGTCAAGACAAGTTAAAAAAGAATGACAAAAATGGTGTATTACTTTCTTTCAAAACCGAGTTTTTAGTTTATCAACATTTCAACTCTTAATAATCAAAAAGCTTTCCATATCTCACTGCTTATGTAACAATTTCCCATTTTAAAGCATACGACAAACTACGTTTGTCCTATCATTACCTGTATGATGTACAACTAGGATTCAATCATTACAACACACAACTATAAGAACGGGAAGTATAAATCATCAGTTCCTGTAAAACTCCAGAACTCAGTGAAGTTGTGGAGTACTCCCCATTGTTGTACATTCGTCTCAATTGCAATTACTTAAGGGACAGTTAAAACACCACAACTTAAAAAAAACTCTGCATTCCTTTCCCCTGCATGTTGATGAAAATATGGTCTCTCACACACACACACATCCATCTGCCATCCTCCTCCTTCCACAGGTACACGCACTGACAGCAGCCACATGTGAGGCACTCACTCGTTTGCCGGTATCCGTCTCCACTGACTTGGCGCGGGTCCGCACATTCTTAGAGCTGGAGCCAGGGGAGGTGTGAGAGCCCTTCGTGGGCGATCCACTAGGACTAGGAGCTGGAGGTGTGAGCATGTGACTTGTCTGACCTACAACCATCAACAAGTGTGTTGCATATTTTCCCCATTTCCAGGAATAAAAAAACAAAAACAAAAAAACAAAACAAAAAAACAACTACAAAACAAAAAAACCCCGAAGAAACACACACACAGATGTTTGGTGAGAGTGGGACTGGATGGAGGGGGTTGGGATAATGTGACTTGTTTGCCCTGAACATTCAACATCAAAGTCCTTCAACAATAGTTGCTCTCCAGAAAAAAAAAAAGAGAAAGAAAAGCAACTATAGAGAAAGAAAAGCAACTATCAGCTGTCTGGAAGTCTCCAGTGTTCAGAGAGATCCTGCGCATGTGCCCAGGTCATACATTAAGATCAACTACAACTAACAGTGCTAAACAGATTACGCAAAAGCAACAAAGAATAACAATGCTGATACCGATCACCTCTGCATTTTGTTCTTCAAAGTCATCACATGGTGGGAAAAGAAAACCTGTCTCAATGAAACAAAACTCAACTGCAGTATTCATTCTTTAACAATTTCATAAAACTGGTTGAAAAACAACCTCACTCGAATCTGAAAATGACCAACATCCTACTGAAACAATTATTGAGACAGTCTTACTCACTGTTAACAAATCAAGTAACTGCAAACTGTGAACATGCACAAAATCAAAGGCACTGAAAGAAAAAAAGAAAAAAGCACATCAAATGTAAGCGCAAAAAGCTGAAAATGTATAAATACTGTTGACCCTCTGTGTAGGACCATGAAGAATCCCAATCAATAAGAGGTGTTAACATGATATTTAAGATCAGATATACTGTTCATATAAACAGCACATCAGACCATAAGATCCACTGGTATCAGTTAAAAAAAAATGACTCTGGCATGGTCATGTAACTAGATCCATTTGCCTTTCGAAAACAATCCTTCAGAGAACTGCTGAGGAAGGCAGATGGAGGAAAAAAAAAGAAAAAAACAATGAACTGACAAAACTGCAGAGCGGACAAGAAAAACATTTGTACAAGAAAAACATCTACACGGACCAAGCCTTCGCACAAAACCCAAAGAAATGAAGGAACGTGGTAAACTGTTCTTCGACAGAGTGCCCCAAAGACTCACCCAAGAGTGATGGGAGAAGAAGAAGAATGAATACTGAAAGAAATCAAACTGTCAGCATCAATCACCATGAGGATCTTGACATGACCGCCTAATCTGAAGTGTCTCCCTTTCCTCCCTTTCTGTAGTAGTGTCACAAGGAGGCTGCTCTACCATCAACATTACTGACAGCCCCTCTGTGATGACTCTCATTCATTCTTCTGAGCAGGTATGTGTGCAAGTGTGTGTAATCTCAGCCCTGAATAGGACTGCACTGCATCATGTTCATCCTAACAGATCATCATGTACAAAAAAAAGTTTAAAATTCAATGGCACTTTGTGCTCTAGCAGACTGCTCATGAAGTAACCTGAGCTGACCTTTTCTCTCCACATCTATGCCTGCGACGAGTTCATGCCCAAGTCATCATTACCACTCAATTGATTGGGACCATCATGTACAGATGGATAGCATCTACCTGTAGGCGCCACTCTCTCATGCTGGTTCTGTGAGTGACTAATTCCTGTCATCAGAATATTTGTAGATGATGTCCTATATACGTTGGATCAGAGCACGCACTGTCGACCACAAAAGTGACTTAGCAGCGGTACAGAGTCTTCTCTGAAGGGCTTCCTCACGACAACTTGATTTCAATTGCTTCCAAAGGACTGACCATGGTGAGGCTGTGACAGGACAAACCTGGCCACAAACTGAAGTTGGTACGGAAGCTGGAATGAGCACACTGGAATAATGCCAGTGAGACTGTGACAGGACAAACCTGGCCACAAACTGAAGTTGGTATGGAAAGCTAGAATGAGCACACTGGAATAATGCCAGTGAGGCTGTGACAGGACAAACCTGGCCACAAACTGAAGTTGGTATGGAAAGCTGGAATGAACACACTGGAATAATGCCTGTGGAGGAGGGGCACAAAAGATGACACAGCAAACAAAACAAAACAAAAAAAGAAAGAAAACAAAGAAAAGAAAAAGAAAAGAGAACCACCCATCCTTGCAGTTATCAAGAGCCGCATCACAGGAACATCTTGCCACATGAGTTCATATATACTGTAATAATATGTATAGTATAAAGTAAATGTGCATGACTATTAATAATATAAAAAGACTTTTAATGAAGAACATACATCTGCAACAGGCAAACAAATACTTTTTCTGCAACCAGATACGATACAATGTAACTAACTGAAAAAGCTGGAATTGTAATGAAGCCCTTGAAAAAGTACTTATGTGCGTTTTCATCACAAAATACACTTCATACAGACATCATGCTGGGAGACCTCTCCTCTGTATCTAGGCAAAGCAGTTTGCTTTATTCACGAAGCAGCATGCCTTTCTGTGTATGTGTGTTTGCGTGTGTGCGAATGTGCAAACGTATGTGAGAGGTGGTGTGTGTGTGTGTGTGTGTGTGTGTGTGTGCTAGCGCATGCATGTGCTTTTTCGTGTGAGTGCATGTGCCTGTGCATGTGTGCATACATCCATGTGCACATATGCATATGTGTGTGTGTGTGTGTGTGTGTGTGTGTGTGTGCACGTGTCTGCCTGTGTGTTTGTGTAGGTTTATGTGTACATGTTTTTATCAGACAATAAATGGTTCCATTCAGTAGGAATTATATGTGTGAGCATGTGGGTGGTGTATTTCATGCTCTGTTTTGTGTGCTTTTTCCTGTAACAAAACACACTTGTGCAGATTCTGGACACATGGAAAGGTTACTGTGCAATCGCTTTCATATTTCTGTCTGCTTGTTTATTTCTTCATCTTCGCAAAATGCAGCTGACACAACTTTGAAGTGGGTAGAGCAAAAGACAGCAAATGAAAAGCATTATGTTTTATTCTGATTGTCAGCTGACGGAAAAAAAAAGCTCCAAAAGTCCTCCAAACATAACAGGAAGACAAATGAATTGTGGGAAGTAAATCAGACAGAAAATACACTTCCACTCGCTTGTAAACTGTTGCTAGTTTAGAAGAAAATGTTTTAAAACGAATTAAAAAAAAACAAAAACAGTTAATGAAACAACTGATTACAACTGATCTAGTTCACTATGTCATGTCTTTCACGATGATGACAAATCAGTACCTCTATGCAAGCTAATATTAAACATTTCAAAATATTCACCACATTTAAAAAAGCATGTGTATTTTCTTCCTCCCTTCTAGTTTTTCTCAGTCATTAACATCACGTATTGTTTCTCTTTTTTGTTTTCCTTCTCTTTTTTCCTTATACATGCAGATCTCTCCCTCTATTTCTCTGCAAACTTGCAGTCAACGTTAAAGCCAATTCAAGATTTCCATGTCATCTTGATAATTCTGTGATCAGATGTAGTCCTTTGTACTCCCTGACACCGATCTATCATCAATTTGCGTAGCATAAATGTTGGTAGTATCATAAATCAACAAAAACAAAACAACAAACATGCCCTCCGGAAAGAACAACTAGCTTCTGAAAAAAACGGATGTGCAAATGTTTCATCCAAACGGCAGCATTTTGATTAGTTCAGTCCGTGTGAAAGGAAAGCACAACAGGAAAGCAGAGACTAACTGCAGAAGGCAAGGGGTGTTAGTCACTATGAACAGGTTTGCTCCAAACTGTTTCCACTACGCAGGAGCCTGCATTCTCAGCACAGACAACTCTGTCCCACTACATGCTCTATGACGAGCATGCACAACCTCAACAAGCAGTCTATGAACGCTAGTCACAAGTCGTACCAAGCTTTCAGAACTGAATTAACCGACAGGCCCAAGGTCAGGAAGGCATGTTCACTGAGATTAGTTGTGGACTGGGATAAGAGTTTACGCATCCCATCAACAGAAACACATCATCAAAAAATCACGGCCTTCCTTGGGACTGAGTAGTGCCAACGTCAGTACTGGGGAACACATGCCATCACACCATGCGGCTGGAGTGGTGGTACCTTTCTGTCCCAGCAGACCTTTGGACAGAGTGGCGTGGCTATCACTGGCATGGCGCTTATCTTTGTAAAAACTATAGCGGTAGTTCAAAGGATCTGCAATGTAAGGGTATCGAGTTCATGACTGACAAAAAAAGATGGAAATCTAGAAATTCCATTCTGACTCTTGTGTTTTAAGTTACAGAAGTAAAACATAACAAATGTACTTTCACAAACAAATCAGTTGAAAAATAAAACAAAGGCGAAGAATGATTCAAACTGCTACATAAAATCCTGTCTTTGCTGCAGCTCTGTGCGTGCATGTGCATGTGCATGCTTAGGCAGATTGCCGAGAGGGTAGGTTGCAACAGGGTGTGAACACTGTTCTTGAATAGCAACTAGCAAAACACTTCATAAAATATAACACCATGAAGCAAATTCAAAACTGGAAAAACAAAAGGTTGTTCTTTTTTTTTGCTCTGTCAGACTAACAGAGGAAACGAGTGCATATAAAAATTCTGTCTTACTTGAAAGCGTCCTGATGTGAATAGGTTCTCGATAACGCCTAGTCTCCTGTAAAACACAACACAGTCATGAGAATGTACCTCTGCAAACAAATTAACGAAAAACAAAAAACGAACGAACACACACAAAAATATCATGTTCCTTTGGCTGATCATATCAACAATAAACATACATGCTTGAACTATGAATTTTTCTCAAACAATATAGCACAAGACAGGTACTATTAAAGCGTAACCACTCACCCCATACACTCTCCATTCGCCTCCCTTGCTTTAACATCTTATTTTTCTTAACTTTATCTATTCTTTTTACATCCAAGAAGAGAACAAGATCTATAAAAGAGAGAGAGAGAGAGAGAGAGAGAGAGAGAGAGAGAGAGAGAGAGAGAGAGAGATGCATATGTCGATAGATACTGACTGATATACAGAGATAGACAGGCAGATAGATAATGCAATCAGACTGACCCCTTAGTCTCAATTCACACAATACTCACACGCACCTCACACCCATTTTACAACATTTACTGCACAAGCAAATTTCTATGACAATCTTTACAATGGATGTAGATTCAGAGACTGGACACAAACAATGAACTTCCTGAAAATTGTACGAAGTCCATTTCACACTTCAACACTGTTCACAGTAACAAAATGTTTCCCCATTTCAACATGACTTATGTTAACAAAAATACTATTTATGTTAACAAAACATTTCCTCCAACAGTGTATGACTCTGGATATAAAAGAGAATACAATATACATATTCTTTTTACCTGGTGTGTTGTGTAGTCTGTATTATCCACCAAATTGACGCACACATTGGGAGCTGAAGTGGACCGCTCCCGATGACCCAGCTGCGGGGCTGGGGGTCGAGATTGGTGAGTAGAACGAGGGGACTGAACGCCCGGGGAACGAGATCCTGAACTATTATCCGTAAGGTATCTGAGACCAACAGAAGAGCTCATTAGTTCTGCTTCATTACCATAATCCGAACCTTTACCAAGCAGACACCAAAAATGATCAAGATTTGGATACGTAAAATTCCTCACATCACACAGAAACTAGGGCAGATCAGATACTGCTTACTGCAGCATTATCCTTATTTTTTTTTTGCAAACCTACAGTCTCGGATGTCACTCAAACAACTGCATGTGAATAATTTTTCTCTTCCTAAAGACAATTCAGTATGGTGCTTGAGGGATACACCAACATAAAACAAATATGAAAACATGCCTGGGTTCCTACAGACTCGCAAGAACAAAATTAACCCGTTCGCTGCTTGAAAATGTTACAAACAAAGGCTTTCCCAGTGCCAGGGAAATCTAATGATTTGGGGGTAATAATTAACAAAAAATTCTAGCTCAGAAACTACAAAAGATATAACAATGAAATATATATGATTTTTGAAGGAAACTGAATGAAGATTTTGAATCTGGGCTTCTTTTGTTTTAATTTTGATAATAAAAAAGTATTTAGGCAATTAGATTTGGATAGATTTTTTTGCACGATCAAAAGCATATGTATTTACCACTACATCTTCACATCCAAACAAGAACACAAAGCAAAAAAGTTGAAAATAAAGTTTGTATTGTCACACTACACCTGTAAATGAAAGTAAAACAGTTTAGAAGTCTATCAAGACGCTCACACTCTATGCAGACAGGTCAGTCCATGACCACGCCCCCCTCTCCCCACCACGCCCCCTTGCTGGACTTCAACCCTCTCTTTCACTGCTCCTCTTCCCCTACCTTTCCCTCTGCCCCGTGCCACGCTGCGAGCAGGCCGCGCTCCCCTCTTGCGCTGACTATCACGTCACTGACCACTGGCACGCAGTGCAGAGTACACACTAGGCGAGCTCGTTCGATGCTGGCAAACCAGTCAGCTGAACACACACTGAGGTCACACAGCCCGACACAATAACAGACGAATACGGTCGGCAATTCCATCACTATCATCATCTCACCTTCATGCTCGAGTGAGTCGTTGAATAAAAGATTATTGTCTTTGTCAAAAATGATTAGCAGAGCCTGCTCAGCTGTGTAAATACGTTGATTTGGTCGCTGCGCTTGTCGAAGGTTGTGCCATCTTTGCAAGCGAGATGAAGTGCTGGCTGGTCATCCAGTCAGTGATGAGAATAAATGGGCTTTCCCCTCACGTGTGGTCATTTACATATCATTTTAATACTACAGACATATAAGGCTTACTACGCACACTCTATTTAAGTCCGTTGATAGAAATAGTAACGAATGAAAATTCAAGAAAAATGCATGACGTCAGTGGACGGCCCATAGGCACTGGGAAAGCATTTTTAATGCGGCGTCAGCTGACGGCTTAAAGGCACTCTACGGGTTAAAGGAGTTTTCAAGGGGCGTTTATTTCATATCAAGGCAAGAGGTGGCACGAAAATTAAACCATTATTCTTTTAAAACTTCATTTTTTTTTTTTATTGTTTATGTTAAAAAAAAAAAAATGGAAAAAACATATTTGGGCGATTTCAAAACTGTTGTGTGATTGTACTACAAATGAGGGCAAATGATGAAAAATGAAGAAAAAAAAAAAGTTCATGACAAGAACCGCATTTGTATCATAGCAGACATGTCAGGCACTTGAAACATGACTTTTCTTGTTTTGCTGAGCTACAGTAATGCAGTTATAAAAGGACTTTTATATATTGTTTTGCTGAGCTATAGTAATGCAGTTACAAAAGGATTTTCATATATCTAAACTGCTTTTTTTTTCAATAATTTTTTTCCATATGGTGGCCATCCGGCTTCACGTTTCAGTGCTTTTGATTTATTCCAACAGAAATAGCAAATAATACATGCTGTTTTGACTTACAGATATATGTAATTGCATGCAGAAATCATTTCTGACCAAAAGAAAAAAAAATTACCAAGCTAGCTAGTCTGGACCCAGAGATACTGTAGTCCTTGCACATCAACCATTGTTGAAAAAGGTGATTTCGAGAAAACAGCTTTTGAAAATGAAGTTAAGCAATTTTCAAACACACCTCCTTCAAATAAAGTCCTTTTTTACTAAAAAAAAAAAAAAAAACGTGAAAATAGACAAAATGAACACCACAGATGGTTTCAACAGACTTTGTTGAGCACAAAAACACATAAAACCCAAAACACGATTTTTGAAAAAAAAAAGGTCAAATTTTCGTGCCACCTCTCTCTTTAAGGCTACACTACTTGCGTAAAAATTGAAAAAAGAAATGGCAGTTTGATTTTTCTGCGTTCAGGTTGATGAAAAAAAGTGATCTTAAACAAATTTTTACAAATATTGTTGTGATCCTGGATTGTCGTCGGCGATTTGACCAAGGGAGATAATTTGCAACTTCATCAATTTTGATGAAGTTACAAATTATCTCCCTTGGTAAAATCGCAGACGATCCAGGATCATGACTATGTTTGTTAAAAAAAAATTTGTAGATAGTTTTTCATTAACCTGAACGCAGAAAAATCAGGCTGCCATTTCTTTTTGCCACATTAAAGATTTTTGGAGCTGATGGCTTGATTTTCAAAGGTTTTCAAGGAGGTTTGGTCAACAGAACCACATTTTATTGATTTTCAAAGGTTTTCAAGGTCTTGAAATTCCCTGTCAGAATTCAAGGAGTTTCAAGGAGCGTACGAACCCTGCATGCTGATTGTGACTTTTAACTTAAGTCAACATGAAAGGGGCTGTGATTCTTCCTCATATCTGGGTTTCGTTGTCTTAAAAAGATGAAAAAACCTACAGCAGATCAACAACTGTATGCATGAAAATAAACATCTGTAGATACAGAAAATAAGAAGAAATAATTTCATCAGGTTTGACGACTTTCAGAGTTGAAAATTTTCTCGATCTATGATTCTAAAATGGTATATGTGTAAGAAGAATACATGTGACATGACCTCTGACCTGAAGAACAAGTAGAGGTGACTTCCTGCACAACTCGATCAAGCTAATGGTACTCTGGATTACTTGGTCATATTGCACAATTGTACAAGTTGGGCTTTTCAGTTTTCGTCTCTCTTGACTACTTACAATCTGGTGTTAAGCATAAATGTGACATCACAGATCATGTCAGCTAACTATGTTTTTGTTAAATCAAAGACAGAAACTGTTCAGTTCGCCTAACATTTGCTATTTGACAATGTTGCTATCATTCTCCAAACCCAAATCTGAAGCAGAAATCATACACAAGCATGAAATGGTGAGAACAAGTTACAGAAATTAAAACTTTATGTACCGCAACAAAAAATAAGGTAACTGATGGTTTGGGCTGGCTCTGGCTTAGTATGATATGATTAACCTTTACCAGCCGAGCCATCCAGTAGTGGACGACAGGATTTCTCTCCCTTGAGCCGAGTCATCCAAGTCCGGACGACGGACAGACAGCAGTACATTCTGCCGTGTCGTCCACAATCAGACGACGGGAACATAAAAAATTCCTACACTTTCCATGAAATGATCCAAGGGAAATAAGCTCTGTAACTAGTCTTGGGGATGTTGGAACGAGTTGTAGACCATACTTTCAGTGGCCTATTGTGAACTTGGCTGACCCCAGGAGCTTTGAAACAAAGAAACTGGTGGCACCGGCACGCGGCACTTATTTCCTGTGCCAGAAAAAATGTCGGTCAGGCGAAGGGGTGGTTGCGATTTGTCGCTCAATGAAGCGCTTGAAATCATATTACAAAGTGGATCTGGTGATGAGGGGAGTGATAGAGAGATAGAAAAACTTTGAAAGAGAATAGGAAAGTGAATTGTTTGAAGATGCAGCCATCCCTTCATCTTCCGATTTGGTGTTATAAAAGAATGGAAAGAATGCAAACAAAGCATTTTTTCTACTTGTCAGACATGTTTTTCAACGCACAGTCGTGAAATTACTATATTCGATTAGTTGAGTGTTTGTTCTTTCCTGTGACACCTAACACAAGACCGTTAGTTGTTGCCTAGCTACCGTAAAAATAAATTAAAAAGTGGCCAAATATGTGCGTCGGCAGGGAATGAGCGCTGTGCGCGAGCGTGCGGCAGCAGGGAATCGTGCCGTCTGTGCCGCCCTCGGCTGGATAGTATTAAACAACATTTATGCCTTTAACTTCCCTACCCTTCTGTGTCAGCAAGGATTCAGTTACCGTCTAATCACCAAGGTTATATGTGGATAAAAAAATTACTGCTGCCGATACAATACTGACCGATTTTCAGACAACTTGCACAGGTTTACCTGTGTCTCTTTTCAGATCCAGTCCTAGCAAACTGGGGTATCACACAGCCTTGCCGTGGCAATAGCTGAGCGAGGGATTCAACATAAAAATCTAGTCTCCACTTCAAATTAAAGGCATACTGAGCCGGTGAGGAGTGCTTGACAGTGCTATTTAAACAGGGACCACAGTGTGCTTAACTCTTTCATTCCTACTTTTCTATGAATCATTACTTCCTCTTGTTCCTAGATTCTTATAATACGAGTATTCCCTTCATTCCTGGATTCAGAGAAAAAAAAAGTAGAGTAAAGTGAGAACTGCCATGTATGCAGTAGCAAACCGGCCAAAATAAAGCGGCGACCACTTTCCCACACTGTATGGGCAGTCTGGCGTCCATTCCATTCATAAACACCGCCGCGGCGAGTGACCTGGTCATGACGTATACCGATGACGCAACTCGCGCGAAGTTCCAAGCGCTTACCGCGAGAACCGATTTTCTGGGCAGCAGGAAGGAAAGGAGGGATTTTGTGCAGCCCGGTTTTCCGGGCTGCAGGAAGGAAAGGTAGGATTTCTGCAAACTCGAAAACCGGGTTGTGGGGATGAAAGAGTTAAGAATCAACATGTATCAGCTCATGTATTATTGTATAAGGCTGCTGAAAAGAACAAGTTGTTAGTATTGCCATACTTTCTGCAGCATAGGCAGTTCAGCATGTCAAGGGACTCATCTTTCCCACTTGTGTCTCTCTTTATACATCTGTGCCAGGGGTTTACATCTCTAGCCTGTTGACGTAAATGCCACCTGCAGATTAACCCTAGTACCGCTGAATAAACCTGAGTTTTCAGTGCTACTGGCTGAATTAACCTTGAGCAAACAACGCTTACTGGTTGTATGTATAACCAAACTGATCATATAAAGTCATATATCACTGGAAAGCTCAGACAATCAGCTTTTGCATAAATGACATTTCATTGTAATTTTTTTTTTTTTTTTTTTAACGGTATTGGCAAAAAAACAAAACAAAAAAAAAATTAACAACCAGGTGACAAAATGAAAGAACATAAGCAATTTGCTCACTGTTTTGGAATCTTTGATGTTGAATGGAATGTGAATGATATGAAAAAAGGTATCGGCAAGACTGTCCAAGATATCAGGATACTGGCATCAACAGAACTGTCCAGTAATGGCACAGGCAACTGGCATAAAATTACAGGTTGAGGAAAAAAAAAAGTAGAACTACCTTTCACTTTCCAGTGATTTGTTTCAACAGCCACTGTTTCAAAGTCACTTTCAGTGAGAAAAAAAAAAGAAGCAGAAAAAGTCCAAAAGATCTGTTTCAAAGTCACTTTCAGTCAAAAAGAACCCTGAAAAAGTCCGAAAGATCAGCACCCTCGGGTAGAGGAGTAGCACAACCAGCAGCACCTTCAAAGGTAAGACTGGTCGAATGGTGACTGTCTTCCACCCAATTCTCCATCGAGAATGGCACAGTTCTTATCTCATTATCACTGTCATTGTTTAAATTTCCTATATCAAAACTCTCACATTCCTTACTACTGTCACTATCCTCAAAAAGTTCCTTGAAAGCGTCTTCACACTCGTCCAGAAAGTTTGCCGCCATCTTGCCGAGCAGGGGGGTAGACAACCGACATGACTGGTAAAAAAAAAAAAAAAAAAAAATCACCATCTTAGCCAATCAAATTCGATGTGTTCGCATGTGCAGAGGGAATTTAAACCCTTTCCAGTGAAACTGGTTTCGCAGGATGTTCTTTCTTGATCTTCTGAAGTCATAATAACCTGTGACTTAGGTCACCTATGTCATCCTGGAGTACTCCAGTTTTCGCCATTCAGTCTTGGGGAGGTAACACTGGAATGGTCCGGGAATAGCGCTACCAGGGTTAATAAACTATTCTGGGTGTTCAATATCATTTCGGGGACAGAGAATAGGGAGCTTTAAAAGAAGCAATTTTTTTGTGAATGAAATGAAATCTCTGCCCCAAAATTAACTGGCTTAAAACACGATTTTTCTTTCTATCCCAGGAAGTATAAATCCCCTCATATTTTGGGACGTGAAACCCATGATACATTTTAGATCACAAGAAATGCCACAATCCTTTTTCCTATTACACACATTTAGCACTGCATCAGCCTCAAAATTTTGCTGTTGAGAACTATCATTTTATTCACACCTTGCACCAGGTTGATCGAGTTCACTACATTATGCCAAATTAAAGATTTATCACAACCATGAAAATTTGTTAGTGTCTCTAATCTTGACCATATCTACCGATGAACATGCAGAAAATTCCTGAATCTTCATTTCAAACTGTTTGAACACATCAGAACAGGACACATATAAGTGTCTAGAATAAGTACCACTTACAGTGCAAGCCACAGTTTGTGTCAGTAACCGCAAATCATGGATACATGTGGTAAACTGTATGTGATGTTCATATATCATATAGATGTTCTTGTCAAACCACTTACGGTCCATTCCAAAGGGTGTGTCTATGACAATGTATGCGATAAATGGGTGTCTGCGTGTGGTGTCTGTCCAAGAAAAACAAAAAAAAACAAATACATGGTGACATCCATTTCTGTCTGCAAGGCCTTACTGTCTGATATGTTCTCTCGAGTTGTCTCGTTGCGTTCTGAAGTAGACCTCAAGGTCACCCTGACATGTCCGTGGCACTTTGTCCTCGCAGCGCTGATGAAACTTGAGGGCACAGGTCTGGCAACGGATGCCTTGGAACAACAGGTTGCGGCATATATCACAGAAAGTCAGTGAGAAGTACGTCTTCCGACCCTGCAACCAACACAGACCGTCGTGTCAGCCCCAAGTCAAAGGGCAGCCTGCTAAACAGTTATCAGTAAAGATGCAGAGTTAGTTAAAGGTTAACAAATCCAAATGGAAAACTCTGCTGGAATATAGAAACTGCTATGGTTCTGTTTTAAAATCTGGTGAATGTTAAGTTCAGTGGTAAGGCAATGAGTGCAGTCAGATTCTGGGAGGCCCAGTTGCACTGGTCTTTGTCATGATTGTAAGGGAAATGTCTCCCATGCGCTTTGGAGCATCATTATAGAGAAAGCCTCTTTAAGGAGAATGCCAGTTGAAAGCAGCCATCATGGAGCTGAAGATACAAGCTGTTTTAAAGTAAATTCAGACTGAACTGTATCATGTTCATATGAATTTGTACGATAAACCAACAGGATCCAGTAATAACAAAATCACATCATCTAACATGAAAATTAACATTTTTGCGGCCCATCTTAATGTGTAGTTGTTCTGGTGGTATTGGAGTAGCGTTTACCAGGTAGCATTCCTCAATTCTTAAGGAAATGCTAGGATAGTCATCCCCATCTACTACAGAACTATGCTACAGTTTCTCCCTTTTAAAAGGATCTTCTCCCACACTTTATTCATGAAGGGGGTCCAAACCCAAGGCAAGCTTCACTGGTGTTCACCTGAAAGACTGGAAAAAAAAT
Organism: Conus canariensis; assembly: GCA_033310375.1. Lineage (NCBI taxonomy): Eukaryota > Metazoa > Mollusca > Gastropoda > Neogastropoda > Conidae > Conus > Conus canariensis. The sequence continues at coordinate 74,244,463 of CM065721.1, forward strand.
CTTTCTACAGCCACTGTCAACTTGAACCCCAAATCTTAGACTAAGGTTCCTGCGTTGCAACCACTCCGCCGTCATATTTCTGTCACCATCATCGTCACAGTTATTCATGATCAAACCAGAAGGAAGGTGTTAACTGCCTTGTGCATGGATCACTTTGCGCAGAATGAGGAATGTTTATTCACCTTTAAAAAAGAAAAAGCAAATTAAAAAAAGTCTACTCACAAAATTATGGGAGAGTACGACAGCTCGAGGGGCCCTGCTAGGGTGCATACTGTTGTCGTCCTCTCCCTCCAGGAGCTCCACAGACACTTCCTGTCCTGACAGCTCCTGCATGTCTGTGTTCCATATAAGTGGTATCCTGGCAAACAGGGACAAGAACACAGCTCCACAGACTGCTCATAATTTACATACCTACATCCAGTATTGCCCTGACACTGTTTTCATACAAGCAAAAGAAAAAACGTTTACAACAAGGAATTTTGAACATAGGTTACCCATCCACTTTTTCCCTTCAAAAGAATATCTATAAAATCTCCAGTTTTCAACCTCAAGGAATAAAGCAACATCCACTCCAAAGTTGGTGATGATAAAATTCGGAACGTGATACCTGAGATTTTTGACAGGTCATTTTTTCTAATGTATCTTATTCAATTAAGCACATTCAGTGTTAGGCAACAGAAGTCTATTAACAGCAGGCATGTGAACAGTGTTACAGTTCAGAGCCTATGCAGGTGCTCCATTCTTGAAAGACTGATGAATGTCACAGTCTGTTTCATTCGTTTTAGTTTTTGCTTTGATTCTCCATGAAAATTAAACATAATGAATTTTAACCAACACCAATTTGGCTCAAATCTTCCAAATTTTGCAAGCACTGTGTCTTGCAGCAGTCTGAACTTTCTAGGGTTATTCATGAACTACAGGGAAGATTCTGCTACAAAATAAGTTGGGAGTCAATATGATAAGAAACCAGAAAACAATTACTATAAACGCTATACAGGCAAGTACATAGGACAAATAAAACACACTAACATCTAATTTTTTCCCATGATAACCCAAGACTGATGTGAGTCCGCATTTAAGTCATATTTTGTAAAGCAAAGTGACTTTTTTTTTCTCCAACACACTGTCTGCGATAATTGCAGACTTGTAAGTGCATAAAACAATTATGAAAATGTGACCTGTAAAAGGTCAAAAAGGGACAAAAAAAAATATGACTGCCTTAAACAGGTACATGCACACTGTCACAGCAAACACGATCAATGGAGACAAAAGAGTGAGATGGGGGAGGGGCAGACAAAATCAGACCAAGACACACGCAGGTTAAGTACATGAAATGTACTTAGTCTTTACACTAACACCTATACTGACATAGTGCAACACCTGGAAACGACTGTTGTTTTCCATCCCCGTTTATTTGTTGCTGATTTTTTTTTTCACTACATTATTTGTTTCACTACATTATTTGTTTAAGTGACGGTACACCTAAAGCATGTTCACAGCATGAGAAACAACACACCTATTTTTTTCATTTTCCCAATGCACAATCCATTTTTTTTCGGTATTAACTCTCTCTCACCTGGTATTGTGGCGAAAGACGTGGCATTTGTCAGGGTCCAACTGACGTCGCTGCATGGCTTTGGCCAGTCCCTCCCGCAAAGTGACACCTGGGGTGGCTTTCACCTACAAGACGTCAACCACAGAAAGATTTTAGTGCCATGACAATTATGTGGACTGTAGTCAGTGGAAAAAAGACAGGACAGGCAAAAAAGCCTTACTGTTATGGAAAAAGATAGGGCAGGATGGCAAAAAAGCCTTACCATTATGGGGAAAAAGACAGGACAGGCAAAAAAGCCTTACTGTTATAGGAAAAAAAGGCAGGATAAGCAAAAAAGCCCCACTGTTATGGGGAAAAAGACAGGACAGGCAAAAACAAGCCTCACTTTTAAGGGAAAATAAAAGACAGGACAGGCAAAAAAGCCTTACTGTTATGCAAAAAAAGACAGGGCAAGCAAAAAAAACCTTCCTTTATGGGGAAAACGATAGACAGCAAAAAAAAAAAAAGCCTTACTGTTAACAAAAAAAGATGGAAGGCCAAAAAAAAACCCTTACTATTATGGGGAAAAAGACAGGACACAAAAAAAGCCTTACTGTTATGGGGAAAAAGACAGGACAGGCAAAAAAAGCCTTACTGTTATGGGGAAAAAGACAGGACAGGCAAAAAAAGCCTTACTGTTATGGGGAAAAAGACAGGACAGGCAAAAAAAGCCTTACTGTTATGGGGAAAAAGACAGGACAGGCAAAAAAGCCTTAGTGTTATGAGAAAAAAGACAAGAAGGCAAAAAAGCCTTAATTGTTACAGGAAAAAGACAGGACAGGCAAAAAAAAATCCTTAACTGTTTTGAGAAAAAGACAGGACAGGCAAAAAAAGCTTTAACTGTTTTAGGAAAAAGACAGGACAGCAAAAAAAAACTCACTGTTATGATGGCAGCTCAAGGCCATCCAAGGCTCAAAAATCAATTCCATATATAGCAGCATTATTTATAACTTTTCAAGCTATGGGTCATTCTGAACCACTGTTTAAAAAAGAAGAAGTTATTTTTGTAAATTTAGGTGGTGGAGAGGGGATGGGGTGGTACTATCTGAAAATTTAAACCTTTTAGACACCTTTCGACATGGAATCTGACTTCTTCAATCACAGAAACAGAATGAATGACGTTTCTTCTGTATGGAGTTTGTTCTTTGTGAAATTTGAACAAAATTGTTGATGAATAGATGCCCTGCTTTAGCAAAAAGAAACTAGCGCTACACTTTGGCCCCTTGCTCAATAATAAAAGAAGAACTGTGCTTCAACTTCACGCTGTGAGCTTCAGTCACTTTCAGACATGCTTCATAGCCATAACTGAAACTTTTCTTTGAACACAAATGAAAAAGTTTCAAAACAAATGAAATACTCTAAAGCTGGAATATGACAGGGATCATTGCCTTACTTTGCATGCCATACTTCTGTTTTTCAATGATATGAGATCTGTTGATAACATGATCATAAGACTGAGAAAACTAGATATTTCAAACACAGACATGTATTTCAACATAAAAATTTGTGTTTTTTTCCAATAAGATTTAGGATGCAATAGAATAAATACTGAAGCACTATGCTATCCCTTACAATCACAAGTTTGTAACACTCATTCAGACAGTGAATACTATACACAAATTTCTTCTTTGAAAATGATCAGTTGATTTCACTATTTTGCTCATCTTTAACACACACACACACACCAGAAGAAACAAATTCACATCAGCATTAATACAAAAAAATGGAAATATACACAACTTGATGTTAACACTGACAGCACATAATTTGACCGACGCATGCACACAACAACCCCCCCACCCCACCCCCCAACACACACACTGAACGCATGCACACATACACGCACACACATATTCGCCTTACAGAAGTGACTTGGCTGTTTGGCAAGTAAGCTTTCACATGGGCGTTGACCGCCCGCCCCGTCTGTGGAGACCGGTTTCCGTAGGGCGGGTTCCTCAAGGTGGACGAGTTGTTCTGGGGGGTCAAGGGCGGGCCTGGGGACAGCATGGGTGGGTCTTCAGATACTTCCTGTCTGGCGGGAGGCGAGGGAGGGGGGGAGCCCCGCATGGACATCTGTTCCTGAAGATGCTGCTCCCGCAGCTGGTACTCATGGATCTTGTTGGCAAGCTCTTCATACTCCTGAAAGAAATGGAAATGTTTCCAGGTCACGCGTTTCCTTCAACTCCCTGCAGTTCTTTCTCTTCATTTTTAATCATCTGTGATCACATTTGTGTGTGTGTGTGTGTGTGTGTGTGTGTGTGTGTGTGTGCGTGTGTGATAATCATCACATTCAAAATCACATTTTTTGTTATGAAAGCAACAGTTTACTAAATAAACCTAAACAAATACATTTACCACGGGAAAAAAAACTGTTCGAGATATTTTGGGTATTGTTGCATAATTATTGCTCAAAAGTGTGAAAAACCCAGAAACTGTTGAGAGCTGAAAAAAAACAACTGAATAGCTATTCTTTTTGTGAGTCAAAATACAATATTCAGCAGCCATGAGGAGCAGTTCTCCTTTACCTGACCACCAGCTTTTGTATGTGTGTGTGTGTGTGTGTGTGTGTGTGTTGCGCGCGTGCGTGCAGTGCGTGTAAGCGTGTGTGTGTGTGATGTTGCTCTCTTTTTCTTCTTTCTTTTAGTTTTTCCCTGACTTACAGAGAAACTGTTGTTCTTTACATTTTAATTTTCACGTCTGATGGTCTCTTCCTTTTTATTCTTGCCTAAGACAAAAACGTATGAAGAGTAGCACACATGCATGACAACAGATGTTTCTGTCAAAATCTATTCATCCAAGAATACCACTGTGTGCAACTTGTCCTTTCCATTTCCTGTCAGCACCAGTGCTCTACTTAGCTGTCAAATGATTATTTCTCAACATGAACAAAACAGAAGGCATGAAACTGTTTCTGTAGTAAGATCCGCAGTAAGTGGAAAGACAAAGTCTATCTTGTTGAAGATTCCTCATGTGTCCTCTACAGACCCGATGAGGTGATATGAACAACATGACCTGCGTACGTTTAAGACATGTACAGTTTTAAAGATTAAACCCCAACAGCATACATTTACTATTTCATCTTTTGCACCAGATATTTGTGAGTTTGTTGTCAGTATATGCCATGTTACAGTTCCATCAAAAGTGAAAGAAAATTTCGTTGAACACAAAAGCCTTTTTTGTTGTGTAAATGTGCCGAACTTCTGTAGGGTAGTTCATTTCAACATTTCCAACTAGTTCTTCCCATTTGCGGTTTCTTCTTCTTCTTCTTCAGGTTAAGCAGCCACAATCGACTTGCTGATTTTTTTTGCTGCTGTTACTTTGGGGAGGGGGGATGGGGGTGCTGTGACTTCATGGTGGGTTCGAAAACAACACCTACAACACCCACTTCATTAATTCAGTGCACAGTTATTAAGTCACAGCAACACAATCAGCAGTTCTGACAGTGTACATCTATGAGGCCAGAGCATAACAGCGACATAGATTAAAACCTTTTGATGCACATTAACAGGGTCACAGCATTCTATTTTCAGTACTCTGAGAACATTTAACATTCTCCTCTGTACATTCTGTTTCACACCAACAATGGAACAGGGGCTATTCTGCCTTAGAGCAAGCAACATTTCTCGAACAGTCTGAACGTTTTTTTTGCAGTTCTACTCTTGAATTTCAACCAATCTTAATATTTTTTCCACCATTACCCACATTTTGATTAGCGTTCTTCTTCTCTTAGGAAAAAAAATTCTTAAGCATTCATTTTTCAGTAAGTTACATAATCTGATGTTACTTATATCTAACATAGGCCATGTATCAAGCATTTAACTAGCACATTGAACTAGCTTAAAAGTATTTTTAGGTTCAAATGTTATGCATATTTTATCATTTATGCTGTCTGATTCAAACAACGTATGAAAATAATTAAAGCCATTTCTTATTTTCATCAAATCTCAATATTCGATGTGTCCCAGAGCAAACCGGAATCAGGAAAACTGCCAAAATACAACCAATTTAAAACTCTCATACAGTTCTAGTCTTCACACCAGGCTACAATACCAGCTGGCCAAGTCATTTGTACCTGTACATAGATGGAAGGTGGATGCTGATGCTTTCCAAACACCTCATTCATTTCCTCCAGCTTTTTTCCTGGTCACTTTTATCACTCGTTGAATGTTCTCAATCTGAAAACAAGCAAAGTCACAGAACTCTTCTATTTCAATCCATCAATCCATATATATGTAATTAAAGAAAGAGTCAGCAACTAAGACACACACACACACACACACACACAACCCCACACACACACACACACACACACACACACACAGAGTGAGTGTTCAACTTCAAGTCACTTTTCATTGCATATATATCATTATACAGAAACTGTCTCTACATTTACAAAGAATAAAATAGCCCTTGATTAATAAGCTTTGACATGAACATAAATGTGACATGGCCTTTCCAATGTTGAAGGACACCTGCTTTTTTCTGCGGTGATGGAATTCCAAGTCAAAATTTCCACAGTTGCATACAGTAATGAAGAAACACATTTTTTTTTCACATGTGTAGTAATGTTAAGGCTGTATCATGCATACTTCATGTTGTAGCAATATCCTGCATGGCTGATTGTGGCAATATCTTGCATGATCTTGTGGCTGTACCTTGCATAGTTGATGTTGTATCTCAGTTTGCATGGTTATGTTATGTCTAAATCTTGCATGTTTATAAAGCGAATTCAAATACAATTAATCATCAATTCAAGGAGTGTCGCTTGTCACAAAATAAACTGATTTTCAACACAGAACTTTCCCAACACATTCTCCTGAAACATTACGTTTGATTTACATCTGAATTTCTTTACCATGACCGTCACCTCACAGGCACCTTTTCCCTTGTTTGAAGTCTCTATCACTTTTGTACATATAGCTAGTTTAATATCAATTGATGACAAGATGTGGAAAGAAAAAAAACTCTAATTAGTAAAGAACCACTTATATCATAATCATGTCACAAATATGTTGTGGGAATGCCACAGACACAAAGCCACTTAAGACGTACTCACAATTGTTAATTGTGAGAATAAGACACAAACCTATCTTTAGTTAAATTGACCATAGAACTATGTAGTTTGTGGGAACACTACAAACACTAAACTGACTGACTCGAATTGCTTCAGAAGAAAACTGAGGAAATTAAAGACGAAGAGAGTAAGGGTTTCACATCATATACAAACTTTCATATGATGAAATGTGGATTATACGAAACATGTATTGAAAATTGAAAATCTGTGCAGGAAAAGCTTAATATTAGAACTTGGATAAAAAGAAAATCAAAGGGTATGAACTTGTGCTGAATTTTCAGTTTGGGGTTAACTAACTACTCTATCCAGAGTCAGCTGAAAGTTCACATCAGCGACTGATCACAGAAAGCTATAGTTGTTCTTTCACACTTTGACTTAATTTTTAACTTGAAGTCAAATGACTGGAACTGAAATAATATTTTTACTCTGATGTTCTTATTTTTTGTTTAACTGTTTTCACCAATTTCAACTAACAGAAGACCAACAGCTTATGTTTTGCCAATGGTATGGCTTTACTTTGATTTTATAATAGCAGGAGTTACAACATCTTCCTTCTAGTTAGTTTAATGTCCTCACATTTTTGTACTAAGAAGGAGAACTCTCAGCTTGATTTGCACAAATCCCATAAATTCTCTCACTATTAAATCAATTCTTAACAAAGGACCAAATACAGGCAGTTACTTGATGTATCTGTGTAAACTCAACTGTCCAGTGAAGATCAATTCTTAACAAAGGACCAGATACAGGCAGTCTGATCCTTTTTCTTGTACAGGAAAACTTCAAGATGGTTTCAATTTTATTCTATGGTTAAATCTGCTTCAGATTCTGGTCATCTTTAGGGGGTTTCTTTGAACATCTAGTCATATTTGTGACACAGGTCCTGAATCAAACAAAGAAAAAAAAAATCACCAAAGTGAAGATGTAGCATTAAACAAGGTAAATTCCTTCTGAGACATACTCAGCAAGAACAAAAAAAAACAACAAACAAAATCATTTGGATCACCACCGTTCATTTCAGCATCAATCATGAATACAATGTATGTGATGTGGCAGAAGCAACAATGAACCCAAAATACGAGCAACAGTTCTAAAACAAACATTTACTTAGTTTGCAGTGACAGCCTCTAAGTCTATGTTCTTTTCGTGAAATGTCAAATGCAAAATTTGCACAAACACTTACTGATGACTGCATGATCTGAACAGGTAAAAACAATACAAAAGAAAAGGTAGAAACAGTAATCCCATGGGGTGGAACCGTTCATTTCAGCATCAATCATGAATACAATGTATGTGATGTGGCAGAAGCAACAATGAACCCAAAATACGAGCAACAGTTCTAAAACAAACATTTACTTAGTTTGCAGTGACAGCCTCTAAGTCTATGTTCTTTTCGTGAAATGTCAAATGCAAAATTTGCACAAACACTTACTGATGACTGCATGATCTGAACAGGTAAAAACAATACAAAAGAAAAGGCAGAAACAGTAATCCCATGGGGTGGAAAACAGCGATGTTTGAAACTCCCATGGTTCTTCAAACGCCAAGGTGCTTCAATGGTCTTTGAAGAACGTATACTTTGAAACCTCACCGTTTGCCACTCTTTGTGATCAATGTTTGTACCTTTGAAAACCCTATGGTTCAAACTGTCATCATTTTCTATCACCATGGACCGATATTCCTATCTTTTCTTCCGTACAGCAGATTTTTCTCTTTTTTTTTCGTTGTTTTGTTAATCTGTTTTCTTAACAGAACAGGTAATTTCCTATCAATTTGCATACAACAATTTCTAAGATCCTTCTGGTTTTGTTTCAAATGTATTTTGATCAAGCTAAAAAAATCCAATTAGACTAAAAGTTTACACAACAAAAAATCTGTTTTTTTGACTTTCCTGCAACAGCTAGGTTGCATGATGAAGACATGTATGTGTGATGGCTGCTATAATGTTGAACCTAGTCTGTTGCAAAACTGAAACCTAGGCTAGACTTGAAGTCTGAAGAGCTTCACATATGTAAACATTCACAATATCTAAAGAAAAACAAGCTTACTGTGTACTCCTGATACTCAAAACCAAGCATAAAACATGGAGCAAATGTCTGATAGATAACACCAGAAAAGGTAGAGTTCTGTGAATTATTCATCACTGTGCATCAGATCTGACTAAATCTGAGGGACATAAGTCACACAATTGTCACTGTGTGTATCACTCAGTAAATGGTTGACAAACAAAAGTCTAGGACTGATGCAAGCTGAACAGTATACATAATATTAGTTCAAAGGGGAAAAAAAAGGAACTGGTTCAAAGACAGTGCCCTGTCACACATCAAAATGAAGGCTGCTGACAGTGAATTCTGGTCATTCATAATCAAAGCTTCTGTTCTGTTTACTAGGTAGGATTCAAACCACCCAAAAGCTGTACCATGAATCCATGCACTCTCTGAAGTCTGACTGAACCGGTGTTTGCTGATCGACGATGTCAAGTGCTGCTAATAAATCTAACATCACCACAACAAAAACAACCACAACCCAGCGCAATAAAATCTCACTGATGATCTTTACAACAACTACCTGAATTGCTTTTTGCTGCTTGCCACAATATTGTCACTGAGTCATTCACAAAAATCTCTCGCTCACTGAAATCAGTTTGATCTCCGCTCCTTTCCACCAGACGACTCTCTTCAATACTACGAGAATATGCTCCCCATTGAAAGGTTCCACTTTATCTGAGAATCAAAGTGTCCATGATGGTGATACTTGTGAAACTTTCTGCAATAAAAATATTATACAGTTTGTTTCAATTCAACCTGTACCCCTTAAAGTTCTTGCTGGAGGTATGATTAATTACTCCCTAGATTTCTAGAAAAGGGTATCAATACATCTTGCTCCGAGATGGATCTGAATCACTACACACAAACACACACATCTCATAAATGTAAACAATATATGCAAGTTGTAATATTAAGGCAATTATGGCAATTACCAGAATTTTACTGATTCAGACATCACAGCGCCCACAAAAGTATGGACCAATGGTCCAATGTTCCTTCGACCAGATGATTTGGACCAAAAACATCATCTTTGCAACAGCCTCCCCTTCGACTCAGATGCAACAGGTTTGTACTGATAGAGCAGTCTTGAGGTTTCAATTCTAGAGTTGGTCCTCAAGTCATAATCAACATAACCTCTGCAAGATCAGAGTGCTTGGTAGGGTAAATCAAATCTGATTCACACTGAATAGTCATTGTGTTCTGTTCTGATGTTGAAGTCAAGAGCTATTATGCAATGTCAAGATTTGGATCATCACTTCCTTCATCATTCATTACAAGTGAAAATTCCCACTTTCATGAATCAATTGCCTGTTAGGTGAAGTGATTCAAATGTCAATTTTTATTACTTTTCAAATTCATTTGATATATTCCATCAGGCAGACCAGTTACTAGGATTAAGTTTCAAAACGGAGTGACTGAGGGCGGAAAATGAAGCAAAATTTAGAAAGAGAGGCGGTTAGTTACCGCCAAGGACACAGACAAAGTACAGGACAAGACACAATGCATTTCGACCTCTTGGGTCTTCTTCAGGCAAAAACAAATAACATTTAGGACAGTGAAAATGAAGAACGAGAAACCACTTGTCTTCTCATATTCACTGCATATCCAAAACAGCCACCGGACGGAAACAAGGCTATGTTAGACAGGAGCAAGTGGAAGGAGTATGTCACAGAGGCTCGATCGGGAGATCAGCCTAACTAACTAACTAACTTGAATGCTAACACTGTTCATTCATTCATTCATTTCATTGCTGGTTAAGACGAAACAGCCTTTGCGCAACCTTTCAGGACTGCAAGTTACAACCCCCCCCCCCCCCCCCCCCCACTAAATCCCCAAAATCTTATGTGCCTGTGTGACCCACATTTGAGAACTCTCTGGCGATTCAAATCTGACAACTGATGTGTGCATAACATTAACAGGCTCAGTGTTCCACATCACTAGGAGAAAACAGTAACTTTCAGCGTTTTGTCTTCTATCTTGGCAAACATGGCTCTCCATGTACCTAAACACAAACAAAAAAACAAACAACAAAACAAAACAAAAAAAAAACACTGACATCATCTCTACTTCCAGTTCCCTTTTTTTAACCTCTACTCCACAGTTTCACTCCTAAAGTCCTATCCTTTTTTTTCTTTCTTTTTTTTTTTTTGGGGTGGGGGAATACGTTTGAAAACCTGAGTTAATTGGTTCATTCACCTAAACTTTTTTTTTCTAGCAAGGAGGGTAGAAAGGATTGGGTAATTCAAACACAAGCTACAATCTGCAAAGCTGTTAAGCAGGGTATGCAATAAGCAGGGTATGGAATGAATGAAATCAGGGATTTCACTTTTTTCAGGGAAGGCAAAAGGTTGCCTGGGGAAAAGTTGTTTGACCTCAACGTAATGACTGGATGACGTTCTCAATTTTATCACTAATGCCAAAAGAGAAATTATTACTTTCAATCAGTTAAGTCACTGTCTCATACCTTACATTCATTAAACTACTAGTATCCCAGGTAACACACGACTGCAGCCACCTTTCACACTGGCACAGATTACAAATCCGCAGCAGAGATGTTAAAAATTGCCGGTAGTAAATATCAAAGACATACAGATGTTTTCGAACGCATCTTGGGTCGACTGATCATCTCCCAACCCAGCAAAACGTATCAAGGTAAGATTAAGAAAACCAACTAGGTTTCTTCATACAGGTATTCCAAACCCGTACTAATTGGATGTTACTTTAGAAAATTGTGCAATGTTCCAGAAGTATGTGATGCAGCTCAGTTCAACAACATTTCAATGTCGGTTTCCTTTCTGACTGAACTATGTCAAAGCTTGTTTAGAGTGTAATAAACAAAGAAATACAGCTGACTGCAAAAGTCATCTACCTGTCTGCAACAATTCCTGCAGCTTCTACAGATGAAATAATACAGCATGCAGATCTGAAGAAACATGCAGCCACTGACTGTAAAAGTTGTCACCATTTTGTCAACCATCGGAAAATAATTCTGAAAATCAATTACTGTGAAATAAATGACACAAACCGTTCTTCAGTCAAAAAAAAACCCAACTCCTGAATGTATGTGTGCACCCACATTTAATTTAGGGTTTTATATAAGCATGTGTGTGGATCACACACACGTGCATGTATGTGTGTGCCTGCGTGTGTGCGTGCGTGCATGTGTGTGTGTGTAAATATTTTAGCCTGTTCCATCAAATGTCAGTTGTCACTCTCAACTGTTGGACTAGATGTCCATCAGCCTTAATCGTCATTTTTTTTTTTTGGATGAGATTATGCCACTGATCCTTTTTCATTATACCACCACTGTCAAGAAGTAGATGACAAAACACAGAAACATTAATGCATTTTTCCACAGAATGAATTATGTTGCACTTGTAAGTATGTATGCTAGCTAAGTAAGAATGCATGTGTGCAAGCATGCAAGGGTGCATGTATACATGTTGTGTGTGTTGTGTGTGTGCGTGTGTGTGTGTGTGTGTGTGTGTGTGTGTGTGTGTGTGTGTGTGTGTGTGTGTGGTGGTTCGTGTGCATATGAATGAGTGCATGTGTTGGAGGAGTATTTGATACCATTTCTTTGACTGTTTCTACACTTGGTATGGTCAGTGGAGCTTCATACGAGTAATGTAAACATTATTTTTCACATGACAACTTTTTTTTTCTTTCCAACTAAATATATGAAATCTTTTAAATTGAAAAACAAAACAAAAAAAAAAACTGTTGATATTAGATGGTGGATGGCACATTCGGGAAGGATATTCCCTGATATTAAGAATTATTTTATATGACCTACATTTTTAATCATCATGAACTACATGCTGAATGCACAAAGCATGCTGTTGGTCTTAGTCACTGAATCAAAGAAGTATTAAAACAAAAACAACAAACACTAATAAAATGACTGAGTCAGAAAATTTTGTTTCTTTTCATTTTTGTTCCCCAGTTTTCAGCATTTGACTTCGACACCCTGTTTTCTTTTTCTTCTTTTTTAAAAATTTTATTGGGGGTGGGGGTAGGGAGAGTCATTTTCACCCCCTCTATAGAGAACACTAGCTGGATAGTCTTTTTTCAAAAGGTCTATGGATGTTGGCTAGCACAGAATGTTCAATGGACTTTGGAAAATTTTGTTAACAATAACTAAAACAACAAAACTAATGCACACTGTTACAACCAGTGGTAAAACGCTTTAGCTTTTTGTTAGCTCTGACTCTGAGGCACAAAACTGAGAAAGATTTATCAAATTATGGCCAATAATTTAGAAAATGTGGATAAAATTTACACTGGGACTCCAGTGGGAGATACACACACACACACACACACACACACACACACACACACACACACACACACGCACACACACACACACACTGTGACACACACACACACACACACACGCACACACACACACACACACACACACACACACACACAATAAGAACTACTGAAGGTGCAGAGAAATCATATTTCTCAGTTTCAACTTTAAGTAAATTTCTGTACACTGCAAACTTGAAAACATGTCCGAATGCCGTTGTCATACATGGCACTAAATACAAATAAATGTCTAGCTGTTTTGTTCAAATTACAAAAACACACAGACACAAATATATACACATGCACACATAAAAACAAAGAAACACTGGCAGTAAAATGTAATCAGTGGGAGAAATCAAGTTAACTGGCTAATGTGCACATGTGTACGCAGGTGAATGCACACACTCGCACGCACACACTCGCACATGCACACACACACACACACACACACTCGTGCAGGCGCACACACAAAAGAACAAAGTTTTCAAAGATGATTTCTATAATTAGTGTAAACAAAGATTTTTCAGCCCAACATAATTAATTTGAAGAGAAATCAAAACACTGCTCACCACACTGTGAGCACACTTCTTTGTCTGCTGCTAAGAATAATGACTGTGCTCACTGAACATGACTGACAGTCCATCATGATTGGTATTAATCATATAATTTCTAGTTTAACAGATTGGCAGGGCTGCACTTCATGATTTAGCTTTCAATAAATGTATCATGGCCAGTCAGACTCAAAAGAACTAACAAAGAGTTGACCACAGACTTTCAGCAACACTGTTCAACATATTGATGGCTTCATGTTCAGCAGAGTCTGGATGAAAAGCAAAAAGCTATAACATTCTGTGAAGTTTTAAACCCTTTTTAAACTGTCATTTACCTCTTCTGTCATTTGGATGAATCATTTAAGTTAATCAAATCAATAACATGTACCTATTAGACAAGGTGTTGAATGATATCAAGATTAGTCCAGTGCAGTCCATTCACATTAAGGAAAAAAAACAAAAACAAAAAACTAGACGAGGCCCTGCCTCAAATCTCTATAGCCAATGGCATTATCAATGTACCCTTTGGAATGTTATGCTGAGGTCAAAATGACCCCCAGTCCCTATGGGGGGGGGGGGGGGGGGGGCAATGCTGAACGCATAGGATTATAAATAAGCAGAAACGTGCTGCCATGTATGTACTTAGTTTTCTACATTTATTTTAACGATTCAATAATGCACCATAGAGTGTATTATAGTTTTGTGTTCTGGAAGTAGAAGCGTTGGAAGTTATCATTCAGCATAACTACTAAAGTAACCTGGTGTGCTTTGGTATATATAACAAGAGAGACTGGTCTCCATTCTTTCTCTAGTTATTATATTGACAGACCTATCAATGTCATACTAAAGAACGTCTTTACATCATCATATTTTTTTTTGTTTAAAGGTTTTCAAAATATAAATTAGATGAGTGTGCCTTACAAGTTACACCCAGTGAAGCTCTACTGACGTCATAAGATTTAAGAAATGGTAGAAAATACATCCATATTGTGACATACCTAAAAAAAAAAATTTTTTTTTTTTAAAGGAAAAAAAAATCACCTTTTTTGACTGTCTTTAAAAAAAAACAATTGACCATAAGAAGATCTAATTACAATCTTAAATACTTTTAACAAAACCCAATACACCATAAGAAGACCTAATTACAATCTTAAATACTTTTAACACACAATAACTGAATTCATACCTTAATTTTATTCAACATTGACAAAACACATTCAAAATCAATAAGAAAATATTTTACTTGACCTGGGACTGACAGCACACTATATTGCAGTATCAAATGTAATGTACTTGGTACTGAAAGCCACACACAGTCTGCTGTCTGAAGGAAAATTCTCACATGCGTGGCTCATACTTGGACTTCAGATGATTTCTTTTGTTTCAACATATTCAAATTTCATTTTGTTTATCTGCTGAGTTTACATTTGGACTGTACTAATGTACTGGATGACCACTGGCATATTCTTCTCATATGAACTGATAAAACTACTGAGCATCTAGTGATCTGTCAAGTGACATTTTTGATGGAATGCAAAAGATGACAGAGAGATCTTCCTGAACGGGGACAGTATCGTCTAAACTTCAATTTTGTTAATACTTAGTTTCATAAGGAAAAAAAAGTATAGATTTTCACACACACACACACACAGAATATCCGACTACAAGAAGCCACACCTTATTATTTCATGGTAGTGGTTTGATTCTGGAAGTAATATTTCATTACTTTAAGTCAAAAAGGGATCAGATCTCTCGTTACGATGACATACATGTTTCATTACATCAGTACACTTTGTGCTAGTCAGTCAGTCCATCCTCTGTAACTGGGTGAAAAGTTGCAAACACCAATTTACAATTTAAAAAAAATAAAAAATAAAAAAAATTCTATCAGTGGCGTTGATCCACATCAGCAATAACAAAACGTTCTTCCAAAAAGAAAACTAGCATGAAAATATTGCTGAAGCCATCAGAGATTGCATGTTACCACAATAGGAATTCTTCCACATGTCCCTGAGAGTAAGTCTAAGAACCACAGAAGTCAATTGTTACAACAGTGCAAGAATTTCACATCTCCAAAAACCAGTCTGATGGTTTCACTGATTAACAAATTTTGCCACCCAGTCTTGCAAATTTGTAAACTGGCTGACTGACCCAGCTCATTTGATTTTGAATTTTGTTAATATGCCCTGCATTTTAAACATCTATGAGTCCAATCTGAAATTTGTGCAATTCTTTCATCTGCAGTTTTGCATAACCTGGAACACTGATATACCCCAAACAAAACGACTGACATTTTGAGTCTTCTTTTACTCTTGACCTGAAGACAAGGACCTTGCAAGTAAAGAAACTGAAATGAAAACTGAGGAACACTTCCTTTACGGACTGCTGGATTTTCCACAATTCTGGTTCCTCAGAATTGAACGTAAAACTACACTATCGCTTGCCGTTACAAAAATGGAAACTACGCCTTATGTCGTAAAACAATATCTTTCTATTTTCAAAACAGCAAACAACACTTTCTGCAGACAAAACATTGGCTTGCGTTGTATCTCTTGTCATCGAATAGATAATGATTTTAAAAATAGACATACTGGTCTTCATTTGGAATTTCAAGCCTGTCTTTCGCAAAGTTAACCGAAAAAGCATCATTAGGTTCTCAACTACTTAAAATCTGCACACTGATCTATGAGAATCTTGCTGGACTTAACCAATTTGACATTATTTTGGCTACTCGCAGCAGACAAAATTGTCAGAATCGAGCGACAACCAAATCGCAGTTCTGTTTGTTGCTCTCTATTGCCGACAAAAATAACGCATGCATAAGGGCATCAGGCCGACCAATGGAAAAGAAAATGAAACAATGTGTACCTCTTCTTGTAGATTGCCACTAACAAAGCTGTCCTCGTCTTTGGGGCCCATGGGAAAATTTGGTATGTCTCCGTTCATACTGCTTACCACCGCCATATTACCTACTTTGATGGGTGGTCACGTGACCTCCTAAATTATCCCAAAGTCTCGCGATACTTGGATGGTAGCAGAAGAACTTGTGTTGGCCAAGAATAGATGCCCGAGGCTATTTATAGAAGCGCTTCGCGAGCAGCACGCCCTGTACACTAGGCCTATTCTTTTTGCCTGTATTTATTTGCAGCTGCAGAGAAAGTGTACTGACGCGACAGCTCTTATCGCAGCGCCGCAAAATGGCGATGGTTGTTTGCCAACAACAAAAACCTTCAGCCGCCGATTACGTGGGTGCTGGTAAAAGCTGCCAGGTAATGATTAAATCAGACCATCGGTGGCCAGCGACTGTTATCATCCATGATAATGGCACGCCATCAACAATCACGTTCCTAAAATTAATGCTGTCCGTGTCTCGGGGCTTGCGGCTCGTCCGACGGTTGCGGTTGAGTCGTCCCATCCCAAAGCTAGAGAGAGAGAGAGAGAGAGGATGGGCATGAACAGAGGGGATGGGGGGGGGGGGGGGGGGGGAGTCCCTACTTGTCAGTTGGTTCTGCACGTAGGCTATATCTATCCAGCCTGCGAGCAACCATTTGTTACTGC
Organism: Conus canariensis; assembly: GCA_033310375.1. Lineage (NCBI taxonomy): Eukaryota > Metazoa > Mollusca > Gastropoda > Neogastropoda > Conidae > Conus > Conus canariensis. Next base: position 74,261,596 of record CM065721.1, read on the forward strand.
GCTTGTGTAGTGGGTTTCAAGTCACTTTGTTTTGCTTTTTTTTTTTTTTTAATCGTAATTTGTGCATACCTTCATGCTTACGCTTCCCCACGTACCCCAACACCAGGCTACCCCCCCCCCCCCCCCCCCTTCCGCCCCATCCTCTCTCTCTCTCTCCCGCCGCTTACATCTCTCTTTTTTTGGCCCGTCTTATCCAGCGAAATGTTGTGCAACCGCCTGTGTCAGCGAGACCTAACCCCTTCTCTGTTTCCCCCTCCACCCCCCCACCCCCCTTACGCTCGCGAGCGCGCGCGCGCATGTACGCACGCACGCACGCACACACACACACACACACACACACACACACACACACACACACACAATCCCACCCCACCTATCATGTCCCATCTCCTCCCCCCCCCCTCCCCCAACGGACTCTTTTTTTTCCAGGGAGTTGCACAGGTCAGTTGCGCAACGCAGACTGCTTCAACCGCTAAATGCGCAAATCTGCCCCGTCCGCGAACACGACACTGCCCACCCCCCCCCCCCCCCTGCTTCCCCCTCCCCCTCCCCCCACATCCACCACTGCTCTCCTTGGACAGTTCGGTTTCTTCCACATCCTGATCAGACTTTCTAAAGCACTCAGCCCCCCCCCCCCCAAGCTCACCCCTCCCCCCCCCTTCCGTAAACAACAACAACAACACACACACGCAAAACAGTCCTCCTCCTCCTCCCCCCCCCCCCCCCCTTTCCATCTCTGCCGTTTTGTAAGTCTTGATATAACGTTGCAAGAAAATGTAACTCTGGACAGTTACTGTGTGGAGAATGTTATAACAAGACGTAGCCTCAAATGGTTAGTGTGTGATGTGCAAAAAGATGTAGCCCCGGACAGTTAGTGTGCAGAACGTTGTAAGAAGACGTAGCCTCAATTTAATGGTCAGTGTGTAAAATGTTGCAAGTAGATGAGCCCTGGACAGTTAGTATGTAGAATGTTATAAGAAGACGTAGCCTTAAATTGTTATTGTGTAGAATGTTGCAAGTAAATGTAGCCCCGGACAGTTAGTATGTAAAATGTTGTAAGAAGACGTAGCCTCAAATGGTTTGTGTGTTGAATGTGTCAAGTAGATGTAGCACCGAACAGTTAGTATGTAGAATATTATAAGAAGACGTAGCCTCAAATGGTTAGTGTGTAGAATGTTGCAAGTAGATGTAGCCCCGGACAGTTAGTATGTAGAATGTTATAAGAAGACGTAGCCTCAAATGGTTAGTGTGTTGAATGTGTCAAGTAGATGTAGCCTCAGACGGTTAGCGTGTAGAATGTTACAAGGAAACGTAGCACTAGACAGTATGTAGAACGTTAGAAGAAGATGTGGCCCCGGACTTGTCAGTGTGTTTTTCAGTTAATGTTATAGTGGTCACTGGTTGGCCAGCCTGCGTCACTGACCAGCCATGCTGACCAACAGACATAGCATGCAGCACGGAAGGACAGCAGCAAGAGCAACAAACAAACAAAACAACAAAAACAAAAACACAAAACATGACCACAGCAGTTTTCACTGCACTGCCAGGCAGGCATGATTCTTTTTAATCTGTTGCCAACAGACATTTGACGTCATCATGATGTCATGATGGGAACAGTCCAAATCAGATCAAATGTGGTTTCGGAGTTGTTGTTGTTGTTTTGTTGTCTCACAAGTGTGACCAGAACGAAGAAAGGGAGGGGTTTCCTCCCTTCTGCCACACAAGTATATTGAGCAGCCATTTTAAATACCAACAGCAAAAAAGAAAAAAAAAAAAAAATCTTCTGGTGCAGAAAAAAAATGGAGATAGAATGAGCAATCGTAACAGATCCGCTGATGTCAGTTAACACCGAACCACGAGTAAACAGAGAAAGCATTCCCCGAAGATGGAGTATGGCTGCCTTAATGGCGGATAAAAAACGCTCATACACACAAAACTCCACTCCCTTTGTAGGGCAGATGGCATTAATTAATACAGGGAGTGTCCGTAGGAGTATGAGCCTGCGTACGCAGAAGAAGAAGAAGAAAAGAAAGCAGTTTACAGATTTTCATCGTAACTGTAAGTGTTTACTCGAAAACATGGGCCTATATGCACAGTCGCCCACAGATAGCTGCTTCCCGAGGGGGAGGGGGAAGGGGCCTTGGGGGGGGGGGGGGGGGACAGGGAGGGAGTGTCTGGACTGGGATTGGCTAACTTTGCTTGATACACCCATATCCCCCTCCACCGATGATTTGTGTCCAGCGAAGGAATATCGCCCTGGGTGGGGTGTTGCCCAATCTCTCTCCGTCCCCCCTCCCCGCCCAACCGCTGTCCTGCCCGCCCGTCCCCAACACTCTCCCGCTCTCGTATCTCCCCCTCACTGCCCCCCCCCCCCCCCTCTCAAATTTTTACCCTCCCCTTCCTCTTCTCTCTCTCTCTCTCTCTCTCTCTCTCTCTCTCTCTCTCTGTCTGTCTGCCTGCCTGCCTGTGTCATTACCGCACCAGATAAGTGTTAAACCCAAATGGGAAAGTGACCTGACACCGAACATTTTGAGTCGGTGTCAGTGGGAACTACAGACCGACGAATTCAATATTTTGTACCAGCTGGCTTATTGTGGATACCTTTTACGGCAGTGAGGATTGTTAGAAACACGAAAGACACACTTCGATCTGGTCGTTTTCACCTTTGACCTTGCTAGGTGCTCACATTCCCTGCTCACACAGAAAACGCCGAGTAGCATGGATGATGGCGATTCGGGTTAAGATATTGTTATTGTGAGATCACTGAACAACATTGTGGCGACTCATAGATGGAAGCCGTTAGACAATGGAGCTTCAGTCAAAACAGACATGGATACCTGTTTCATCGTCCTAGCACACACACGTTTAGTGTTACCATTTACAGGCCGGATGAGGTCCATTTGTCTCTCCGCACATATTCAACGAGCGCTACTTTATCCCGTTAGTTCACTCAGTTGATGTTGTGCAGTTCAGCTCATTTCAGTTCAAACTCATGTCTGCGATTATGTCCGTTGCTCTGCAAGGTTTGAAATATATATATATATATTCAATCACAAACAAAGCTTGCTCTTATGTCTTAGACTGAAGAAATAGGGGGAGTTAAGCATATCTGCAGTGGTAGTTAATTCTGCCAAACTAACAGTATGTGCTTGAGTGGGTGAATGGGGAAATGAAATGAAATGCTTAACTCCCCCTATTTCTTCAGTCTAAGACATAAGAGCAAGCTTTGTTTGTGATTGAATATTTCTTGCAGTCATTGCAACACCAAGCTGCTCTGTGGGTTGCTGGAATGGTGCTCGGTATTTATCCTTGGAATTTATTAGTTTATTGTGTGTGTGTGTGTGTGTGTGTGTGTGTGTGTGTGTGTGTGTGTGTGTTAAAACAAGTGTTAAGAGGAATATTAAAATTATCTACAAATTTGTTTCTAGCGCTTGGCTATCGTCAGGATGGAGTTTGGGTTGTCCACCGCCGGTGTTATATAGCGTGTGGGGCCCGGTTGCAGCTATTTTTAAGTGCGTGTTGGTTGCACGTGTTTTTTGGTTTTCAGGTTGTTGTACGGGGTGTGTTCACTAGCAACGATTTCCATTTGTGCCTGCAGTTGTTTACTATTTCTGTTTTAGTATTAAGAGTTGCTAAGTGTGGTTTACATAGTATTAGCCATTTTTCAGTTAGGCATAGGTTGCATCTTTTTGAAATATGGCTGTATGGTGATACCCTTTTTATGATTTTCCAGGATATGTTGTAGTTTATTTTTGCGTCTTTAAGTTTCCAAATGTATTTGCTCAATTCAGTTTGGTGTTGTATTTTTCTTTGTTGAATGACAGTTTGTGGCTTGCATATCTGGTTTTGAAGTGGTTTTCAGTGATCCCTATGTATGTTTCTTGTTCATTTTCTGATGTCACAGTAGCCTGGTATACAATATTGTTGTGAAGACATTTATTGCTTAGTGGACACTGCTCTTTTTTTGGTGCAATTGCAAGATTTCCTTTCTTCACCCTTCTTTGCTGTGTTGGTTTTCATTTTGTTGGATGCATCAATTAGGTTTTTGAGGTTGGGCATACATGAGTGTGTGTACGTGTGCGCGCACATGTGCGCGCGTGCAAGTAGCCTATATGTAGAAGGAGGGATATGCATGCAGGCCTGTCTGTGGGACTGTAGACCAAGGGGGGGGGGGGGGGGGGGGTGTCGGAGAGAGAATTGTTGTCAGTTGTCACTGAGATTTCTCTCCCCCCCCCCCCCCCCCCTTTTTTTTTTTTTTTTTTTTTCAAGTGAGTGATGTTCCTAGTTTATCCCGAAGCTGTGGTCGGGTATTGTGATCTGTGTTTTGATCAGTGACGACTAAAGTGTATCTGAGGAAGACAAAATTGCCGAAACGTAAGAGGAAAATGTACAACTTGTTTTGCCTTTCTTTAGTGTGATCGATATATATATATATATATATATATTATATATATATATATATATATATATATATATATATAAGGTGGCAGTAGAAGGGCATCTGGGAGTCATCACCTGGATGCAGCCCAGTCCCTTTGGAGTGTCAGGAGTTCAGGGACAAAACACTTGTCCGACGGGGTTTCTTCTGCTGTCAAGCTCTCCCTAGACTTTCTTCCCACTGTGTTCTTCACACGCTGATTGGAAAGAGCACACCCGAGCAACAGCTGTCCATCATGAGAGATGACCGCCTGTAGGTTCAAAGGTTAAAGTTCCATAGGCTATGACCGGAGGGGCTGCGAACTGTCAGAGGTTCATCGTGTCTGTGGAGACCCCCCCCCCCCCCCCCCCCGCCCTCCCCCTCCTCCACCCTCCGCCCGTCTTTCACCTTCTCTGAACCGAATCAGGTTCGATGGACAGAGAGGGTTTCCAAGCTATATTAAAAGAAAAAAAAAATCGGACCCCACGTGTGATTCGAACTCGCGACTGTCAGCTCCACAGGAAAACGCTCTGACCATTTGACTACATGCCCCTCTGAACGCCACGTATAGGGGGTCACCTGTGGAAGAGTAAAGCAGCCAACAGTTGAAGAAGACCCCTCCTCCGATATCCAGGCCTGATGTCATCGAGAGATTGATAAGAGCTTTAGGGAGAAAAAGAAAATCACCAGAAACAGATCAAGGCTGCCCCAGGATTTGAGAAACAAGAGCTAGAGAAGTTCTTGGAAGTTCTGAAGGCAAAACACGGAACCCTCGACAAAGCAGAATCAGAACCATGTTCCGAGCCAGTGCCCGATACCGACCCTATCATTGTCTCGGTCATTATCTCTTTGTCATTGTCCCGGCTGTTGCCTGTCATTTGTCTCCACCACTGTCGCCGTCATTCTCCTGCCATTGTCTCGGTCATTGTCCCCCGTTTTACGTCCTTTACGTCGGCCGTTGTCCCTGCCATTGCTTATCATTATCCCAGCCATTGGCCCCGCTGTTGTTCCGACCGATCTTTACGCCACTGTCCCCTTCGTTGAGCTGTCTGTCATCCCGCCATTGTCTCTGCCATCATCCCTGCCATTGCTTCTGTCATTGTCTCTCCTAGTCTCTCTGCCATTATCCCTGCCATTGTCTTTGTCATTGTCCCTGCTAGTGTCCCTGCCATTGTCTCAGTCATTGTCCCTACTAGTGTCTCTGCCATTATCCCTGCCATTGTCCCTGTCATCGTCTCTGCCATTGTCTCTGTCATTATCCCTACTAGTGTCTCTGCCATTGTCTCTGTCGTTGTCTCTGCTAGTGTCTCTGCCATTATTCTTGCCATTGTATCTGTCATTGTCTTTGTCACTGTCCCTGCTAGTGTCTCAGTCATTGTCCCTACTAGTGTCTCTGCCATTATCCTCCTTGTCTTGTCATCTCTCTGTCATTTCTCTGTCTATCTACTAGTGTCTTGCATTGTCTCTGTCATTGTCTCTACTAGTGTCTTGCCATTATCCTGCCATTGTCTCTGTCATTGTCTCTGCTAGTGTCTTTGCCATTATCCCTGCCATTGTCTCTGTCATTGTCTCTGCTAGTGTCTGCCATTCTCCCGGCCATTGTATCTGCTGGTCTCTCTGCCATTATCCCTGCCATTGTCTCTGCCATTATTTCTGCCATCGTCTCTGCTTGTGCCTCTGTCATTGTATCTGTCATTGTCTCTGGTAGTGTCTTTGCCATTATCCCTGCCATTACCTCTCAGGCACTGTCTCTGCCAATGCCCCTGCCGTTGCCTCAGTCATTGTCTCTGCCATTATCCCTGCCATTGTCTCTGCCTTTGTCCCTGCCATTGTCTCTGCCTTTGTCCCTGCCATTGTCTCTGCCTTTGTCCCTGCCATTGTCTCTGCCTTTGTCCCTGCCATCGCCTCTGTCATTGTCCCCACGTTGTCACTCCCACGATGCACAGTAGCTTTCAACATGGTGGCGTGTCACACTGCTGTGATGGGTCAGACTTGTATGACTGATCGATCACGCGTGTCGCCTTCATACGGAAAAGTAAACCATGATGTCAAATCATAACAACAACAAAAATATCATTGTTATTCATAGTGACGAACTCACTTCAAGACTTCTTCGTTTGAGGTTCAGATAAAGTTATATGAATATGATAATTTTCCATTTAACAAACAAAAACATTTTCTATTTAACAAACAAATCAACAAACTTGTAAGACTGCAGAAGGACGAATATTTTCACTAAATTATAATAACAATGATGATAGTGATGATGATTGTTGATGATGATGATGATGATGATGATGATGATGATGATGATGATAAAGAATAGCTTGCACCAGCCGCCGTGGCGAAGTGGTTAGCGTCGCGGACTCCCGGCTGGGAGGTCGTGGGTTCGAATCCCATCAGAGTCATGTGGGTTTTTTTCTGCCCCGACCGGCTCCTACCCAGAGTTGAGTTTGCTGCGGACACAGCTGGGAAGACTGGGACCACACAGTCGAGTTTCATCCACTTAATGGATGCGTTTCTGAGAGTGTTGCTCAAATTTCCTGACCAACACTGCAGGTGCCTGTATCTCTCGGGCCTGGTTGACGCCGGGATATATTATGAAAGGAAGCGTAGAGTACAGCCCTGTCATGTAGTCTCAGACCGAAATGGAAGTCCGTAGCATCATCTTAATCATCCTCATTCTCATCGATCAGCATAAAAAAAAGTCAAGTTCTGTGGCCCTTCATGCCCTGCTCTCATGGTGACCTCAATTTCGACGTCCTCTCCACGTCTGTGGCCTTGGTTTGGTTCCGTCGGGGTCACCGGTATCGGCGGGTCCATGGGGGCTGTCGTTGGACGGACGTGGTGGCGCCCTCTGGAGGGACAGCTAACTCACGCCGGCTCCGCGACTAAGCAATTATTGTCGTCAGTAGGGGGCTTAGTAGGTGGTGTCCTGCGTATGTTAGATCAGAACAGGCGCCACTGAACACCACCGAAGTGACTCGGCAGCAGTGCAGGGTCTCCTCCGGTGGGTTGCCTCTTGACGACTTGACATTGACTGCTCCCTGCGGATTGCCGGTGCGGGGGCTGCGGCGGGCCCGACCGGGCTGTGGCCGTGGACGGAGTGTCGGAATGAGCGGCGTGGGTGCACTCCTCTGAGGTGGCGCAGAGGTTGGGACAGCAAAAAAAAAAAAAAAAAAAAAAAAAGCTTGCTCCTACTCTATGCCGCATACCGCAAGCATAGCTGGTAAGTTGACGGGTCACCGACCCTCAACTCAAGGGCAACTCTACTCCTACTCTTACTACAAGGCCTACTACATTTACTACTACTACTACCACAGCTGCTACTAGTATTACGAACCAATAAGAATGCAAATGTGCCGTATGCTGACGACAGGTAGAACAGATTTAGCCTAGTAGTGGATGGAGATGAACTAACTTCTCCGTGAGAACTCCAGGTAACGTAAATCTCATCATTCAAGTCAAATAAACAAACAAACAAACAAGCGTCATATCGATCCGACGGTATCTGCGTGATTTCAGTCGCGACTGAACACTGTGCAATAAGGCATCCAAGCATACATGGAACAACACGCACGGGCGCGCGCATTCACACACACACACACACACACACACACACACACACTCTCTCTCTCTCTCTCTCTCTCTCTCTCTCCTCACACACACACACACACACACACACACACACACACACACACACACACCGTAGAGATATAGGACACATACAGCGACGCACGCACGCACACACACACACACACACGCACACACGCACACTCACAGAAGCACCGTTGAGATATAGGACACATACAGCGACGCGAACTACACAGCATTTGGAAAAGGTCGAGTCATTTATGCGAGCAGCATCCAGTTGAAACCAGTTACATCAGCATTTGTATACATGTAGGTACTTGCTGGGTTAATACCGGTTTGATTCGTTTACTTGCGATCAGAACCAACCGTGATTATCGTTTATGCCCGAGTGGAGTTTAAAGGGAAAGAACTGTGAATTTTCGAGTGTGTTGGATGCCAAAAGTCTTTCCCCCTTATCATTGCTTGACTCGTCTGGCAAGAATTCTCCAACTAAAATTTGGTTTGCTCTTTCCCCGGAAAAGCGCTTTGCCATCGTACAGTGTCACTCACTAAAATTCCGTTGTTGTTGTTGTTGTTGTTGTTGTTGTTGTTGTTGTTGTTGTGTGTGTGTGTGTGTGTGTGTGTGTGTGTGTGTGTGTGTGTGTGTGTGTGTGTGTGTGTGTGTGATATCTATATCCCCTTTCTTTCTTGCTTTTTTTTTTTTCTAGACAAAAACGCTCCCCCCCCCCCCCCCCCTTTACCACTAGGTACAGCACTTAAAAGGGTTCTTTTACGTATGCAAAGTGTATACTGCACACAAGAGCTGGATTTGACGTGCCATTCAAATGACTTAATGCGACTTCCACCCCCCACCCCCACCCCCCACCTTCCCCCAAAGTTATCTTTCCTAGATAATGCAGTTTCACAACGAAAACTTTCTACCTGAGGTGTATTGTAAAGAGAATTATTCATAAGTCCGCCAAACAACAGGGACAAAACAAATTACAAGACAAAACACTGTGATTTGTTTGTCCTAGTTGTTCTGTCTTGTAATTGGTGTGTCTCTGTTGTTTGGCGGACGCAGAAATAATTCTTTTAAAAATTTGTTTCAGTTTCCGCCTGTAATCAACACACTTTGAAACTTTCCACGTGGTGTAGTTCCATATCTGCCACGGTTTCGGTGATTCTGTGAAGTGACATCGTGAGGAGGAGGTAGAAAGCCGGCTTACGTTCATGGAGGACAGGTTGTATGTAGTCCGCACCAATTACTTTGAATCTGTCAGGTCCTTTGAAAAAGAAAAAAGAAAAAACATCTCGTTTGAATGAAGATTGTATCCTAGGATTTAGAGTTAAGTGGTTTGTGCCATAAGCCAGCAAGGATAGTGGAAGTAAGCGTGGCTTGTGGACTTAATGTGTTCCTACGCAAGGATATAGGAGTACAGAGTCACGCAGACGATAGAAAAAATGAATGGGAGAGGGTGGGGCTGGGAAGCGATAACTGGTGTTTGCATACCAAAAACTAAAAGACGGTGGAAATGCTTTAGACCGAGGCGCAATGCACATGAAAGGCAGGACTGTGAGACTTCTTGTTTGATCGTTTTCCCAAGATCTTATCGTCAGGCAGATATCGTTTGTACGCGATGAACGATACAAATACTGTTGTGGGCCTCATCTGCATTCATGGGCCACACCACCCATGTTGTTTGCCTCGCTGTCTTTCAGCTTACAACCTAGAAAACAATGCAGTTAGGCCTCGGGTAAGTTTCTGGGTGTGTTACAAGCACAGCTGACCTATTTTCAGAATTGTTGTGTCTGAAAGTTGGTTCCTATTCTTTTCTTAAAGATAGCGTATGTGCTTGGTAATTCCAAACAGATAGATTGAACTCTCACTGTCAGTCTGTCTGTTTGTCTATCTATCTACCTATCTGTCTATCTTTGTCTGTCTGTATATCTATCTTAAGGAAAGCCTGACGGAACAAAGATAGGGTTACGGGTAAGTTCCAAGGCTTGAAAGATGACGTCAGGTAGGATTCGTGTATTTATAGATTGCGGACGGTGTCCTCGGTTTAAAAAAAAAAAAAAAAGGAATTATTTTGTGAGACCCGGTATTTGCTTTTAGCTTAAAAACTTTGGTCTGCCCTGAACATTTTCACAGATCGATGACAGCATTTTCACAGAAGGCCTACAAGTTTACAATTATGGCTTCCATTGTGACGTCGTATCCTTTGCTCTAAGAACTTCCGTTATCTGTTCGCACGTTCATTTGCTGTTTCCTATCATCAGAGTAGCCCGTTTGAACCTTGTTTTGTGACGACACTTCAAGCGTCGAGGACAAATGCAACTGAGAAATCAAGAGACCCGTTGCGTTTGTCCACCACGCGACTGACATCCGATCCTATTCAACCGTTCCCTTCCGCTGTGTCGCCTTCTCAGCTGCCTTCCTTCCCTCTCGATTTTCCGTATACCGTTCCGCTCACTCGCTCGCCCGCTCACTTACTCAACTACTCACTGACTCGCTCACTCGCCCAGTCTGTCTCTTTCTGAATGCCCGTCTCTCTCTCTCTCTCTCTCTCTCTCTCTCTCTCTCTCTCTCTCTCTCTCTCTCTAGCCTATCTATCTGTGTCTGTCAGTCTATTTGTCTATCTATCTGTCTCTTTGTCCATCAATCAATCTGTCTATCTATATATCTGCCTGCCTGTCTATGTCTGTCTCTACCTGCCTGTCAGTCTGTCTATGTCTGTCTGTCTGTCTCTATCTGCCTGTCAGTCTGTCAATGTCTGTCTGTCTATCTGTCTGTTTACCCATTTGTCTGCCTAGCTGTCCGTCTGTCCATCTATTGTTGTTTTTTGTCTAGGTCTCTCTGACAGTCTGTCTGTCTGTCTGTCTGTCTGTCTCTCTCTCTCTCTCTCTCTCCTCTCTCTCTCTCTCTCTCTCTCTCTCAGTGTCTGTCTGCCTCTCTATTTGTCTGTCTGCTTCATCCAGTTGTTTGTCTATCGGTATGTCTATCTGTCTGTTTACCAGTCTATCCATCCATATGCTGCCTGCCTACCTACCTACCTACCTACCTACCTCTACCTACCTACCTACCTACCTTTCTATCAAACTATCTATCAATCTATATCTGTCTATCTATCTATCTATCTATCTATCCTTTGTCGCCTATGATTACACCGGTGTCCACAGCAGCGATGTCAGCGGTGAAGACCAAAAAACAGTGTGTATATCAGCGGAGGAGAGAGAGAGAGAGAGAGAGAGAGAGAGAGAGAGAGAGAGAGAGAGAAGAGAATACGATTACGAATACGAATATTTTGATGAGGGTGAATAGATAAGCTGAAAGCTTCTTTACACTATGCCCTCAAAAATAAATTTAAAAAACAAAACAAAAGGAAATTAAGAAGTAAAGAAAAAAAAAGAACCCCCCCCCCCCACACACCACACACACACACACATACACGTATACAAAAAAGTACAGACTGTACAATCATCACAATAAAACATGAAACATTTTAATCAAGCACAGAAAATCCAAACGGTTCAAAAGAGTGATATCATGAAAAACAGATATTCCCGTCCCTCTTCATCTCTCTCTCTCTCTCTCTCTCTCTCTCTCTCTCTCTCTCTCTCACACACACACACACACACACACACACACACACACACACACACACACACACACACAGAGCGGTGGGGTGGGGTGGGGAGGGGAGGGGATGACAGACAAATAGACCGGCTGATGTGAATCAGTATATGTAGGCTACAATGGCATCAAATTGAAGAGATAATAAAATATCAAAGTGCTTGGGCTATTAACAAATGTTCAAGGAGATTCATATAATAAGAAGTTTTAAAAGATACCAAATCGTTTTTTTTTTTTTTTCATTCTTTAGGTGATCAGGGTTTCATTTCATCATTTTCCACCCGAATATGTTAAAGATAACATGAACAGGTCTGTTCTCGGGCAAGGAGTAAACAGTTTACTTTTATGTCAAACATTTCACGAGGAATATGTCGCAAAGACAGTGAGATACAAGTTTGTTCATTTCATACATGAAAACAGCTTTATTAAATCGGCATCTTAGTCTAAAAGGGAGAATATTAAGTATTTTGTAATCATTCTCTTGAAGAGAAGATGATTTTAAAGTATAAGCTTGATAGATCGTCTATATAAACTTTTAGACAGTTTTTACTAGCTAAGTCCCAGCATGTTGATGCATAGTCAATATCTGGTTATATACATGCATGAAAAAATAATTTCGGAGCATGCTGATCAAGAAAATGCTTTATTCTATTGAGCTGGAATACCTGTTTTGTTTTGTTTTTAAATGTAGTTTACAAGAGAGAAGAGACATCAAAAGACCAAGTGAGCTTGTTATCAATATCGAGACCAAGTAATCTATAGGAATCAACTTCTAAAATTTGATCATGGACTTTCATATCAACTAGTTCAGGTTTGATATTTTGACGTTTCTGTCTTGTCGTTATTAACATTAGCTTGGATTACTGAGGATGAAGAGTCATATGATTATTCCGTCCACGTCACAAGATTGTTAACATCTTTTTGTAAAACTATTAATGCCAGATCTGTGTTTCTGCTTTTATTGTGAAGAGTGGTATCGACAGCGAACAGCGCGCACGGGGATGAAACGTGCAAAGGAAGATCATTAATAAATAGAAAACAAAACTGGACCCAAGACCGATCCCTGGGGAACTCCGTGTCTGACTGGCTTGAACGTGGATGATGTAAAGTCTTGAAAGACTATTTGTCTTCTGTCAGATAGGAAGGCAGAAGTAAGATTAATAGACTCTACAGACAGACCATAGACAGAAAGTTTTCTCTAAAGAAGTCTGTGATTGATTGCGTGAAATGCTTTAACAAAATCTACAAACTCTACATTCGTGAATAGATTATTATTAATATTTGAATGCCACTGTTCTATGCGACTAGCATGCGCAGTATGACAAGAATGACCCTTCCTGAAGCTGCTTTGATTAGAATGAAACAATAGAATGAAATAATTCGTATATACCAAAATGGGATTGGATTATTTGTTTTAGATGCTTTTCTAAAGGTTTAGACATCGAGTTCGGTCTGTAATTTGAAACATCGTTTGGATCACCGGATTTAAAATGAGGCAGCACTTTTGCATCTTTCAAAGATTGCGGAGAGTAACATTTTTTTAAAATGCAGAAGTTATAAATATATGTAAGATGTTCAGAGATAACTGGTGCAGCCATCTTTAGAATCTTGTTACCTAAGTCGTCCAGACCTCGAAAATTAGATTGATTCAAAGAACACAATTTCTTATATACTTCATTATACACTCATCAATTTAAACTGGAGTTTGGACAATGTACTTTTTAATTTACAAAATTCGTCTAGTAATTCCAAATCACTGTCATTCGTTCTGTCAGCCTTAATAGCTTTATCGGACACTGTAGTATAATGATTACTGTGATCATTAACCGATAAATCTGTTGATGAATATACTACAGATACGGATCTTGTACCAGGTAACTGATTTATTGCTTTCCCAATGGATTTTGTATCGTTCTTAGAGGAAATTAGTTTACTAAATTTTTCGTTTTTACCCGTTGATTGCAATAACCTTTCACGAACATTTATAACTGCATTGATTTCATGAGTTAGCGATGGTGATTTCTTATTAATTTTAACTCTCTTGATTCTAGATGGAGCGTGTTTGTCAAAAACATGTAGGCCTAGAAATGTGAATGTACCGTACCATGCGGCAAGAGCTACGTCAGGGTCATTATGCTGATAAACGTAGGAGAATTCGGCAATACATAAATCGTGCAGGAATACTTCCGTTTGACTACACCGTTATGATATACATTTGTGGGTGCATCTAGGAATTTTTATGCCCTTTTTGAGTACGTTAAACATAACCGGAAAGTGATCACCCAGGCCACAGACAGGAACAGACGCCTCTACTTTATTAATTAAGTTACTTCCATGAATATATCAATCATTGTGCCAGATGCTCATATTTTCCTTGTTGGAGTGTTTCTTAATTGGGTTAAATTTTAGGACTCGGAGAGAGAGAGAGAGAGAGAGAGAGAGAGAGAGAGAGAGAGAGAGAGAGAGAGAGAGGAGTCGGGACTAGCTGTATGGAGATATCCAAAGGCCGTCCTTGAAATCTTAGAATGACAGACAGCGAGAGTTTGAGGAGGGGGCTGGGTGGAGGAGAACATGTTAAATGCGACCGACACTGACAGCTGTGAGACTGAGGGTGTGCATAGTACTGTGTTTCTCACTCATACCGGGACGTGACAATCGTGAATGGGCAAATGGGCAGACGTAAAATTTTTATTGTTTCATGATTTGGGTCTGATTCAGCTTTCTACTTGAATTGACCAAAAAAAAAAAAAAAAAAAAAAAAAGGAAAGAAAAGAAAAGGAAAAAGAAAAAAAGAGTTACACACACACACACACACACACACACACACACACACACACACACACACACACACACACACACCAACGCAAGGGAGACAACAATGACGAATGACAACGATGACAATTCATTTGAAATTACTTCCTCAGTTAATCCGAAGCCACTCACGCCGCATCCGCAATGATACTGTATCCTGTCCTCTCCTCTCCCCACCCCACCCCACCCCTTTCACTCACCCCTACGTCCCCCACTCACCTTTTCTTTCACTGTTACCAGTCTATCACTCCAGTAATATAGGTTACTCCATAACCCCCCCCCCCTTCTCCCCCCCCCCCCCCCCCCCCCACCCGAAACTTTCTCTCGTGTCTCGCGACCTTGATGTCAGCGGCTTAAGCAGAGAGAAGAACAAATTGTACTGAGAGGACGGAAAGTAAGTGAGGGAGTGAGAGTGAACTTGAAGAGGGAATAGGGTGGAGAAATGAGAGGGGGGTTCCCTCCACCTCACCTCCCCCTTTTCCTATTCTTGCAGAAATGGTGAGAGTGAGGGGAAGGAAGGGGGTGTGTGTGTAGGGGGGGGGAGGGGAAGGTGGCGGTTGAAGGAGTTAGGTGAGAGGGGGGGGGGGCAGGATGACGGGGGTGGGGGTAGGGATGAGGGTGGGGGAAGCGTGAAAGGAGTGAGAGGGGTAAACGAGAAACTTCCTTGTTGATGTAGAAGATGTGTGTGTGTGTGTGTGTGTGTGTGTGTGTGTGTGTGTGTGTGTGTGTGTGCGCGCGCGCGTGTTGGTTGCAAGGTCGGTCAGACGTAACGGGCATTGAAGCGATCAAGAGGATAAGACATCGAGGGGGGTCTCCAGACAGACAGACAGGAAGACGACCAGAGAGTGAGAGGGACTGAAAACCCAAGTCACTGTGTGTGTGGTGTGTGTATGTGTGTGTGTGTGTGTGTGTGTGTGTGTGTGTGTGTGTGTGGTGTGTGTGTGTGACCGCAGGGTGTGGAGTTTCTCGGTAGAGCCGAGGAACCCACATTGTGGAGCTTCGTTTGGTTTTGTTGTCGTGATCTGCACACACCGCACACTGCCTGCTCCGACCGACTGAGGCCCTCGTCATGAAGTATGTCAGCGGTGAGTAGTAATGTAGTTGTAGTAGTTGTAGTAGTAGTGGTAGTAGTAGTAGTGGTAGTAGTAGCAGTAGTAGTGGTAGCAGTGGTGGTGGTAGTAGTGGTAGCAGAAGTAGTAGTAGTAGTTGTTGTAGTTGTAGTAGTAGTTATAGTAGTAGTATAGTAGTAATGGTAGAAGTAGTAGTAGTAGTGGCGATGGTGGTGGTGGTGACGGTAGTAGTAGTAGTAGTGGTAGTAGTAGTAGAAGTAGTAGTAGTAGTCGTGGTGGTAGTAGTAATAGTAGTGGTAGTGGTAGCAGCAGTAACAGTAGTATTAACTTTTAAAACAGTCGTAACAGCAACATTCCAGTGATATTGTATTGTATAGTCATGTGATATGTTTGGTCACAGCAAAAAAAAAAAAAATTCTGTGCGGAAAATTTCCACTGTTCTCTCTAGAAACGATGCAGCGCCGTCGAACGGCGCCATTTACATTCTTCCCTTGCCCCCCACCCCCTCGGAATGAATTTGTTTTTGGAAGATTCATGGAGAACTTTCACGTGAGCTGTGGGGTGGAACACTTTGCGTCACACCATCTCGACCTCTCCATTCACCCAGAATCATCTCCCTTTTTTGCATTCCAAAGATCGGCTCAAAAAGAGTCGGAGAACGTGGCTTTTCGTTCATTGCCATCAACACTGTTCGACACGTCAAAACAAAGGCAGCGTTTCAGAAACCATTAAAAACATGTCTGTTTCCGAACTCAACACACCCTAACTACCCCAGCCTCATTACTTTCACAGCATTCGTTAAAAGATATATGTACATAAACAATTAGCCATTTATATTCATATGCTGCTTGTACTTTTTTTTTTAAAATTTTATTTTACCAGTTGTGAACGTATGCTTTAGACTGTCTTTTTTAGCCCGTTAATGGCTGATGTATGCGATGTACGATGTTGTTCTAGTTCGACTTGTTTGGCTTGTCTACTTAACAGTGTTAGTTTGTTATTTTCTTTTCCCACAGTGAAGTGATTATTTACACGTTGTGTACACTTGATCTCATTTCTTCGATTTCAGCTTTTACATATCTGTTGTAAATCGCGATGAGCGTGCTCTCACAATGGGGAACCGTGCTATTTAATTCTTGTTGTGTGGTTGCTGTTGTTGTCTTGTTGTTGTTCTTCTTCTTTTTCTTCTTCTTCTTCTTCTTCTTCTTCTTCTTCTTCTTCTTCTTTCTTCTTCTTCTTCTTCTTTTCTTCTTCTTCTTCTTTTCTTCTTCTTCTTCTTCTTCTTCTTCTTTTTCTTCTTCTTCTTCTTTTCTTTTTTTTTCTTCTTCTTCTGCTGCTGCTTCTTCTTCTTCTTCTTCTTCTTCTTACTGTTACTATCGTCATCATCATCATCATCATCATCATCACCTTCATCATCATTATTATTAAGATATTCATATAGTGCCACAGTTAGAGACCAAACCCTAAGCGCGTTACAATCCATGCTCTCGTTTACACGACGGGCTGCCTACCTGGGTAGAGCCGACTGAAGAGCTGCCTGCTAGGCGCTACATTCCGTAGTTACCCGTAGTCATTCAGTCAAAAATCAGTTACTGGTTTATGGTTCATCCTTTCATTCTTTCGATGCCTGCATTGTGTGCACGTGTCATTCATACCAACGGCCTGGGGCCGTACTTACATGTCGTGGGTAACGGGGAAGTTACCTACTACCTCGTTGCAAGCTCGAAGGTCCGTTACTTGCAGATCCGTATGTCGAGAGTAACCTTTAACCTCGTGGTTTGCAGTGGGTGAGGGGTGGGTAACGTACAACGAGGACAGGGCATGAGTTCGCCTGGGTTAGATCAAAACAAAGCCATTGGACACGTTCAGTGATCACGAACTTCACGCAAAGTTAAGATTTTGTCGTCAAAACATCTTCCAGCTGACAGACACTCTTCGAGAAGACATTGAATTTGATTTGCACAGACTGAGACACGGAACTCGGCCCCCTGCTCTACAAGTGTGTCTGTAGCTCCCAAGTTCGTCTGCTACGATAGTTGGCTTAGCTCTTGGTGTGTGTGTGTATGTGTGTGTGTGTGTGTGTGTAGGCTAAATCGGTCTCTGTGCCTGTGTGTGTCACTTACTTTGTGTCAGTGTGTTTATGTGTGTGTGCGTGTGAGTGTGACTTCATCATGTTTATGGCCTTTTAATAGTTTTATCAAACTTGTTTTAGTTAAGCTGCTTTTTCAGTCTTTGTGTGTGTCTGTGTCAGCGTGTTTGTGGGCATGCGCAGAAGGTTGGGGGGTTATTCAAGACATGCGCAGAAGAAAGGAATCCCTCTTTTTTTTTTATCTGACCTTCACCCTTTACTTTCTGGACACTTCGTAGGTAGAAACCGAGACAAAACCCTGAGGATATAGGTACGAAAGTAGAATGCGCTGAACCCACAGGGTTTGTACCCAGGAGTTAATCTCGTTGTAGAAGTAAGTTTACCGACGACATGCAAGTACGGCCCCAGAACGGGCCTTCTCTTCCGACAGTTGGTGATAGCTTTTACTGTGTACAAGATGTTATGCCTGAGTTCACACACAGAACCTCGGTTTGTAGTCTTATTCGGAGAACTTTTTGGGAAATGGAGTCAGAACGAATGTTAACTCCGAGGGAGAAATCCCCTTCTACCGAAACAGACCTGTGGAGATTCGAACATGCAACCCCAGGTTCGCCAGGAGCACGAGTCCGGCGCTCTACAAACTGAGCTATTCCTGCCCCCTTATCATCATCATCATCATCATCATCATCGTCGTCGTCGTCGTTGTCGTCGTCGTTGTCGTCGTCGTCGTTGTCACCATCATCATTTATTCCGGCCACCTCCTCCTCCTCCTCCTCCTCCTCCTCCTCATCATCATCATCATCATCGTCACGACATCATCATCACCGTCTTCGTCGTTGTTGTCGTTGTTCTTGTTAAAAGTGCGCGCTGCTCATAGCGAGCAGTAGTAGTTG